>CM066592.1:14980000-15588750 GCA_033816785.1 Picus viridis | reverse complement strand
GCTGTTTCCTGCTGATTGCCCCCTCTTGCCACTGCATAGCACTGTCTGCTGACTCTGGTCATGGATGCCAGCACGCTCCTCAGCTCTGTACATTACCTTGACTTTTCTTCCTTTTGCCACTTGGAATTTACCACTCAGCTGTTATTTATTGCAGTATGGTGCTTTGCTGTTGTATTAATGATAGGCTAAGAAGGAAGTCAGCTAGCTGCTGTATAAATGTGCTGTGCAGCCAGGGGACAGCCCTCCTTGTGTGTGGATGTCCGTTCAGGCCAAGCAGCAGTGAATAAATTACCACTCCTAGTATCTGGGAAGAAGTCAGAAATGGAAAGGGTTGCAGGGAGAGACCAAAATCTTGTTAAACCGTCACTGAACTTAACTCTGCCCACAGCCAGCCTGCAAAGAACAGAGGGGACCTTCTGTTACTCAGCAAGCTGGTTTCCAAGCACTGGAGCAAAGTTGCCTTTTTACATGATATCACACATTCCCTTTTGTGCTGTCATCACTATTAAATTCAAATACAGATAACAGGATTTAATTTCAGGAGTGGGAAAGCGAGTGTGCTTCAGCCCTCTTAATCTCCGTGCAGTTCAGGTTTCCCAGGGCTTGCACTGAGTGCATATATCAGATAAAGCCACACTAATTGTGTTCCTTCTTTTTCTGCCCCTCTTTCCCCATTTTTCTTTCTGTTTATCTGGCACTGGATGTTTGGAAACTGCAGAACTCTGTTTGGAAACAAGATCAAGTCGGTGGCCAAGAAAGCGTTCTCAGGGTTGGAGGCCCTGGAGCACCTGTGAGTAACCCACCGTGCCTCAGAGTTCGGGAAGGGGGGGTCTGCCAAAAGTAGCTGCTTGAGAGATCTGCTAGCAATTTAATAGTGTCTTTGTAAACTGAGAAGCCAGTCCATTTGTGGGGGCCACCTGCTTCCTTCTCATTATAAGTCCTCCTCAACTTTGGCCTTTTTTTGTGCCAGGAACAAAGTTGTAGAGCATATGGCAAATCTGCCTGCTCTTAATTCTGTGATTTGTCCTTGGATAAGTGTTGCCTTGACTTGCACATTGCTCCTCCACAGGCTGTTAACGATGGAAAGAGGCTCTTTCAGATGTAGCCCTCTCTCCTTTTCCCTTGCCCCTACTTCCTCCTACATCTGGGCTCTGGCAGTGACACATGCTGCAAGTGACAGCTTATGGTGCAGCCACTGAACATCCCCATTCAGCACAACTGCCTTGGAGTGATTTGCAAGGAGGACATTTTGGCTGCTGCTGTCTAATTTTGTGTGTGTGTGTGTGTGTGTATCCCAGGGCTGATGACTCCAGCAGTGATTCATGAGTAACTTCCTTTCTGAATTAAGTTAAAGTATTTGTGATTTTGCTCTAGATGTTTTACTGGCTGTTGATGGTATGAAGTGTTATGACCATTGAGAGCACACTGAGGGGCTAGGGGCTGCCTGACTGTGGATGTGCTCCCAGATAAAGATTCCCTTAATGATGCTCTACTGAGATCTTCCTCTGCAAGCAGTGCTTGTCTGTCCTACACTTAGTAAGCTTAAGCCCTACATCTGACATTATCTTCAATCAGAGGAGAAGCAAATTTTGTAATTAGCAGCAGTTGTGAGGGAAGCTTTTAAGAATACCTTCCTGTGGAAACATGGCAGTGGGTTTGGAACACAATATCCTCTCAAAGTCACTTTCAAATAACTGCTCAGATGTCCTTTAGTGCAAGTATTTGCTTGCTTTATGTTTGTTGAAGGTCTAGCCTGGGATACAACATTCCTGACTATCTTTGGTTATTGAGGGGTGGAAGAATTTCTAAGCTATGGATGATGGAGGTAGCTGAGACTGAGAAAAAGTAGTGAGAAGAATGACTTGGGGATTTATTCCCATGATCTTTGTTGGTTGACTATTGTTGGGCACTGCTTACTCAGTGCTAAAGTGTTTTGTGGAAGGAAAATCATTTCCATGAGCTGCAACTGCATGTGGCCTTAGCAAGGAGCTACCAAATCACCTGCTGCTGGAGTCACTGCTTAAATAGGGAGAGAATAGAATAGAATTAACCAGGTTGGAAAAGACCTTTGAGATCGAGTCCAAGCTATCATCCAGCACCATCTAATCAACTAAACCGTGGCACCAAGCTTCCCATCCAGTCTCTTCCTAAACACCTCCAGTGATGGTGACTCCACCACCTCCCTGGGCAGCACATTCCAATGGCCAGTCACTCTTTCCGTGAAGAACTTCTTCCTAACATCCAGCCTAAACTTCCCCTGGTGCAGCCTGAGACTGTGTCCTCTTGTTCTGGTGCTGGCTGCCTGGGAGAAGAGACCAACATCTACAACCTCCCTTCAGGTAGCTGTAGAGAGCAATAAGGTCACACCTGAGCCTCCTCTTCTCCAGGCTAAGCAACCCCAGCTCCCTCAGCCTCTCCTCATAGGGCTTGTGCTCCAAACCCCTCACCAGCTTTGTTGCCCTTCTCTGGACACGTTCCAGCAACTCAACATCTTTCCTAAACTGAGGGGCCCAGAACTGGACACAGGACTCAAGGTATGGCCTAACCAGTGCTGAGTACAAGGGCAGAATGACCTCCCTGCTCCTGCTGGCCACACTGTTCCTGATACAGGCCAGGATGCCATTGGCCTTTTTGGCCACCTGTGCAGACTGCTGGCCTACTACTGTTCAGCCTACTATCAGCCAGTAAGGGGGTAAAGGACTTTGCCACAGCCCTTTGCTGAGATTGCCTTTGGTTGTGTTTGCAGGAACCTCGGGGATAATGCCATCCGCTCGATCCAAGCGGACGCTTTCACTAAGATGAAGAGCCTGCGGCAGCTGTAAGTAAAAGGAGCGTGCAGCCCGGGGAGGGAGGCAGGGATCCTTCTTGCCCTGGACGTGAGGAGCAGCACGTTACTGCCAATGGGGTGCTATCCACTTAAACACTCATTTATTTCCTTCTCCTCTCTGTCCTCCTCTGCAGGGTATTTTTACACATGAGTAGATGTAGATGTCAGGGGAACATCTTGCATTTAATAGTGAGTGAAATTAGATCACTGGGACACGTTCTTCCAGCAGGTTCACGTCTGTGCAATTATTCATCTCTGCTCAGGAAGTCCAGCCTTGGTCCTCTTAGCCATCTCTCCTTCGCACCACTAATTTAATTCCAAGTGGCCCATCTGCTCCTTTGCTGTACCTATGTTTAGGGTCCACACACGGTGATAAGCACCGTTTAAACTGCATCCACTTGTCATCCAGCCTTCTGGTGTAAAAATATGGCTGTGTTATCAGAGCTGCTGCTTGTGCTCCAGGCTGGTCTCTGCACTGTTATCAGACACTGTTTCAAGTCTTGCCTGGTTTCCTTTTCTCCACCATAAATTTTTAATCCACTGTCAGTGCATTGCTGCACTCTGGAGTAGTGCAATGTCTGTGGAAGAGGAAATCAGTTATTTGGTATTTGGACAAGTTCAGATTCTTCTTCCTGATGTTGGAAATGGGAATTGGGTGATGGGGGTTGGCAGTGACATTTTACACCAGCGTCTGGGGGATGAAGAAGATCAATGTTAGGTGTCCATTGTTTGTTTAACCACCTTATCTTCTGCATTAGCTTTAGAAGGAAAATTGAGGTGAAAGATTGATCTTACTAGAGAAGAGCTCATGGGATCCCAGATATTGTGAAAGGAACCTTTACACCATGGAGAAGGTGGCATTCAGATAGGGAACATGACCAAGTGCAGGGTCCTGCATCTGGGTCGAGGCAATCCCAGGCACAAATCCAGGCTGGGCAGTGAGTGGCTGGAGAGCAGCCCTAAGGAGAGAGACTTGGGGGTGCTGGTGGATGAGAAGCTCAACAGGAGCTCTCAATGTGCACTTGCAGCCCGGAAGGCCAATCAGATCCTGGGCTGCATCAGGAGAAGTGTGACCAGCAGGTCAAGGGAGGTGATTCTCCCCCTCTACTCAGCCCTGGTGAGACCCCACCTGGAGTACTGCGTCCAGTTCTGGAGCCCCTATTACAAGAGGGATATGGATGTGCTGGAGCGTGTCCAGAGAAGGGCCACGAGGATGAGCAGAGGGCTGGAGCACCTCTTCTATGAGGACAGACTGAAGGAGTTGAGGCTGTTCAGTCTGGAGAAGAGAAGGCTCCGAGGTGACCTCATTGTGGCCTTCCAGTATCTGAAGGGGGCCTGCAAGAAGGCTGGGGAGGGACTTCTCAGGATATCAGGTAGTGATAGGACTAGGGGGAATGGAATGAAGCTGGAGGTGGGGAGATTCAGGCTGGATGTGAGGAGGAAGTTCTTCCCCATGAGAGTGGTGAAGCCCTGGAATGGGTTGTCCAGGGAGGTGGTTGAGGCCCTTTCCCTGGAGGTGTTTAAGACCAGGCTGGATGAGGCTCTGTCCAGCCTGATCTAGTGTAGGGTGTCCCTGCCCATGGCAGGGGGTTGGAACTAGATGATCCTTGTGGTCCCTTCCAACCCTGACTGATACTATGACTATAACAGGCATGTGCAGAATGGATCATACTGATGCCCTAAATACTAAGGGGTCTCTAACCTGTCCCAACTTGCTAGCAGTTTTTGTGCCATCACATGTATTAGGGGCTGCACATCTTTCTAGGACAGCAAAGTGCACAACTTTGGAGAATCAGATTCCTATATTCCCATGTTCCCTCCCTACTGAGTCCATTTCCTTCTTTTCCCCTTTCCTGGCTAGTTTCATACTTCAGGATTTGCCAGGATTATCAGGTAGAACAATGGGAGTCACATCATCTTGCAACAGAGTTTTGGAGCAGGGGTTCTGCTGTGCTCCTGATACCCTGCTCTTGCACAACTTCAGTATTGCAGGACAGAGGCCATTTTCTCAGTGTTTGAGGCATCCTCACATTCCATTTGAGGGATCAAACCATTTGATGGCATTCCTAGGATCTTGGACCAAACCAGGCCAAAGTCTGAATTCCCTGTTGGTATCAACTTGCAGTTTGTCACTGGCTATGCTGGGCCACAGTGGGATCAGGGGTATTTTTTAGAAGATACCTGAGGCTCCCCTTTGCCTCTTTTTCACAGCCTTTTTCTAACAAAGGTGGTAAGTTACTGTTAGGATGCTGAGGAGTGTTTCTCTGTCTTGCTTTCCAAACTAGTCACTGTTTGTATTGGGCTTACACAAATGTCTTTGGTCATTTCTCTTCCACTGCTCCTGTTAATCAGTAAACACAAAGTCAGCCTCACCTCTTCTCCCTGGAGATGCTGCTGTGCAAACACCCTGCCTTACAGAAAGCAGGCAGGGCCCTCTCCACTTACTCCTCTGGGGTTGGCCAGGGAACTAAAGGTCTTACAGTGGGAACTTGGCATCCTATCACTGTGCAGTAATAAAGTCCTGAATTGAGTCCCCACCAGAGATACTCAAAGCATGGAGCAAGCATGGTTTACTGGATGAGAACTGGGAGCAGGGTGGGCTGTATTGTGGACTTGTGCTCCTGCTGCATGGCTCCTTTGTAGACGATCTGCCAGGGTTTCTCTCACTTAAGCCAGGGATGACATTGCTTCTCTGATCCTGGGGCTCACTCTGGAAGTCAGTTAATAAATAAGGCTCTAGGAAGTGTCACTGGAGTACAGGAGCGGGTTGCTCTGTGGACATGAAATGCTGTTTAAATGTGTTACATGATTTAACATCCTTAGTACCTCGAGCACACCCCTGCAGTCCCTTTTTTGCCTTGCACCCATGCTGGGGAGGAGGGTGGAATGTGTCTAACATGAAAGTGCTGTGAACTTTCCAGCCTTCTCTCCGTGCAGGACTCACAGCAGGCTCGTGTCGGTTTTGTTTCCCTGCAGCCACATCAACAGTGACAGCTTCCTCTGCGATTGCCAGCTGAAATGGTTGCCCCAGTGGTTAGTCGAGAAGGAGCTGCAGCCCTCTGTGGTGGCCACCTGCGCCCATCCTGAGTCACTAAAAAGCAAAAGCATTTTTGCCATCCTGCCAGAAAGTTTTGTGTGTGGTAAGTCTTGCCTGTGCCTTTTGAGGTTGTGCAAAGGGTAGGACTCACTTGGGAAACATTTTCTTTGCCTACTGGCGTGTTATTATGAGAGGGTTTCTGGTTTGTTTTGTCATTCATTGGGATCAAAGGAAGCCCAAGCCTGCATTTTAAAAATTTGTCATTGGCTACAATTTATTTCCCACTAAAACCACACGGCGTCTGGTGTGTTCCTTAGGGGCTCCAGATCCAGATGGGGCTGCACAGAGACTTCCCGGTCGTCTTGGTTTGATAGGACCAAGGCTACAGCTATAATTACTTCTTTTCACTGCAGTGTTCAGAGCTTTGTGTGTAGCTTTGTGTTCTTCGCTCATCTTTTCTCCCTCTTGGAAATAACAAAGGGGTAAAAAAAACCAAAAGGAGTGGAGAATCTCTCCATCACAGCTCCATTTTGCCAGTAAGGCATTACCCAGGAACTAACCCACAGCTAACAGTTGAAGTATAATCTTCCTTTTCTCCTGCAGTTGATTTTTCTTCTGAACAGCACCTACTGCTGTTTTTCCAACACTTGACTCTGCACCTGAGCTGTGGTTGCAGGGCAGCTTTACTTGATACCCAGCACTCACAAACATTTACTACCTCTCTGCTAAAGCAAAGAAATGTAAATGATCAGTGGGGAGGCCAAAGGGATGCTGCACAAACATTCAGCAAAATAAAGACTGGTTTGGTGAGCCAAACCTCATGCTGTGGAGCCAACTAGTGTGGGTCTGGGGTGGAGCTGCACATGGGTGTTTGCTGAAGGGAAAAAGAGCTTTTGAAAACACTTAGTTAACTAAGTTGAATGCATGATTTGCATTGAACATGGAGCAAAAGCTTTGTTCCAGCTGCTGTCCCATGTCCCTCTTGATCCTAGAGTGGTAGGGCTCTACCTAGGTGGCCTCTCTCTGAGCAAGTCTGGGAGGCTTGCTGTGTTCTTCTGGAAGAAGAGAACTGAAGGCTCCATCCCCACAGCAACATCACAAAGCGAAGACAGCTTTGCTTCTCTGGCGCCTGCCAAGTCCTCCAGGCACTAGTACTCCTGGTTCCAGAGGCCTGGCTGTTTAATTAAACCTTAGTCAAATATTAAATTACACCATTTGTAGAAATCTAATAAATGAATCTGCCTGGAACCTTGCTAAAACCAACACTCTTCAGGGCAGAGAGAGTGTATGCAGAGCTTTCCACCCTAGATGGGTGACAGGCAAATACAGCTGCTTCTGCTTTGACAGTGCCTGCTGCAGTTGCCTGGCTCATGAGCATTTATCCCTAGAGGTGGCATTTGCAGCTCTTTAAATGTTCTGCTCTCCCCTCCTGCTTTGTGCTAAAGCAGGCCTGGAGGTGAAGTTTGAAGTTCATTATTGCTCTTCATGCACAAGTTGTATAAAGAAGGGTATTTTATTTAGTCCACAGTACCTTTTTGAGATTCAGCTATGTCTGTGAAGAAAGCTAGGCACCTTGTAGGTGTTTGAGGACACTAAGTGAGCATCTCGGTCCACTGATGACAGAAGAAGGAGAGGCTTAGCTTAGAGCAGCCACTCAGTGGAGCCGTGCATGGTACATGTGCACTGGAGATCCAGTCTGGATGGCAGAGTGCTTTGCAAGAGCAAGCTGCTCTCCTGGGCAGGAAACAGTGGATGTAAAAGCAGCAGTGCAATGTCTTCACTAACACTCCTTTTTCATTGCATCTCTGCCTGCTCCAGTCTTTCCTCGTAGCACAGAACTAACTCTGCCTGCTGTTTTCTCCTAGATGATTTCCCCAAGCCACAGATCATCATCCAGCCCGAGACCACGGTGGCTGTCCTAGGGAAGGACATCCGTTTCACCTGCTCAGCTGCCAGCAGCAGCAGCTCCCCCATGATGTTTGCCTGGAAGAAGGACAACGAGATGCTGCACAACGCTGAGATCGAGAACTTTGCCCACGTGCGGGCCAAGGACGGCGAGGTGATGGAGTACACCACAATCCTGCACCTCCGGCACGTCACCTTTGCCCACGAAGGGCGTTACCAGTGCATCATCACCAACCACTTTGGCTCTACCTATTCCAACAAGGCCCGACTCACTGTCAACGGTGAGCAGGAAGCTGCTTCCTTATTCCTTTTCCCAGCCTGAACTGGTACAATTCTCTGGGACCCATGTTTGGCAGGCAGTTACTCCTGAGGGCTCGTTCCTGGTGGTGAGGAACTCTTTACCCTTTCATGCCAGCTGCTTGCATCTCAGTGGATGCTGAGAAATGCCATGTGAAGAGCATGTGCCAGGCTTGTGATGGCTGCCATTCAGCCAGGCATTTCAGCATGTTCTTAACAGCTTTAGCTGCCTCTCTTTGGCTGTTCTGACAGCCTTTGCCCCATGAAATGGGCAAAGGAAAATGAAAATATAGAAGGGTGCAAAGAAAAGGGACTGCAGAGCTTGAAAGTTCTCTGCAGGAGATTAATTGCAGAAGAAAATCAGGTTTGATCCCAGCTCCAATGATCCCAGGTAGGGATGGCTCTTGGGTGCTGCAGCCAGGCGTGTGCTGTAGAAACACAGGGTTAGTTCCCAGCAGTTAGAGACACCCTGCAGAAGCAGTTTGCTGTCCTCTGGCCTGTGGGCAATTACCATCTTCACCTCCTGCTTAGGAAGGAGGTTGGTCGGAGCGGCCCGGATGATGTTTGCCCCCCGGAATCGCTCATCCCTTTTCCTTGTTTTTTCTTTATCAGTGTTGCCCTCATTTCTCAAAACTCCCCACGACATCACCAGCCGGACAGGGACGACGGCGCGGCTGGAGTGTGCAGCCGAGGGCCACCCCACGCCGCAGATCGCCTGGCAGAAGGATGGTGGCACCGACTTCCCTGCCGCCCGGGAGCGCCGCATGCACGTCATGCCCGACGACGACGTCTTCTTCATCACGGATGTGAAGATAGAAGACATGGGAGTCTACAGCTGCACGGCACAGAACTCTGCCGGCTCCGTGCTTGCCAACGCCACCCTCACCGTACTGGGTAAGAGGCAGCAAATGCCCCCAGAGACCGAGCGGTCTGGCACTGGGAGCTGGAAGAGGCTGCTGCTGAAGCTCTTAAGCAGTTGTAGATACAGAAGAGGGACAGAGAGGCAGTGCTCTGCATTAGCCTGGTTCAAGTTGTGTCACTGTAGTTAATTAATGATAAATACCCTGCTAATTGGAGAAGAGGCTGTGACTCATGTTTGCTCTTGTGCCAAGGAAGCCCCTCCAAGCACCCTATTTGCTGACTGGGAAAGTGCCTTCAAAAGGAAATTGCACTCCCTCTCTCTTGCCCTGCAAAACAATTCATGTTTGTCAGCCACTGGCCCGTGTCCTCAGGGCTTGCTTTGTTTGGGAATACTTAATGGCAATACTTAATGGTTATGGTGGGGCCTTAGTTGTGGTTGATAAATCTGTTGTTTGCAGCTGCCATACTCCTGAGTGCATGGCTGTGTATTTGTCTGCAGGAACATCTGTTGCCTTCAGTACTGTCCCTAAGAATTCATTTCTGTGTTTGTTCTCCTGCAGAGACACCATCTTTGATTCATCCACTGGAAGACCATGTTGTGTCTGTAGGTGAGACTGTGGCTCTTCAGTGCAAAGCCACAGGGAGCCCACCTCCCCGCATCACCTGGCTGAAGGGCGACCAGCCCCTGATTGTGACAGAAAGGCATCACTTCACCTCTGGCAACCAGCTGCTGATTGTTAGGAACGTTGTCTTGGAGGATGCTGGGAAATACACCTGTGAAATGTCTAACACCCTGGGGACAGAGCGTGCACACAGCCATGTGAGCATCTTGCAGTCTCTGGGCTGCAGGAAGGACCGTACCACTGTGGGGATCATCACCATTGCCGTGGTGTGCAGCATCGTGCTGACGTCTCTGGTCTGGGTCTGCATCATCTACCAAACCAGGAAGAAGAGTGAAGAATACAGCGTCACCAACACAGGTAGCTCTTGTCTTCTGCTCAGGCTTCTCTGACCTTTTGTGCTTCCTGGCTTCCCACCTCAGGTAGCTACAGTGGGAAAGCAGTTGGATTATCTCAGTGGTTCTCTTGGCTCAGAAAGCTGGAACCAGCTTTCACTAGATGTTGAATCACATTCAGAGGTGCATTTCCCCTTGGCTTGTTCTTTTCCACACAGTAGTAGTTTCAGCCATTTCTTTGCTACTTTGATCCTCCACCACCATAACTGGTAACTCTTGAGACAGTCTGGATTATGCCTATGATGCTGAGAACCTGTCTTACTTCTTGGGATTCTGTATTTTCAAAGGCTTTGTATTCAAAACTTGGAAAACTGGACTTGGAAGCTCAAACCCCTTTTTCCATGTTGCCTGTAAGAGCTGTTACAGCCCCGCTGATTAGGAATATCCCTCATCTTTTAGGGAAGTTTATTGCTTCCTCCCAATATGCAGAGGGGATAATGTGGTGCTGAAGTAAGTATTGCAGTGAGAAGAAACTTTCCTGCTCTTAGTGTTAAGCAGACTAACAGAAGTAGAAGTCTAGGACTCCCCCACCCTGCTGGCATCTGCAGCCAGTGTCATGTCAGCAGGGTCTGTTTTGATCCTTTTTTAGTCCTGCAAATCAGGCACAAAGCTCTAAACAGTCAGGTTTCACTTGGTTTTGTGTGACATGGGAAACTGAATTGCCTAATGTAAAATGGAAAAAGCCAAGGGTAGTAGCTAAGGGGCAGGGACTGATTTGCCTGCTTGAGTGAAATGCAGACCCTGTTGTCCAGAAGTCTTACCCGTGACTTTGGGAGACAGAGGACTCGAGTCAAATGAGGTACTCTGAGTTTCAGGGGAAAAGGAAGGATTTACCTGTTCTGAAGAGACACTTCCACGTCCATCTACGTTATACTGACTATGCCAAATGCAAGCACTTTGAACAGCTTTACCAGATCCATATGCCACAGATTGAAGCTTTGAAAAATGAGGAGTGGGGCAGCCAAGGGGAATGCAATGTTTAGGCAGTCCAGTTCCCACTGCACCCACAGAAAATACCAGTTACAGATCTGGTCCCCAGTCCCTCTTGAAAATACGAGTTTACATGCCTTTGAAAACAGAAGCCTTTATCTCATTGGGAACTGACATTGCTCTGCTCCCATTGCTCTAGATGAGACAATTGTGCCTCCTGACGTGCCAAGTTACTTGTCTTCACAAGGGACTCTTTCTGACCGGCAGGAAGCGGTGGTCAGAGTGGATAACCACCAGCCCAACGGCCACATAGACAGCAACGGTGAGAACAGCTTCGGTTTGTCTTTCTGCCATGCTGTATCTGAGCTTGATAGCAGGAGGTAGAAATAACAGGACAAAGTACTGCTGTGCTTGTTAGGAGTTATCTGGGAGATCTTCATAATGTAATTCTCTAGCTACTGCGTTTATGCAGAACAAGGATCTGTCTTTGACTTTGCAAAGCCGTCCTCTACCAGCAACAGAAGTGTTTGTACAAGCAGCCTGCTTCAGAAACTGCTCAGCCAGGCCCCAAGGAGTATTTTTTTGCTAACTTTGGATTAGTGTTTTGGCACCACAGTTACCCATAGTTAAACTCTGCTAGAAAATACATTAGCAGTGCCTGTCCCTGCCTTCAGGCTTGGAAATTAAGTGCTGAGATTTTACAGTATTCAAACACAGCACATTAGGGAGGAATAGGTATAGGTTCTGAACTCCAATTCTCTTGCAGTCCTACAGCATTTATTGTTACACAGCAGCTTGAAATTTTCTATTATCCTCATTGCTATTCTTTCTCCCTTTCACAGCTTTTACAATAGAAATAAGACTAATAAGTCATTTAACTGAGTGCAGATGGTTGTAATCTTTAGCCAGATGGTTCATTTGTTACAGGTATGTGTCAAACTGATCCTGGAAGGTGTCCAGATGTTGAAGCTCCCAGTGTAGGCTGTAGGCAGCCAAAGCTGTGTATCGGCTATAATAAAGACACATGGAAAACTGAAGAGGCAGCTGATGGAATGCTTGTTCCAGATAAGACAGGTACAAACCTCATCAATCTGGGAAGGTATTTTGTGTCTGTACAGATTGGAAAGCTCTCCAGTCAGACAGCATTAAGACAGGAAATGGTAACCTTCTGAAAAAACAGACCAGAGTATTTTCAGGTGTGGGCACAGTAACTTCACTTTTCTCCTGCTTGCTTTAATCCTCTATTAGGCCAGTTTGAATTTGAGGAACCATCAGGAAGAGACAGCTAAAGCTGGTGTTAGCCATTCCTTGCAGCTGCCTGGTCACTCTTTTGGTTTGAGCTGTTCCTAAAATGTGAGAGCACTTTCAGACTGAAGGTGTTAAAATTTTTCATGCTCTTTAGAGGAGCTCTCAACTTCAAAGCTCAGTTGTTGTTGTTTTCTTATTTTCAAAACTTAGAGGCTGTTTTGTTGGGCACCACACCTGCCCTCTCTTTGCCAGTGGCCTGGGTGTTCCACTTAGGCTTTTCTGTTCTTAGGGTCTTTTTTCTGTTCTCATGATGTATTGTAACATCCACAGAAAACCAGCCCGTGAAACAAATCTTCTCTCCAGGAGAAACTGTAAAGGTTAATAACAGAAAGCTGGGGAGCGCAGGAAGAAAATGAAGTTCCAGCACTTACAAACTCCTTTCTGCTCGTTACTTTCAGTTCTGCTCCTCTGTTGTTGCCACTAACTAATAAGGGGTCTGGAGCTGACAGTCATCCCTGTAACTCAGCACAAAAATAAGGAAGGTAACTAACCTGGTGTTTTAAAGCAGGTAGAGAGATGTTCCATTTCTTATTTCTACCCAGTCTAGAAAAGGAAATAAATGCACACTTGCTTAAAAAAAATAATTAAAAAACCAGTCACAACTTCTTTGGAATTAGAAAAAGCCCAACCAACTCAGCCTAGCACTCAGAACTACCTTTAGTGACAGCTGTGAAAGATGTAGGTGTTTGCCAGCCCTGTATAAACCCAAGAAATGTCTGCGGCATGGGTGAGAGATTCTCACAGAGCCGAGGGACAGATGAACTAACCAGAGCTGCCTTTTCCTTCCCCAAGTTCTGTGCATCAGTGGTTAATTTTCCTCTGTTGCCATCTTCCCTTCCTCCCTTCAAGGCTACGGCCTGCCAGTTGTGTGCACAGACTGCAGCGGCAGCACAGACAGCATGAACGTCCGCATTTACCCCAAGGAGCCCGAGTACTACTCTGAGAGCCGTAAGACTGTGGAGAACCCCTACCCAAACACACCCAGCAGCAAGGAACACAACAAGAAGAGGGGTGCAGGCACCAGCCCTCTGCATCCTCAGCCATGCAACGGGATTGCCAGTGGCAAGAGGATGGAAACAGATGGGACCCTCTACCCCAGCAACCATGACAGAATAAGACCCGTGAGCACCACCAGCCCGCTGCTCACAGATGAACACGGTACGCATTTCCTTGTGGGTGGCTCGCTCTCCTTGACGCCATCCGGGTTGTATCAGAGCCCTCTTTTCTCCCAGTAGTTGTTTTTTAGCAAATTAGCCTAAGGGCATGAAGGACAGTGGCAGGGTTGGTTTGATGAGGCATGCTGGCAGGCTATCAACTAACCACGCTGGATCTTTGGGTTTTTGCAGGCTTTTCACAAGCAGCAGCGGCAGCAGCAAAGCTTTCGGAGCTTAACAACCTTAATTCGGTGAGAGTGTCACCGGCAGGAGGGTCACTAAAGCAACTGAACGTGCTTCCTGAAACATCCCCAACACTACTGGATTTGCAGAGCGAAGCAGAAGCGAAGCAGGCTCTCCTGTCCAACGGCTACACAGCCACGCCGTGCGACTCCGCTCCGGAGCTGAAGGTGCCGCACAGGTCTCTGGACTGAGGGCAGGCTGCCGTGTGCACAGCACCAAGCAACGCTGTTCTTTGGGATTTATTTTAGTCTGGTTGGTTGTTGGTTTGTGTTTTTTTTTGCACACAGATATAGGCTACTTACTTCTACCTCAAATCTTGAACTGATGACCTGTCAAAGGCAAGCAGCTGAGGTATGAGAAACAAGCTTGTATGGGGAACAAACTCCTGTTCGAGCGTCATCTGTTTGTACATAGTTTAAAACTTCCCTGAGAAGTATTGAAGCGTTCAAAAGTTGACTTGCATATGAAGCACATAAATGCAAGGGATTATTGTGTAAAGAGAAAAGTATTTGATACAATTGTACATAAGAGTTTTCATATATAAATATATATATATATAAAAATATATATATATCTATATCTTTTACAGAGGCTATTTTAATCCTTAGTGCATGGAAAACTGAGTGAAATCTTACAATTTTGGCAATATTGTTTTCAGTATCAGGTTGCTGTTAAAACTTGGTGAGAGAAATAAATCTGGTGCCTTAAATGCATAAGCAGAACTTAAAAAAAAGCCAGACAGATCCAAAGGGATTGTCCTGTTTGCAACGGAAGTTCCTTTATATCAAGTACCAATTGGGTTACTTAGCACAAACTTCCTTCCCCTTTTGAAATTTATTGCACTTAAAAAACATTTTCAACAGAGATCTTCAACTGTTTCAGGCGAAGTTTGTAGGGAAAAAAAGAACCACCATGCAGTGAGAAAGGACAGAGCAACCTGATTGTGGGTTTTTTCCTGTTGGTGGAAGAACTTAATTCCATCATTTCAAATTAATTCCATTTCAGAATCGCATAAAAATTCGTGTTTGAACTGTGACTGTGTGATACGTTCGAGTGGACCACACAAGAGGCACTGAATAATTCAGCAACAGTGCAGAGCCCCAGAGCCCCCAGACAGAAGGGCTGTGGTGACTGGGGAGCGGTCGTTACCAAAATAACCGATGCGTGCAGGGAGCTGCGGGGTGGGCTCAGATTGCACCATTCCAGAGCATGGCAGCAGCAGGTGTTACCTGCTGGTGTCTGCTGTTACAGCATTGATCACCTAAAGAGCTCATTGCAGACACCTCCCTCCCAGATGGATGTGGCTTCATCTGGATGAGGTGCAGATAAGGATACACAGCCTCCCGTGGTGAGGAGTCATCACCCATGCCAATATAATGTGCTTTCACACCCAACAAATCCATCTGTTCTGGAGGGGTTAGAAACCATAGAGCTGTTTTGACAACAAAACTAAAATCACACTCCTGACAGCTGTACCCTCAATTCATCTGATACTCTTTTTTCCACGGCAGTCTTGTTGAACACCATTGCCCCCATCTGCAGCCAGAAAATAGCTGCTTCCAGTGGCTTCTGCTGCTCTGTGGAGCAATTCTAGGACATTTGGAAATACTCATATAGAAGGGAAAATGTTCAGTTATGGCTGAAGGTTCTCTGTTAAGGGGAAGTGTCCCAAGTATTTTTTATGTGGTCTTTTAAGTTTATCCATGAATGGAGGGGAAAATACTTACCCAGCAAAATACCTACCCACACTGGTCAGATCTTTGTCACATCTAACTTCACTACAACGCTCTTTATTTATAGACAGGCTGCTTTCTGTTGGTGTTGGTACCTGTGGATGGAGGACTCCCTTCCAGTTACTTGTAATTTGAGTTCTGCTAACGTAAGGTTGCTAACTCTGGTGATGACTACTTTGGGGGAAGGTTTATTGGGGGGGTTTGTTAGGGTTTTTGGTTTTTTCTTAGGAGCAACTCAAATGCCAGTTCCACTGAAGCTGAGGCTGGTGGGAATCCACCTTTGCTAGGGGCTCGAAACAAGCATCAGAGAGCAGACCAGACAGAAAATGACATCTGTTCAGCCCCACCACTTGGGGCTCTGCTGGAGCACTGCCCTGCCTGTGGGGTGTCAGCCAGCAGTGAGGTGCTGCCCTGATGTGAGGTGCCCACTTGGTTTTCTTACAAGCTGGTCCTGCCCAGCCTTACCTTGAGGAGCCACCACATCCCATCAGGGAAAGACCCCTGTCTGCTGGCGAGCTTCACTGCAGACTGGGCAGCCGAAGATGACCTTGATGAAGCGAGGCATAGTTGAGCCAGGTACCTGTCTGTATCAGCTCCTGACTATTGACACGTTTGCACTTTGAGACAGGTGGCCAATTATGTTGAGTGCCAAGTTTATGCAAAGCAAAGGAAATGGAGGTTAGAAAATGATAAACTGAGCGGAGTTTTTCCCTTTACTGAGGGGAAGGGCATGCTGCAGCCTGACTGGCCAAGGGGAGCACAGTGGAACTGGGGACAGGGGGAGGATGGGAATGATTGGACACATTTGCTAGCGGAAATGTCATCACCACTGCAGACACAAAGCACATTTGCCACGTTGACATTGGTTAATAATGTTTCCGAATAAAGTTAACTGCCTAATGTTATGACTTCCACTAAATATGTGAATTTGCTGCTTCTAAGAGGCAATGTGAAAGAGGAAGTATTACTTTTGTGTACAAAGTTATTTATTTATTAGAAAATTTGGTACAATGTTGTACATTGAAAACCGTGTAAGATATTGAAGTGTCTAACAAACGGCATTGAAGTGTCTTTAATAAAGGTTCATTTATAATATTACAGCTGGTTTGGTGAGAGCGAGCTTTGGGGAGTTTCAGTTGAAAAGTCAATAAAAACCTAATCCATTGCTCTACTCTTTCTCTGTCTTTCTCCAACTAAAATGCAAATTAACTGCCTGCCTCAATACCTGCTGGTGAAGCGAGGCCCACGGCTCTACCAGGACATAGTGGAGGTCAGCATGAGACTCTGGCAGCTTGGCTTGTGGATGGGCTGAAATTTAGGGGGGCTGTATTGAAAGATGGAATAAAGAACTCATAAGAAATACATTGCTAATACATTAACTATCTGGCAAGGGAAAACAGAACAGAGGGGGTGTGCAGGTAAGAAAAGTGGAGCCAGGATGGCACCAGTCTGCGCTGCAGTTGTGAACACCCCTGGCTTCCTCAACCCCAAACCCCACCCTGGATGGAAATTCCAGAGGCAGCTTTGGAGATAAGCTGGAATTCTTGCTTTGTTTTCCCTTTTTAAGTTAAACTATTAAATGTTTTTGCATATTTTAACAAAACAGAAGTATTTCCTCCTCCAGTTTTATAACTTTGGGTACATAAAGCAGATTTTCTTTGACGACTCTGGTAAGTGCCTTAGCGTACGTAGGAGTTAATGCTTTTCAGAATGGAAAAGAGCCTTCAAGAGGCTGGTGCCAGGGCTGAGGTTCAGATTTTATTATTCCACCTTATCCCAGTAAGGGGCTACAATTACTTTTTCTCTTTTTTTTTGGTAAACTTGAAACCTGATTAAAACTGAAGGCAGACAGACAGTAAGGGGAAAACCAACCACATTTTTGGGTCTTTCCCCCGCCCCCCGCCACAGTCCCCAAACTCTCCTTTTCATTAGGATTAGACAAATCTGTGCGTGCAGAAAAGCCCTGGCCAGGGCTCCCACTTGCCTGGTGCTGTTCCCAGGTGACCTTGTCCTTTCCATGGTAGTCTGGGATGCAGAGCTGGTCCATTAGCACGTGGGAAGGGGAAGCACTTGGGGTCCATCTTTCCCCCAACACTGGCTTGGCTAAAACAGTTCTCCTATACCAACCCTGGTCAGCAGGGAATGGGGGTGGGGTGGTGCTAAGGTTCAAATGATTCCATTGGAGTAAATAAAGGCAAAATTATGCCAAATGGCTGATGGCAGGATTATTTTCAGCTCAAGTAATTAAATGCACCAACTGCAGTACTAACACTCTCATCATGCTTAAAGAGCTTTAACAGAAAATACAAATTAGCTTTTAAGACAGAGTAATAAATCTCCTTCCCCAAAAGCCCCTAAAATTGGTTCCACTTTACACACAGAACTTCATAAAAGAGACAACCTTAAGAGTGGCAGAAGCACTGCACTGTGCCATGGAAATGGGGAGAACTAAGCAGCCAATAGAGGACTTGGCTGAAACTCTCAATTTTAATTGAGGATTATTTTTAAGAATGATGTCCTCTGTTCTGTATGTTTTACTTGCCTGCCAATTATTTTCTAAGTCTCGGCCTCAAAAAAGCCTCATTACTGTATCATGGCATGACAGTGTAATAAAACATCCAGCCTAAGTAAGCCTGGCCTATGGTTCATGCACTAGCCTGCTCTGGCAGTTCTGCCTACATCTCTACACCTGCCCAGTGGGGAGAACCACCTCCAAGTGAAATCACAGCACTCCAGGAGAGCACATCATCATGGGCATGAGATCAGATAACAGAAGCATTGCAATGGCCTGGAAGGTGCGTGCACAGCCCAGCAGGCACACCTGTGTGGTGCCACCAGGTTGAAGCCAGTGGCCAGGCTCCTGCTATGGCTGCACCAGCTGGGCTCTGCCACCCCTCTCATGGTACACTGAGTAACTGATCACTGCTCACTCAGTCACTCACACTGCTCACCCCACACAGCCCCTGTGGCAGCCAGTACCCACCTCCCCACTCCCATGGGTGAGGAGCCCCTCAACCAGGGAAAACATCTGAACAGCTGCTGTCTGACCCAGCCCCACTTACCCCATCCTGCTGGCACAGCCCCAGGAGGGTCATCTCAGTGTGTGCCAAAGGTACCACTGCGGCAGCTTGGCTTTGCTGCCCAGACATCCCCATTCAAACACTCCCCATCTAAACATCTCCAAGCACTGCTGGTATAAACCTGGGGCCCCTGACCCTGCAGTCTGGTGATCATTTTAAGTGACTTCAGTAACACCTTTCCCCTGAGTTTATGCCTGCACCATTTTGGCCACTATGGCTTCCATTTCCTACCATGAGAACAACAGCAGAGGTTTGCTCTGCCTGCCAGCAGCCCCCTGAGAGCCCTCAGGATCCATCTGAGCATCGGCATGAGAACATGCAGAGTTCTCCCGCACTGCCTTCCTGGCCTGCCTGCCAAGCTTCAGCACTTCCAACCTCCTTCCTGCTCCTTCAGCTGCAGAGGGAGGAAGACCAAAAGAAGGCAGAGCTGCCTGTCTTTGCAGAAGCACAGCTGTAAAATAATACAAGCCCCTGCTTTTTCTGGAGAAATGTGAGTCTAATTAATAAAGCTGCACTGGCTCCCACACAGGAATGCTCGCTGAGCACCTGTAGGTATAGACAGGAATATAAACTTCCCCCAACACAGCTCAAACCAGAAACAAGTGGATTGTTGTCTTCCACAAAGAGCTCTCCCAACCTGGAGAGCTTTCAGTGCTGTTGGAGGGCAGGGGGCTGTAAGTCAATCAGCCTCCTCCCTGGCCAGAGAAACCCTCCCCGGGTACGAGGCAGGTGCCAGGGCATGATGAAAACTTGCTTTATTTCAGCCTCTCGGCCCAGCCCACGAGCTGGTGGTTTGCAAAACATTTCCTCTGCAGGAGTTCTAACAACGCCTTCCTCAGCCCCTGTAATTAGCTGTTTACCCCCAAAACGTTACTTTTTTGGCACCATTCTCACAATGACCTCACTCATTTTCCATGCAGGAAAATTTCGTGTTTGGGAAATTAGATTATTGGAGGATTTACTTTTCTTTAACGGCGAAAGCAGCTCTCAGGCTGCGGAACAGCTGCTGCGGCACAGCCGAGGGGTGGCCGGAGGAAGGCTGCATTCGCGGGCGGGCTCCTCCCCTAACTCGGTGGCTTCCCCAGCTCTTCGGTGACCACTGGCTGGGCTGGGTCACAGCAGCAGCTGGCGAGTCTTCTCGTATGTCCCCAGGAAGATGAAGCCTCCCAGGCCGATGGCTGCCATCCTTGGGACGACACCAGCAAACAAGCTGAAGACAAAGCAAAGGCGGTTTCAGAGGAGAGTGGATGCTGCCCAGCCGGCTGCAGGGGCCTCAGAACACAAAGCCAAGAAAATTTCTCTCTTGCCATTTTCTTAAGTCTCACCCCACTGCTCACTGAATGAACCTGTCTGGACTTCCCTAAGAGTACTCCCAAGCCTTGTGATTTTTAACCCCACTCCACACTCCTCAGGTGCAGAAGCCAAGGTGCAGGAGGCTCTGGGCCACATTAGAGAAAGGGGAGCTCAGACACACCCCCACAAAAGGCTGCGGACAGATGGGAAGTGTCCCATCCTCAGCTGCCAATCCATCCTTGGCAGAGGGACCTCCTCTCTGCCAGGAGCTCCTCCACCACAGACACAGCCCAGCTTACCACAGTGGCTTATTCCCAGTAACATCCAACAGTAAGCAGAAGGGAGGGAGAAGGAATGGCTGCATGTTCAGCTGCCATGATTTTTAGGTGCCTAATCCCAATAGTTCTTGGAAGTTAACAGGAAACTCATGTAAAGCCAATTGCTCGACACATCTAAGCTCACAGTCGGTTTAACAGCTTCAGGATAGGCCAGTGTATCCTCCCAAAGGATTACAGGCTTCCTTCACTGCGAGCAAGGATTAAACATTAAGCTTGAATCTGTTCAGCATCCCCCTGCTGATCTATTGCCTGCCTGGTGGGAGCCCTTCGCAGCACAGTCTGGCTGAGCTCCGCAGGGACGCTGCCGTCCTCAGCTCTTTCCGAACACTGCATGGTCCTTGCTGGGAGCATGGCCACAGTGGGACAGGATGTGATTCCTGGTGAGACAAGGCTGTGCAGAAGATTCACACACTCCAGGCCTGCTCAGGAGCTCCCTGCCTGTGCCTGGCCACTCACACTGCGCTGGGGAAACCTCTGGCTCCAATAACTGGGTTTTGTTGTAATGAGCTTTGCTAAGGAGCCTGGAGCTCACGGGCAAATGGAAACATTTTATGGCTTTACTAGACAGCAATTGGGTCATTACCATAATGACAGCTTTAAAAGAGAGTAATTTGTACAAGGCATGTACGGACAGAGCGCTGATAGGGTAAATCCTACGGTGCAGCAAGGCTCTTGGAAGACACACACCATCCTTCTCCCGAATCAGGCAGCCCTCATTATGGAGCAGTGGCAGACATTCATTGAGGGAACAGCCCGCTTGAGACACAGCTATTACACAAACAGGGGCAGATAACTCAGTTACCCAGGAGCTGCATCCCTGGCAACCTCTATTGCTAACCACTGCTTCCAAGAATCCTGGCCCTGCTCTCCCCAATTTCCCTTTCCCACCTGTCCTTTTGGCCTCTCCAGCCCATGCTTCCCCCATGGGCTTCCTTCTGCAGGAGGGCAGAGCCAACCAGCTCTGGGGCTGCCCTGAATCTGTAGAGCTGAGCTCTGTTGCAGGCCTGATCCAAACTGACCCCTGCTGAGCAGATGAGATAAATTGTTGTTGTTTTTTCTACAGGCCCCATCAGAAACTGCTCTGGTGGCAGAGGTCTGCTGCCTGTTGTTTGTTACCTGTTGCACAGATTGCACCTGGCACTGCACTCTCCTTGTCCAAGTTTTTCCCTTTTGCATAAGCCACTCTCCCAGGTACTGGTCAGGTCCAGCACCAAGAACTGGAGGTCTTCACCCCCACCTTCACATCACTGAGCTGCAATGAACGCAGTTAGTCACTGACCGGAAGAGACCAAGCACAGGTTTTCAGGTACAGACCCTGTGCTCTCCCAGCAGTGTAGGGAATGGCTTGTTAGGACTCACAGTCCAGGAACCATGTCTGAATCCCAGGGAGAAGTCTGGCTGCAAGTGTTAAACCCACCATGTGCCCTTGCTAACCACATGCATGCCCTCTGGGGTGCAGCTCCTCATTTCAGTGCTCCCAGCCCAGCAATACACCTAGTCCCAAGCTGCCAGCAGCAAAGGTAGGTGACAAGTCAGCAACTCAAAGCAATTTTTTTCTCACTAGAGACTAACCAGAACCTCTGAAGTTATGCTTTGCAAAAGGCACTGCAGGGTCTGGACTAAGCATAGAGGGGCCAGAGCTGAAAAGGCACCATGTACTAGGACAAAACATCACTGACTGCAGCATTGCACTGAGCTTGCTCCTGCGGGCCGCTTGTGTTTGACCAAGCAGCAAGCCCTGAGCTCAGGGACTGATTCTGCCACATCACTGAGATCACTGAAGTGTGGTTAGTGCCTGCCGTGCCATGTCCACCCTGACCAGGAAGCTCACCCAAAGAACAGGACACCTGGTGCAAACCACCAGTTCTATCCCCAGCTACACAAGCTGTGAAAAGCCATCTCACCAGATCTATCATAGAATGGTCTGGGTTGGAAGGGACCTCCAAAGGTCATCTAGTCCAACTTCCTCTGCAGTAAGCAGGGACATCCTCAAGTAGATCAGGTTGCCCAGAACCCTGTTGAGCCTCACCATGAATATCTCCAGGGATGGAGCCCCAACCACATCTCTGGGCAACTTGTTCCAGTGTTCCACTTTACCCTCATGGTAAAGAACTTGTTCCTAATATCCAATCTATATCTATCCTTCTCTAGTTTGAAGCCATTCCCCCTTGTCCTATCACTTCAGGCCTTTGTAAACAGTCTCTCTCAATCCTTCTTGTAAGCCCCCTTCAGGTACTGGAAGGCCACTATTAGGTCTCCCCAGAACCTTCTCTTTTCCAGTCAAATAACCCTCATCTTTCTCACCAGCAAGTTATGAAGCTTCATCCACAACTTTCAACCACCACCACCCCCTTGTGAGAAAAGCAATTGGACAAGATGTAAACCTGCTTTTATGTCAATGTCTCATCTACCCTGCTGGCAAGAGAGAAGAGGCACAATGATTGGCTCATCCCATCCCTGTCCTACCTCCCACCACAAGCCTGGCTCTCCCCAGCCAGAAAGGGATGTGAAGTTTCATGGTGTGAAGGAGAGGGATTTACTAGGTGGAGATCAGGAAGCTGAGCCCCGCGCTCTGGTTTTAATAAGGTGGCAATAAGCAATGCGTCTTTTTGCCCTCAGAATTCCTCCTCTTCAAGTCTGAGATTTATTAGAGGAGCCATAAATCATTTTGTGTTGCAACTGGCCAAAAAGAGCCCGACATTTTTATTGTTTTTGATTAATAGATTTCTAATTGGCAGCAGGCATGGCAGCCTCTGCGTTTATTTTTCCCAAGACTTTCTTCCTTTTCCTCGCAGCTGACGCAGCTTGGCCTCCTTCACATGTTACTTTTCCTCCAGATCACTTATTGTTTTGATTTTGATTCGAGTTGCATTCCCTTTGGTCCTAGGCCACGGGTGCTATCTTTAGGCAGGGTTTAATTTTGGGTTCTTTAGAAAAGGGCACTGCTGAAACAGCCTGACAAGAACACAAACATTACATTTTCCTTTTCTGCTGGTGGCTGGGGACCGGGGGAGGCTTCCCCAGACAAATCTATGCCTCTTCACATCCATCAGAGTTCAATTGCCATCAGCAACACACGAGGTCTCATCTCCCTGTCCCTTTCAAAACATGCCCTAGAGTCCACCAAGCCATGCAGGACCCAAAACTCATCCGCTGCTGAATCACTTGGTTACCTCAGAGAACAAACCTAAGACAACCCCATCTGAGCACTGCCCGGGGGCACAGCTGGCCATCTTCCTGCAATCGGTGTTCAGGAACTTCCTGCAATTTGTTTTGAATTATTTCCCACATGTGTAGAAAGAGGATTGAACTTTTCTTAGCTGGGTGAGCAGAGATCAGATGTTAAGAGAAAACTGTCCCCCACAAAGCTGTGATGTGCATGCTGCTTTGAGCAACAGTTTACAAACGGTAAACCAGCACCCTGAAAGTATCGGCCACGTTGAGAGGATCAAAGGCCCAGGATAAATTGCAGTGAAGAGCCCCAAGTAAAGCTTCCAAAACTGCCTCCATTTCTCTTCCAGGACAAGGGCAGGTGGCACAAAAGCCCTACCAAAGGAAGGGCAGCCTGAACCTCACAGACTGGAGGAGTTAAGACATACACACACTGCAAGTGGCCAGTAATTGGCTTGAGTCACGCAATCAAAGAGGGCAAGGTATAGTAAAAAGCAGCAGCTGTCTGTAAAAATGCATCTTAATCTGGAAGCTCACAACACCTCAGAACCTTCCACAAACGACAGCAAGGGACTTTTTGTTCAAAACACCACTCCAAGGTCAGGAGAGCAATTCTTCATCTCAGGACTGGGTAAACTGAGACAGTCAAGAGATTGGATCGCCATCACCCCAGACTTCCACAGCTGGTCAGAAGAAAGTCCAGGACATTTCTACACTCTAGCCACAGCAGGAAAGCCGCCAAGAGCAGCTCTGTGGCTGCTCAGACTTAGATTCTTTGCACTCAAGCCTGTCTCCAAAAACGTATTTTTGCAACAACTGCCTCACTGAAGAAATCCAAGCTGGCAAGTGCTCAAGCCTGGACCTGACAGGAGGCTCAAAGGACAAGTCAGGGAGCACTTGGCTCCCTTCCTTCTGCTTCAGCTTGTCCCTACTGCCGGCACCACAATGACACTGTCCACTCTCACCACACTTCATGAGTACAGTGAATATAAAGGACCAGAGGAGACCTTGCTGGTGTTTTCAATCAGTAGGAAATTGGCAGAAAGAAGAAAGGACTGTCCATAAGCGACATGTAGCTCCTATGTTAGCCTTCCCTGAAATCTCAGGAGGGGTGATTCACACTCCTCAAGATGGAACTGTGGCACTCGCTGCCAGATGATGTGCATGCCTGAAGTTTAGATGGATACAACACACAAATGCAGACATTCATGGATTAAAATC
The DNA here is from genome assembly GCA_033816785.1 of Picus viridis. NCBI lineage: Eukaryota > Metazoa > Chordata > Aves > Piciformes > Picidae > Picus > Picus viridis. The sequence continues at coordinate 15,564,337 of CM066592.1, read as the reverse complement.
CATTGTGGAGTAATTCAACACCAAGTCACCCTCACCTCCACAGCCTGGAGCTTGGCTTAGAGATTGTGCCACAGAGACTCAATAATGGCCACGTCTGTGTTCTCTCCTGGGCATTGCTCCCAGCCTGTGCTAAAGCAAGGGCACTGGATCTCCTTGAAGGGACTTGTTCTTAGTTACCTGATGGCTGTTCCCTGGCCATGTGTAAGACAGCTGGAAGTCTTTGCTATATGATGTTACTTAAATACAAGCAAACCATCCAATCCTCTCCCACCCCCTGACACATACAGAGATACAACACCTAGCATGTAGCATGTCCTTACCCCCGACAGGCCTTGTGTCCTCCAGATGCCACCGAGTGCGGACAGAACATTCCCACTAGCATTGCTGGAACCAGCCTGCACCACAGAGAGAGAGACCTGAAACTGCTGCAGAGAGCTTTAGGTATTTACTGCCCTCCCTGTCCCAGGTTAGTGCTACAGGAATTACAGACATCCTAATGGCTTCCCTACCCCAAGTCTCCTTGTCCTTGTCCCCAGGAATGAGGCAAAGGGCAGAAAAGGAGGCAGAGCTATTAGCGATAAAAAGGTTTGGCTTGGAGGGCTCACTGGATTGCAAATCCTTGGAGGTGGATCACTGGATTCAAATCACAATGTGAATAGGACACGGAAGTTGAATTACAAGGATTCATGGAACAGGATCAAATTACCAGGAACACAGGAGTGGATTCCTTCCCCAACCAAACCACATTAGTGTGGAGTTTTTTTATCCATCTCAGTTGGTTATTCCAAAGGCAAAGGAGCCACAGCAGGTACAACACCCAGCAATGAGATCCACAACATAGCAACACGGTGAGCACAGGCGCGTGTGACTTGGCTGAGGAGGTGCACCTCATCAACAGGAAACACCCCCGTACCGAGGGACAGCAGCAACAGGGTAAAAACCACCCAGAGAAATTCCAGGATGCCTGACCTTTGCCAACACAACAGCTCTTTTCAGGACAAGAAAAGGCTTTAGGAATATCCATCTGCTGAGGGTTCTTAGCTCTGTGTCTGCTCTGCTCCGGGTCAGTGAGATGCTGATGGGAACACCAGACACACCAGCAATTTAACTGCTTATTAAACTTGGTGATCTTATAAGCAATATTCGTTCTGCCCTGGTTGGCAGACATAAGCCATCACAATCTCTGTGGCTTAAAGTTCCAGGACTTTAAATCCAAGTCCTTCTCTAGAAAACACACACACACTTCAGCCTGACAACTATCAAAACAACAGGGTAATAAATCCCTGATGGGCAGTTTGACTTTGGGTGTCTGACTCTGCAAGAATTTTCTCCTGAAGGCACTGCATAAGGCTCTGGAAGTCTAGCACAAGCATGAACCCTTCTCAGACAGCTCCTTTGGGAAAACAGCAGAATAGCAATTCAAGGAAAGGAACACAACAATTTCATCAGTTCTGCATGCTGTACCTGTTTGTATCTAATCCTGCCTTCAAGGGCAAGAGCACAAATCGTTATTAACAACTGATGGATTCCATTCTGTAGTGACCACACAGAGCCATTCACCTGCACGTCTGCTGCCTCCTTCTCTCTTACCTTTGCCAACATAATTCTCGTCTTCGCTACGTCGAGAGGTGTGGTGACTGCAGCTGCAAATCCACCTGAGCAAAATAAAATACCAAACACAAGTGAGACATTGTTGGGTGAATAGGAATGCCACACTGCCTATAATTCCCAGTGCTGTGGTCAACACTGCTCTATTATTAATGCCTACAGCACAGTTCCTCATGTCAGAGTCCAGGTACATTTTATTCCTGCGTGCTGACTTAAGCCAGCTCTGTACTAGTTAACTGTAAATCCAAATACCTCCAGTGAGATCACTATCCCTACGGTTTGGATTCCATACATATAAGGAGAAGAGCTCTATTTCCAACATCTACCAGGAAATTTGAAAGGAAGATCCTGCTTGCTCATTTGCAGAGACAGGAAAATAAGCCCATCACACTGTGTGCTGCCCTTAAAGTCTGACCATTCAAATGCTAGAAAGACAGAATGAGAGGAAAGACGTTCCATGTCCAACACACACATGCTTCAAGGGCAAAGCTATCTAAAAGACACAGACAGACTGGATCTGGACTTCAACTGTTAGACCTGGGACTCTCAGCTGGTGTTCAGGATGGAGCTCATCTCCAGGTAATTAACTCAGCTCCATTTTGGATAATGACAACATGAAGCTGCCCAAAGACCTTAGGAAATTGTCAGAAGTCTGCTGCCACAAGTACCATCTTCCCCTCACAGACATTTTTATTCTTTCTAGTCATTCCCAACTTAACCCTTGGAGCTGATTACTTCCACTTGGAGCAGCCAGCTCAGCCTGTGGCTTTCCTCCTGAAAGCCAGAAATCCTCAGCTTATCCATCTGAATGTCTCAGCCACAAATGTGTGTGTGTGTCTGTCTCTGTATTTTAACCCTGTGACTACAGCCTGGCCTCTCATGCTACCTAGGGACCAGCTTTGCTGCTTATTCTCCCAGGATCTTATTCCCTTTGCCTTATTTCCCCATCCTAAAATTAACTCTAATCTCTCTCTCCCTCCTCTGTTCTCAGTATTTCAAGCAAATAATTCATGGTTGAGGAAGAGCCAAACTGAAGGAAACTGTTAAAATGCAGATGCAGCCCAGCAGTAAGTGAAGAAAGGGAAAGAAAGGGAGGAGAAAAGAAAGAAAGATTTGTTCTGAGATCTTTCTTCCTCCTATTTTTTCCTCTCTGTAGCTTGTATAAATCCTGTATCTTCTACACCAGAGAAAAAAGTGACTCCAAAGACTGAAGCCTCTACAGTACCCAGGGAATAAGCTAAAAATAATCTATTTTCTGTTCCAAGTTTTAAGGAATGTAGAAAAATCTCTCTTTCTTTTCTTGGGATGGGAGAGAGGAAAAGCATCTCTAAAAACTGTAAGTAATGAGACAATCCATCTTTCCCACTGACTCATCTTTTTACCTGCATCTCTCTCTCTCTCAACCACCTCATCTTGAGCATACTAAACCTTGCTTTATGTCAGAAAGGAGGCTGGGCCAGCTGGCACATTACATTGACTTCTTACAGTTCATTAGGGAACATCCCATGACATTCAGTACATGCACATGCTGTCCCCTGGATCTCAAACAAGAACAGCAGTTAGCGTAACTGAGCTGAGATAGCCAACAGCCCAAACCACCTGCTTTAGGAGCAGCTTCTGCTCACCTAAGGTTGGGCCCATCCGCTTCACTCTGCCGGAAGCTTTCTAGCAGTGATACTCCACTAAAAAGCATAACAAGGGGCTGTATTCAAGAAGCCAAAGGAGGAACTATGAGCAAGTTAAACTAAATTCCAGCCCATTCTTGGACCTTCTTTAATGTAAAAAATCATTGTATTGTGAGTCAGTTCTTGAGTAAGTGACCCAAAGGCTTTGAGAGAGTGGTCTGGATAGACTCTTTGGTACTCTTGTCAGCAATGTATTTTTAGAACAGTAAGAAAAAAAAACATCTCCATGGAAAACAGTGGCTTTACAAGTCTGGCTGTAGAAGCCTTTCCTTTGCCCAGAGACCAAGATAAAGTTAAACAGTGAGCCACATGGCTGTCAGGCCTGTATTGAGCAAAAAATCTAAATGTATCACTAAGCTACAGAGTTGTTGGTAACACTTCAGCAGACTTATTTCCCTTCTCAGATCCCAGTGATTTTTACAATGCATTCAGTCCCCACAGTTTCTCAATGGCAAAAGCTTCAATCTTGGCTGATAAAAGTGATTACAACAAACACGACTTCTGATACGACGTGGTGGAGTCACCATCATTGGAGGTGTTTAGGAGGAGACTGGATGGGGGGCTTGGTTTAGTCGGTTGGGTGGTGTTGGATGATGGGCTGGACACGATGATCTTGAAGGTCTCTTCCAACCTGGTTTATTCTATTCTAATCTGTTCCCAGAAAGGCTTGATTATCAAGGCTCACTGGTTTTCATTTTCCCCCAGCTAACCTCTGGATCTTTCAGATTTTTTTTGTTACTAAGATTTCTGTTTCTTTTTCTCCCTCACTGGGAAGTATTTGATACAGATTTACCAATCAACTGAAAATGACAACAGCAACAAAAAAATGCTTCAATAAGCACAAGTAGCAGGATGGCAGCTAAATTAAATGCAAGCACATATATGCTTAACAAAAACACAAGATGAAAGCTAGCATTTTTGGGGAACCACAGTTTATTGAAGGCAGGGAGTCTGACAAAACACATTTACTCCAGCCTTAACCCTAAATGTCCAATGTAATTTTAGAGTGACCTCTTCAGTGTTAGTACACAGGAATCCAAGAATGGGGCTACAGTGCCAGCAAGGCACTACTCAGTCCCACCTACTAAAGTATGACTGATTCTGATGATCAGATCAATACAACAGATACAAACTGCTACAGCCAGAGTACGCACATTCAAATCAGAGGGTTGCGCACTGCACTAAAACTCAATAAGGCCCAACAGATCTTTGAATCATAGAATCAATAATGTTGGAAAAGATCATCAAGTCCAACCTGTCACCCACCAGCTCATGACTACTAAACCACAGCTTCAAGTGCCACATCCAATCCCTTCTTGAACGCCTCCAGGGACGGTGACTCCACCACCTCCCTGGGCAGCCCATTCCAATGGCTAACAACTCTCTCTGTGAAGAACTTTCTCCTCACCTTCAGCCTAAATTTCCCCTGGTGCAGTTTGAGACTGTGTCCTCTTGTTCTGTTGCTGATTCCCTGGGAGAAGAGACCAACTCCCTCCTGGCTACAACCTCCCTTCAGGTAGAGAGCAATAAGGTCTCCCCTGAGCCTCCTCTTCTCCAGGCTAAATCACTCCTTCAGGCTATTCCTGCTGTCACTGAATTCTTCATAAAGTGCCACTGGACTCTGCTCAACTACTCAGCAACCAGGAAAAGCAGGTATCAAAGTATCAGTGGGCAAGAAAGGTCCAGACACATCCAGCCTTACACTGCTGACCACTCTGGCTTTTCCACAGAGCTGACAGAGAAAAAGGAACCTTTGCTGATCATCTACTCCCACACTCACCACCTCACTCCAAATGAGGGCTCCTTTCTCCCTTGCCCTAGAAGGATGTGGTGATGACTTGGGCTCAGCAACTAGGCATAAAGATTGTTTTTCACATGGGAAAAGGTTCTTGGTGTAATGCTTTTAGCAGAGTGACAAACTCCTCTATTGGAAAAATAAAACTTCATGCAGTAGTGGGAAATTCATCACCTGTCTCCCAAGTATTACAATGGGCACTGTATATTCACATGTCAGCTCTGCTGCTAAACTTTACCAAGCCCAGGCTGTTAAACAGAAAATCCCTTTGCTGCTCACACTTTCCCAGAGACCAGTTGTTCATGGAAGTGCTAGTGACAGACATCTGCACAGGATGATTTACTCTTATTTCACAATAAGAATAAAAAGCCATGAAGACTTGGGATATTCCCTTAGGTTTGTGCTGGCATTTCCTACCCTTTTAAGCTGTCACATGCAAATAAAAATTGAGAAGCCTCAAACAGAGTGAATTACTTCACCTGAGAACAAAACATAACCCTAGGTCCTTGCAGTAAGGTAGCTGTCAGTAGAATTTGGTGCTCCTGTAGCATAATGCTTCATGGGTTTTTTTGTCACAGTCCTCAACCATCCTATGAAGGAAGGAAGTTGTTCTTCAGTCTCCATGTGTTCCCCCCTCCCTTCACCATTTTAACGTCTCTTTACCCTTTCTAAAAGGTCCAGGCAACCCCTTTGGCCACCACAGGAGATCCTTCTGATTCTGTATTTCATTCATCTGGCCAGACCCCTGGCACTCTCCTCTACAACACCAGCTCAGTTCAGATGGTGAAGCTCATCTCGAGACACAGGAACTTGTGCTTGACTAATGATCTTGTTTGAATTAGCCCACCTTCGGAAATTAATTAAAAAACCAAACCAACCCAAGCACAGCTGCATTTTTCCTTGTCTCTGCTACTGTTTTCTGTACTGACATCTGAAGGTTACTCAGGACTCACTGAGGACTGGATCTCAAATCCAGGCTGAAAAACTGAGTTGCACAGGTCCAACACAAAACTTTACAGCATCCTCTTACACTGACTGATCACAAAAGGTCTTTTTCATGACTCTTCAATTAACCAGTTCTTATTTGAACTTTTATTTTGTTGATATTATGTTACATTTCTCTAAAAGGAAGATTATTCTGGTCCTTTATCACTGTGGGAACAACACCTGCCAATGGTAGAGCAAAGTGACCCAAGAACCCAAGCAGAAATACCAAGAGGCAAAGCACTGCTCCTCCAGCAATTTAACCAGTTCAGGGTTAGAAGCATGGTCCAAGTAGACACCACAGGGAAATCTTGAGAACTACTCAAAAATTCATTCAGAGCTATAGAGTTAAAGAGGCTTTTAGACACAGTGTGTAATCTTGTCAGAGCTGATTAGACCAAAACAAAAGTGATGGGAAGTCCTCTCTGTTAATGTGCAAAAAGCTCTCGTTAGTGCTCTATTATGCACTACACTTGCACCTCTGTTCTCAGTGACTTTGTCACCACAGAGCATCAATTATTAATGTTAAGCCACACTTTTTTTTACCGTAGGGAGAAAGAAGGCGTCATTAACAGAGGCAGTTTTCAATCACATTAAATAGGCACTCAGGTGCTTTGATCGCCTAGCTGCTCCAGGGCAGTGCTTTCCTTTCCCAACAGCTAATACCCAAAGGCTGGATTTCCCTATGACTGGCCCACTTCCATAGAAGCTATGAAACCCACCCAGAAGCTCTTCTGGGCCAGCTTGCCCTAGTATGGTGCAGGGCTGGGGTTCAGTGCTCCAGTCAAGCATCTTAAGTCCTGAGAAGAACCTCAAGTCTTAAGTCCTAGAGCACAACCACAATCATTCCTGGCCTGCCCACTGCATGGCAGGGACATGTTTCCTTCCTCTACCTCCAGCCTGCCACAGCCTATGCCCAAATCTGGGCTGGTGTCCAAACAGCTCAAACATAAGGTAAGGTTTGGTTCAAATGCAACCTCAGGCTTAAAATATCATACAGATCTACCTTTGGGTTCCTCCCCACTGGCTGCTCAGATATCACCTTCTCTGACTCCCAGACTGCTCCAAACATCTCCTCTGGTTAAGACATCAGAGATGTTGATAAAGCTGGACAAGGCCTCCAGGGATTAAATTATAAGCAGATGAGAAGGAGAAGATTCCAAACCTCTGATATTTATGCTCATGCCTGTTATGTTTCTATAAAAAGCCCATGGATCACACACACACATCTTACACATGTGTGCTCAACAAGGAAGAGCTGGGCCTCTCTCAGAGCTTTGGCTGGAATCACTGCCATCTCACAGGCACTGGGGATGGAATCCAATCCATTGTTGCTCTTTGTTCTGTCTTCGCCAAATAATCAATTATGATTTAGCTAGGAACTAACCAATGCACACAGATAGACACTTACATGTGTGTGTGCCATAAAGGCAAGTCAGACAGGACTTTCTGTCAGTTTGTTTCAGCTCATTACCCTGCCCCTCAGGACCCCTAACATATTTTCAGAAAGCACTGAATTCAAGCAAAGAACACAGGAGAAAGTGATTACGCCATTCCACTGCTACCATGGTGGCATTTGACAGCACCTCTGTGTTTAAAGGTTGTTCTTTGGATGATCTTCTGCTTATAAGGTTTATAACATGATGATTTTAAACCACTTGAATGCACACATCCATCTTATTTTAGTCACAGGGTGCTGGTAAGGATTTTATTTATTTGTTTTGGGGTGGGAAGAAAGGGATAAAGAGCTTTTTCCTGCCCTTGTTTGAAGCTATATGTAGCTAGTTAATAATTTTTAACTGTAGAATCTGTTCTTCAGAGAGCAGGAAATTATTTTTCCACTGCCCCTGTTCAGGAAGAGGCTAAATATTTTCAGTGAAACAGAATGGATGCGGTACCAGATTAGATCAAACAAGGCCTGCCTATTCCAAGTCTGCAGAGGAAGGCAATGGAGATGGAAGGGAAGATTCTGGTCCAAAAAAGAGATGAACCTCCTAAACTTTGAAGCAGGTCCTCAAAGGACACATAAGAAAGAAGTTTAAATTAGCAAAAAGGAAAGCACAGGGAAACAAAGAAGGAAAACCATGGTTGAGGAAGTGGAGCTGGAAGGACAACCCAGAAAATATTTATCATCAATCACAATACAATGTACAAAATAGGACTCCAGGTCTGTAAAGGTTTGTACTTGGGGAACAGAGCCTACAAAGACAGCTAGGCTGAAATGTCTCATCTCCCAACACCACGGACCTGGAAGTCTCTGTGCTGCTTCACAGGAGACACGGTGTCTCCTCTAGGGCATTATTAGGTCTCCCCAGTGTCTGCAAAGGGCAAGGCAGTGAAGCAGTCATGCACAATCATACCTCTGGAAGTTCCTTCTCCAATATTTCTTCTAGAACGTGAGCAGACACCACTGAGCAACCACCAAATAGCAAGCACAAGTGGTCACAGTCAAGACATACATAGAAGGAAGTGGAGGCACTGAGCTAAGTTTCCAATTGAGGCATCAAATTGGACTTGAGGAAATTACTCTGCAAGGCCTTGGGTAAATCAGATAACCTTTCCAGTTCTCTGAACATGCCTGAACACAGTTTTAGTATCAATCTGACTGCAAAGAAATCAGCAAGGATGTTGACTTGCTGGAACGTGTCCAGAGAAGGGCAATGAAGTTGGTGAGGGGTTTGGAACACAAGCCCTATCAGGAGAGGCTGAGGGAGCTGGGGTTGCTTAGCCTGGAGAAGAGAAGGCTCAGGTGTGACTTTATTGCTCTCAACAACTACCTTAAGGGAGGTTGTAGACAGGCAGATGTTGGTCTGTTCTCCCAGGCAGCCAGCACCAGAACAAGAGGACACAGTCTCAAGCTGTGCCAGGGGAGGTTTAGGCTGGATGTTAGGAAGAAGTTCTACACAGAGTGATTGCCCATTGGAATGGGCTGCCCGGGGAGGTGGTGGAGTCACCATCATTGGAGGTGTTCAGGAGGAGACTGGATGGGGTGCTTGGTGCCATGGTTTAGCTGTTTAGGTGGGTTGGATTAGTTGATAGGTTGGATGCAATGATCTGGAAGGTCTCTTCCAACCTGGTTTATTCTATTCTATTTTTTTTTATTCTAATGATCCTCTATCACACCTGCAGACATACAGATCACATTGTAAAGCTTTTTTAGTGCAATAGCTTGCTTTGTTTTAAACCAAAATTGAACAATCTGCTTCAATTGCACTGATTGCATTTGCGCCTTGACAGTCAGTGTAAAATCCAACAGCAGACCACATTTTAAGCAGAGTAAAACTCCCTTCTTATCACACAAACACAGAAAATACAGCTGGGCAAGACCACAAGAGATCATCTCAAATATCCCCTCTGCCCCCAGATGGAATCAGTTCTACCTAAACCGTTCCCTCACTGCTCACACGCCTGGCCTACTAAGCTGTGTGCAGCCAGAGCCATGCTCCCTTCTCCCAGTCACACAGTTACCAGCACCCATCAAAGCCAAGCTGCAGTCTCTGCTGGAATTCTGCTGCTATTAATACTTCAATTCCCCTAACAGAGCTTATTTTGTAAAAATGACATACAAAGTCAGAGCCATTGCGTCGTAAGCCATCAGAGAACAAGCTTTGCTTTTGATAATCTCTATTTCAAGAGCCGCTATAATTTCTCTTTAAACAGGAGTTATTTTTTTTTCCACACACTCTGTTACTGGTTTGGAATCTCAAGATGTATTTTAGGTCCTTGGGGGAAAGGCTCTGGCTGCCCATCTCAACTGCTAATCTGTTTTTTCTGTTAAGACAGTTGAGTCTCTCCTCCCTCAGACTTGTCAGCTATACTGATGAGTCATTACTTTTTTTTCCTCTTTCTTCTTCCTTTTTTTTTTCTCTTAAAAAACTACAGTAGGCTAAAAACCAAGCAAGAAGCCTACTGAAGAATTCAATTAACTTTTGGCTTGTTTGGTAATAAATAGTGCAGTATTGTACTCTGCCACTCTTTATTCTTGTTCTAGTGTCTGGAGATTGCCCAGATGTTTCGTCCTCCATGGTCGCTTTTTTTTTTCACCGGCGGAAGGCTTTTGCCTCCAGGCTGTGCAGCGCTAGCCTCTGCTCTCCTGACTCTAGTTAATCTACATGGCTGTCAGAGCTGTCACATGAATGGTGAATCATGGCCTCTCGCTGCAATCACTTCAACCCCTGGGGAAGCGCTCAGAGCAGACAGCTGCACAAACCCCCACCCAAGCAAAGTTTCTCCTGGATGAGGATTTTACAAATCAACTTTGAAATGGTGGCAAAGCCTGACTGACAGGCCCCTGGATTTTAAATAACACAAATTTGTCAAAAGCAAATTGGTTGTCTTTCAAACAGACACCCTGTTCGAGTCTCTCCTCCCCCCCCCCGCCCCGCTTCTTTCCTTTGCTGACTTTCCTATTTCCAAACAACAACTGGATCCATTTTCTTCTAAACAAACTTGAATTACAAAGGAATGTTGTTCTGCTATACTTAATAGATTTGCACATTTTTCTCTTTCTTCTTTAGTCTTTCCCAGTGTAACATATAATCCTTTGCACCTGCAAAAGCTCCACAGACTGCTGACTGCCAAGAATCCACCACGTGACCCTGCTTCCATGACCAGAGATCCTGTGTTTAAAGAGAAAGGAAAATAAAAAGTTATTAAATGTTTGAATCTAGCTGATCCCCATGCGAGTTAACTCCGAGGATGGGAACTTAAGTGAAAAGCTATTTTTGTGGCATTTTTCAGTGATGTAATAAGTGATTTTTCCCAAGGAACTTGTGTACATGAACGAGCAGATGGAGTGAGAAAGATGTCTGGAACTGAGGAGGGCTTGAAGCAAATTGCTTTCAGGGATTTCATATGCATGTATTTAAGCCTGTGGACATGCAACTTTGCAAATATTTTGTGAATTTATTTTCTTTTTGGCAGATAAAACAGCGCAAAGCAAAACACTGAGCATGCAAGAACCAGTATCAGTTCAGCCCAGATGTAGCAAAGACTCCCATTTAAAATGAACAGTCCCCAGCACGACAAGAGACAAGTCCTGTTGGCCCCCAACATTTCTGAAATCAGTCCTTGCCCTCACACTCCCCAAAATCCCCTGTCATTACAAAATTACTCTTATCACTCCCATTATATCCCAAAGCAGGTGTGTCTCTGTTTTTCACTTGGCGTCATTAGGGACCACACACCCTTCTCCTCTCCACTGCTCCCACACACCACGCTCCAGTCCTTTAATTCACAGTATCATTTAAGCATGCACACTGAAGAACACCAGCGAGGGCAGCACCTTCTAAAAACCACCTACCAAGAACGATGTCAAACGGTTTGATGAGTCTGATCAGTAACAGCAACAAAGGCCAACTGGAATGTGTGCTGGAATGGTTTTTATCATACCAGCTACGGTCACTTTGTTCTCTTCTCCTCCACTCACCTCCATCACCCATTTCCCATCTCCTGAAATGCTTAACACTGGAAGTTCTCTGGAGGAGAGGTTTCTGGTTTATGATGTGAGGATCAGTGCTAAGCCAAACGAGATGGGATCCACGGCATTTCTGAGGCCTACCGCAGAGAAATCCGCGATTTAATTTTATAGCTGTGGCACTATCTCAGTCTTTTTCAAGACATATTACTTCTAAACTATAAATTTTTCTTAGAAGCAACCTGATATCTGTGCTAGGCTGAGGCATGGCTCTCATGCTTCTGCTCTGTAATACAACCACTTTCCACTGGGGGAAGAGAACTCGTTTCCCTCCCTCGCTGACTTCATTTAACATGCTGTCCTTGTGACTTGCCTCTTCCAACTTGGCTGGTGGTTATATTTCAGTTGAATGTTTTAAGAATCAAACTGTTCAAGCAACAATGGCCAGCCACAATGTTGTTTGGTATCCTGCCATAGCTAAATAGCTGCAGCTCTGCTGTATGAGAGCACGAAAGGGATTTCAGTCTTTTTAATGCTAGCCATTCCTTTCCTGGTGTTTTCAGTATGGGCTTCTATTCTGCTGTCACCCACAGCAGCAACTGATTTTCATCTTATAAGTAAGTAATTAAGGATTCATAATTCTTCAGACTCATAAGATGCTTTTCTGGAATAATTTACACTCTTTGGACAAAACATTGTCTTGCAACTCAAGCCTGTTGGATGGAGGACACACATCCTCCAAGACAAAAGGCACTGCTTTTCCAAAGCATCAACGTATTGGCAAAGCATAAATCTTGCCTTCAAAACACTTCAGGTGCTTAAGGAACCTCAAGCTGAAACGTAGGATTTAGAAATTTAACTGCTGGAGCCACATGATAAAACAAGAATTACTGTATTTACTTTCCCCCCCCCTTTTTAGGAAGCGTTCTCCAAATGTCTATACCTCTACCACTACACTCCAGAACTCTGAACAGTTACTTCTGTCATGCAGAAAAGAACTACAGAAGCTGGAGGACGATGAGGAAAACCAGCACGTTAATACAGACATTCATGGCTTTGCCAGAAGTGCAGCCTATTCTCAGACATGTGGGGTTTTATGCTAATACCATTGCCTGAAGAAGCAGGAAAAGGTCATTCTCGGCATGTGGCTCTGAAATCTAGTTTCTGATAGAGCCTGGCTTCCCTGCAGTTCTGGATGAAGAACCTTTGCCAAGCAAGGCCAGTGGTGATGAATTCCCATCCATTACGGCTGCAAATTGACAACAGGTATTTGCAACAGTCAGGCAGTATGGAAAATTGTTTAGAAGGGTGGAGCCAGGAACAGTTCAATTAAATTAGGGAAAAGGAGAATTGAGGCTGGAGAACAGGAAGAAAATTCCCCAGCAGTGAGGTCTACTGAACAGCAGAGCCAGCCTCCCTAGGGATGAGAGGAAAGCCCTCTCCTTTGAGTCATTTAAAAATAAACTGGAGAAGGCACTCAAGACTGTGCTGTGGGGAATAATCCTGGGTTGGCAAGGGCAAGATGAGATGACTTCATGCATTTTTTTCCATCTCTGATGTTGGTGATTCACCCAGAGCTCCAAACCTGAACACGCAGAAGAGTAAGAAAGAAGCAGGGCATGAGGACACCATCCCTGAGAAAGCCAAGATGAACAAGTGCCACAGGGCCCAGAGGACTGGCAGGACTCTGGTCCAAATTCCTTCTAACCACACTCACACTGCAGGCCAAGCTGAAGGTCACACATGTTTTCTCTCATAGCCCACTGACCCATTGACAGGGCTTTGTGGTAAGTTGGGGCTCTAAATTCTTCAGAAACACTCGCCTGTGTGCTACACTGAGCATGGTTTTAATGCTACTAACTCAGGGCAAAACACAGAAGGTAGCAGAGGCTTGTAGACCCCTGTTAAACCAAGGCATTGGTCCTGGAAAGAAATACAGGATTCATACATATCTCCCCAAAACACCGTCCTTGGACACAACTGCTATTTTTTTGCAGTGATACAATGCCTAGATCATGCTCTGCCATCCTAGATGCTGCACAAATTCAGAGGAGCCTTCCACTCACGGAGATAACAGCAAGAGCTTAGGTCACACAGAAGATGGGTGTCAGAGGCAGGCTCAGAGCTCATGGGCTCCCTTCTCAGGGCCTCCAAAGAGGGCAGAAGTGCCTGTGCAACACCTGTAGAAGCTATGCAACTATGCTGCTTTTCCACACGTGCTCTTACAATGTGAAACAAACTGAGAATTGTAAGCAACACAACTGCAATAATTGGATCAGGCTGGTTTTTCCAGCACTGCCATTGAATGGCTCCTACCTGCTGACACTGTGCTCCTCCTGCAGAAGGCCGCAGGAGATAACGGGACCTTGCAGGGCAGTACCCGTTCCCACTAGCATTCACAGCCCAGGAAAGCAAAACGACAAGGAGCACATTACATGAAAGCAGGCCGCCATGCCAAGCCTGTGTCATGTGCATTCTATTAAGCTGAAGGCTGAATAGAAGACTTTGTTTTCCACTTCAAAGGACCCCATCCCAATCTCTTGCTCTTCCCTTATGAATAACAAATTGGAAATAAATCTTCTGGCTGAAGCTCATGGAAACTCGTACAGTTGGGGCCCTCTGCAGCTTCCCAGCTCAATCACATGCTAATTTTTTTTGTAAACACTTTTCTGTGATATATATGTAAATCTCGCTGTGCATTGCTGCACCATGTAAAGCAATACAGCAGGCATGTCCTCAAGGGAAGGGACACAGTGGGAAGCCTGAATGCAGATTTCCAATTATTCACAGGGATAATGTTCACAGAGAAGGGTCAAGTTTTAGATGGGAGCAGAGCCTTGCTTTTCTTCCTAGCGATCCCATTTCATACTGCCCTATAGGCCAGTGTCCTCTACTTCTCACCACAAATGTTATTCAGCTCTTTTGATACTGAGAACACAAGGACACCCCATTTTGCTGGGCAGAAGGTATACTAAGAAAGTCATTCTTAGGATATCCCAAAAGCCTTTCAACCTTATAAAGAAACAAAAAGGAAAAGATTACCACAGTCTTTAAATGCAAGGGGGAAGCATATAGTGCCTACAAATAAAGGCTCCTCACATGTCACAGACACCTGGCATCCAGATGGCAAATAACCTTTGCCTATCTCCCACAACTCCTTACCTGTGCATGCCTGTCACTTCTGCCATACATTTGTGGTAAAAGTACGGGGTAGAAATCATCTGTCAGCTTTGTGCTTCCTATGCATTTGGGCCTTGACTATGTTCAGGACAAGTAAGCTATGGTGATCCTGGGAGAGGGCAACATTTGCATCTCTCAAACCTGATGACCAATGCCCTAAACGCTGCAGGAAGCATCCCAAGGAATGACGCATCTCTGCCTCGGCCTTGCTACTCGGGCAGTAAAAGGCAAGCAGACCTCATGGCATACACCAAACTTGAGGTCTGCAGCTGAGTAAATACCACAATTCACTCCACTGATAAGCATCTGCAGTATTTCTGTGTACCCCTCTGTTCAAGGCAGTGTTCAACTTCAAGAAAACAGAGGGGAGAAAAATCTCTCCGAATTAATCACGTGGATTTGTGTGTTTGCGCAGTCCTGCAGACTGAGGAAAGAAAAGCAATTCTCACATTTGCCTTTGCTACTAGGTATTTTATATGCAACGTGGCATTCTGCATGGCTGAGCCTTACAGATGCATGGCACATTAGTTACAGGAGAAACAAAAAAAATCATGAACTGATTGCAGTTTCTATATGTGAAGCCAAACACAGAGCAATGAGCCAAACGTCCTCCCCAGTGAATTTTTATGTACATATGTGCAGCATATGTGCAAGTGCATGCGTATATTATCTTGCAGGAAACATGCAAGCCTAAACATGGGGAAAATTCAATGGTCTAAGTTTACCCTTGACATAAACCCTGAGAGTCCATTGACACTAATGGAGTTGTGCTCACTTATGCCAGTACTGAATTTGGCCCTTAGAATGAAACCCACCCAAATCCTAGATAAATTGAAAGAGAACAAAAGTTGGCCTACACGCAACAGCATATTTTTCATGTTAAAAGCATTTCATTCTCTTTTCCTCCCCATATAATACTGCATTGATGCCTGTGACCCATTTGGATGTAAATCAAAATGGATGTGCTAAAAGCCTGGTTAAAGAAAATGTCTTCAGAACAGCGTTCCCATGGCAAGGCAGAACATAATATGCTGGCTCTGCTCAGTTTCCATCACATGAAGGGCCATGTATGTGTCTGGGGAGGAAAACACACTTCTGAAAAATCACTTTGAAGTCAGAATGGCTCTCCTTAAGCATCGGCACTGATGCTACCTGCTAGTAACTCCAAGCTTCATACAGGCTTGTGTGAATAAGTTACATAGAAGAATGACGTGAATCTTCTATGGTTTTCCATCACGAAGACAGTGTCAGACTGCAATGGTGAACCCTTCACATTGATTACTTCTATATTCTACCAGACGTCACTGGCAAGCGCAGAGACTTCTAGAGAACTGCTTGTGGTCGAGGCATGGCCAAGAGCATCACAATCTGGCTCTGTATCTACAGACTGCAAGAGTCCTGTTTTGCTTCTGCCCTCTTAAATGCTGCATTGATGATCCCCAACCATCTGACTTTCTCAAAACGTGTCTGCAGTGCTGCGAGTAAAGATTGCATTTGTTTCTGTCGCTTTGGTGCAGATGGTGTGTAACATTCCTTCAACTGCGCTTCAAGACTGTGTGAATGACACTTATTGTGCCACTAATAAAGCGAGGGCTGTTTGCTGAACAGCTGTTGGGTACATTATTCTTTTGTGAGAAAAATGCAGCCGTTATGCTAATGGCATGCACACGCCGCATCGGCCGCGAGTTACATCACGCCTCGGAACGCTGCCGTGGAAATCTGTTTTCCTGATACAGCACCTAAGCAAATGGCAGACACATTAGTGCTATTTAACGATCAGGACTTAATCCCTACATCAGCCCCAGCGTTACTCAGAGAGGGAGCGAGGCATGGTAGAACACTTACTGCACTGCCTGTGAGGAAATGGGTTTAAAGCTAGGCCTGGATTCCATTTACTCTTGACTTAAATGCAGCTGAGCGCAGCACAAAAGAAATACTAGACTGCTTCTCCAGGAAAAAAGGAAAGCTGTCACCTACCTGTAGAGCGGGGAAAAAGCCATTTTAGGCTCAGTTTGGCTACATTCCTCTATTTTCTCCTTACCCCGTTAAATAGCAACAGATTTGATTGTAAATTTTAGGAGGGAAATAGCATGTGGTTTATTGTTTCAATGGTGGGGTTATAAACACATATTACTACTAAGAACCCCAGCTGCCTGGGCAGAAGCATTCTGTAAACCTTTCATTCTTATTAACTTCAAAAATCAGGTGCAATGAGCTCAAACCAAGATTAGAGTCCTCACTCTCCATGGAAACCCACCAAGCAATCTTTGCACAGCGTGCATCAAGGTACATCTCAATGGTCCATCTGCACTAACAGCTACGAGCAAGGCTGAGCCCACACTCAAACCAGGATTGTTCACACCCCATAGTGCCTATACCAGGCCCTAAAAGCTGAGTTCTCTGAGGAGGGGAACCAGCAGAGCTAAGTAAACAAGTACATGTGCCAAGGCCTTCATGCAGATCTATAGTTAAGTCCACCATCAGATTCCCACATACTGTTCCTCTCAACACAAGTGCAGTGTGCCTAGGCTTACAGCTGAAACTAGACAGAAAACAAGGGAACTAAGGAAATCAAATAAACCAAATCTTAAGCCTGCTCTCCACTGTGGACAACAAACCAGTTTAGGAACAACATGGAGAACCTCTGTTACAACGCAACCAACCTTCAGATACCATTTAGCTTCACAGGGGAAAAACTGAACTCTCTCTATCCTCTTTACTAAGGTGCTTTGTTAATTTCACAGGGTGTAAATGTGTCTGTGTATACTCTTCAAACCTTTGTCTTCTCCTGAAACCATCAAACCACTCCTCTGCTATTTAGGTTCTTCTACCACTATCACAATGCCCACCATAGTCATTATAAAATCCCACAATACAAACCTGCCCATGTATCTCAGTTCCCTGTCTCCAGCTATTACCTCCAAAAGTTCAGCCAAGTATCCCTCTTTGTTAAACACCTGTTAATTTGTACGACTTGCAGACCTGAGATAATTACCAGATAATTAATTGCTAATACCAGTAACAAAACACGTGAGCTCACTATAACTGCGGAAAGTCTTAGAGCTCTAGGTTTTGTCAAGCCACAAGACAGAGAGAAGTCCTGGCCCTGCTGAGTGTGCTAGAAGAGACAGCACATCACCCTGAGCATGTCAGTCCAAAATTCTTATCTTTCCTTGCAGGTCCTGGGCCAGTGGAGCAGCATAGTCTGCCCCAGTCCTCCCAAAGAGGCTGTGTGTGCAAAAGCAGGGCTTGCTGGCACGCACAGTCTGAAGGCTGAAGTCAGCCTGACCCTGATGTTACAAGAGTCTTAACCAATGTCCAAGTGCCTCATCTCAGAATCAGACATGTCTAATGAAAAAGACAAAAGGTTCCCAGGACAGTAGGCTTGTTTTCCCTCCTTAAAAAAAATACAATCAACCACACAACCCCCCTTATTTTTCAAGTGTACTCATTTGAGACCTCTGCCCTCCTATTCCTTCCCTCCTCACTTGCTACCAGAGCCTTTTCTCCAGACACACAATACATTTGGTCTATAAAGAGAGCATTCTCCACATACAGCTGCACTGGAGCAACTCTCATGGGCTCTGAAGTGCAGCCAACATGCAGAAATATAAAACCCAAGAGGACTGAATCTTGTTTCACCTGAGAGAGGTTTATCTTACACACAGCACTGTTCTCCAGGGGACCTGGCCATTTCCACTCAGACATAAAAAGCAGGCATTATTGACAAGATGTTGCAGGACTCAAACCTAACCAAAGACTCTTGATTTTGTGGTGGTGGTTTTTTTCCCTTTACACTCTATTTTGTTGAGAAGAAAAAAACAACCACCCAACCCTGATGCCCTGTATTTCTGCAGTATCCCCACAGCACAAGTTAAACAGGGTTTTTTTCTGAATTAGGTCTAAAAATTAAAAAATATGGATTAAAATGCCACAAGAAACAAATGATACATCATCCGTGTGCTGTTGGTAGGTACTCGGATATGATTAGATGGGCTGAATAAAACTCCTTAACAGAGCAGTATAAAAAGGTAATACAGAAGGGACGAGCTCCATACTGCTACATTTATCTGAGTGTAGACTACATACCCCTGGCAGCAGGGTGAAAGCAAGAAACTGGCACTAGACTCCCTGTAACCCACAACAATTTCATGCCAAAAACACAGGCCTGTAATTTGAAATTCCCACAATTAAGAACATGCATATAGCATTTCCAAAGCAAGTTACAGAGGCACCCTGGAAATTCCAGGGCAGCATGCTAGGGTACTGTATCTTATAATATTATTCCAAAACTTGAACTGATACAGAAATCAGAGTGCTTGGCTGGCATTTGGGAAGTACACCACATCTATGTTCTGCAGCCTTTCTTCATGGCTAGCTGGCTTTGAGATGGGATCAGAAGCATTAGCTACACCTAAAAGAACCTAAATCTGATCAAGCTGCTACAGTGGTAATCAGCCATGGTGCTCTTCTGAGGGTTGCTGTAGCAGAGAGGGAATGAGATTTGCAATGCCTCTTCTTTCCCTGAATTCTGAAAAAGAATTCAAAATTGGTTTAGCTGTAAGGCTTGGCCTAAAAAGACAGAGAAGCACTATGCTAACTCACCCTAGTGAGTGAATTACAATGTCTGCCTGAAATCTGATACGCCACAGCACAGTTTCCTCCTCCCCTTTGTTTTTTAATCAATAATCTGTGCCTAAAACAAAATGTGGAAGAATTGGGAAAAGACATTAAGCACGAATTATAGCAGGGGATGCTACCTACATCCAGAAAAAGAGAGGAAGAGGGTTTTTTTCCACTAAGAACACCGTAATTTCTTTACTGTTGTTTCTTGAGTCACTGTGAACTAAGAAAGGAGTTTTTTAACCACTTTTTAATTGATCATTAATTGAATAAAATGAAACAGTATCAGTTTCTTGCTAATTACTGCAATATCACCTTTGCCAGCACCCATGGTGTAGGCAATGTTATAATTTGGTAATCTATACAATGCACTCTCTTCTAACTTCGTTTGCCACACATAGGATACCTGCTCTACATTCACAGACAGAAGAAAACTCTGCATGTAACCTATGTGGCTAAAGCCCACTGGAAGCATAAAGAATAACCAGAGCAGTTTGGAGGAAAGCAGACGGAGAAAGTGAGATATAAAACCACCTGCCTCTACCTATCATGAACCTTTGTTAGGCTTCTTTAAGCTTAACATCCTGCCGCTGGCTGCAGCCAGCACATATGTGAAGGAATAGGATATTCTCCTCTTCTTCCATTTGCCTTGCTAACTGCTCTTTAAAGTGGAAAGGTATTTTTCCTCATTTTTATGGTGATAGCTTCTTCAGAGAATTGTAAGACTATCTTCCATCAGTTTATGTAACTTTGTACTAATGGTTTTAAAAGTGACACAGCCACAGCACTTGTTCTGTTCTCTGAGAGAGGAACCATACACATCAGATGCAACTGGTCCTGTGTTTGCCTTCTCCAGTAATCTCATTAACACAGCGCAGAGTAGTCCCTCAGACGTTATCTCAGCGATTCTTCTCTGTTCAGGCTTTGTGCCATTTGTCTCTTGTCCTCTGCACTCCTACCTCTTCTTAATTACTGTCTCTTCATGCTCCCTTTATGCGCCCGTGAGAAGCCCCAGCCTGAAGCATACTCCTGTTGATGCTACTGGCTACATCCAGCCTGTTGATGGGATCATGGTGTCTTTAGTCTTTTGTTGTACTGTCAGGGCAATTTTTTTTAAGAGCTTAATTCAGAGAAACAAAACATATTTTGCTTTCACTGCCTGGCTTTTGATGTGACAAATCTTGAGCTCTCTCCATGTGCTAAGCTAAAGTGACTGGAAAATGCCAGACTGAGTTTTGCAGTTTTCTACTCTTGGTTCCACGGTCAGAAGAACATATTGCAACAGGTTCATGCAACAAATTGACCCAGTTTTCTTTCTTCTCAGATCTGCACTGACCTCTTTAGATTAAATGTGACAACTCACTCCTGCCTAACTCTCTTCTTTAAAGCTCGCAATCAAAACACTACGTTTTATTGCCACAGCTATGTGGACATCAGTTAAAACTTTACATTCTGAAAACATCTACACAAGGTTGTTGGTTTCCATGGTTTCAGCAAGAACACTGCAGGCTTCTCTCTTTAAGCACTGCCACCTCTTGCTCTCAAACATGGCTGCTGCACTAACAATGAGCAGGCGGGCCAGTACTGCTGCTGAAGAGTTTACAGAAAGCCATTCCTAGACACTAGCAGGGAAACAGACTCCTAATAAGGCAGCCAAAACTACCCTGAGCCATGGGATGATACCCAGACACTGCACTAGGCTGAGTTCATGAACTACCTACAGAAACTTCTACAAAGCACAGCTCTGTTCTGTGAAAGCTCCCGTTGCTGCTCCTGCCTGTGGAATGCCCTTTATATTTGACTCCCTGAAGCCTCTAGATGAAAATATTCACACTGTGGGTTTGTGCCCTCCAGAACAATCCAAACTACAGACACAGCAAGCAGACAAGCTACTGTCCCAACTCAGTGTTCAAGGACCAAGGAGAACATAAGTCTTGCTCCTTAAATACAATCACCAAGGGGTAAGGAAGATCACTAGTTCCTGCCTTTCCAGTACTTCTGCCCAGTTTGTGTCTCAGTGTTCCTAAGTCCAGCACCCATAACAAGTAAAAAGTCACTCTCTCTCTCTACCTCCTCTCTTATAAATATTGTATTTGCTACAATACTTTTAAGGATCAGCAATCATTTTCTATGCTTCCAACCAAAACAGCTTGTCAGTAACGCACTGAGAATCTCTCCCTGCACACCAAACCAGACTCAATCAGGTTTTTTCTCTATCATTCATAGTTTCTGCAAAGAGTAAAATGCTAAAACAATAAAATAAAAATATATCACACAAATAGGACAGTTCCCATTTCTCCTTAAACAGTAGAAATAGCTAGAGCAGAAGATAAGATTTCTGGCATGTCAAGGAGTAAAATTTAGACTGCATGCCACTTCTCAGTGGTTAGATATTCCCTGTTATTTTTCAGATATTCAGGCAAATTATCTCCACATGCACAGGTAGGTTGGTACATCCATACTGATTCTTGGACATGCCCATAAGTGTAATGCTTGAGTTAGATAAGTTACCATGGAAAGCCTTTGCAAAATCTCTTAGCTTATATTTCTATCACTAATGAGGACTTACCTTTAAGGACTCCCAGAGGGGAAACTGTACCAGAGAGAAAGGAATCTGGAGAGGTGGGGGAAAGAAAAAAAAAAACACAACACAACATAATGTTACAAAAGCAAATTAGGTTGGCATGTTCCTCAACTGACTAAATTAGGAACAGTTATTGTTCACCCAGTGAACTGCAACTTATTACATTTACAAATCTTTACGGACACTTTATATAAGCTGCCATTAAATGACTGGTTTCACTAAAGCAGTTTTACTTTGTTTATCACATTCCCCACTGAGAGGTTAATGTATTGTTACCAGGGTGGCCTAGAAGAGCAATAAGCAGTATGATCTAGTGCAGGGACATTCTTGGTTTGACACTCAGCCAAGAAAGCCATAAGGATGGTTCAAGAAACATGCTTCTGAGGCCAGGAACAGAGCCTGGCAAAAAAAAACATCTTCAGCAATAGACAGCCTCACAAATGCTGAGCTGAACACAGTTGTGCTCCAACCAGGGCTTTGCAGTTGGGCATCAGCTGCAGAAACTTCCCTTAGCTTTCCTCCCAGTGATCTCACGTTAACAAGTTCCACTGAGAATTAAAAGAAGGTTAGGAAGAGCTACCACAACCCAACTGAAACCCAAAGGAGAAGCTTGGTGGTTTTCCTCTCAGCACCTGTAACAAGAGTTTTTTCTGTCCAGCAACAGCCTGTGTCTCCACCTAGGCTCACTGCTACTGTCATGAGCCCCTAGCAGTACGTGTGCATTTCCAAATCCTTTACATAATTTTGCCCTGATAAATGCCTTGTGATCAGCCCTCTTAACATGAGGAAAAAAGCAAACATAGACTGCTGTTAGCTCCGTAAGCTGGGCAGGGTTAACACATACAGTAAGTCAGTTTTCATCATGCACAGCGTGTTTCTTTGCAACAACAGGCATAACTTTCCAAGGCAATTCCTTCCCTTACAGCTTCTTCCTCCTCCAATCTCTCCACTAAGTTCTTCTGTCTCTTCCTCCTCCTTCACCACTCTGACAAACCCTGTCCAACATCCATCTCCGGAACTGACCTTGCCTTTGTTAGCTCCAGTCCCAGTATGTGTCTCAAGTCATATTGGAGAAGGGGTCTCTACAAAAATACTACCCTGTGCTAGAACTGCCCTACAGCTGTACCTGCAGGTCTGCTTTGCCCCTTCCTAAATGCTTCTAGACTTATCTCCTCCACTTTAACATCTGGACAGCCCCAGATTCAAATCTTCTTCCAAGTATCTATTTTCTTCTTCTACTCCTATCTTCCCTCCCCAGGCAACAGGCATTTTGGGTTAGCTTTCCCCTAAAAAGGCTGATTTTGCAGTTGGCACAGCATTTGCTCACTCTCAGAAAGCCCTTATGCAACTTTTGTCACAGAAAGTAGTAGACATTCAAAATGGGTGACACTTAACCAACACATAAATCTTTGCTCTTTGTAATGTGAGCAATGTCAGGTGAAAAACATTCACAACACAAATACAGATGGCTGATTAAATCCAAGTTCAAGGTACACAAAGGAACCTGAAATGGTGCATCCATTCAACATCACAAGAGTTAAAGAGTATTGTCTGCTTCACTGTGTTACAACTAATGATTAATAAATGAGCCTATTAAGTTAATCTGCCAGGCAAAACTAAGCTTGACAGACACCTGCCACAGAAAATTTGTTATCTATTCAGGCAGGAAATGGCAGTGAGAAGAAATCAATGTCACTGCTGTACACTGAGCTGACAAACTGAAATCTCAGAGGAAGTTTGTCATCTTGAACAATGAGCAATATCCCTGGTGGCATCTCAGAGCCCCACAAGAAAGGTCAGACATGCCTCTTACTTATCAGGGCCCTGAAACTCTAGTGTAGCAATTAAATTTCATTTTTAATACTGGCTATTTGACAGTAATGTCTGGTAACATATTTAGGAGAAGAGATGTATATATCTACGTGCTGCTGCATCACTGTTGAACTGGAGTTAAATGGCGTGATTTCTTTCCAGTGTAAAATGAAAAGCAACATAATCTTCTAATATCTAGGCCAAGAAACAGAAAAAGAAACAACACCAGCTACATTTGCTTCAAATTTGTTTAAAAAAGGGAAAAAAGGAAACACTCTGTAGCCAGCTGTACACCAAACAAAACAAGGTTTCAAATACAGGCTCCAAGTTGTGCTTTTTTACGTTCGCAAATGAGTGGTAAAATTATGCAGCTGTTAATAAGACAAGGGAAGCTTTTGACATAACCCCCAATTTATCTCCTAGCTAGAAGCATTTCAAAGAGGAAATCAGTTCATGAGTGCTGTTTGATTTTTTCAGCATTAGTGGTGGGGATTTCTGGTTTCCCCTTTTCCTGCGTACCCCACGAGATGCTGTGAAGCGCAGGATTCCAAAACGCCTGGGAAGATTTCAGATATATGCTGTGGGATCTGCACAGCCACTGGGCTCCCTCCTCTCTAAGAGGCCTGCACTAAACAGAATCATAGAATCATTTTGGTTGGAAGAGACCTTTAAGATCATCAAGTCCAACCCTTATCTAATTCTACAACATCTGGTACTAAACCAGGTCTCTCAGCACCGTATCTCTGCATCTTTTAAACACCTGCAGAGATGGGGATTCAACATGGGTAGTGTCTTTCAGTGTTTGAGAACCCTTTCAGTGAAGAAGTTTCTTCTAATAGCCAGCCTAAACCTCCCCTCACACTTCAATAGTTTGAAAACTTGCAAAAGCCAAAACAAAAACTAGGAAGTAAACCCCCAACAAAACCAAAGAGAGCAGCACGTTTCCCTGCACTAAGAAGGTCCTAATGAGATATTCTCCATTTCTTACAGTCATCCATTGGCACCTGTTTGAGTCAGGAGCCTTAAAAACAAATCCCACGCAAGCAATTTCATGGGTATTGAAATGAAAGGGAATCCGGCTTACTGTGGATTTGGTTTTTGTCATCAGATTCACTCAAGACAAATAATTTCCAAGCCAGGTTTGGTGAGCTTCCCATTACAGGGACCTCAATCACATTTCCTCTCAACATCTATTCCACAGCCGCTGTTGAAGTTCAGCTCCTATTGCAAGCCTTCCCTCATACCCCTTAACCACCTTTATTCTCCCCTCTCACACGCATTTGTGAGAAATTCACAGGAACTTCTATTTCTCTTTGCAGCTGCTGCCTTTCCACCACATTTCCACATCCAGCAGGTCCAAAGGCTATGCAGGCTGCTGAGCACTGATGTGTTTACACCCTGTTTTCAAAAGCCTTGTTTTGCTGAGAACAGACTAAATAGGATTGATGCATGCAAAAAGAAAGAGTTCCACAAGGGTAACTCATCCAGCAATGAGAAAGCTTTTTAGATGGCTTATTGCCCTTTAATCCTCTACCACCACAGACGTGACAAAAACCCTGCAGTCTGGGGTCAATTCTTAATTTGAGCAGTCACAGCTTTTCATTCCTTTTCATATTTTGTTTTTTAAAAGAAAAGCTCTTCAGCAATGAACAGAATCACACCCTGCTAGGCAGCAGTATTTATGCCTGAAATAGGCTAAAGCAACAATAAAAATGTGGTCCACACATGTGGGTAACTTTCTGCCAGCAAATATGAAACCCTGGCAAGCTCCACCAACCTCTCATTCAATGTTAATATAAAATAGACAGTACCAGCTCTTATGTCTGCCCTAGTGTTATATAACTCTGCTGCTTGTTCAGTCAACTCTAATACCAAAAAAGCTCAAAAACTTAAAGACCCCAAACAGCTGTAAATCATTATTCAGAAATGTTTTAGACGTTAGTGAAATTATCATTTACTCTGGTCCCTGTAGTCCTTAGCACCTGATGCCTAACTTAGTGTAATGAATGTTGTAGAATCAGATTTCTACAGCTCAACTTAAGTCCTTTGATACAGAAGGATTTAAAAGGATTGTTTCTGCTCAGGTACTTCTAGAAAGAGTTGCAATTCACAGCCAGAGCAACAAATACACACATCTCTTCTTCCAAAACAAATACCAATCCTTTGATGACAGAGCAAAGGTCCTCCCAACAAATGCTGGTTGATTAAAATAAATGTAAGGAGGAACTTTCAATGATATTCTTTGCAACTACAACAGAACATTTTAAAAAAACTCAAAATTCACTCATTCAATATCTGCTGCTAAACTGCAAGCTGATATTGTCTTGAAAGAAACACAGCAGACGTAGAGCAAGGATAGTATGCTGAAGGAGTGGTAGAGATGGAGGGGAGGGGGTGGACACTAAAACTAAAAAACACCCTCATCAGCTCCTTCAGAACTGGGATTCCCTTCCAAATATGAGAATTCTTTCACACAAAGAGGAAACAGATGTCCATGGCTGGAATTTGCATGTGGCTTTATTCTCTTCTAGGATACAATAAAACTACTCTTCTTCTCATCCTCTGAGCTAGAAATTAAACAGTGGCATGTCATGCATAGTCCAGCTGCGCTTTCTACCTCCAACCTTTATTAGCAATGTATTTTAAAAGAAGCAGAAAACAGAGAGAGAGAGAGAAAGAAAGAAAGAAATTAGAAAAGCATAAGGAAGGAAAAACTATGTGGTATGTGTTCTCAAAACAATATAAAACCTACAGATGTTCTTACTAATCTGTGGCACATGTTTGTTTATTCAGGTTTTCTCTGTCTCCAGTTCAGCATGGTTTGCTCTCCAGAAGATCTGTTTTTACAAACGTTAGAGTAAATACTGAAGGAGAGATTGGCACAAACAGAAGAGGAAAACAGGCTCACCTCTCTCAATGTCCCTGAAACTGTACCTCTGTTCCAGAAAACTCCTCTCACTCATACCTCCAATGTTCTCTACATTAACAGCACCACAGAATCATAAAATGGCTTAGGTTGGAAGGGACCTTAGAGATCACCTACTCCAACATCCCCATCATGGGCAGGGATGCCTCTCAACTAGGCTCAGCTGCTCAAGGCCTCATCCAACCTGGCGCTGAACATCCCCAGGGAGAAGGCATGCACAGCCTCCCTGGGCAACCTATTCCAGAGTCTCACCAACCTTGCACTGAAGAACTTCCTTCTAAGATGCAGTCTAAACCTACTCTTCCTCAGCTTCAAACTATTCCCCCTTGTCCTATTGCTAGACACTCTTACAGAGTAGTGGGAGAAAAGGCAACAGTTACAAAGAGGATTTTGACAGTACAAATATCACAAAGACCAACAGCAAGAGCATGTTCCCTTCAGGGAGAATGTACTGCAGTCACCACAGAGTAGTTCTCAAACTCACGCCTAACCTGTCACTTTGGCACACTTTGACAGGGCTCATGGAGATGCTATCACAGTTAAGTCTGTATTTACAAGGAATACTCTGCCACAGTGTCTCCACAGCAGGTGCCAAATGGTGCCTTCTCCATTGTAACTGAAATAATAACCCAATGTAATAACCCATTTCTGAGCATCAAATACCACACTGCTTTTCAAGGATACATAATGCATAAATCTCAGGAGAACAACTTTCCCTTTACCTAAGTCTCTGTTACATTCCTTTTTTCTGTTTTAATCAGCTTCTTTATAAAAGATTGCTCTTTTCAAGTAGCAGAATAAAACAACCCTGTCTGCCCACCAGGTTTAATATCAGAACCTTCCATTAATAGTCACAGTAAATCTGGTTTGGTGTCTTGTCCTCCTAAAATTCTTCACACACTTGCTCAATACATCTGGATTATGATAAATTGATGTTCCAACTATAAATATACTTTCTCCATGATGGCATTTGAAAAGACAGCATGAAATGAGGTAAGCCTCTCCATGATCATGTCAGGGGTCATGGCAATAGACATCATTAAATAGACCCATAGTTTTCCCACAGTACTGACTAAAGGTGAAGGTGTAGAGGGGCTCAGTACAGCCATCATCATCAGTATCCCAAAGCTGACATTGTTGGCTTCTTTCCTTGAAAAGGTTCAATTAATACCACCTCCCAGATCCTCCCTGATACATTGCAGACTCCACAAGCAACCTAACAAAGGTAATTTGTAATCTTAACATCAACGAAAGACTGTCAAAGCCATCAGCCAAGCTCCTGCAGCTCCAAGATGAAAGGTATGAGCAGGGGTAAGGAATGGACAAGTTTATATGTTACATAAGTGATGGATGGCTTTGTTAACAAATACTGATGCAGTTAAAAACAAAGCTCTTCAGGCAAGTACGACAACACTGGTATAGCAATGACCACAGATCCCTCATCTCCATTCCTTAACAGATATAGTGAAAGACTAAATTCACATTCAGCAGTGTCCTGTAAGACTGCATGAAGCCAGAGAGTTGGAACCCCAACAGCAGCTAGGCCATCACAGGTAGAACTACCAAGTTGCATTTACAACAAACAACTTAAAACAGCTCTGTAGAGTCGAATGCATGGCTTTACAGCACTGCCAGAGGCAAAGGAACAGCATTTAGGGTGGTAGAAACACTGGGCTCAACAGTGCCAAGATTATCATTAAAACAAAAGTTTCAGATGATGCAGCAGCAGCTACATAAGATAATCAGCAATTCTCTGATTTTCAAGCAACACTGTATGAGCTGGGAGACAATTGCAAATGGGAAGAGACACAAAATTCCTGATTAATACTCATTATTCTGATTCCAGCCTTCACTAAACCTCAGATATTTGTACCTCGCTTCCTCTATTTTTCCAGCCCTAAGCTCAAAGTATTTCCACTTGTCACCTGGCCCATGTGAATGTTTGGAAGTAAATCCCTCTCTGAGACAAAACACTACGTGCAACACAGCATTGCTTAATTTGGTTACAAGTCTTTCCAACAGATGGCTTTGGGACCTCTGTGGCAGAACTTCACATACAACAGGATATTCTTTTAAATGGCACCACGTACTTCTTAGGAAAGAGATGTATAAGGGACATCACGCAGAGATGGATAAATGCAAGGAAAATTCCATCCAGTTTATGGAAATTTTCAAAAAGAGTTTCTGGAGGGGCAATGCTGACCAGTGAAGAGGAAAGACACAGTCAGAGATCCGGCATGACTGTGTGTCCCCAAAACATAGGAAAAAGAAGCACTGACGCAGATGCACAAACTCAATGCAGGCTGGATTGATTTAAGAGAGCCTGATGATCACAGAGCTCTAACTTTGCTCACACAAGATAGACCATCATTCAGCTACTGAAGGCTCCTTCCACAAAGGATATTAACTAACAGCCTCTAAAAATCTCCTTCTCTTACAGCAGCCCCTTACTTTGCTGGGAGGACAGAATAACTACTAGAAACTGTACATTGTAGCTAGAGAAGTCAATCCTACTGTACTTTAAACAGCAGCTGGACCGACCAGCCCCCAGTCAGACAAATAATATCCACATTCTCCAAACAAGCACTAAAGGAGATGCCTGTTTTGCCATTTCTTCTCAAAAACAACACACACACAATAAAAATCCTCAACAAGAAAATGAATATGCTGACTGACTTGTACATGCTGTTTTCAAGGTGCAGATAAAAATCTTGTAGGGTAAAAGATGAGTTTAGCAGCTCTAGAAGAATGAAGGTATTGTTTAACAGGAAGCAGATGTATGTCAGATGGCAAACTCATTAAAGTGTCCCATCGTTAAAGGAAACGGGATAACAACGAGCCATCTGAAAAAACCTGAACTGATCAGGAAATACACAAGCCGCAGCTAATCTCCTATTTATTGGTAGGTAATGCCTTTAAGTCATGCACATGCATTGAGTTTAGGACCATGAAGGACTAATCTTTGTTCTCATGAAAAAGGGGAAAAAAAAAAAAACAAACCAACAAAAAACCAAACCACCAACAAAAACACAGGAGCAGAAGCCTAGAGCATGGAGCTCAGCATTTCTGGAAAACGTCTTCTGAGGAAAAACTCAAACATTTGGAGAAGCTATTACATCAGTACGTGGGTGCACAACACACACAGTTATGTGCTGCTGCCCAGGCAGCCTGTCAGTTCACTAACTTTGAAGGCATCTTAATGTACATTTTACAGACATGTAACACTTTAAACACAATGACAAAAATTACTTATGAAAGGCACCTATGGAGGGAAAGCCTCTAAATACAAACTTTTAAACTCTGATCAAAGAGTCAAGCTGTCAGACTGACAGATCTGCAGTATGACAAACAGTTCCTCAAATGAGAATTTTGCAGGAGATAAGAGGACCTAAGCACAAAGAACTAAACAAGCAGCAAGTTTGACTCACAAGGCAGGTGGATGCATGGGAAAGAGTAAGAATATTGCTTCATCCAGCAAATATTCAATCAAAGAAACTCAACAGCAGTGCAGCTGTAACTGTACTGACAGCAGCAGAGGAACTCTCATCCTCCGAGTAACAGCCACACAAGAAAGAGACTGGGAAGAAACGTGCTTCTTCCTTCCTGGATGTATCTCAACCTGTAGCAGTTGTTACAACATTATGATTACAAATACAATACAGCAGCTCTCACCATAAAAATTAAATACATCTCTCACCAGGAGATTTCTGAGTACCACTAAAACAAAATTTCAGGGGAAAAAATGCGTCTCTGCCTTTGCATATGGGCCTGATCCAAAGTTCATTGAAATTGCTGGGAATTTTGTACATGTGGCTTCAATAGCTTCTGGATAAGGATAGAGATAGTGAATAGAGGACAGAGCAGATGAAAGGGTTCTATCATACAATATGAGGATCAACTAATGTGGATCCTACCATGTCCTTCCCAGGATGCACACATTCAGGCTCCTCTTGGGAGCAGGATCTAGTGTATGCTCTTCTTCATTTCCTAAGCAGGAACTGCTGCCGATTGCCTGCTTGTACAGAGGCGTACACAGCAGCCCCACTGACAGCTGTATCTGAACTCAAACCATGTACATTTAAAGTAAAGTCCCAGTAAAGGTAATGCAAGCTGAGCAAATCCTTGTGAATGTTTTACCACATAGGAACTTCGGTGTTTTCCAGTATTGATAGCCTCAAGTATTTAGCAAGACTATTTCTGCATATTTGCCTGTTGTGGGAAAGAAAACCCCACAACAAAAAAGGCAAACAAACAGGCAGAAACCCCCAGATACTATGAGAAAATTAGTCCATCAAGGCTAGTGCAAAGCCAACATTAATGGATCAACTACTATAAACCACCAAGGTGCAACTTCATTCTTTGAAGTGCAGAACCCATGCAGCACTGTTTATAGATCTTACACCATTATCTCCGTCATGTGGCAGAGAGAAAAAATGCAGATTAATGTCAAATTCAGGAAATGCTCATCAAGTAAGGATGTTTTGTTTCTTTCACACATGTATAGGCACTTATGTGTACACACATTCCAAATTTGGTGTCTCACAAAACAGGGCATTGCTAAGCTTCCTCTGTGACTTCTTTGTTCAACTATTTAGGATGAGCCATATCTGCACTGCACACCGCAGGTGAAAGAAGAAATTATCTTCTCCAAAGTACTCACACTCTCACAGGCATTGCCCCAATGGGTGCCAGTGAAACCATGCTCACAGAGGGGAAGCTTCAGCAGGTCAAGGTGAACCATCATTTAGGTTAGGAAAGACCTCTAAGATCACCGAGTCCAACCATTAAAACAGCTTAAATAGCAAGTCTGTGCAGCTGGCGTTAAGGGCCTGATCTTCACGGACTCCTTGAAAGAGTTTACCATGTGTGATCTCCACTGGTGTTAGCTGAATAGGAATTGTTACTACAAAGCACTAAAACACATGTCTAATTTCCTCCCTATTTACAGAGAAGCAGTTAAATATGTCCTTAAGTCCTGCACTGAACAGTCTGACTATCCTGTGTGCTCAAGTAAGACTGTTTTCTCTCCCTCATCTACCTGTTTTATTTCTTAATGAGCAGCTGCAGTGCTTCAGCCCAACCACAAGACATGGCTTCACAAAAGTCACAAAGTGAAAAGACTTCCCTATGTTACATCAGGGCTCCTATGAGCTTATGACAAGGATCTCTCCTAGCTTTTATGTATTAAAGCATGAGCTTTCCTGTACTGCAGCTACAGTTCTACAAATTGCAATCCCATTCTCCATTAAGGGACCTAATCTAAAATTCATTGAAGTGAACTGAGGAAAAAAAATCACAAGCAGCATTTGATCCAACCTAAATGAACAGTTAGACAATGTATGTACAGATATGGGAAAGATGGCTTCTTTAGGTTTGGTGTTTTTTTTTACCCTCTGTAATTTTTTTTGACAGTTTAACCAGTTCTGCAGACTCTGTAACTATTTAAACAGGAAGCCCCCCGGACCCTGCAGACCTCCCTGCCTATGCAGCTGGAGAGCTATTCCGCTCCTAATGGAGCATTTCTTCCACCCACCCCCACCCAAAGGTAGCAGCTGTATGATGTCGGGCTGGACAATGTGGGGCCACCTGGGACTTGCTGCCCTCCCAGGTGTGGACTTGCAGGCTTGCCCACAGCAATTGAGCCCCTGGGAAAGCCATCTCGCAGTCTGCATCCCCCAACTTCCTGCCTGTCAGTAAGCTGGGAAAAAGCTTTAGAGGAGGCTGGCTGAATAGGCAAACACAGCGTGGAAAGAGTAGGGAGGGTTTGCTTGTCTTGCAAGCTTTATCAAAGGAGTCCAACTCTGCTTGCAGAATTGCACCACCATTATAAGACCTATGGAAATAAGAGCTGTGACTCTTAATGATTTGTTTCAATTCATGTATGGAGAAGATGCTTTCATCACAAGCCTTTGAATTGACTTACATGTCTTTATACAGCCACCTCCTTTCTGTTTGCCTTGAGAATCTATTGTAACCACACTATTAAACCATAAATCTAAACCCAAACAATTTCTCCCACTCAGTTACCCAGCTTGGACCTAAGGAAAGTGTGCCAAACTACAAGAGCATGAGAACAGGATCCAGAGGACCAAGAGTGCTTTGGTGGGCAAGAACTAAACAACTGGAACGTCCCAGACACACAAACATTTTCATCATTTGCTCGCCCCAAAAGGCTGCCCTCATACCCCAGCTATAGGTTTGGGCTACCTTCAGAGCCTCATGGGAACTGAGCTACAGGACACAGCAGCAGCTACCTCCTCTTCTACGAGATCCTGGCTATAGCTGTGATCAGCAAAACAGACACTATTAAATTGCCCCTTTACCAGTATAAATCATCCCCTCCATGCTTGGCAAAGCACTTAAGCATGTGCTTAACTTTCACAATTGCTGAATAGGAGCAAGATCATACTCTAAGAACACAAAAGGCCAGACCCAAACAAGTTCTTAGACTTCATACTCTTCCTTACACTCTCAACTTCCCATTAATCTAAAAGCTCTTAAACAGCTGGAGTTGGGCCAAAGTGTTTTGTTGAACTGACGCCTAAACAAAGCTTTCTGCTAATTTGGGGCTGCAACCAATGAGGTGACTGAAGAGAAAAGCCACAGAAAATAGTCAAAACTTTTCTGTGGGTTACATTAGATACACAATAAAGAACTCAAAGTGCCCTCAAACACCCAACAGAGAATAAGTCAAGGTAACACCACAACTGTAGCTCCACCACAAGATTTTAGCATCACGACTAGCAGTAGACAAATCCAAGCAGCCAATGTAGCTGCCAAGGCCCCACAATGGGATCGGATCCCGCCATTTCCAGCACACTTCTCTCTCACGCAGCAGGTCTGAGCAGAGCATCTGTTGCACCGATGGTCCCTTTAAGAAACGTACTTCTGTGGAAAACATTGACACCAAAAGGAGAAAGCCAAATTGCACGCCCACTGCAGCATGGTCTCTGGAGAGAAAGGGATGGGAAATGCTGCTCTCACAGCTTTAATTTATTTAAAGGCATCCAGAAGGTTCCACTGAGATGATTTCTTTTCCTCCTTGGCTTTGCAGCCATGTCAAATGCCCATCACAGCCAAGTGTCAGGTTCGCCAATTCCCTGCTGTCATAGGTAGGTTCATAAAATTCACTGTGCAATGGCTTAAGTTCTTAAGTTGTGTCACCTGGTATGGACTTTGGTCTGTGATACACAGCAGCAGATGGGATTTACATATATATGATTTGAACCAGTCTCCTCAATTGTTTTCCATCTGGGAAACAGAAAATAATCAATGAAATAATTTTCATGCTAACAAGCATTACCTTGAGTGGAAAGAAAACCAAACACAAAAATGTGGGTGGGAAAGTACACAAACATTCCCTAATTATGAGAAACTTCCAGAAATTTTACCTTTTAAGTATTTTAGTTTCTGGAAAGTATTTTAGTATGTGCTTCAGAAACCTGCCTTTAAACAGGTCTCAGGACTGTTTTGGCTCCTGCAGCATTTGGATGCCTTATTTTGAGTGCCAGTCACAGACCTTGTAACGTGTGCATGATGCTCATTTCACCTCCAGACTGACTGGGATGTATCTGCCCAAATCAGCATAATAAAATTGAGAGGCAGCATCTGAAGAAAGAAAACAGCGACCCTGATCAAAGACATGGTGTCCCTGACGTTGCACAGCATATAGCTGCACTCAGAGAGCTGGAGAATAGGCAGTGCAGTAAAGTAAAATTAGCAAGCAAGTTAAGGACCAAAGAGAAAAGGAAAGAAAGCAAGGCTATTGCCTAGTACAAAGACTGAGTTCATCCCAAAGCCAATGTCTTTTCTAGTGCAATGTTCATAACCTTTTGGATGTATAGTATATCCAGGTGACTTAAGCCAGGATTTTTTCTAATGAGAGTAACAAGATATCCATTACAATTTCCATAATGGTTCAACCTTAAGGCATTTTAATTACATTTTTCATTGACCTTCCCTGGGTTTTTCTAATTTCAGCCAGAACACTTTCTTCACTACTAACACAATTTTTATCTCAGCACAAGTACTAATAGACCACTTCAGACAAAACAACCACAATCTGCAGAACTCATACAAGAGCAAAAGTTATCTATGGCTTTCATTCAAAAGATATAATACCATTAACACCTTTTTTCGCATAGCATCACCAAATGCTGGTAGTAGTCTTCTGGATCATGACATGAGCCAAGAAGCCTTCAGAACAGTTTGCTGATTCTGCATTCACACGTACAGTTTTAAAAGCTCAGCTGACATGATGCCAGTAAATGACCTGACTTCATTGGGACATCCTACACCGAATATTATTAGTGTTTTAGACATAGGACTAATGTGGGGTGGAAAGGAGATTCTCAAATTCATGCTGAAATGCTGCTAGACGTGGTGAAAAGAGCCTGTTATACTGGAGGGAAATTTCCAGAAGAAAGAGAATCTGAGAGAGAATGAGCTCTACCTCCCCAGACTGTTTGTACTTCCCTTTCCAGCTGCAGCCATGAGAACAGAGGGTTTGTTTGCCACTTTCATCCTGCCCCCAAAGTGCTGATTACAAGCCCAGCCACACACTACCGTCTCCATCCTTCCCAAGTGCTAGTCTGGCTCTTCACATAAATGCTCCATCCCTACTTTATGTCAAATGGCCAAGTTAAAGATGGCAACCAGCAACAGGGGGATGTAACCTCTTTGGTTGGCTGTGCAGCCAGAAGAGGATCTCCAAATATAGCTTAAAGAACAGACGACAGTGGCTAACTTCACTCTTAGGCTCAAACCAAAGAGAAGGTATTTCCACCAGCACATGGCACCCAGCAGTGGTCATCTCAGCTGAGACCCTGAAGTGATGGCCTGTGCCCACAGAGCAGCTGGTAAGTACACATTCAGAAAGCATATCTGAAAACTGGGAAGATCCTATTCTGAACAACAGTCTTTACAAGATGTGTTGATTGGAGAAAAAAACAACCCCAAAACAAAACAAAATAAAAACAAAAAAAAACCCCAACAAACCACAAAAGCAAAGAACTCCTACCTTTGCTTTGCAACACGTAGAAACTCAGGAAGATAAATGACAAAAGCCTTTACTGTGGTGGAATGGTTAAATAGAATCACAATAAAATTCCACCTGTCAGCTCCAAAAGCACCCCACATGTAGAATTTACACAAGCTGAACTGGAGCTGGTTCAGGGCATGTCATAACAGTTAGTCATTTCTGCACTGTGTGCTGTTAAAATTGGCCTCAAGATGAATGGAG
The DNA here is from genome assembly GCA_033816785.1 of Picus viridis. Lineage (NCBI taxonomy): Eukaryota > Metazoa > Chordata > Aves > Piciformes > Picidae > Picus > Picus viridis. The sequence continues at coordinate 15,528,483 of CM066592.1, read as the reverse complement.
TGCCTGTAGAGGGCAACCATATTTCAAGCAAAGCAGGACACGCTCAGGGTAGTTGGACTGCCCCTTCAGCTGCATTCCACAGCCTTTCATTTTTGCCACTTGGTTTTCACAAAAAACATTCACAGTACACCTCCAAAAGCTTCTGAAATCCAGTAAAAGTACTTTGTGGTAAGACTCTGGAAAAAGAAAATTTGAGTTTCTACTGAAAGGATTTTGCATAGCATTATCCCAGTTGACGCTCCTAAGTGAAAAGTAACAAGCACAAGTGTTTTTTTGCTCCCACAAGGTGCTTGCAAGCTGCCAGTTGCCATAACTAAAACTATGGTGCTTCCTCTCTAATAGCATCACACAGGGTTTTTTGAATGGCAGCCTCCTTTGTTTGTGTTTGTGATGCCTTCCAGCAAAAGCCACTGTAAATCATTTAACTCTTACCCTGACAGTTCTCAAGGGACTTTATGACTCAAGAAGTCTTCTCACTATGTGCAGAAGATTTGAACCAAGCCAGGAAGCGTTGAAGCACCTTCATTCCTTTTTCAAGTCAACCTAATTTCCGGCAAACAAGTATGGGAGAAAATAAGCACACATGGCCCTTTCCAGAAGCTGTGCATGAGAGAAGTCAGCCTGACACAAATTAATAGAAATCCTCTTGGGCTTTCTCAGAAATTAATGATCCAATAATGTTAAGATTGATATGTAATAATGAAACCATTTGCTTCCATGTTGCAAACTACATATACTGTATCAGCACGCTACACACACTTTTGACAGGAGAAAATTACACTGTCAGCAGCAAATACATTTCAGATGTAGCCACTAGAACAGTTGTTAGTGGCAATTCTGCAGGGAAGGCTGAAGAGAACCCATACCCTCTTTGCCCACGCAGCTGAAATAAGTCTTGATGCTGTGATGCACAGGCCAGACCATTGGTAACATATTTTTGCAAGGTTTTTGCTCAACTTTGAAGGTAACTGGTTTTGTCAATGATTATTTAAGTGATGGTCTTCTCACAGCCTTCACAAACAGCATCTTTAAACCCCTAAAATTAAAGAAAGAAAAAAAAAATCAATCATATCTTGGATCTCTCTTACTCCAGGTAACTTATAGCATGTGCAAGCCAGCTAACTAGTTAAAACTTCCTCCCCTACTTTCTGATGCTACGAACACCCAGTTCACAAAATCCACCACTTGAAGAGATAATGGAAATCTGAATGGCCAGCTGGGCTGCACAAGGTCTATGGTACCCTCTGAGGATAAGGCATTGAGCAGGGAATACGATACAATACAATACAAAACAATACAAAACAACAGAATACAATACAATACACCACACCAGGTTGAAAGAGACCTTCAAGATCATCGCGTCCAACCCATCAACCAATCCAACCCACCTAAACAACTAAACCATGGCACCAAGCACCCCATCAAGTCTCCTCCTGAACACCTCCAATGAAGGTGACTCCACCACCTCCACGGGCAGCCCATTCCAATGGGCAATCACTCTCTCTGTATAGAACTTCTTCCTAACATCCAGCCTAAACCTGCCCTGGTACAGCCTGAGACTGTGTCCTCTTGTTCTGGTACTGGCTGCCTGGGAGAAGAGACCAACCTCTGCCTGGCTACAACCTCCCTTCACGTAGTTGTAGAGAGCAATAAGGTCACCCCTCAGTCTCCTCTTCTGCAGGCTAAGCAACCCCAGCTTCCTCAGCCTTTCCTCATAGGGCTTGTAATGATGTGGAAGCAAGAAGTGGTCACACACTATAGAGAAAAAAAGAATGTAAAAAAAGGCAGTTATAATTTTGTTTCAGGTCATTTTTGCACCAAGTACCCCACAAAAAATAGATTTTCCCCAGAACCTGCAAATATGGGAATGCAGGCAAGTGTCACTGCTTAATTCACTTAAAAGAAATGCAGCACAGGGGCAGCAGGCTTCAGTGCCACTTTGGTGACAGTTTGTTCTGATAAATAAATCATTTCTACACCTGACACAGCACCTATCTTCCTTTCATGATAATTATAGTTTTAGAAGCCTCATTTAACGGGTGCAAATTAATTTCCAAATTCCACCTACTGTCAAAGAGTGTATTTTATTGGGTGATTAATTACCTGCAGGAGTACTTCAGGAGATACCTTGGAGGCAAACAAGGACTGCTGTGACAGCTCCTTTAAGATATGGCTCTGCTCTTAAAGCCTGATGAGCCCAGAGATAAAATAACTGCATACAGGTGTTATCTTCTACAGCACCTTGGGATGTTTGTGCTTCAGAAGTGCATTTCTCATCTAGAACATGCAAATATTTGCCTCAGTGCTATAGCCTGTGCTCTGGAGAAGCCACATAAACTGTATGGGGTTGGGTCCACTTCCACAGCAAAGCAGAAGGCAAGAACAGGCATGGGGATCTACTCTTCCTTCATCCTCAGCATACTCCTGAGATACTCTGCACTCCCAAAACACAGACTGCTTGGTCTTCTCCAGCTTGTATGCCTGGACTACATACAAGTGGCTTCAAGTTTATGGACTGAAAATACTTTTTTGTAAGCATTCTATAAGTCAGGAGGTGTTAGGATTTATAGCAACATTTACTGCAGTTGCCTTGCTCTTGTTTCGGACCTCTACATTGACCACAGCATCCACCAGAACTATGCTCTTCACAGCACAGCCAAAAGATCTTGTGTTATGCAACTCCCCTTTTCTATCAAGTTTGGCGCCCAAAGATCACAGTGAGAAGACACCAACACAGCCCAGCCCAGCTTACATTCACACCTATGCACCAAGGACCTCTATGCACTGGAGTCACTTTGACACATTATTTAGACATTGGAAAAAATCTCCACAGAAAACAACTCTTTCAGTAACACAAGTAGGGAAATACACAGTTTAACTGAATTCTAGGTTTTATCCACCTGTTTTACTCAAGTGTTCTATTTTACACATTACTCAAAGCACTGCTCTCACAAGAAAGCTCTGCTCCCCTGCATTTCTTGTTTGCTTTCTCTTACATCTGTCTTTCCTAGGAATTACAGTATTATGGAGAAAACAAGACCCAAAGGCTGTTGACCAAGGGCAGGGCCTGTCCCCAACATGTTTGTCTAACTGATTTTAATGGCCTCTCCTGATGGACGGACTGCACAGATGATCAGCTCAGGTGCTGCTTTGTTGGATAGTTCCCCAGAGCAATTTATGTCATTGCTTCTTCACCTTCTCATCACAAGCATAGGAATAGATTTTTCTGTTCTCCTTTGCAGAAAATTTTCAAGTACTTGTCTTTATTTATCATTTTCTCAATTCTTTTCCTCCCTTTTACACACAAGGACATCAGTCTCAAAGACTGCTAAAGGCAACTCTGTGGATATCATCAGCAAGTTTCAGCCAAATTCCCCTCAATACACAAAGAAGATGGAAGATCAGAACTGAACATGTCTGAGGCGGGAGGAAAGAATAGAAAAACAGATTTTGAAAACCTGGTAACTTACTGCTCTCTAACAAAATAGTAACTGCATACACACAGAATGATAGGGGTTGGACCCAATCTCTGGAGATCATCTAGTCCAACCCAATGAAAGATACAAAGTCTTTTCAGAAACATTTTGTAAAGTTGAGGACACATGGTGAAGGGAAGGATTGCTCTGGACTTTGAAAAGACCACCTGAAGCCAGAATGCATCTATGACAGTTGTAGTTTTCAAGATGTGGATGCCAAGGGTGATTTTCTATTGAAGGAGTATAAGCCCTGAAACAAGATCAGAGAGCTACTTGCTGCACTTTCTCTCTCTAAACAAAACAACCCCCAAAACCAACAAAATAACCAAAAAACCCCAGCAACCACCAAGGGCAGCAGCAAAACAAAAACACAAAAGAAACCACCGCACAAACTTCCCAGAAAAACAATCAGATCTCAGTGAAGATCAAACTAGAGCTTATTATTCCAAATCTGTCCTTGATTAAGTATGGAGCCTTCCACCACTCAACAGCTGTTACAAGGTTACGGAGAGAAGCCTCATCTAAAACATCATACAACCCCAAAGCAATTAACTAGCTCTGCCAAACACTGCACTACAGACCTATTCGGATTGTAAGCCGTCTCGTGCGCGGGAAGCTCGCGGTCGGACGTTCTGTATGTTCTCCTTTGCCCACATACGCTTGTTATTAAAACCACATGCGGGCACTGAATCATTTCACGGTTCGTTTAGAGACAAACACGCAGAAAATTGTGGGAAACAAGTATAACCCTAAGAGTTTGTGCAAGCCCATGTAAGTCTGAGGCGTGCTGTGGTACAGAAGCTTGAGCTACGCGACGATGTTATTGTGGGGCTCAAAAGCGAAGAGGAGAGAAGTCACCATATATGTACAGAGACTTCGAGGAGATCGTTAGCCAAGGCAGCCGGTGTGACAGCTTTAACCCTCAGTGCCTTGCAAAATGCCTCATGTGTGCTCAACTGTTAGTTCACAACAAAAACCAGCAGCGAGATAAGCTTTCGTTTCTGAAACTGGTCCGGCAACGAGGAGAATTCCCCAACTGCATAAGAAGTTAGAAGCATAACCTTAGGCAAAGCACTCAATCTTTCTGGATCTGACATCTGGAAAAAATGGTAGCCCTTCATCTTGTCCTTTGGACTAGAAGGTCATCAGCTCAAAGATGACCTTTTGCTGAGAGGACAGTAAGTAAAACAGTAAGGCTTTGCATTCGATGGGGTTTGTATGGATTGTTATAGATGTAGCTTAAGGACCCAAACACAATGTGCCCGTTCAGACGTGCAATGGTAACACACACAAAGTCCACCCAAGAACACAACCTCTTTCATGAATAATTACTGTTGGATTCAGAAGCATAAATTCCCTGAAGGAAAAACCTTCTGGATAAGTATTTGCTGTAAGAATACATCTCATCTATGGATCTTATTCCCCAACAACACAAGGGATACTCATATTATGTCCGCAGATGTCCAATTTTGCTTTGAAGCCTAAAGCAGCACATACAGGTTCCTTGTTGAGCCCTCAGGATTATGCAAGGTCAGATCCTGCACTGTAACACAAACATATTTAGTAGCTACAAGATCTGAACCTCTTACAGGGGTGTATGTACACACATACAACAGATTTTTCATGGAACCCAAATGCTTCAAGATAAAATTAAACCACTAAACAATGAGGGCTTCCAGAAAGTTCTAGGGGTGACCTCTCAAAAAGCTGTCTATTAGAAGGCTTCACAGCAAGATCACCTGTGAACAAAGTCAAGCAGGATCATAAATGATAAATCTAAAGCTGCATAAACCATCTGCCCAGATAAAGGCACAAGAACACTGGCTTACCTGTAGCTTTACAAGGACAGTAATAACACTCAAAAGCACTCATGAATGTCTCAGACCTCAGCCTTCCACTAATGCTTCCACCTTGCTCCTATTAGTGTACTGCTATAAAGAAGGACTTCTGACTGGTATTAATGAGGCAGTAAACATCCCCATTCAGAAAAGGGAGCTGCAGGTGTAAAACTCTTATCCCATACTAAATAGCTGACTCCTGAAGAGGGAAACAAAGAAAGCCCAACCAGGTACCTATGACTGAGACTTCTGATGGACAGTTGGAAAGGTAGAAGAACAGAAAGAGGGAAGGTCACAAGATCAACAAGCACATAACAAAAATCCATCAAGATGATGATTACTGCAAATATTTCATAACTAGGGAAAGACATTCCTTTAGTATAAAAAAAAATCCTAAGTGTATACTAAACTTGGGGGCTCTGACAAAGTTTTTGGGGTAATAGAAACTGTATCTGCTCCTGTTTTGGTCTGGGAAGAACTACTCATTCTCACCCCACCTGCAACACTGGTGAGCTGTGGATCTGAGACAATCCTTTTTCCCTATGTGTTTCTGAACAGACACAGAGCTTTTTTCCAGGAGGAAAATCCATATCTTTGAAGGAAAGAACTTTATAGTGCAATCTAAATATTCATCAAAGCTCTACTTGTAACAGCAGGAACTTAGCACAGGGAGGCAGGTGGGGTGAATAAGAATTTATGGGATGTCTGCAGACATATTAAATATCGTTCGTTCTTCAAAGCACAGGTAACACTGAAATGGAGTTTACAGACACAGATGATTTAAAGTATGCACGGTCTCAATCTATACTCAATACCTTCCCATATTAAACCACATTCAGAAGATACCATCTGCTCTTTATAGGCATTGGTAATCAAAAGGGTTTCTGTAAGGGTAAGCAGAGGCATTAAAGGATATATTGGGGTATGCCTCATGCTGAAAAGGAAGCAACGTTCAACTCTGCATTCTTTCATCCAAGGGTACACCTGTATCCTTAACCAGAACGTTTATTCAGGCTGTGGCATCTGCACTGTGCCCACATTCAAAAACAATTCCATTTTCAAATACTTTTGGTCAATAGGATTTTCTAATATTGTCATTTCTTTCACTGTCAAAGGACCATTTGATCGTTTCTCTGCTAGGCAACAACTTCTTTCATCTCCTGACTATTCTCATGGAAAAATACAAAAAGGAGAGAGGCAAGGTACTAGTAATTTCCTGTTAATTCAACATGCTTCATCAAGTAAAGAAACCAGGATATCTTCCATCTAGATGCCTGGAAGCTGCCTGCAAACATCTCATTTGAGCAGTTTACACTTAAGTTAGCCGGAGTTTGGAGAGCAGAACAGCTCTTAATATGCAGAAATGCCAACAGTTCTCTTTTATTGAGATTTCTCTTTACTCTACTAAAATACTTCAAAACACACTTGTGCAAAAGCCTTTTCCATCCCTGTAATGTGGAATGTTAAGATGTGATTGAACACAAAAGCTCTAGGGTCACAAAACATCATCCAATTTTACTGTCTCTTATCCAAACTGTAGCCTGGGTATCCATTTTCAAATAGAATTAAAACACACTGGGAGCTTTGTGCTCTCTAAACTGTTATTAAGCTGCACCATAATCACAGAAACACCTTTGACAGAATTAAATAGTAGTGCTTGTAGTCAGAAATAAAATCACCAATGGTAAAAATAACATTGGCAAATTTACATAAAGCTTGACTACAAGTGCTACATCTTAAAGGCAGCAAAGTACCAGACACCTTAAAGGAGAAAAAAAAAAAAAGACTTCTAAACTCATTCAGATTATCTGGTATGGTCACAATTAATTGAAAATCACCTAACAGAAAAACTCCACCTCCACAAACAAGGAGAGTTTGCAAGGCTGATTCATGATCAGCAAAGACCATTACAACCCAGTGCACATACAGGACCGTGCAATACTAATATCTTGGCTTTAAACTCCCTGATCCTCCTTTATAGGCTTCTTGGGTTTTTGCTATTTCAGGAATTTCACTATAATAAAGGATGGAATTCTGCTCATATAGAAAATTCCATAACTAAATCTTCAATTAAGCAGCCTCACATCTACCAGGAAAAGGAAAGTGGTACCTCAGAGCTGCATCATGACTTGGTTACTCACAGAGTAACCACAACAACTACAGAAAGGACATCTGCATGATAAAGTTTGAGGACATTTTCTACCAAGGATTATTCCTCATTTTTAAAACCTGAGTGGTTTCAGGAGTGCCGTGAACAAAACCTTTTGATTACCTTGTTAATCTCCACAGGTATTTGGATTGTAGCCCAAGTATTTTCAGTGGGTACCTGAGATGTGGGAAACAGGAAAACTCAGTGCCTTTGCCAATTACTAACACCATAACATGGTCCTGATCCAAATTTCACTGGCACTGTTGGGTTTCACCTTCCACCAGCTCCAACTACACATCAGGATGGTAAAAATTTTAGTTAAACACTTGGACAATAATACTTAATCTGTATTAAGGTTTCCATTTCCACCACATGCTCATAATCTGGCTCCATAAAAGTCACTGCTCTACCAGTAACAGAAGATAAGCCATTAAAGAGGATATTTACTGACGCCTTGCCTCTGACGGCGCAGAGGTGCACTTTTTAACTGATTTGCTGTTGAAGCATGGCAGAAATTGCTCTTTTTCCCTTCTTACCTTTTGAACTCACCAGATTTTAGGCAAACAAGACAGAGGCAGGGACAAAGCTCCTAAAAATTCCGTGAACATAAAACCCAAATCTCATCGACATTGGTAAGCATCTTAATTCAGCTGAGAGACTCATTTTGAGAGCCCCACTTTGCAGGAAAGGCTACAAAAGCAGTTCATTAGTTATTGGTGTGGTTGCTGGCCAGGCAAATGGTGGACAGGTACAGACAGGAAATCAGCACACAGATGCTCAGGGAAGAGCCCCAGCATCTGTTGTCATCTGCTCAACCAGCAGCTCACGGCTGTAGTAGGGAGTTTTGAGGCCATGAAGCAGAGGAAATGCATTTCTGTTTATAGAAATACTCAGTGAAGAACTGGTACTAATGGCCTTGAGACCAGGATGCTAGTCATGTATTACACCATGTGCAGACCCGACTAGGTGAGTGAGTGTACAGAGAAGGCATTATACATGCACCTAAAAAGCCTTTCATAATTTCCTATGGAAAACAGAACCATCCAAAACACTGCGAGAGGACAATCACTGATGAAACAACAAAGAAAACAAAAGGTCACTGCAGACCTGTGTAAATAAATGGTAAAGCTGCTTAAATCCTAAAGATTTCTGGTTTGTGGTGCTTTAGAGTAGAGCAAGAGGCCAAGAGATGAATGCCTGTATTCTGCTCTCACACAAAACAAAATTCACGAAAGGAAGATTGGCAGCAGAAAGAAGATACAAAAGAGTCTGAAATGTTCTTTAACAGGGTTCTCCAACACACAGCCTCTGTGGGGACCTCCAGAGACCATTTAGAGAGCCCTTTCCCAAACTCAGGGCAGCACTTAGTCTTTCTTGGCTACAGAATGTTATCTCTGGCTGTTTAGGATGTAGTCAGAGCCCTTAGTCCTCCTGAAGAGATGGGGAAATCTGCAAGGCCAACAGGCCAGCAGACATCTGAGGAACAGCTGCTGAGAACTTCGAAGTTCCAGGGACCTTAAAGTTGATTAAAAATAGAAATAATTTAATCAAGGTCACATTTCTCCTCAGAAAGAAGGAATTCTCTTTAAATATACAGTATTTTGTTACAGTCCCTGTGATGGCAGTTCATGGGCCTTGGGAAAATAAATAGTTTAAGTTGTTCTAGGCCATCTCATTTCAAGATCATAATTTCCAAGAGGACAACGATTAAACAGTAACCTCAGCAAATGGTCCTATGTTTTAGTTTTTGCCCCATAACTCAGGTAGGATCTCCCTGGTACCTACTCAGCACAAAAATCACATTGGATCCTTGAATTGGCTTCTTCCTACCAGTATTACCCAGCTCTGTTCCCTATTCTAGTTAAAAATGGAGGGAAATTCCATAGAAAGGAAATCTAGCAATGGGAACAGTTCCCTTATACACATAAGAGACATTTTCCACTCATATACTTAACAGCTAAAGAGCTAAAGCAGATTTAAGCACTTAAGCAGCCTTATTAGTTTCTGGAAGTCCTAAGCTCCTTCTCCAGTGTTAGTGGGACCTCTGCATGACTGGTGGGTTTTGGGAGAGCATGGAGGTGAAATGAAATCACAGGTGAGAAGAGACATTATTTTAAGGTCCCTTAGTAATATACAGGATTCCTGTGGCCTGAATTAGTTCATTCCTAAACTGCTAGGACTGTAAAGAAAATCATGCCTTTGCATTCCCTTATGTTTCCTTCTGTTGAAGTAAATCAACAAAAGAGGTTAGTTTATTAAACCATGGATATTCACATGCTTAGCTATGAGTCACCACACCTAGTGGTCTGGAAATTTTTAAAAGGACACAAAATTTACCATGAGCAGGACAAACAAAGGAAAGGTACTTTAGTCACTCTGAGTGTACAACACAAATGGATAGGTTGAATTTTCCTAGCATTAGCTGCAATAAATACATCCCAGGGCATGAGGGGTGACAGAGCAGTAGAACAAGGAGGTATTCTTGACTGATTTTGAAGGTTTTGTTTGTGCCCAATGGCTTAAGAAATTTGTTCATCCTTCCTTGAAGACTACATTTGTAACGCTGTACCATTGCTGGGGTGAGTCAGAGGTTAAGTTACTGGCTGGATAAATTCCAATAGCACAATTTATGTTCACCTGACCCATGGATCTGTGCACCATATTGACTCAGATATTAGAGTAAAACAAAGGACTTAAAGATCTTTTGCATCTTGCCTTTCACCATGCTGAGCAAGTCACGCCCTTGTAAGATCTTGCACAAAATTCTCTCCCCATGGCCTGACAACCTCAAATATTTCAGCTTTTCTTCCTCATCCAATGTTTCCGCTCATTTATCTCCTCTCTTAGGCATTTGAAATACACAGGCAGGATGAGTTTACTCTCAGTCACCATGCATGGAGGCCATGGTGGTTCATCAGCCTATTAAATCACACCATTACACTGTCTTCTTCAAGCACCCTCCTGAACTTCTGAATCAAACATCAACAGTCATGAAATAAACTCCACAAGGTACAGGAATGAAAACAAGCATCAGGCCTCTTTTGTTAGCTGGTGTTTGAAACTTCACCATAGCATCTAGATCACCTCTCAGACCTTTTTTCCATGGTTGTTAGATGTTTACACACTGCTTTTTTTTTTTTTTTTTTTTTTTAAAGCAGCTCACATATTACATATCACATCAGTCTCAGAGATGTAGATGGTAAAAGACAGAGGACACAGTGACATCCAAGTTTATCCAAAGAACATTTATCCACCAGGCACATTCATATTGTCTCTCAACAGAGCGTATGACATGTATCATAACATCAGGGAAGGGAATGCTTCAGTGATTTGTAGAGGCACAGTGAGCTTTATTCTCCTTCCAGTCAATGACAGTTGAGGCCAGAAGTGCCTGACCTGCCACGGAAATTCCTGGGCTTAGTTTCTAATTGCATTCTTTCAGAAACTACTTGTTCTGAAAATAACAGTACCAGTAAATGTTCAGAATAAGCATCTCTCAGCTATCTAATATCCAAAATTAACAGATTAAACACACAGCTAGACTTATAACCACACATCTAGACCTATAATCAAAGTGAAAAAACAGTAGAGAGCATTGGTGACAGATTTTAATTCAAAATTGAATTCCTAGTCATTAATTTAAAGTGTTAGCACTCACAGAAAACACAGATTTCAGAGCACCAAAAAAGGTAAATAAATTTGGGGGGAAAAAATAAGAAAAGGAAAAAAAAGCATAAACTATAATCTTGTGGGTTACAGATTGGATACAAATACTAGAGACAAACAAAAGAGGAATAACTTTCCTCAGAATCTAATTTTACCAAATCCCAGAAGCTTCAGATACTGATTTACAGAACAAATCCTGATGAGATTCAATCCCAAAACCATCACAGAGGGCTTTTACCTTCTAAATTAGACCTCATTACCTTGTTCCTCATCATACCCTCTTAGCCAATTCCAAACCCATCTCTTCCAACTGGTCAAACTAGAATGTTCATCTCAACCAATCAGCTTGGCAATGTTGAAGAATAAAATTTCACTGAATCATTTCTCCTAGAAAATACAGGTCACCCTGCATGTAGTCATTCTGGAGGAGCTTGTACCACAGAGGTCAAGAGACACATGGTTTTGGATTGTACCCCAACTTGTCAGCCCACAGTTCTGCCAAGCGGGTAGTCTGCAGGAGAATACAGATGAGAACATGATTTGGTCCATGAAGATTAAAAGTTTATTTAAGATACTGTTTTGCAAGGAGGGATAGAGAAATAAATAAGGGGGGTTGGAGGAGAGTCTTGAAAGGAAAGATAAATGAGGAAATAAGTAAAAAGGATCATTTGTTTTCCCAGATAACAAATACAAGCTGCTCCTCTCAAAATATCAGTCACTGGTGTACGAAATCTGACCCAGCTGTATCCATTTAAAAAGGTTAATGTAGAAGTTTAGGAGCTGTAGTACCTACTACCACAGCCCTTTTTGTTGGGGGTGCCAGTAGGAACAAGGGTTCACTGAGGGAGGTTGAATGCTTGCCTTTTAACAGCTGCCAGCTGTAAGCCCAAAACACAGCAGGGCACCTTTCCTACCTCCTGCATTCCCTAAGGATTTCACATCTGGCTCCAAGGAGTGACAGGATACCAGACTGGACAGAACATGGAGCTGATCCTATCGCACAAAGTCTAATGTGCCTGCTTGGGCTTCCAGATCTGCCATTCACACCAATAAAGGCTCCAAGTGTGAGGTTTCTGGCATCTCATTGAGTGACTATAATCAGAAAAGGGACAGAATTGCTTAGAAAAGAAACTTGTTTTTCACAGTTAAGTTTCGGTCTTATAGGGTTTTTTGGGGGGGATGGAGGGTTGCAGTGAACTTTCACTGAGTACAAAACTGTATGTTAGGGCAGCAAAAAAAACCCCCAACAGCACGTTGCACTACCGCTAACACTGAACTTTTCTAAGCAAAACACTGGAGTTAAATTAAAAGCAATGGAGCTACCCAACTGGAAAGCTGATGGTGGAACATTGAGAAGCCACATTCCTTTGTTACCAAGAAATCATACAGCCCTTTCATAACCAACTGATAAGCCTAGAGGTAACACATTTAATGAACTATTGAGAAGCAACGATGCTTACTGAACTAGGTCAGCACCTGTGTGTATCTTTAGGGAGTAACAAAAAGAACTTGTCGGGTTATCTCCAGTTACTGCCTGGTGGATGGCACAAAGACCACGAAGTTCAGACCTAGGAAAAAAATCTATGTGCAAGATACAGCATGAGATACTGAAGTCACTGCACAGTGTGGTGAAATTAAACCTCTGGTTAACTTATATTGCACTGCTGAAAGAGTAAAGCCAACATCCATTGTCATCAGGTTGTAGAGGATCTGCAACACAGGAGATGGTCACTTGACTTCCTAAAGCATCTGTTGATGCAGTCTGGGGTGCACATTAAGACAGACAAATGTTTGCTGTTTCTCTTAAAATATGAAGGATGAAGAGAGAGATCTTTGGTAGCTTTCTCCATCAAACCTCAAAACATGCAGAGCTTTATGAATCTGATTCAAACCTGTAACTAGAAGTGAGGTCTACATGTAAAAGCAGAAGTTGTGAATGTGTTTGATGTATTTTAAGTAAGGCATTGACCTGCAGTTGTTATTTACAGATCAAAGAAGCTCTAGCAGTGTCCTGAAACAGTCTAAGTGAGAAATGCCAAAATCTGATTTCATCCATGTCCATATGTTGCTTTGAACTCCCAATTCACAGAATTGGTCACTATATTGAACTAATTATCAAGCTTAACGCTTGCCAATTTTGATGGCTGTGCTCCCCTATAAAAAAGTCAGGTTTGAAGGGAAGTAGAATGATATACTGGAGGACATGCAGCCTTTATTGAAATCTGGGGAGCAAAAGCAATGAATGTACAAAAAAACCCAGTCCCTCCCTCCAAAACCCAAACATAATTTAGTTTTCTACATCCTTGCTGCGACACAGATTAGCAAAGTAAATAGTTTGCCTTAACCAATACTTATAAAAATAAAGTGCTTAATTCCTCCTCCCTCATAGGAACAGTTTCTTGTAACAGTTAAGTGGAAAAATCCCCATGCTATCTAAAAATCAAATGAGGACACATTGTACATGGAAGTAAAACTAAACCAACAATTTCACAGCACAGGCTAGTACATTTACATTAAAATACACATAACAGTGAAAAGAAACATTGGTTATTTCTGCAGATAGGAATACACAAGCAAAGTGCATGCTGATATGTGTAAAGACTTTAAACATTTCTCCTTTGCCATTTATTTACAGGGGTTGGAAATGACCACAAACACTGGTTTGCCAAAGAAGTGATTTCAGGAATCACACACCTTAGGCTACCATTTAAAACAAATCTAGGGAAATAGGTTATTACTAGTATTTAGCAGCTAATTTGTTAGTTAATGCCTTAACAAAGCTCTCCTTTGATTGCAGTGGAGGGGGAACAACTTCAAGAGGATTATTTGCTATTAAGACTTGCATTCAATTACTGAGAATGCTGATGTGTTCCTGCAATTACAACTGCACAGCAGCAGCCACCAGGAAAACTGGTTGGATTCAGTCTGTGCCACAGTCAGCAACTGCCACACACAGTCCAGTAGTTCAGCCTCTGAATTTCGAAGACAACTCACAGAGGACCCTCACAAGTTTGAGTGTTTCTAGGTGCAAGCTTAATGATCCTTGATGCCAATCACACATTTTGTTTTATCATCACTCACATCAATGTGGGGAATTTTCCCCCCTATATTAATTCAATTTCTGAAGGAACAGACACAGCTGCTGAAGTCTGTAGATAACATTTTTCATCAAGACAATATGATACTCAAGGGTTTTTTTCACCTTCTCACAGAAATGACAACACAAGAGAGATTTTCTGTCAAGTTCTATGAATATATTTAAGACACATTACTGGAGATAAATGCAACAGTAACCTACAAATATATCTCATGTACTGACAAGTCATAATCAACTCAAAGCTATCATCACTGGCTACCATCTCCTATCATAGTTACCATCCTGCTGGTCAGGGCAGGGAACTAAACACTTCACTAACCCTAAACTTAACTTCGGTCATGGGAAACACAGGCTACAAACTTCTTGCTAACAAGACAAGGGGAAAAAAAAATCCAAACTCACCTATATTTATGAATTGGTTCTCCTGTCAACACTACCTCTTTGGACTCTTATTACCATGTTTCAAACAGCAAAGACTTTCTTATAGCACATGCTGTGAATAAAACATCTTCAGCAACATAACTGAACTTAAGGCATACTTTCTATGTAAAGGTTTGGGGAGCTGTAGCCCAACTGACACAGAATCTCAGGAAGCCTTCAGCTGCAGAGCAAAGCAGGGAGGCCCATTAATCATATTTATCAAGACTGTCTACCCTGGCTTTCATGCAGTTAAGGGAATTGTGCTGTTCTACTTCAGCAACAAGGAGCAAGGCTAAAACAAACTGACCTAATACCATGGGTCATTTCCAGAAATAGAAAGTATACCAGCAGCACAGCTGTACAGGCCAGCAGGTAAAATGCTGGGAGGCTTGGAGAAAAAGGGGAAAGAACATCCACCCAAAACTTGTGAGGTATGTAGCCAGTGGCAAAATTAATACCAGGCCAAATTTTGCTTTAATTGGCATTCAGCATATTAAAGTCAGCAAGAAAAGATTCAGCTAAGTGCCTTATGGTCTTGTATTTCATGAGACTCCCAAAACGTTTTATTGCACTTCAGGATTTCATATCAGCAGAAGCAAGAAGAAAGCAGATAACATCCCGCTGAGCTACGAGCATATTACTTATTCTGATATGCACAGATACTCTTCTCTTTTAAATTAAGAGACTGTACAACGTCAAAGGCAAGCACAGAATACAATGTACTAACTGTTCTCCCATGGGAAAGCAAGGACAGCATCCTGGCTTACATTTCTCTCTTTCTGGGGAGTTTGTTCTGTTTGAATGAGCATTGAGATGCCTCAGTTTATTTGTGACAGAAATTCATCCCTGTCACATATTAGGCATTATGGGCAGCCTTTAACTGGGAAAGACTCAAGCCTGGGATAGCCTGATCTGACACAGGCACTGCTGTGTCTGCAGCACAATGCCAAAATGTTCAGGCCAGCCTCTACTTTATTGCAGCTAGTCCTGCTGGCTTTGAAAAGCAAGAGCACAATTTTCACATATTCAACCAGCATAAAAAGACAATTTGCAAAGCTTACACTTTAACAGCTTCCATAAAATTAACTGAAAAATAGAAGAGAGATAAGAGCTTGGTTCAATAATGCTGTTTCCACCTGCAGTATGCACACCAGGCTTGCTTTGCCTACACTTCTAATAAAAATAATGAAAATCACCAGTCTTCCCTGCTCTGTTCCCCACAGGCATTTCTAACTACACACAAAGTGTACTCACAAATCAAGGTGCACACCACACGGCTATTATCCTAAAGATTATCATGCTTATTGTCTTTCTCTTTAAAATAAATAAGCTAAAGAAATGCAGAATCTTAGCAAAACCTGATGTTAAAATAAAACTGAAAAATAGCCTACTATGTAACCTATGAAGTCTCAGCATGGACTCTGTAATGTGTCACAGTCACACAACCTCTTCCCTCTCTCATCACATAGGTGTTAATTCTGCCAGGCAAGAATACACAGGGAAACATTATAGACCTTATATAATCAATTCACATCAAATGGAAACCTAATCAAAGTTAAAAAACAGGAAGCCACGAAATCACTCCCAAACCAAATCTCAGTGCATTTACTCACACAGGTCAGTCCCAGGAAATTCAATGGGACTAGCCCTTGGAGGCAAATTTTAAAATAATTAATATATTTTTTAAAAATCAAATATTATGTTTCCTTTGCAGCTGAGTTGAGAGGCAGGATTAAAACAAAAATCAATTCCAAGATCCCCACAGGTCATCCTAAGATTAGATCCCCCGTGATAGGCATTTCCCTGGGCTGGCGCTGCAGCAAGCACAGGCATCGTCTGCCCTCTAGTGTACGGCAGCTTGTGGCACATGCCCACAGCAAGGAAGAGACAGAAAGAAAGGTCACTATGTTCCAAACTTTTTATTTACTTATTTATTTAACAGAAGCAAGAGTTCCCATACCCAAAATTAACTTATTTTCCCTTAACCAGCCAAACCATTTACTGTAAGAATGGATTGCTAGCACACTCCCAAGATTCCCCTTTAAACAAGCTAAGAAATTTGTTTCGTCTGTTCTGCCTGCTGAAACTAGCCAACTAGAAAGTTTTAAGGGCTGGACTTCAGTATGACTTTCAGTGGTATGTTTTTTAAGGGAGACACTTCTCCTACAATCCAAACAGTGGAATCAGTTCCTGTTTCTTGGAATACAACAATGAGACAGTCTTTAAAAAAAAAAAAAAAAAAAAAAAAAAAAAAAAAAAGTTGAAGGATGACCTGTATTGAGCACTTGGAAGAACTGCTCTTGTAGCAGACTCTCACAAGTGCCTCTCCAGCCACGCTTCCAAACATTAGCATAAATTAAATGTGCTCTCTGCCACAGAGCTGGGTTTTTTTCCCCCACACCTTCATCATGTCCTTTGCTTTTCAGATTCAACTTTGCAGTTTCATATTTCTCAGGAGATGCTTAATAGTTAAACACAAACATTGTATGCAATGTAAACAGGTAACAGAGAAACTATTCCATCCATGTATACATATAGATAAATCTAGTGACATGTCAGGGTCCTGTGGAATTTTTTATGGTCAAATGAAGGCACGGTTTCAGCAGCAGTCTAGATTAAAATCAGTCTCCTCTTTCATACAGTCTTTAGCTAAATCCCTTAAAATCTGCTTTTGTACTTCCAAATAAAGGTCATGATCTCAACTGTCTCTGAAAAACTGCACAATGGTAATCAAGCGCTCCCACCAAAACCAGCACCACTGACAGGAGTGTTATTATAGATACAATGAGACCTGAATTTTCACATTGAGGGTATGGATGACAGATTTTTACAGAGATTTAAGAGGCAGTTTCCCCCAGCTGCCTGCTTCATCCCAATGCCAGAGCTTCCTTATCCTGTACCAGAACCAGAAGAAGCTAGTGTATGTTTGGCCTTCCTTAGATCCCCAGCTCAAAGCTCACTGCTTCCTGCTACTTCAAGCTAGAGCAGTGCTAAACTCACAAGGGAAAGGATTCTCACATCCCCAGTGCTCGTGTGTCAATGCCCTGAGACATTTCAACAAACTATAGAATATGAAAATATCACTTTTCCAGAAACATCATCTCTCTGATAAAAGAGAAAGCAAGATGACGGCCACCACTCAATTAGTAGCTGGAGACTCACAACTGCTAAAGGTTCTCACTGCCAAGCTCAAGAGAAAGCAGAAAGCAAACCACTTGGGCTCCTGATCCCAAGCCAGCCCTGCTCCCAACCATGCCCTCAGGTCCTGAAGTGCATCTTCTCTTGACTAGAGCAGACACTCGTGTCTTTCACAGTATCAGTCAGGGTTGGAAGGGACCACAAGGATCAGCTAGTTCCAACCCCCTGCCATGGGCAGGGACACCCCACACTAGATCAGGCTTAAACACTTCCAGGGATAGGGCCTCAACCACCTTCCTGGATAACCCTTTCCAGGGCTTCACCACTCTCATGGGGAAGAACTTCCTCCTCACATCCAGCCTGAATCTCCCTACCTCCAGCTTCATTCCATTCCCCCTAGTCCTATCACTACCTGATAGCCTGAGAAGTCCCGCCCCAGCCTTCCTGTAGGCCCCCTTCAGATACTGGAAGGCCACAATTGGGTCACCTCGGAGCCTTCTCTTCTCCAGACTGAACAGCCCCAACTCCTTCAGTCAGTCCTCATAGGAGAGGTGCTCCAGCCCTCTGACCATCCTCATGGCCCTTCTCTGAACACGTTCCAGCACATCCATATCCCTCTTGTAATAGGGGCTCCAGAATGGGACGCAGTACTCCAGGTGGGGTCTCACCAGGGCTGAGTAGAGGGGGAAAATCACCTCCCTTGACCTGCTGGCCACACTCCTCTTGATGCAGCCCAGGATCTGATTGGCTTTCCGGGCTGCAAGTGCACACTGAGAGCTCATGTTGAGCTTCTCGTCCACCAGCACCCCCAAGTCCCTCTCCTCCGGGCTGCTCTCCAGCCAGTCACTGCCCAGCCTGGATTTGTGCCTGGGATTGCCTCGACCCAGATGCAGGACCCTGCACTTGGTCTTGTTGAACCTCATGAGGTTGGCTTGTGCTTGTGTCTTTGTGTGAAAGGAGAACTGCTGGTCAGAATAAGATCATACAAAGGATTTCAGGAAAAAGCTTTTGATCTTGGATTGCTGATTCTTTTAACTGTGCTTCTGGTTTTTAGCAGATGTAAAGAAACTAGGCAATAGCAGCCCAAGCATGAAAACCAGATAATTGCTATTAATACTGACAGCAGCATGATTCTGCGGCTGGAAGACTTCCACTGCAAAAATCACGTTTTGGTCTACTTAAGGCAAGAATTTCATCCTTCAAAGACAGTTCTGTACTTTCAGAAAACTGGTCTGGAACAAGCAATTTAGCAATCACACACATTTACAGGACACGTTGCTTCACAGAGCCTAAGATCCTTGACAAGGTGTTAAGAACAATACCATGTAGATGTGTATATAACCACAGGTCTCTTGTGCACATTATACATAAGCTGATACACTACCTGCAGACGACTTTTGGGGGTTAGATAACTACCCGCTTTGGCACAGACAGACAGAAATTGCTTCACCCATGAATGAGATGCAGTCTCCACCAGCTAAAACCCAGCAACCCTTCAGCTATCAGCAGGATTACTCCACAACTCAGTAAGACAGGAAATCTTGTCTCCCACTGAAAACTACAGATATACTTAGACAAAAATACAGCTATGTTCCACTATGGACAACTATGAAATAAAAAATAAAAACCACCTCTGAGCCAAAAATTCCAGAGATTTTTTCTTTTTCTTTTTCTTTTCTTTATTTTTTTCTTTTGACCAGTCACAAGTGTTAAAGCCAATCCAATTCTACACAAGTAGGCACAACTGTCTAATCCCTGACTTCAGTGTCATGATAGCAGGCTACAATGACTGAAGATTCAACATCATTCCTGTAACACTATCAGAGAGCTTTTGTCATCTTTTTTTTTTTTAATTATTCTTTCTAAAATACATTTTGTAATTTTTATTTGCTATTTACTACTTTTGGGTTGGGTTTTTTTAAGCCTTTTCTCCTACTTTTACAGTGAGGAATATCTCTCGGGACCCGTCCTCCCTCTAGTTACAGTCCTACCTTCTCAGAAGGGACTGGGCTGGTCTTTTGTGTATTCTCCTTTATAAGAGATTTTCAACCACTTCCTAATACTTTGTCACAGATAATTTTATCTAGATGAGGAAACCATGTTCTCCACTAGAGATAGCATGTAGAGTGTGCTCTTCAAACCACTGTGAAACATGTAGAAGAGAAGACTGAGGGGTGACCTCGTTAATGTTTACAAATAGGTGAAGGGTGAGTGTTGAGAATTCAGACCCAGGCTCTTCTCAATGATGTCCAATGATGTCCAAGCTGGAGCACAGAAGGTTCCAGATATACATAATGAGAAACTTTTTCACTGTGAGAGTGACAGAGCAGTGGAAAAGGCTGCCCAGAGAGTTTGTGGAGTCTCCTTCTCTGAAGACATCCAAAATCTGCCTGGATGTGTTCCTGTATGACCTACTCTATGTGATCCTGCTCTGGCAGCAAGGTTGGACTCAAAAGATCTTTCAAAGTCCCTTCCAACCCCTAACATTCTGTGAAAGCAACTGATGTAAAGAATAGGGGTCTTAAGTTATTTAAAATAAAAATAAATAAAAAAATAACAAAACAAACAAACCAATCCACACTAAAAAAAACCACACCAGCAACAAAGACACAAAAATATCACAGCATGAAGAAAACCAGAACAAAGTCAAGCATTTCTGTCTTCCTAATTTGTTCTTGCCCAAGTGTTGCTATCAATCCTACACCATGAATGCTGCAGAAAACATCACTTGTAGAAATGCTTTTAAAAGCTGCTTAGAGAATGTATGGGAATAGTATCTCTACTTCAAGCAGGTAGTAGAATACTCTTCATGCAAGACTCTGCTTGCATACAGATTCATTTGGAAGGAATCTGCATTATCAGATCACATACGCCACTTTCAGTGCACATAGTTTTCAAAGTGGGTTTTGGTTTTTCTCCTGTTCAGAGAACCCAGATGCAAGTCTGTAGTTTCCAAAATGCAGAAACTCTGCACATATGAAATTCTTCTCATCTGAAGATACCCACTGGTGTCAGACAGATGCAATAGCTGTGTGCTCCATTGGTAACTGTGAATCAATGCAGCTAGGATGGCTGCACGCTGCTTCTAACCAGTATATATGGATAC
The DNA here is from genome assembly GCA_033816785.1 of Picus viridis. Taxonomy (NCBI): domain Eukaryota; kingdom Metazoa; phylum Chordata; class Aves; order Piciformes; family Picidae; genus Picus; species Picus viridis. The sequence continues at coordinate 15,507,593 of CM066592.1, read as the reverse complement.
AACACCTAACCTGCAAGAGTGCATTCAACTGGAAAATTTGAGATCATTGCACATGCTTGACACATGGGGGAAAAAAAAAAAAAGAAAAAAAAAGGAAGGAAAAAAAAAAAAAAAAGGGGGGGGGGGGAAAGGGGGAAGAAAAAAAAAAAGACACACATACATCCTCCCCAGACATCAAAATGGAATTTGCTTCAGGTCCCTGTCCACCCTGGCCAGTTTATTTGCTATTCTGGCATGTCACAAAACCCATTTCCCACGAGTGGTAAATTAGAAAAGGCAGAGTTATTTTATGGTCTGTAAAAGTAATTTTTAAGTGCTTACTGGGATCTCCATTTTCATTTCCAAGTACTATTCCAGTGTTTGCAGGGAGAAGGTAATGAGCACAACCTACAACAGCAAAGAACAGTTACTCCTTTTGTCTATTTATCAGCGTTCCAGTTCACGAGCTAGGATGTGCCTGAGCCCTTATCCCAGCATGTGAACTTGTCTCCTGCTCTTATTTCACAGGAATGACCTTTAACTCTTACATATCTTTTAAAAGGAAAGTATCCCTTGAATGTAGGTAACTGGAAGGATACAAGTGTACAAGTGATACTAATGTGGACGCAACTCCAGTGAGACATTACTCCAAGAGACAGTAATGTTGGGGGGTGGGGGCAGAAGTAGAGACTTATTTTTCTACTTTCCTCTCATTAATCATGTCACTTAAGTGATACACAATTTTCCAAGGGTAGGGTCAAGCTAGCTAATCCATTTTACAGTTCCTATCCCTTTAATGAAACTATTGTGAAGTTCTATACGGAAACACCCATGCCAAAGAAACACTGATTGCTCAGTAGAAGTCGAAACCCCAGTGTTACAGACCCTGCATGCCATATTCCCAGTTAAACCCAGCCTACCTAGAACTGCAAGATAAAATAAAGCCAGCTGAGTTTTCCAGAAGGTAACAAAAGACAGATACTGCACATATTTCATCAAGGGGGATGCTTATTTTTCCAAATACTGCGTTAAGATAGTGTCCTGTTTGCCTGTTTCTATCAACATCTGCTCTGTACTACACAGAGGATGATAGAAGATCAAAAAGTTTTAATTGTGCAAGTAAAAGAATTTATTAATAACATTCTTTCTGTCCTACAGCAACAGAGATAAACTTTAAAAAAAAACAAAACAAAACAAACACACCACCCTAACAGCTAGAACAGGATATTTATACAAAGATGTCCTAACAAAAGAAAAGCATGCAAAACTACCTCTAGTGGATAAACAAACTGGGCTCCCTGTTTGCAGACTGTTCCCTGTTGAGCTCAGCCCTCACTGATCCCCATTCCTCCCTCAGTCAACAGGGTTTCCCAGCTAGGTTTCACATCTTAACACAAATCCTTCTCAGCATCCCTTGTTCACTGACCCTTTAAATTTAGGAAAATGCAGCAGGTGTGCCTTTATGGCCCATTTTGCTGCTCCTTGCTTTAGTTTCCTTCTCCCAGGTAGTCAGTCATTTAAGAGAGACTTTTTGTTGTTGTTTGTTCGTGGGGTTTTTTTGCTGGGTAATTCTTTGTCTGCATAGCGGGCACTGCGCATCCTCCGTACCTGCTTTGATACATGCATTATAACTGGGCAGCATACGGTATCCCACCTCAGAAAACAGTAATACTTCTTGTCTCTGAGATCAGGAAGAGCCTGAATTTGTTGCCTGTTTGTCAAACTGCTGCCACTCATTAATGTAAATGCATACTTTGAATTATCTGTCCTCCTCCTCCCCAAAATTAATAGAGCATGGAATGCTCTCTCCCTCCCATGACAGCAGTAGCTGCCTTAATCTACTTAGGGCTCTGACCTGCACACACTGAAGGAGGAAAAAAAACCTAAACAAAACCAAAAAGAAACACCACCCACCCCAAACCAATCCATAACTGTGCTAAATTAAACTAGGACTCTCAAAAGTGATGACTAGGCTCTTACTGAGAGTAAGATCAACAGCAAGCTGTACAAGGCTCAGATTCATCAGTAGTTTTCTTTCAAATTCAGAGTTCTGAGATGAGTTCTGAAACAGCATTGTGAAGCACCATTGCCATCTCTACCTGAATGAAGGCCACCAGCAGAGAGCCTGAATTGCCTCAGAAACCTCTACCAGGCCACACAGACAAGTTTCCTCAGTGCTACCTGGACAGCAAAGATTGACATTTGAAAGACACCTTTCAAGACACCTATGAATCACAAACAGCCAGTCATGCTCCATCCCCTTTGTTTTTAAGGACAAGTTTATTATTGATTTTGGCTCCTTTTGAATCTACTTCTGGGCCAGGACCCAGTGCATCTGTAGAATTTTCAAGTGACAGATTAAAAACACATAGAACACCCACTCAGGACTCAGTTCTTCCAAACTGTGGTTAACTCACAACAGAAGGGACACTACAGTTAACCGCAGCACAGCTTGTGCAAAGCTGCAACCTGCGCACAGACGTGCAGAGGGTGAAGTAACTCACTGTACAGCAAGCTGCTGTACATAGAGACACTAGACAAGGCACTTCCTTTTCTTTTGTGTTGTCCTCTCATTCATAACGTCCTTCAAGACATCTGCTAGAGTCCTGTAACATTAATGGAAATGGAAGAGCTCCAAGGGGAACTCAGGGGTTTCTCTCTTTTTCCCATGAATTGAACATTATGGAATTTTAACAGATGTTCTACTTGGTCATAGTTAATAAAATGAATTATGCAGGAATTAAAAACCTGGCTCCGTTTGCTTATATAAGATCTCAGCAGCAGAACTACATTCCCATTAAGAAAATCTAGAGGCTTTACAGTCTGCTCCTGCCTTGGTAATAAGATGGTTGGAGATTTTACAAATTCGTCTGTCTGTTGTGGAAAACATGAATAAATTTACCTGTTCATTGGCTGTTCTTAGTAGCATTATTCAGTTTCCACATTGATGCACCCTGGTACACTACAACCATAGGAAAGGACAATTCTCACTCGGATTTGCTTTGGAAATGACATCATGGGAATTCCACATAGTTTCACAGACTCCAGTTTCTGTCATTCAAAGTCTCATTCAGCAACCTAATAACCATGCTCCCACTTTGTGCATTATCACAAAAGCTTTCCTCTTGGAGCATAGGCATCTCTTTTGGACTACTACTGCCAACAGAATGATGCACGGTACCTCACTTCCTTTTCAATCAGGATTAGTTCAGTGTAACTACATCAAAGGAATATGTGAAGACTGAAATGTAATGGAGATATAATGTAATGTAATGAGAGAAAAGGCACCAAAAAGGAGGTGAGTGAGTCACAGACAAAACTTCCAAGCCTTGAGGCCTGCTCAAAGTTATTTAGAAAGTATTACATATTGAGCCATCTTTTTTTTCTCTTCTAATATTCATCTGTACAGAAAGTGTTCTGATGAGAAGATAAAGAGGACAGTGAAAGAGCAAGAATCAAAAATGATGGACAAAACAAATGCTTGCACCAGAAAGAAGCAGCATAGTGGTTAATGAAAATCACATGGTGGAGAATAAGGCAGTCTTGAAGATATTTGCTACACTACAGTTAAAAAAGATGAGGTTCTAACATCGCACTCCCTTTAAAAACAATCATTTCCACTCAAGTCCAAGCAAACAGATCTCTGTCCGGGTACTGAAATATACTTTATGTAATATCACAGAATATGCAAATTTAAAATTAAAAAAATAAATAAATATTAAACCCCCCAAAATTATATCAAAATTATAGGCAAGATGTTATCCCTTTGCAACAATTAAACTTTGCTAAACTCTGGCTGAACAATGTTACTAGTGCAAGAAGCTCATCATCTGAAAAGCATCAATATTCACAGCCTCTTCCAGGTTTTTTTTTTGGTAAAAAATCACATGCTGAGGCCCCTCTTTCCAAAACTCTCACTCCACTGTGACTAAACAAAGGGGTTTGTGCAAGTGAAGAACCAAAGCATATAAACAAACTCCGTAAGTATGAAAAAGTCAGCTGGAATTAAATATCAGCCTGTGTAAGCTATGCAGCTACCTGGATGCGCCCCATAATGAATTAAGCTAGATTTTTATCTGAAAATAAAGACTTTCCCTAAAGGAAGAAATATGCTTAAAGGGAAGGGGAAATAGCAAGATGAAATGTCAGGCTTACAACAGTTCCAACTGAAGGTTCAGTATGCTGCTCTTACTCAAGTGGACATCACAGTATCACAGCATCACCAAGGTTGGAAGAGACCTCAAAGATCATCAAGTCCAACCCATCACCACAGACCTCATGACTAAACCATGGCACTGAGTGCCACATCCAATCCCCTCCTGAACATCACTTTAAAATATTTAGTGTCATAAAAATGCAGCAGCCTTAACAATATTAAATTCAAGGATTTTCTTTATTTTTTTTCTTGAACATCACCTGTGATTTGTTTCATTGTGAAGAGAAAGCCCATTTCATTTGGAAATCATTTCTTTCTCATTCTATTGGACAGTTTCCCCCAAAAAGCGATGCTTCAAATGAAATCGGTTCTGAAGGATCTTTTATGAATATACATAATGGAGAGAACCCCCATTAAATTTCCAACAAAGCACTGCCATTTTGAGTAAACAAAGTTATCTCAGCAGGGTCACACGCTCTGCCATGAATATGGTCTGCAAATTAATTACCACCCTGACATACGTCAAAACAAATTTTAAGGAGAACAGCAGCCGGTAGGAACGGCGTGTTTTATCTACCTGTTAGTATGCAAAATCTGTATGCAATGGCATCTAAATTTATTCATTTATTCAGAACCCCTCAGAGAAATCAAAATGATTCGTTGGCCTTTTTTGCCCGTCTCCAAATGCAATCCCAGCGACGAACGTGCATTTAGTGAGCCAGAAAATAAGCACAGGACGGAGCTGTGGCGGGGGTTACGTTGCAGAAAAGCAGGTGTCATCTCCGCACAAATGACTGATTTTTTTTAAGCACTCAAAACTGCTAAAATAGACTGCAGTGTGTTATCACTTGTCAGCACTTTAAGGAACACTAAATTTGGCATTTCTTATTTTAGGCAGTATCCATCTTTACTCAGTAACTGTAACAAGAGCTGGTTAACATAACTGTTCTAAAAACAGTTTTCAGAACGAAGAAAGGCTTTTAAAAGCAGAACTACCGAACAAAGGCTTAAAAAGCCTCTGCAACTGGCTTTATTATCAATGGTAACACAGCCAACAGATCTTGTGTCGGTTGAAAAACAAAAGAGGCAGAGATCCAAACCTGATTTACACAGTTGAGTTAAATACGGAGAAGACAAGTCCACTCACTTCACACTGAACAGAGTACCTAAAGAACCCTTCCTGGACAATACCGGTTACATTTTCATAGGAATCAAGCCTCATCTCTATGAGGTACTCAGGGTGCATCTTCTGCTTTGTCAAAAGATGACCTCCTGGGATCTGATTCCAAAACAGTTTTAGCCTGGGAGTTGATCAGTGTGTTTTTCTACATTTTATAATTTGCCTTCAGCTCACACAGCACATCAAACACTTCCATGACACTAATCCTGTAATTCACAGCACATTTATGAAGAGAGTTTAGTTTAGGCCAAAGAATTTTAACCTCCTTCCTTCCCCCCAACAATGAAGTACTTCTGATTTACAGTTAAGTAATGCCACATCACAGACTGGACAACTAAATGCATACTTGTTATCACACACACACACACACAAAAAAAAAAAGGAGAGAGCACAATCCTCCCTGTATACAGATGACAGATAATCCCCTGGTATCTGATGACAAATGTATTTAAAGGAGGTCTAAATCTGTCTGTGCCAAATTTGGCCTGAAGCCACCAGTTCATCACTGTTGGCATATATGCTTCACATGATGCAATCAAAGTACTGGAAACTTCCTCAAGTCTTATTTTATTATTTCTGAACATACACATATCCATGCTTTTATCATTTACAGCAAAGCAATTAAGAAACAGGATGGTAGATGACTCTTTGAATGCATCACAGATTTTCTCAGTGCGCTTCACCAGTATTCTACTTAAACCACAGGCTAGTAATTTACCTAGAACAAAACACACTAGGATTTAGAGCTCATGGTTAGAACAATTGATCTCAGCTGTACTACTAGCTCTTGTCAGAAAACAAAATGAAGTAAAGGAATCAATTTTTAAATAAAGAACAGAAGAGACAAATGTATTACCTCTCTTAATACTGTGCTTTTATAACCCCGATAAAGTCCTTGAATACCCTGTAAACCAAACAAAAGAAAGCATCAGCTGTAGGGAATTAGTTTGCCCAAGACCATAATTTATGGGTGATTAGGAGGCAAGTATTACAGCCTTACTGAGTGTCAGACCTGAACTTCTTGCAAATCGCCTATATCGATTATAAAGTTGTGTACTGACTTCCATGATTTACAGTGCCAGAGGGATTTATGTTCATTTCAAAGATCATTTAACTATTGTTCAGAATAACCAGTAAAAAGGGAGGGAAATACTTTACAGTTTTAATTAAAAGGGTATGAAGGCACAGAAACACATTACATCAAATTCTACTTGCCCAAGATTTTTTCCTGCAAGTGTCCACTAAGCCATAAATATTTGGAAACGGCAAAATGAACTCATAGGATAACAGCTTCCTATGTTCACCTTCTTAGCCTTGATTCAGAGCTTTTATCAAGACATCTTTTGTATTTTTAACCAGCTGATAACATTCAACAATTAAATTGTTTTGAAGGTGTTTATGAAATCATGTTTAATATCTTATAGGACAATTTATTCAGTGTATGGCAAGTCTTACAGCTCTCTGGCCAGCTATAAAGAAGGGGAAAACCAGACACATTTGAGAGCATCAGCTTTTAGAACTGAATGTCCAAGTCACAGAAGGAAGTTTCAGCAAGCTTCTGCAGGGTTACCACAAGAGTTTTCATTTACAAGCAAATAAAACTCAAGTGGATCATTTAAAGATCACATTTATGTCTTCCTTTTCCTGGCTTCTAGACAGAGAAATGTGTATAGTATTTTTTCCTCACAGTGTTTTTAGGAGCCACTTACGGAATGCAACCTGAAAAACCTTGTGAGACTCAGTAAAAACACTGGTGAAAAGGTTTGTGCAGGAATAAAGAGCAGAACTACTGAACAGATGACAAAAAGCTCTTGTTTTTCAAAGGTTACAAAAACTGGATGAGCACTAATTTCCAGAGCTCCTACAGAGCCTCTCTGAAATGACACCTTTCAGATATCCTCTCCAAAGCCTGCTTCAAAACCTGGAAACCATTCAGCAAACCCTAGATTACAGAAACTTGATGTTCTCTTGTTCCACACAAGGACTACTTGCACAAATGCAAACAGAACTTTGGAAACAGGAATGCTAAATCCCTTTTTGTTTTTGTCAGTGTTTTTTTTTGTGGTGCTGTTTTTTCTGTTGGGTTGGGATTTTGTGGTGGTGGTAGTTTTGGTTTGGGCTTTTTGTTTGTTTAGTGGGGGGGCATTGTGGTTTTGTGGGTTTTGTTGTTGGTGGTTTTGTTTTGTTTTCTATTGTAGGTACATGATGTAAAGAGAGAAGGAAAACGTTTTTCACAGTGTGCATGTAAGTGCATGCACATGGGGGGAGGTGTGGGTGTGGCTCCCCCAAACAGAACATGCCAACTGCTTTTAACAAAAGAAGAATAGATGGGCAAGTGCTGGGAGAGCACACAACTGGAATAAAGTTGGAGGAATGCCTCTGGACACACATGGCAGTGAGTGGGAAGAATGAAGCAACTGCTTTGAAATTTTGTTCTGAACTCACCTCATGATACAAGGTGTGAGACAGAATCCGGAGCGTGCTCGAGGAAGGAGACACCTGGGCCCTTTGCTTGATGACCTCAGATGGAACCCGTATGAGGCATGCAACCTGCAAGACAACCATATGTTCAAAGAGCAATCCCTCTTGCTACCTCACCTGTCAAACAGCAAAACCCTTGGAGATAGTTCCAAGTACAAAAGTCTGAGAAACAAGGAAATAGTATTCGTAATTATGTGAGCTGAACTCAAAAGCTGTTTAAGAGCAGCTCATGTGTTTGCTCCAAGAGCTACATGCTTTCTGCACACAAAATTATACTGAAAGAAAAATGCAAGTACCCTTGACATTTTTAACTTCCAAACTAGAAGTAGCTTCAGGTGATGAAAAATCACTAATTAAATAAAAACACTGAAGCCATCCCTTCTTTTGGCAGCCACAGCAACTCTTTCCCCCGACTTTCACAGTCCTGGAGATTGAGGACTTGCAGAACAACGAAACTTCTTTCCTCGGTAGGTCCTTTGTGCCCTCTAGTGACTGACAGCAAGAGACACTGGCTAGCTTTAGCTGCACACAATATATTTAAGGTTTACCGAATGCTGGATTTCATTCAAAGTAGACCATCAGATTGAGCCCTTCCTACACAATTAATTTACCAGGCAAGTAAAGCCCTTGCAGCTGAATACACTAGTGTGGCTGCTGCCACAAACCTTCAGCTTTTCTGAAAATGCCAGATCTGTCCACTTCAGTTTCAGGTAGGAGTCAAGCTTGTATGCACATAATTTTGAGGAACAAAGATTCTGAAGCCTGAGAGTTACAAACCTCTCATCTCTCTAAATAAATGCTTGTATATCAGCACTCCAACTTTTAAGAAGAATTTGCTTCAGCTGGCCCCAGGGCTATTTAAAGCAGTGCTGGGACCCGTGGAAAAACACTGGAGACACTGAGCCTTTGCCAGGTTTTTAGCCTTCCTTGACTCCATCTAGTACTGGGCTCAGAAACCAGCTGTGGTTCCTACATGTAAAGGTGAGCACTGAGTACTTCAAGCTAGAGCAACCTAGGTGAAGACTGTCCATCTGAAGTGCTAACCCAAGCTGCTAACTCGGAAACCTACACGTGCCAAAGAAAGACCGTGAGTTCTCTGCCAGATTGTACAGAGCCAGTAACTTGAGTGGTCATTTGTGGGTAACATAGTACAAGGTTTAAGTTCTATTTTCACAAAGACACACAGAAAAAGTCTGTTATCCTGTTACATTCCTACAAGTTTACCAGACAACAATATCCAAAAGTCATTACAAACAGATCTAACTCCATGTGCTCTTCAATTCTCAGGGTCAAAAATAACAAGTGACCCCAATCTGTCAAGAAAATAAGAACTGTCAAGTTTTTTGATAGTTCAGCATAAATATTTATAGAACTTCATGCTTCATAACACTCCATGTCCTTATATTAGCTTTTTTATTCCTTAAAAATATGGAGGCAGGAGGAAAGCTTTAAAAAGGCTGGGATGAAAACAATCTAGTCAATCAAGACCAGACAAAGAGCGCAGCGTGGCTTCCTGACATCTGGGGTGCTGCTGTTTTGGCAGGAGAAGGGTGCCTACAAAGTAATGTCTCCATTTCTCCCAGACTACTTGGGGTGCATTTCATTTCAAATTAACTTTGATGTTTCTCCCATTTGAATTTGTGCTTACAAGGGAGTCTGTGGCTGCACAAGAACAAAAACAGTGATTACATTGTGCTGTTATGAAAGGAAATAAAGGCTCGTGTCACCCGGGCTGCGCCGTCAGATTGGCTTCATAGGGCACTTCTGGGACTCAAAAAGCCACAAGCTACAACTGCCAACATCAGACTGAACAGTGACATTTTCTCTGTGCTCCTGAACTTACAGCACGTTGCCTTATTCATTCCTACATGTGTACCTTACTAGCAATAACAATCCAAGCAGCCTTTTGATGTCAGACATTGGTCTCTGAAGGGAACTACAGAAGAATACTTTCACACATACCTTATCAGCCCAGAGTTTTAAAAAAGCCCCAAAAACAAACACAAAACCAAACAAACACTAACTTGGGACAGATGGGTGCAGAAAAACCTCCAACCTGTTACGCTCAGATCTCAATCACTGCAGCATCTTCCAAAGTTAAAAGAACACAGCTCCCACCTCCACAGTTCACTTTTTTTAACTAGATATGTTCGAGCAGCAGCACAGTAAATGCTGTCCCAAGAGAATTCACACTTAAATTTTCAGACACCTGAAAATTTGCTCTAAGCAAATTGCACAACCAAAGGTGAAAGATAATTGCACATCTGCTGCACAGTGACTGGCCACCGAGAAGCTTTTTTTACCTACATTCACTACTAGATAAATAGGCATGGAAGACAGTCAATAACTTGACCTTGCTCAGTGGGGGTCTGTTCACCTTCCTAACCACCAAGATTCCAGAAAGAAATTGCTTTTTAATCTCTTGGCTATTCACATAAGACAGGGCCAGTTGCTTGCCCCATAAGAGCACAATGCAGCCTGCTAGACTGAGGCCATTCTGGTGCATCCTACTAATTCTGGGGATGACCCTGTGACAAATGATCTCTCTGCTGAACATCTGCACAGCCAGCCATGGAAAGGGTAGAGAACTGGGCCCTCAGCTACCTCAGATGACATTAAGGCATCAGACAACAGCACCCTGTTGACAGGGGCCACACTAATTTTTCCAAGCAAACTCTGGAGACAAAAGTTGTCCCCATCTTTGCTGGAAGCAGAAAGATACAATCAAGATCCTACAAATCAAGTTCAAGGGGAAAATGGATGCTGCCCAATAAGCTCCTTCCTTCCTTACCATGCCAGGTAATACAATTCTCCAGCTTTCAGACTCTCTCCCCCATGTCAATGCACATGTATACATACTGGAAGAGCAAAAAGCCTACAGCACTGAGACAAAAGGCACAAGGATTTTCAGATTTAAACTTTAACAAACCAAATTTCACAGCCACAAGCAAAGCTGTTGTTAGTTTCCACAGCAGGTGTGCAGAAATGACAATTCTAGCATCTACTGCCCTTCTGGCCTTAATATTAAAAGCACTTCTGAACAAAAGAGTACCAAGTTTCAAACTTGTCTTAAATCATTACCAGATCAAAGGATGAGTCCGATATTTAGATGCAAACCTAAGTGCATTTTTAATTTAGTGACTTGCATTAGCCAGTTAGGGAAAAACAGCTAAAAAGAGGGCTATTTTCTTCACATTTATTCATGTATTGCTAAGAGAGTATGTCTTCCAATTAAACGAAGGTGATTTTTTTCCCCCTCTGTCAGCTCAAAGTATTTCAACTTTTGGATGCTCCTTGCATGCATCAATGCTGCCATCTCCTGGTCGGATTCACGTCAGAACCAGCCATTCCTGGTTGGTCTGACCGACGTCTCTCAACTGACCGTGAAGAACGACCATAGCAACTAGGTGACTTAAGTCAGCACAAAGCCCCTTTATACACACTTGTCCATGTTTAGCCCATATCTAGGAGTAAAACTGAGCAGCTGCTCTATCCCCCAATGACCCCTCCCCAGCAGACAAAAGGAATCAGGAAAAGGAGAGAGCCACAGGTTCAAACGTTTTCAATGGAACAGCAAAACTAACACCAATGCCAACATAAAGTATACAAAGTTATACTCAGCCCAGTGCACGTACAGTGGTCACACTAAACAGGAAAGCAGTCCTCAGGAGATGGAAGAGGAACAGGATCATCAGGAAACTAAGCAGCAGACCCCTCCAGCCTCAGCAAACTTCCCCCTTTATACTGGGCATCACGTTCATGGTCTGGGATACACCTGTGGCCAACTCGGGACAGCTGCTCTGGCTGATTCCAAACTGCTGATGGCCTGCAGCAAACCCAGGTGATAACAATGTAAAAAGTTTGCTTCAATATATCTGAAACCTGTTCCTTTAGCATGGGCTCATCCAAGTTAATTGGACACACCTTACTTTGAAGCACTAACTTATGCATAGGGGCCAGTCCTGCTTAAAGATGGAGCGGGTGCTTAGAATTAGGCAGTACTCATCTCATTCATCAGCACCAGGCTGCTGAGCATTTTTCTACACATAACAACACAAGACATATGAAGAACAAAGAAGGGACATAGCCCTGCATATCAGGGGGGTTGGTGCAAGTAGGTCATACAGGCCTTCATGAGTCAACAGCCAGGGAACTTTGAAAGCTGCAAGACATGCACAGCTCACTGCTTGTTCAGGGAAGCAAAGAGCCTATCATAAAAATGGCTGAAGACATTTCCCAAAGAGAACCAAAAGCATATTTTTAGTTTTTTAATGACACATAATCTGAAGTAGCTGGTTGGACTACAAGGAACCCATTACAATTTCTGGAGTAAGCACTTGTGTTCAAACCACCATGGCACCAGTTCTAGTTCCCCAGCAGGTCCTTGCTCCTCTGTCCACTATGTTCTTTCCTTTAAGCAAAGCCAAGCATAAGACAATGACAACATCTTCAGAAAAGAGCCCAAGTCCTGATATTCAGAGCTATATTATTATCCAAATAGTAACATATCCCATTTAGATTAACAGCTTTTTTGCTTCCATACTTTGTGCTCCAGGCTAACCATTTTCTACATGACTGATTTTGCAGGATTTAGTACAGAATCAAAGATAGCATGTGCATTTGTTTTAGGCACCTATCCTACAGCTTGCAGAGATGATCTGTGCAGGAGATGTATCCAGAAACGTGTGAAAGAGGACAGAGCAGGTGCCACAGCTGCTGTTAGGGGCTGGGTATTTAAATTGGGTTGATTGATGGCAGTCTTTTCTCAGACCCAGAGACACAGCTGGAACAACACTGTTAGCAGCTTTGTACCTCTGTGGAGAGCAGACTGAGAAAGCATTTCCTCATGAAGCCCAGCATGCACCTTGCATAGGTGACCCACACTCTTAAGAGCTTCCACAACCACACAGTTTGAGCACTTCTCTTTAACAACAGACTAGACTAGAATTAACCAGGTTGGAAAAGACCTTTGAGATCATCAAGTCCAACCTTTCATACAACACTATCTAATCAACTAAACCATGGCACCAGGCACCCCATCCAGTCTCTTCCTAAACACCTCCAGTGATGGTGACTCCTCCACCTCCCTGGGCAGCACATTCCAATGGCCAATCTATCTTTCTATGAACAACTTCTTCCTAACATCCAGTCTAATCCTCCCCTGATGCAGCTTGAGACTGTGTCCTCTTGTTCTGGTGCTGGTTGCCTGGGAGAAGAGACCAGGCCCCACCTGTCTACAACCTCCCTTCAAGTACTTGTAGATAGTACCCAGGCTCTTAAACCAGGCTACCAAAGAGCAAAGACAAAGAAGCCATTCTTGTTACGATGCTGGCACCTGATGTGCTCCTGGCTAATAAGTAGATCTATTCTCTGCACTAATCTGGGCTTGAGTGGGCAGCAAATTGAGTAATTAGCCAATCACTCTGCTAAAGCAGGAGAAGAGGACAGAGAACTGTTCTGGAATATGTTAGTCACTGGTGATTTAAGAACCTGCACTCACTGACTCCAAGCAAAGCTCTGGTTTGCACAGCTAAGCCTACTATGAAAACTGGGTACAGAAACATTAAAAAAAAAACATTAAAAAAAATCTGTGTTGCAGCTTTAAACCCTTTCTAAAGGATTTTACTTGTAAATTTCCCAAGTAGGAGGGTCATCTTAATGACTTTAATTGTCTGTGTAGGCTGGGATGCTTTAATTGGTGTTCAACATATAAATATAATTGAATACTTAACACAGAACTAAAGGAACATACCTGGGGAGAGTTACTCTTAAATGCCATTTGCATAACTTTATTCTTAACTAAGAATCTAATTTATTACACTATACAACTCTGTATGCAGAGAGACTTTAAACCTCACAATACCTGTGCAAGATCATCACTGACCCATTTGGGAGGAAAAGCTGCTGCACAAAGATGACCATAAAGAGGCTAAGATTTATCAAAGGACATATGTTTAGGTTGCAGTCAATCTGGTACCAAAATCCTAACCTCTTACCCCATTCTTCAAGGTCAGGAGGTCTTGCTCCAATGTAATGTATAAAGAGCAAGAAAAATGGAGCAAGCTCTGTTCAAAGAGAGGAAACAATAACAGTGGGTTTGAAGATTTGGGGTGCTTGGTTGTTGATTCTTTTTTCAAGTGGACCCTGCATTAGTTCTGGCCATACTCCTGGAGAGAAAAGCTGGCTTATAGCTCAGGTTTGGTTTATTGTTGTATTTTGGCTTGGTTGTTGGGGGTTGGTTTGGGTTGGTTGTTTTGTTTGTTTGTTTGTTTGTTTGTTTGTTTGTGGTTTGTTGTGTTTTGGGTTTTGGGTTTTTTGGTTGGTGGGTTGGGTTGGGTTGTTTGTTGGTTGGGCTTTCTTTGCGTTTTTCATTTGTTTGATTTTAGTTTGGTTGTTGTCTGTGAGATTTTTATTTTTTTTTTTAAATATTGATTCCCAAAATAGGTTAAACCCCATGACAATCTGAGCACCTCCATTTAGATGTCAGATGTGCCCTTCTAAGCAGAAAGTTATTTTTGATCTGAAACATGAAAAATGTCCTTTTTCATTCCTTAGATAACCAAATTATTAAAATAATAGGCAAGTCTAGAAATAAGAGCTCTTAAATGGCAGTGATATCCAGAAGGGAAATTTCCCTCCAGTTCAGGTCAGAAAAGTATTTCATCCTCCAAATGATTTTCTAATCTCTGATCAAAAGTCTTGAGCAGGGGAGGTGGTGAGTGTTTTATTTGTAGGTGGAAGATGAACTGCCTCACACTTTCCACAATCAGGAAAATTAACAGAAACATGCAATACACACTTGTCATTTGGTTTCACATCTTTTTTCAGCAAAGAAGACTGAACTGCTGCAATTATTGACCCATAACAGTTCAAGCACCAATAAACCTTCATCTAAGTAACTGCTGCCCTTTTGACCAAGATAGAGCAAAATTAAGTTTCCATGGTCTGTAATTTGCTGTGGGTCACAACTCAAGTTGTGAACAAGTCCTTCCACATGTCCTTGTCAGCAGGCTGTGCTACCTGCTATAGCACAACTGAAATGGAGAACTGAAGCATTAACACCTATTTTAATGATGAAATTGTCTCCAGAGAAATGGTCCAGTGTATGTACTGTCCACTATTAGTTTCTGCTTTAAGTGCCAGCCCCAAACAGAAAGTGTTCATCTTCAAAATAAAACCTGAGGACATGCTAGCACTCCTTTCCCCTCTCACACTCATGCACAGCATGGATGTGCCCTTCCAGCATAGTTAAATCCAGTCCTGTGCAAAGCTGCTGGGGTCATGCACAGGTGACTCCACGCCTAATTTAAGCCCCATGGAGAGAACAAGTTTTGACTAATGGGCTTTGGATGGGAAAGTTTAGACAATGCCAAGCACTTTGTCCCTTCTTTTCCTCTGACTGACACAATAGGGCCTTCATTAATTTAACTGCAGCTCCCCTGTATGCTGGCAGGAAACATTTCTTCAAAGAGTAATCTCACCCAGCAAGATCCCTCAGATCTCAGCACTTCCCGGAGCTAAAAAACATACTATTGTCAAGATGAGAACATTCACAGCAACCAAATGTCACAAACATTTGGAAAACCACAGCTTCTACATGAACATTTTCAACTTCTTCCATGTTTCCACCTTTGACAACTTCACCTGGAGAGCTGTTTTGCAGGTGTTATTTCTTCCAGTCATTGTCAAACCTAAGTCAGCTCTTACTGTTTTCCAGAGCTCCCTTCTTCCTGCTCTAGTGCACCACCTGCACCATCACACACTTCTTCCTTTGCAATGGACATACTGGCTAAGCCTTTTCACCCCAGCTGCCTCAAGTCCTCAGCTGGCTCCTTGCCCATTACTTCAGTAGCCCTCTTAGTCTGGATTTCTGCACCTCTCTCACATTTCCTTCCCCACCTATGGCTGTTCAGTTCCCTGGCTGCCTCTCCCTCTGCCGTGTCAGATACACCTTGGAAAACTCTTGACTTCAAGCAGTGAAAATTTGTGTGGAGTTTTCTTCATCATGAGGAGAAACTGTAACCCCAATTATATCAGGTAATGGGCAAAGAACTGGGAAAGCCTGTCAAATGGACAAGGCTCACACTAAACACTATTTATAGAATCAGTAAGATTGGAAAAGACCTCAAAGATCATGGAGTACAACCTATCACCCAAGACCTCATGACTAACTTCAGGTGCCACATCCAATCCCCTCCTGAACACCTCCAGGGACAGTGACTCCACCACCAACCTGGGCAGCACATTCCAATGGCTAACAAATCTCTCTGTGAAGAACATTCTCCTCACCTCGAGCCTAAACTTCCCCTGGGGCAGCTTGAGACTGTGTCCTCTTGTTCTGGTGCTGGTTGCCTGGGAGAAGAGACCAACCCCCTCCTGGCTACAACCTCCTTTTAGGTAGTTGTAGAGAGCAACTTCCTGAGCCTCCTCTTCTCCAGGCTAAACAATCCCAGCTCCCTCAGCCTCTCCTCATAGGGCTTGTACTTGAGGCCTCTCCCCAGCCTCGTTGCCCTTCTCTGGATATGTTCAAGAGTCTCAATGTCCTTCTTAAACTGAGGGGCCCAGAACTGGACACAGTACTCAAGGTGAGACCTAAGCAGTGCTGAGTACAGGGGCACAATGACTTCCCTGCTCCTGCTGGCCACACTATTTCTGATGCAGGCCAGGATGTCATTGGCCTTCTTGGCCACCTGGGCACACTGCTGGCTCATGTTCAGCCAGCTGTCAATCAGTACCCATAGTATTAAACGGAAATGCTTCTTACTGTGGATGTTTTGAAAGTTGTGTGTGTGCTCTGCATAATTAAACCAATTTGTCAAAGTTTAATCAGAGTTTTGCTTCCTTTTTAAAAGCAAACCTGAAACTTACCAAAAGCAGCCTGCTCTTATGCAAATCTTCTACACTCCAGCAAAAAAATAAGGGTCTCTCAGATTGTGAAGTTGCTCAGTACAATCACAAGCAGTTGGGTTAAATTTAAGTGGCAAAAATCAAACAGGTGAATAGCTTTATTAAAAAGTACCTTCCTTAACTTGGTCGATGTTTGAATTATAATTTACTACCACATTTAAACACAAGAAAAGCCTTAAAGCTGAAAAAGAGTAGATTTTTATTTCAACTTTCAGAATAATCTGCGTGATCCAATCTATCCCAACAACTCTTCCACCACTGAGAGTCTGTTAAACTAATTTTAAAAGGCTTAAGAAATGAATCACATCCACCAGCCAAACTGTTCTTACAGCAAAAGCAGCATGGCGAGTCCCATCCAGCATAAAACTGTTTCCAAGGAGCCAAGTGGGGTCGGGCTGTGTTACAGGAGGACAAATGTTAATGAGATTCCAGGCAAGAGAACACAGGCAGTATTTTCTGAAAACACATTAAGTCTCCTGTTGAAAGATGACTAGTATTTTACAATTTGCTCAATCTCTTGGGGTTGCATTGGCCCAGAACATGGAAATTTCAACTACATTGTATTTTATCAAGAACTTCCCTTTAATTGATCCCTTCTCTTTTCCACAGCCTTTTCACTTAAAGAATTATGGGCTTGTCCACATATGGAGCTATTCAGAAATAGTTATTCCTGACAAACCCTGTACAGAACCTTACTTTGGAATAAACTTACCTTGAACTATCTCAGACATTTCCAGAAGTGACTCTGGCAGCATGTCTTGCAAGCCAGGAAATCCATCAGGAAAGACTTGTAAATTATTTCTCACTTACACTCTTTTAACCCAATATATCTTTCCTTTATAGACACTTTGAGCTACAAATATTTTCAAATGAGCTGAGCATCAATCAGCCCTAGGATTGAAAGAAAAGAGATGACAATCACCATGTTTCTACTTTTCACTGCAGAGTAGCATGTCCCCTAAGCCCTGGATTGAGTGGGAATCACAAAGCGATCGAGGAGGGGCAGATGATGAAGAGGCAACACATGCAGTTAACATGAAGCACGCAAGAGAAGATCAGCATGGGTGGCTGGTTAGGTGTTTGACAGTTCTTAATTAGCTCTTTCAGCCTTTAATTGTATGATGCATTTGTTGGCAGCATTTGTGGATTCATGCTTTCATTTATCTTTGTTTACAACCAATTAGAGCTGCAGCTCTAATTTGAGTCTCTATCTGCTCCGTGTTCCTTCTACACTAGCTCTTAATGGCAGCAATCTCACCTTCACAACCATCTTCCAACAACTGCTCAGCCATGCTTCTGCATAAGGATTTGGCAAAAATTCTGCAGCATCTGTACTGCAGTCCTGACCTCACCTAGATTAATTGATTAATATTTCCAAACATCCCCATGATTATTTCAGCAGACCACCTATGTTGCTGCACTCTCCACCCCTGCTCATCTTGCCAGGGTCAGCATGTTCCCCTTCTCAACGTATACATGCATCCAGATACGCACAGCACAAAAGACACAAAATGGCAGGCATTAATCAGTGAAAATAGCCAAAAAGCTAAGTACCATGAAAAAAGGCCCCAAACTTTGACTGCTGTCAGACTTTTGATACTACTTTGAACACAAAAGTCTGCCAGCCCATGCTACACTGGTTGAGAGGAGACAAGAGCGCAAAGCAGAAAACTTGGCTTTTGTTTTTAGAGTTTTGTCCATTTATGAGTTCAGTTCTTAGAAAAAAGAAAAGTTAAAAAATTGAAACCATCAGCCCAAAGTCTACACACAGTAAATATTAAATCACACCTTTGATTCATCAGACAATTGTTTATCATAGAATCAACAAGGCTGGACAAGACCTCAGAGATCATCAAGTCCAACCTGTTACCTAATACCCAACACCTCATGACTAACTACACCATGGCTTCAAGTGCCACATCCAATCCAATCTTGAACACCTCCAGGGCTGGTGATTCCACCCCCTCCCTGGGCAGCACATTCCAATGGCAAATTACTCTTTCTGTGAAGAAATTTCTCCTCACCTCAAGACTAAACTTCCCCTTGAGACTGTGTCCTCTTGTTCTGTTGCTGGCTGCCTGGGAGAAGAGACCAACTCCCACCTGTCTACAACCTCCTTTCAGGTAGTTGTAGAGAGCAATAAGGTCTCCCTGAGCCTCCTCTTCTCCAGGCTAAACAACCCCAGCTCCCTCAGCTCCTTCTCACAGGGCTTGCACTCAAGACCTCTCCCCAGCCTCGTTGCCCTTCTCTGGACACATTCAAGCGTCTCAATGTCCTTCTTAAATTGAGGAGCCCAGAACTGGACACAGTACTCAAGGTGTGGCCTAACCAGTGCTGAGGTGCAACTCTCTTTAGAGTGTCCAACTTGCCTGTTGAACTGCAAAGCCACATTTTGCAACACACAAGTTTTGGACTTTTAAATAGCTTAAATCTTAACTCCATGTCTGAACAGACGCTTCATGGTTGTTAGACTGGGCTTCCGCAAGCAGAACTCCTTGGGCTTACACTGTAAAATCCCAACCCATTATTCTGCTGGAGAGTTTGTCATGATACTACTCTGTGGACTTGTCTGACTCATGCTTCAGCCTTTGCCTCAGACATGGCATTAATAGCACCTTTCTTCTTGGACCTAGCCAGTCTCTCTCATGGAATTCATACCTGTACGCTTTGGGCAATTCCTTTTCTACTAAACTGAAACTAGTTAACAGTTTCAAAAGATATGGCCAGGGCAGAGGGAAGAAGGGGCTGATTCATGGACAGAGAGAGAGAAGACACATAATGTTGGCTATCACATCAAAAATGTTTATTAAAAAAAAAAAAAAAAAAAACACAAAAAAAAATCAACAAAACCCACCAAAAAACAACCCCTGCCTGAAATAATATCAAATGTGCACTTCTTTAGTTGAATTATAAGCACACTCAGAACGTCATTCTACAGAATCATGATTTGTAAACTGTAAACTTGCTTGCATTTGGTCTTGCTTCTTTTAAGGAACAAGCCAGGGCTAGTAAATAAAGCTTTTGAATTCCCCAGAAAGATAATTCCTACATTAAGAAGCTTTCCTATTTGACGCATCCCAACAACAGATAAAAAATTCCCAAGTTATTAATACTGAGGGTCAGATGCTAATCACTGATGAACCACACACTTTGCTTTCATCACAGAAGTTTCTTAAGTGGCAAGACTTTGGAATACACCAGAGAGCTTGAAATTTCACCTTGAAATACCTATCCTCACCTCACCCTGTGAAACCACACAGGGATACAACAAACTTTTGGACATTGCAATTCAAATTGATTCAACAGCTCTCATTGTCTCTGAAGGGAGCCATCCTTACTTAACCATTCAGAACTGCCTCGGAGAATAGCCAAGGCTTCCACTTTTTCCTTTGAGGTTCCACCAAAGCTTTGTAGCTAGCCCAAATTTTACCACTTCCACACAGGCAATAAACACCTTTCTAGACCCACAAACTTGTCCAGCATTTATACAACCAAAAGGGACCACGGTGCAGAGACACCAAAACGGAATGAAAGTGAGACAAATGAGGAACCTAAAGTATCATGGCTACATCAGCTTAAAAATGTAGCATGACAAACAAATGCAGGCACAGCATCACAAATACGACTTGGTAGCTTTTAGAATCCAAGTTACTTGGTCTAACGCCACAGTGTGCTCTGTAGACACACCACAGTGCACATAACCTGGGAGCCTTGGGGAAACACTGCACAGTATCAACACACCTCCAGCACTGTAATCTTCAAGTACTCTGGAAACCAACACAAGGACATAAGCATCTCAATAACTTCAGCTGATAATCTACTTCCAGAGCATGGTCATTACCACTAGCTGCCAAAAGAACAGAACATCTAACTCCCATTCCGGTCCTCAGGCCTCCCACATGCTTTCTCTCACAAGTGAGCTGCAAGCCAAGGTAACAAAATAGAAAAAAAAAACCCTAAAGTCACAAAAAGCAGCTAATCAAAAGGTCAGAATGGTAAGAGTGAACCTGATATTTACAAGCAACAGCCCATAACTTTCACTAAATATCTTGCAAAGCCCAGATCCTAACCATAACACACATAGTAGATAGAAAAGGCTGTTGCCACCTCACTTCTCTGGACTGTAACCCAAATGACTTTATCCTCACCTCCATGGAAAAGTCAGCAGGATGTAAAGTTAACCCTGCTGAATCCAACCACTTTGTCCCTCTCAATGAAAAACTCAAACTGGGGCAATCTTAAACTTGTCCCATAAAACCAAGTTTGCAGGAGGCTGGTTGGGGAAGCCCAGAGGGGCCCTTCTCTTTACCTTTTTCTTGCTATTTCTAGTATACACTGCCATGTTCCACTCCCATAAAAAATTCTGTATGGTCAATCTGGAGCTGCACAATTAACTCTGGATCTGCAAGATGCACCTGGTTACTATTCAAAATGGGCACTAGAAGGTTAAAAATCCTGCTTCTTCTCCAAGTTACTCACACCACCTTAGAATATTAAAAGTAAAATTTTGGAACATCTGGTTCTCCTTTCCACTCCCTATGATATCATGTTTTCCAAGCGCATTTGGCAGCTCCCTGTAAAGATACAGGCAGACTAAACATACAGGGCAACACAGAGTCAAGACAAAAAATTCCAAAGCTTTGGATGCAGTAAGTGTGTTTCCTATCTCTAAATTTCAGTTACACAAGTGGCATAATAAGGGTTTTCCCCTCCTTGGTAACTTATGTACTCTTCAACCTTCTTCTTCCTTGATGAGAGGAGATGATATACCATGTATCTGCCCTCTGGAGTTTTAGCTCTGCCTTGGTAAGTAATTTTTCATGTGCAATGGGCTATTCAGAGCCCCTGTATAGCAAGATTCAGTTATAGGAAAAAATGAATTGTGTAAGAGGGTCAGATTTTGAATGTAATTTTCTTTATCCCACTCCTGGAGATGAGATTAGCCTTCAATATTCCTCCTGCCTAAAAAGGGGAAAAAAAGACCCCACCCAAACACACTGCAGCCACGGTATTTTTACTGCTCAGTTTTGTGCCTCCTAGCCTGGAACTGGGAAACTAGAGCACACCAGTTCCAGGGGACTTCGCTTCCCATGGATTTACACAGGTTTAAAACAATACAGAAGAGTGAGTGGTGCAAGAACTAAGAGCTCACATTTGACCGATTTCTCCCCTAGAGTTAAACATACCTTGATGCAACTTCAGCATTTTTATCCTTTTCCCTATTTTATTGTTTTTACTGGGTCACATTCAAAACACAAATTAGCCAGCATTAGCATACCTCTAAGCTTAAGCCATGCTCACATTTTATTGATCCACAAGAAGGCAGCTGACTCATTTATGCTCACCAGCGAAGAAGCAGCAAACCTAGAAATCCAATGTCAGTTTCCTGCTCTAAATCTTAATTTCTCTGTTTTGTAAGAAGACAGTTTGGAAGGGCAAAGAGATGCCTTGGGAATCCTAAGATGGCAGAGTGCTTGGCTTATTATTTCACATTTAAAAGCAATTTACACCACAGTAATTATTAAAGTGTACAAAGGAGGAAAAGTATGTATTAAAAAAACACCCTACTGACAAAATAATAGTCCCAGTGGTTATGCTCTGATTAAAACTTCATGACTAATCAATAAAACTATAATTATAACTTTCACCCTGATGCTATTTGGAATAGTGTATATGTTTCTATTGATTGGCTAAGGCTTTATATATAACAAATGTGAGAAGATCTTGCTTTGTGCTGTTTTTATTACAAGTTGGTTGCAGCAAATCTCTAAATCCCCACCTCAATTATTTTACAGCTTAGCTCTCCCATCACACCAAGAGGAGAACAAAAGCTAGCAAAACAGAGAATCTTATTAGCTGGAAAATGGTTGACACAACATCACATAAAGTCAGATTGCCATTTCAACAGCTATCAATATATTTTTTCCTGGCCTTAGGGTAGCAAGAACCAAGCACATCAGACAGCCCTAAGCAACTCATTTAACCATGCTGCATCTACATCTGTCAGCCTGAAAATGAAAGCAGTAAGTGCCTGAGTTGTAAGGGTCACAGGATTACAGACCACCTTAGAAAAAACAGACAACACATTCTGTAATGACACAAGGAGTCATCTGTGACCAACTGCTCTTTAGCTGCTGCTTAGATTACCCAGTTACACTTTTCTCACAATACTCTCACAAGCAGAAGAATTATACCAGAAATAACCCACTCACAAAAAAGATATTTTTTTTTTTTTTTTTTTTTTTTGTCTCCATGAGCCAAACTGTCATTTTGCTTGATTTTGAAAGCACATGAAAAGCTTAAAATGCCTTTTGGATCTGCTGTTCCTTGGGCAAGCAAGGAATTTAAGGCCTGTGCATTGCCATAGCAGTGAAGAACCTCTTGCTGATTTTTAACAGCCTTTATAGAATTTCCATGAAAGTGCTCTCCATTGCCTTAAGTTAGAAGTTATAATTTGACAGCACAGGCTCTAATCAAGATCAAAAAGAATCTACCTGAGGCAACAACACAGACATATCCCACCCAGCCCTAAATCTATCACCTTATATCTCCTCCTGCCTATAGCCACTACCAGAGCAGTTAGTGGGTGCTGCATTCACCTATCTTAATGTGCTTGATATGTTAAATTAAGTTCCCTGGCTAAGTCCCATTCAGTCTAATCAGTATCATTTCCACAGGTTAAAAATTACTTGGGAACCAAAACTGAACCCAGAAAGAGCCTATAGGAAGCAGCCAGGCAGTGCTGCATGTGGCACATAACATAAAGCAAGAAAACAAAAACACACCCCCATGCACAATTAATGCCTGCAAAGCCACACAGTCAACAAGGCAAGGAGAACCTAGGCACCAAATTCTCTTGTGATCTTCCTCAATGATCATCTAAAGCGTTCAACAGAATCTGGTCCAAATTATTCTGGGTATTGTATAAGTTTCAGCAAAGCCAGAATATTCCTTGCAGCTCCAAAATGTGTTACAAACAAATTAATGGATTTCATGTACAAGAAAAACAGTAGCTTTTTCAAAAGGAAGGCTGGAGGAGAGGAAGAGTTTTCATAAAGGTTGTATTTATAAATTCATTATTCACATGTTCCTTTATTGTGCAATAACCCAACCAACAGGCTAAACTAAAAACTACAGCTATCAGGGAGATCATGTGAAAAACTGCCACTAAAATCCACAGATGTCCATCTCACAGGGAAAAGCTTCATCATATTACCCAGGGCACTTTCCACTGAGGCAGGCTTCATCAGGGAAGCATCACTCATCGTTTGGTAAGTTACACAGCTGCTAGTTGCCCTGTTCTGTCACATCACTTTGTGCAGCCACTTATAAACAAATCCAGTAAAGTATTTTGGTAGATTATGTTGGCTGAATGTGCATGCGCAGAAGGAAGGAGAGCGAGATAATTATTAACTATTTAATACTGGTTCCTACATGTTAAGGTTTCAGATAATGGCACCTACCTACTTTACATAAAACATCATTCTCTTATGGCTACTTTTAAAACAAAGTTCTTTCCATGATTACCCCACACGAAGCTGAAAGGCTGTGAAAACCTTTCTTGGATGTTAACACTAACACACAACCACTACAATGTGAAACTGCATTGACCTACTGGAACAATCCACACTTCCACTATCTACTAACTTAGCAAGAACAAGCTTACTAACAGATTAACTGTTTACTCACATTGAAACAATCCTTACAAGTGCCACCACTTCATTAAAAGGTAAGTAATGCTTTTGTATGACCTGTCATATGTACAAAGCTGGTCAACACTCAGAGTGAGATATGACAGCACAACTAAGCTTTCATAACTACGCAGTTCCCTTCCTTTCACAGACACACTACGTATGACATTCATTCTTACCACTTCCCCAATGGAGGCAGCCACCATGTGTGTTGCTGGAGTCAAGTAAGACGGAGAGCCATGATGCATCATGGTTTTCACATTCTCATAGGTGATAAAAAATGCAGCAGCTGAAATTCAAGAATACATGCAGGCATTTAACTGTTCCCCCATCACAAAGCTAGCACAAAAACATTTAGAGGTGCACTTTGCCCCCTATTATTCCACAACTGTAGTTGAAAACAGGTTATTTTTTCCCCCAAACAGTACAATAGTATCAACACAGTCTGTAGGATAATTCCTTTCAAAGTTCACACTCCTGGCAAACTTCCCATTCATATTAAAGATGTCAGGACTTGTGGCCAATATTTAGTACTGAGATAAGAACTACTTGACACATCAACTAGTCGACACGTCAACTAGTCATGAATGCCCAGAAAGTCTGGAAGAAATGGTCTATTCCATATTTAAAGACAGCAAGAGTAGAGAGAGGGTACTTTGGTTGAATTGGAGGGAGGGTCTTTATTTTGGGGGAAATAAAAACCCACTCAACCCCTAAATCAGTTGATTAGCTGAAAAAAAACCAAAACAAAACAACCAAACAAACCAACCAACCAACCAACCCACAACCCACCAATCATCAAAGTAGTTGATACAAGTCTGCTACCCCACAATGTGCAAAACTGTTATTAACAACTTCTTCCTAGCTATTTTAATATTATGGCACTTCAGCTCCTGAAAAAAAGTTCTTCCAAGCTTCCAAAGGAACTGTAGAAGTCCTCTCCAGTGAAAAGGAAACATACGAAACTAAGCTGAGCATAGCAACATGAGCTATGTTTGTTCACTGCAACAGCCAACTACAAAGGCACTTGCACCTTAAGGGTTACTCTGCTAAAGATAATTTCAGTTCTCAGTCATATGTTGGAAAGATAAAACCACAGTTCAGATTTTGGAGATGTAAATCCTGAAAAAAACTGACATGTCTTGCGGGGGAACAGATTTTAATTGTAAAGAAGGGTCATGTGAATTGCCTTCTGCTAATCAAAAGATGCTTATCACCTCAAGAGGAGATAACAGAGCAGACAAGATAAAGAACTGAATTTTGTTATATCATTTTATGAAGGACATCAAACATCTGAAGGTGTCACGAGGATTTGTCAGCACAATGCACCTAACGTTTACTACTGACAACATAGCTGGCTGCTTTTTTATGCCCTCCTACAAAGACAAAATGGACAAAGGCATTAGGAATTTTAGATGCCTTTTTTTTTTCTGCAGGGACCAGAAGCATTTACTTTTTTAAAGCTTTAGTTTCAGAAGTATTCCTGTTGCCTTCTCTTTTTGAGTGCTGTAGTTGTTTCCAGGGAGAAAAACACAGAAATCGTGTCCTCGGGGCAATTAGGTCAAAGACCTCCAGTGCTCAAGTACTTTGAATTTTGATTCATTTCCAGTGCCATGAAAGAGAAGGTGATGACAAAAGTGTTCAGAGAAAGCAAGAATCAAGCCCTCTTTGGCACCTGGAAATGCTTCAAGGTGTCCCTCAGAAGTAAATATACGCTTTTAAGAAATACCCAGGAATCTTCCAAGGTGACAGGTTGGACTTGATGATCTTTGAGGTCTCTTCCAACCTTGGTGATTCTGTGAATAAGGGTAGCTTATCAGAGTAAGCATGAAGCAGCCTTCATTCCAGGCTGCTCAAAGAGTCTGTACAATACTGTACAATTTTAGGTACTGCTCTTTACAGCGGGACATGGACTCACAGAACCCAAAGAATTACCTGCAGCAGAGAAAGCCATGGACATGAACATCTTATACTACAGAAGTTCCCACTTAACTAAGACAAAGCACAATCCAAAGAATATTTACCATTTGGAAAGGATCCTATAGCAGTGGAAGGAACACCAGCATAGATGCCACGAAAACCACCAGCCTTCCTAAATCCTTGAGGACTCTGCAGTCTTGTTTTTACAGTATCCAGGGGGAAAAGGATCAAGTCAACGCTGACACCAGCAACTCCACCAGCCTTTGAGACAAAACCATAAAGAGCATTAATATTCATAGGGGTGAAGCTCTGGTGCTCACATGAGTAACTGAGGTGTGCCTAAACCAAGGCATTTTTGTGTCCTTTCTGTGGTCAAATGATAAACTGATAGTCTTACACAGACCTCAGTAGCTTCTACAGCTATAACAACAATTTTTCAACAAAAGAAAGTAAAAGACAGTACAACTCCTAAGCATTTTTAAGGTATTTTGAAAACAATCTCAGTGTTTTGAATAGCAGGAGCAAAACAATGCAACACTGACACACAACACATAAAGGAAAGAAAGCAAATGCCACTCATCAAGATGAAATGGCACAGAATGACCAACACCTGTAGGAAGTAGTGTGATAAGATCAGGAAAAGACAGAAGCAATTCTGTTTCCCCTGGAGGCACCTCTAGAAAGCAGACTCACATGTTTGTAGCAAATTAATTCATTTAAAGTGTTGAACAAAGACTAAAGTAAAACTGCTTTCTTTCCTTTTACTGACAAAAGTCTCTAGGGGAAAAAAAAGAAAGCATCAGAGGCATAAGGAAAAGGGAAAGGTTATTATCCAAAGAAATTCTAAACCCAAATCCTAAACATACAGCTTCAGCAACAGCTTAATCTTTTTCCATTGTCTATGTTTCCAGATGACCTTTGTAATTTTTCTAATTTTCCCCAGGACAGGGCTGATCTGTAGGAAAGAATTACTTGTCAAAAACAGGAGAAGGAGACTGAAATAAATAAAAAATACATTTCAAAAACAGGAAAAAATAATAGTTAGCATTAACTCTTGATGACACACTATTTAAATGTACTCTTATTCTCAACAGAAAACAGTTTGCAGTCTAACTTACATAGAACAGGACACAAAAACCAGCTGCACTGATTTTTAACTGCCCGAAAACAAATCACATGTGTGTTACCCTGATTTATTCTTCAAGGGCCAAGAGAGGATTCAGAGAGATGTTCACTACCTACTACTAAAGTTTTAATCAATAAGTTAATTACTCTTTTAATCTAGTTAGCTATTTTGCATGCATTGATTTTTCTTCAGTCTTTTTCATCAAAATCCTTATCTGCTCAGCATAGCATTGATCAGATTTAATCTACCCATCTGTTAAAACGTGAATCAAAAGTTACTGATTGCTTCTCTAGTCTTCAAAGTTTTCTATCTTAAATGCCATTTAAATTCATGAAGCTGCTATTAAAGCACCTGCCAGAAGGCCACAATATCTGTGTGCTTATGCCATAGGCAGAAAACCGTAATGATCTTTAGATAACAACTAAAATGCACCTTCTCCCTCTCCTTTTGGTGACAGCAGCATTATCACTACTCAGACAGCTGAAAAACCTTTACCAGGAGTTGGACATACCTGCTAAACCTAATTGCATCGAAATGATTAAGAAACCCAGGACCTAATTCGAATGTACTGAACCGTGACCTTGCAGCTAGCAGCCGACTGGCCCCGGGGCACTCAGGGCAGGGAGCGGGATCCTCCCAGCAGCCGCTGGCCCGCAGCTCTCCTCACGTTAGCCCAAGGCTCTATGTCCACGGTTTTCCAAACAGAACTGAAAATGAGCGCTGTGTATTTTCAAGGAGGTCCCCAGATATACAGACGGGTGGCTTTCATTCCCTGCATGCCACAGTGCTGAGAGTGTACGTGGAAAAGCAGCTTTTTAGGAGAGAAATACAGCGCCCAGCACACGATCTACAGCGCACGAACACAGCAGCGCCACCGGACTGCTCTCAAGGACGCGGCCTCTCCACGACCCTGACACCTGCTGCCCGGGGCTGGCTGTTGAATCCATGAGGAGACGAACCAAGCCATGCTCCCGCCACCCCTCAGCGCAGCACCGGCCTGGGACCTGCGGGGTCGGCAGCTGGGGGAGGGGGGTGGGTGTCGCTGCGTCGCCTTGGCAACGAGCAGGCTTGGGCCCGCACACTCACCGCTAAGGCCGCCCAGGACTCCCGAGAATCCATGCAGAGGTGGCGATACGGGGTAACGACACAGCACGGCAGAGAGCAGCTCCCCCCACCACGGGACGAGACTAGACACCCCGTTGTAGCAGTGCCCAGCGCGTGCACATGGGCGCAGCCATGTTGGTGTCCCTGACCCGCGGTCAGGCGGGAGCACGTCAGAGCTGCGCTACTGTCAGGGCACCGCGCATGCGCGCTGCGGGCAGCGACGCCGCTGCCGTGGGTTTTGCCCTCCTTTCCCCCTTCGTTGCTAAGGGAAGGGGCTAATCGTCGCGCTAAAGTTACTGTTAGAACGAGGGCACCCAGTAATTAAAACTGAGCGTTAATTAATCATTGCTCGGTGGTGATTTGCTGTGCAGCAGTAGCAGCAACGCTGCTCCAGAAAATGGGAGGAGGGGGCGTTTCTTGCTGCCCCTGAGGTTCTGGTGCCCCTGGGTGCTTCGAGGGACATTGTGGTTCACTGGAAAGGGCTGGAAGGGACTTCTGAAAATCATCTACTCCAGCCTCCCTGTTAGCGCAGGTTCCCCTAGAGTACATCACACAGAAACCCCTCCAGGTGATTGTGGAAGCTCTCCAGAGAAGGAGACTCCACAACCTCCCTGGGCAGCCTCCTCCAGTGCTCTGCCACCCTCAAAGTGAAGGATTTATTCCTTATGCTTACATGGAACTTCCTGTGTTCCAGTTCATGGCCATTACCCCTTGTCCTCTCACTAACGCTACTGAGGAGAGTCTGATTCCCTCCTCCTGACACTTGCAAGCATTAATGCACTCCTTCCCTCAGCCTCTTCCAAGCTAAAGACCTAGCTCAGCCTCTCCTCATAAGGCAGCCCTCCACATGTGGCTGGGATCCATTCAGAGCACAATCTAAATCCATTGCGGGGGAAGGAAGAAAATAAAAAGGCATTGTGAGAGGAAAATATTTCTGAAGTAACTTGGAGGTTTACCTCAATTCATTTAGATGATCCTTGAAGTCCCTTCTAACCCTAACAATTGTATGATTCTATGTGTGAGGTGCCCCTGCCCGTGGCAGGGGGTTGGAACTAAATGATCCTTGTGGTCCCTTCCAACCCTAACAATTCTATGATTCTATGCCTGCAGCCCAACCCACCAGTGCATGTTCTGCTGGCACCATCCTGTGCACCTTCCACAGGCTGTTTCTGCAAACAGCAGGAGTAATGCATAGGGAAATGAATGAAATCTCCCAGCCAGGGCCATCTTTCCTCCCTGTTCCCAGGAGATGTGTTGGCTCTCCCTGGAGGTTAAAATGCCATCTTTCATTCCCATCCCATTTGAAACATTTTAGTATTTTGCATTTATTTTTTTTCCTGAGGCCTTATTACCTCAAAATTGCAGTGGTGTCAAATCAGCAGTGGTTTCAAACGCTGCGCAGAGGGTTTTGGCATAGCCTTCATGTAATCCTCACCCATCAGGAAATCACACTTGAAATTACAGGAAATATTGTTCTAAGGGAGGGAGAAGAGGTAATTGTTGGAGACCATTTTAGTGCATGCAGAAAGAGAAAAATCAGCCAGCTTCAATTCAAGATTTTCTTGGCTGTGAGCACATGACTTTGGATGACTTTTGATCATGGAAGCTGAGGATTTGACAGTGCCTCACATTCTCAGCATCACTAGCTGTCTTCAGTCGTCAGCTCAGCTCCTCTTCATCAAGCTGCTAAAGGTGTTTGCAGGTGGGAAGCACACGTGGTGTCCTGTAATGTCTGCCTGCAGCAGCATAGTGACTGACAGCAAAGTTCCCAGCTCCAGCAAATTTATTACAGATCTTCTGCAGTACTCTGATTTTTTCTGGACTGCTTCAGTCTCCAGAGACAGGCAATGTTAAAGTAGTCTTCATTTCATTTAATCCTCCTTTTCATTTGAGTGAAAAGCTGAAAGCTCTGCAGGCAAAAATAGAAAGAACCTGAATGTATTAAATTTTTCAGCCTCCTTTGGTTTTTAAGGCAGCTCCTTCGTTTTCTAGTCTTCACTTACAGTTTTTACAATACTCTGGTAGGTAATCAGTACTTTGTTTTAGTTTAGATTTTGTTGTGTTTATTGAGGATCACTTTTTGGTTTCCTATCAGAACGTGAACAAACAAGTAGACATTGCTAGCACACCTGTCCCCAGTATGGCAGCCTTTTCTCCAAAGCCTGTTTGGTCTGTGAAGCCGAAGGCAGGCCAGTTTTCTGTCCTAGGAATTAATTTTTGAAAATTTTGATTCTGGTTTCTGGAAGAAGCAGGAGCCCCAGTTACATTATTCAGCTGTAATGCAAAGAAGACTGGACTATGAGCAATTATTCTAGTAACACTCAACAGAGTACCTGGCTTTCTGAAAGAACTCTGCAACTAAGGCAGAAATAAAAATTGATCTGAAATCTACCATTTCCAGCTGACACTCTGGTAAGTGGCTAAAAAAACATGGAAGCTGAAAGCTCCTCCATTTCCAACTCCCTGTCTGTCATTAAATTAGGTACTTTGAGGCAATATTAAGGGGAAAATTAGATATCTGCAGTAAATGAATCATGCTTTTAGAGTTACTACTGTCCCTACACAAACCACTCATGGCAGCACTTAAAATGAGACTGTATTCCCTGTGTGTGCCCAGGAGGTGTCCTGATGTAAGGTTCTTGGGGTCACAGCAAGCATTTTTCATGTTGTTCAATGCAAAGATTTCAGATACACTCTGTGGCAGTGACACTTTTATTTATCACCTTCTGTCAGAAGAACTGCTGCTGCATCAGAAAGGTCATAACCTCCTATTCTTTCAAGCCACTGTCCTGTTAAATGAACAAGTTCTCCTTAATGCTGCAGGCCAGACATTAATCTTTATGCTAAGTCCTTCAATGGACTCCCCTAGAGCTTGCAGAGTAAACGGAGTGAAGAAAGGTATCTGTTTTCTCGTGTCCTTTCTTCCTTGTGAGAGGACACTGCAGGTGCTCCCCAGCACCTCCACTGCAAGGAAAGAAGATGGGCTGAGCAGAAAAACTGAGCACAGGTAAAAGAGGTGTCTGGCTGCACCTGAACAATGGGTGTTCATGGTCCTTTGCCTTCACCCGACTCTATTTTCATCTTATTCATGGTCCTCTACCTTCTCCTAAGCCTGCTTTCAGATGTGGCTGAAGCTTAGGGGCTGAAGAGTGAGCCACTGAAGCTGAGGAACAGCCACGTGGTGCTTTTGCCAGACACTGTGAGTGCAATATTGTGTAGCAGAGGAGAGAATAGACATTTGTGACCATGATACTGCCAGTGCTGACTGCCAGCACCAGAGCAGCTAAGTGCCCCCTTTTTTTTTTTGCTCAGCCCTTCCTTTCATCTCCTTTTCCATTCCCTGCACCTCTCTCCCCTCCCCATGGCTGCAGGCTGGTAAGAGTGCTTTTAAAAATGACCGTTGTGCCTACACCACCTCACCTGCTTTCTTCAGCCTTTGTAGCATGTAAAATCCTTGGCAAGAGATTAAAAGCCTTTTAATTATGGTGTGATAAAGAACATATTGCTTCTGTGGATGCACTGAGTGAGACATGAGCTGCCAACAATCCTCTAGCTGTACTCTGGAAAAAAAAATAAAAATAAGATACCATAAGGGACTAATGTTGGTCACTGGTGGGTCCTCTTTGTCATGGCTACTGCAGCAACATTTTGAATCAATTTCACATGATTAATTCTTTCACTGGTACTACCATGCACATGTAACAAAAAATGCCAGTATCTGTGTATCCATGTATGGATGTCTATATGCTTGTTTGCTTGCATTTCCTCCCTCAGGCTCTAGCTGCTGTAGGATGTCTGACAACAGCAGCAGAAGATATATTGATCTGGTCATAACCTATTAAGGCTGCTGAAGAGCAGATGTTAAAAACAGACTTCTTGGCATATATCAGCCCCTGGTGGTGTCAGTCACACACATGTTCCAGCTTATTTATTAAAGCAATTGCTTTCCTCATTCTGTTTATTATCTTTCTCCTGGGCAATTCAGGCACATCAGAGCCAAGCCCTTCCAGTCAGCCCCTCTTGGATTGTCTATTTTACTTCAGTTTGGACAACACCCTGGAAGTCTTTTCCTTCCTAAGAAACTATGCCTGTCCCACTGTTCTTAAAAGCAGATGAAAATTTATCAGCTGCAAACATTTGTCCTGGCATAAATATAGTGAAAATAATGACTTAGAAATCCCTTGAATTTGATAGTAAGCAGGTACATAATGAGGCCAGGGAGGCCATCTGGAGGTGGAATTTCAGTGGTGTGGCCACCTACAGCACTAAAGAGGTTGTGGTGCACCACAGGAGCACACCATGGCAGAGGGAGCCTGTTAATTGAAGAACTAGGAAGAGAACTTAACCCTTTAGCCATTAAAATCTTGTTTGTCCCATTTTATTATAAAGAGATGCAGAACTGTGAAATTAGTGCAGAGCAAAGGGCCTTCACCAAGATCACCTCAGTGCATAGGAGAGTGGTGTGGCTCCATGCACTGGAAGGGTGTGACACTGGTCCTTCTCCAGGAGACAGTGTTGTCACCAGCCTCCTTAAGCACCTCATGGGCACAGGGTAAGGTGAGGGCTCCTGCCACACTCTTGTAGAACCACAGGCTCACATCTTTCTGCTGGGTATAGGGCAGCAATGCATTTGGCCACAGCTTCAACATGGTAAAATCCAAGAGGCCCCCTTGACACCAAGTGGCCAGAGGCTTTTGCACAAGGAAAGTACTTACCCCCAGGACTGAATCATAGAATCGCAGAATCACAGGTTGGAAGTGACGTCAATGATCATCTGGTCCAACCTTTCTTGGCAAAAGCACAACCTACACAAGATGGCCCAACACCCTGTCCATCTCACTCTTAGAAGTGTCCAATATTGGAACTGGTACTGACCTCCAGGAGCCACCTCATTGCCTGGAGCCCTATATTCCTATATCCCTATATCATTCACCATTGGAATGTGCTGCCCAGGGAGGTGGTGGAGTCACCATCCCTGGAGGGGGTCAAGAGGGGATTGGATGTGGCACTTGGTGCCATGGTCTAGTCATGAGGTCTGTGGTGACAAGTTGGACTTGATGATCTTTGAGGTCTCTTCCAACCTTGGTGATACTGTGATACTGTGATCTCCCTGCTGCTCTGTAGCCATGCTGCAGACCTCTACCTCTGCTTATAGAGCTGCCTCCTTCAGAAAAATGTAAATTAATTAAAAGTATCCTAATATCCAGCCAGCAATGGACAGCTGGACCATGAGAGGCAGCCATTTTTCCAGCCTCTCCTCATTTTGCAAGTCTACCTTTTGCTGCCTTAACCCCCCTGCAAGCTCCAGGGAAGGCTGGTTTAATGTGGATTTTAGATCACTTTTTGCCATTCAGACACCATAAGCTCCCCTTCACACTTAACAGTAGTTTTTCCTGTTCTTAAGAAATCTGGCAGTTTTTAGAAATTTTACTCAAATATTAATTGCAGTAAATTTGTATGAAAACAGATGGGGGAACCAGACAGCCAAAAATTTAATAACTCCTTTGAGTACTTAGCAGCAGAAAGACTAGTCCCCAAATTCATTATGAATTTAAAACAACCAAAAAAAAAGTGATTAATGGAAGTGATACAGATTTTGCATCATGATAGAAAGCCTCAAACTGTACAACTTTCTGATGATCCTCATTTGTTCACTGCCTTCCAGGTGACTGAAGATGGATGGTCTGGGAAAGACAGAAATCATGCATTTTAACTCCTGGATAAAGTAAGTGAAATAACAATCCAGTGGCAATGTAGTGACCTTTTCCATGTGAACACGTCTTCCAGAGACTCTCTGCAGTTAGCTTTACAGCACAGCCAAGTTAATTGAATATTTCCATTTAGCTCATAAGAGAAATGAAGGAAAATCTTAATTGCCCCTGCATTTGTGGTTGGGGTCCAAACTGCTGCCACTGGAGTCACATCTGTTCTCAGCTCATTTTGTGAGCTGATGCAATGACTCGGTTGACTCAGGAAGCAGAGTTAATAATACATTTGTGACGGCTCTGTGTGATGGCTCTAAGCTGCCCAGACAGTTGTGCATTTCCAAGTGGTCCCAGAGAAGGATCCTTGTCATTCCCATAGAGCATTTGGAACTGGGACACCCAATTCCTTCAGCTGTTGAATTGCTTGAGTCATTCTGAAAATTAAACAGCACCCTGGAAGTCTTAGTAGTCCCTAAACATTTTCAGGTTCACAAATCCTGTTGACTGCACAGACCTAACCTTCTTGGGCATACTAACTATCCCTAGAGGCATCTGCATGCAGACACTCAAATCCCTGACCCTTTAACAGCTGCTGGATTCAGCAGCCAAGCCCAAGAGTCAGGGGGTGATTACAAAAACATGGTTTAACCCAATAGCACATGAGCACCCCACACAGCCATGCTGCTGCTCTTCTGCATGAGGCTCCCACAGCCTTCTCTCCATACACTGAGGTAAGTCTTGTTCTCAGTTCTGGCTGCAAGATGCCTTTCCATGTTTTCTTTGACATTGTGTAGCACAACCCTTTGGTGAGAGGCAGCCAAGAGGTCCTTCCCAGGAACAGCGGAAGGAGGCCGATGACAAGAAATTCTTTTTCACCCCCTTGTGACTTTCCAGGACCTTTTTCCTTTTCCTTCTGTTTTGCAGCAAGAGAGACTTGCCAGCTCTTCTCCTCTCAATAGGATTATCAGAGCTGGCTTCCGATGCGAAGTTTCCCAACAGTGAAAGTTTCAGATCCTTTCTTCATGTGGTGCCATGGTGAGAGGCGCTGCCATTCCCAGCTGATAACCTATCGCTGGTGTTCTGCTGCAGAAAAGCCGTTATCTAAGGGAAACACCAAGGCATGGGAACACAGGCTGTTTGTACACAGGGAAGGAGAAGCGTATGACATGTGAATTTGCCAGATGTTACCACTCTGAATCTTATTAAAATATGCCCTGTACTGACCACAGCTGGTTTATCTGTACCTGGAAGGAGTTAGAAGATTAGAGGTGTTTTTACTGATGGTGCTCTAGTGGCCTGACCAGGCAGCCTGGGAGCCACTCCCTCACACATTGTCCCAGTTTCTTGAAAATGTGCAGGCTGTTGACCTGGTTTTTGTGTAGTCCTGACCACTGCTTCATCTGACTGTACCCTTCCTTCATGTCTATTCAGATTGAAGCTGTTCTCCAGAAAATTACAACAGCTTCCACTATGTACCTTTGAGTTACAGAGAGACCTGACTTTTGTCCAGTTCAGATGATGTCTGAAAGCAGGTTTTAATGCTCTTTGGACAGTGTCTTGTGTTTGTCTATCTGGAAATGTTCCTGTGATTCAGGAATTACACAGTGCTGCTTAAAAATCTATTCTGTATATATATTTATTTCACATGTTTTGGCTTTAGAGGAGGTTGTTTCAATTCTCCATCCTCTTCCAAAATCCCTCCCATCTCACACCTGGAACTGCTTTGAGGCACACTGTGGGGACAAACTGTAGAAGGGCTTAAGCTCAGCCTGCCCACACTTTGAGATGACTTGGCTTGGTCTGTGCTAGGTCAGATGCAGAAGGCTAAGATCCATGTCAGTTCCTCCATGGCCACTCCCAAGGTTGCACATCTTTGTGCACAGCACCCAGTCAGCATGTATGGACAATTAGCATCATACATACATACATACATATATCCTCCTCTATTTGCCACCCCATGGCTCATGATGATCTCCAGAAATTGTTCATGTCTACCAGGAGCCCAGGCTCTGGGACAGATCTATGAATCTTTTGTTATGCAGCTGCAAGTTCATCTCCCTCAAGTTCAACTCCTCTGCAGAGCATCCTCACTTACAGTGCAGGCAGGGCCTATGTATCTGCCTGTGGACAGGATGTGCCAGCTCCAGCTTGGAGATACCAACAGAGCTCTGCATTCAGCTCCCAGCTCAAGCGCCTATAAGGCAGATATTGCATCTGCCACACCTCCAGCATCCAAGATTCTTTTCTTTCTGCAGAGCAAAATCTGAATCTCCCATGGCAAGACCTGAGCACAAGCTCTTCTGAAATCTTCAAAGCCAGAGAGTGCCTTTAAGTGGTGCTTCTTTATTCCTTACTGCCCTTTATTCCTTGCAGAAAACAATATGGGAAGGCTGTGCCAGGAATACAGATCCTGTAATTATTAATTTTATTTTTACAGACTATACACAGGAGCTTATTATTTTTAAGCCAAGTCAACTCTGTACCCTCCAGTACCTCAATTGGGAAGTTCACACTTGAAAGGAGAGAGAATTGCATCCAAACTCATTGTCTGTCCTTGTCGACAGGCGCGGGGCTGCGCTGATGAGCTCTAATCACACGTGTGGGTCCAAAATGGGGAGAGACAGCATTTTTCTGTGCACAGAATAATCAGCTCTGAGTTAAATGCAGTGCTTTAAAGTGATTTGTATCCATTCTCACCCCCATTCTCACCCCCACCTTCTCAGTCTAATTAACTCCTCTAATAGAATTAATCAGCACACTAAAGACGAGATTCACTAACGACTGAAAAAAACACACCACTATCTATTCCAAAATACAATTACACTGACAAACTCAATTACATGCCTCAGTCACTTCTGAAATTACTCCCTGATATTGGACTGTGCACAGTTTAAGTTTCATTGTTGAAAGAAATCATAAACACTCTCTAAATCGTACAATGTTTACAGAAATACACAGAAGCACAGCTTTTATTACCCTTGTGGCAAAATTAATTTGACACATTGAAAGCAAATGAATAGAGCTGGAGGACTCTATTCAGGCAGTATTCTTCCTTCTGATACAATTTACACTGGGGGAACATCTAGCACATTAACCTTATTAAACTCTGATGTGGGTAAATAGCATTTGAAAGGGAGGAGGGATCCAAATCAAAATCCTTTCTGAATTTGAATGAGAAACATCAATTTCTGCACTTCTAAAAGTTCATTTAGTGCAAAGAAAACCCAACCCCAAACAAACAAACAAACCTAACAAACCAACCCTTTCACTAATATTTTATTTACATGGAAGTCAGGAAAACTTTTGCAGCAGGGGCAGTCCACAATATGCAATTATGATCTTTGCTTTAGTCTTTGAAGTCTGTGGTGAGCTCTTCAGCTGAAAATGAACTCTGATCAGATTTGATTATGTGAGTTTAGCTTAATTTGCAAGCCAAAAGAGGAAGAAAAATGTGGCTTACCCTTTATTTATTTTTTTTTCCAATTACCAAGTTTATCAAAGTTTATCTTGATCTGAAGATACAGAGAAGGGCTTCCTGAACTTTTTCATTGTCAGGTCATACACGACATCTGCTTCTCAGCTTAATTTCTTATCAAACTGTGACACCAGTCAAGCAGTAATATTTCTAATCCAAGGGATGGAGCTGCTCTTGCTTGCAGTTGGCCACAGGTAGAGAAGGTGTCAAGTTTCAGACTGGTAAAGTGTGTGTTGAACTTGAAACACCCATATCCTGCTGCAAACAATGACCTCCCATACTTAGCAAGAGCTTACATCCTTGCAAAGCCAGTACAACAGATTGGTTTATACCTGTTGAGCCTAAAACTTACAGTGGCACTTGCCTCGTGGGGATGTTTCATCTCATCAGAGCAGGCTACTGAGGGAACTAAAGATGGCTCTAAATTTCCTTGGAATAAAAGAGTTGAGCATCTTGAAGAGTCCAGGGAGGCAAGGCACATCCTGATAGGTCTCTCTGTACTTGAGGGAGACCTGGGACCTGTCAAAGGGAGGAGGGACCAGGAGCTCCAGTTTAACCAGAACATGGGAGGTGTTAAAAGTTGAGCAGATGCATTCAGAGGCTTAATAGCTGCCCCACAGACTTTTTTCCTCTGGCACTGGGGTGTTAATGGGAAGTTGCATTTGTAGTATCATGTTTGAATGGACTGATTCCCACATGCTCCACTCATGTCTGTCCCTCTGGACTCACCCCATCCTCTGTTCTAAAACAGAGGAGAATCCAAAGCACAGGGAAGGAATATTGTTAAATGCAAAATGATGATTGACCTGTGTTAGTGAGAAAGACTGTCTCCTTCCATTTCCCTTAAAATCTGTTGATGTATCTTGTGCACTGGGACAGGCAACAGAACAGGAAGAGATCTCCAGAGCAACCAATCTTACATCTTCTGAGGATTGATTGTCATATTTTAGCTGTCTGACATGCCTGTTTCTTTCACAGGATCCCTGTTGCACATAGCCCTTCCTGCTAGAGTTCCCTGCATGTGCAGCCTGCCGATTCACACCCATCTACTACCAATTACTACCTTCCTCTGCTTCAGGTATTCAAGGGTAGCAAAATATTAAACCAGGTTTTATTCTAATTCACATGTTTGCAACCCCATAGCCACTCCTTTTAGAAGTGCTATAGCATGACCACACGGTTTCACGCTTGAAGATGCACGCTGGGATAAAGACAAATCGATGGTATGAGACCGGGGCCTCCAGCAAAGGGCTTCCTCTGCTGGAACTAAAGAATAAGACTCACTTTGTGAACTAATAGATTTTATACTTTCATCAGAGGAATATCATACATCAAACTGAGGCCTTTAAGGGAGATTGGAGGTGGGTAGCTGTTCCACATCCAGGCACCCTCTTTATTAATTCTGCACATTTCTGCAGTCACCAGTGATGCATTAGATGACACTGGCAAAGGATTACAGGCCTGATACTATATTAGATAAAAATTACAAGTGAGAAGCTATTTTACTGCTATTTATTTTCATCATCTAAGCATCGCTCTCCTAAATGCCATTCTCGTTGGGTCGATACTGGCTTTTCAGGCTGCTGAGAAGTTTTGCAATTCTTGGGTTTTCTGTTCATAGCTTATGTATAGAAATCAATACTAGTTTGCAATTTGTTGAAACTGAAATGGTCACATTAGGAGTAACATATGCCTGATTTATTCTATTCCCAGTCCCTCAGCAGAGTAAGAATGGGATTCATTTCTTAGTCAGTCCGTGATAGCTAACAATTAAAACCAGTTATTTCCACATCTCACACTCACTTTTTATTAACCCCATACTGAAACATAACTGAATAAAGCAAGCAGGAAGATGTCTGTGAGTCTTCCTTAACATCACTGGTGTCAAAGGGAATCCTTTCTTTGATTCGGAGAGGGATGGAAGAAGCCCCATTCCAGGTCAACTCATCTAAAATAGATTGAATATTGGTCAGTGTGGAATGAGGGCAACTAAGTCTCTTCTGCTTCAGTGCTGCTACTGAATTCTTCCATATTCTTATGTTCTTGAAAGTTTAATATCATATGGGGATTTTGTTTTTTATAAATACACCTGCAGTAGCTATAAAACAAGCCTGAGGACTTCAGATCTGTGCAAAGTAGAAGATACCAACCTAATGACATGTGATAAAACTACCAGGCCTTCATGGGTCACAGTCTGTCCATTCCAAACGTGGAATAGGATAACTTCATATAGCAGCCTAGAAGCCAGGGCACTTAGAAGTTTTTCCCAACCTTTATGATTCTATGATTCTATTCCAAGATCATCAAGTCCAACCATCACCCCAACACCACCATGTCCATTAAACCATGTCTCAACATGTCATGCCTAAACGGTTTTTGAACACCTCCAGGGATGGTGATTCCACCACTTCCCTGGGCAGTCTGTTTTGATGCCTGACCAGTCTTTCAGGAAAGGCATTTTCCCTAATATCAAATCTAAATCTCCCCTCATGCAACTTGAGCCCATTTCCTCTTATCCTATTGCTGGTCACTTGGGAGAAGAGACCAATACCAGCCCGCAGCCTCCTCTTCTCCAAACTAAACCCCCCCAGTTACCTTACCCACTCATCACAAGTCTTGCTGTCTAGACTCTTCACCAGCTTTGTTGCCTCAGGTAACACCTGCTCATACATCTGCTCCAAATTAAGGAGACAAAAAAAAAAAAAAAAAAGGAAGCTAATTAATTTTCCACATCCCATTGACTCCTAGGGACTGGGTTTCTCTTTTGATTGAAATTTGTGCTTACACCATCCATTAGAAACAGAGGTTTCGCTGGTTTTCAGGTAGTTCAGGAATGGTTCACTGCAAAATTACCAGACTCAAGATATCCTATTCTGGAACTAGTTATCAGCTACCCAATCTAACTGTGAAGAGTGCAGCTTTGAGTAGCATTTCCACATCCCAACCGATTCACCTCAAATTTTGTGCTGCAAGGAGCAAACCCCACTGAAACAGCCACTATTAGCTGTCACTGGAATGTCAAACATCCCTTGCAATGTTTCTGAACTAAGACTACCATCTAGTGTCCTGCTGACAGACTGCTGCTTCTTCGGGAGGGAAAAGCAAAGTGACTGTACAATGCAGTTGTTTGTTCACTTCTATAATTACATGATCATAAATAATTCATCTCCTGAGACACACATTCAAATAGAAGAAGGACTGAAGGCCACACAATGCCATCTTTCTTTCCCACTTGAATTAGAATTAGAAAAGTCAAGTAGGCTTATGATCTTGGGGGGCGGGGAACCAAACAAAAACTGAGCTGGTTTAATAATGGTTCTTGCAGGAAGCCTAAGTGATATGTTCAGTTTATACATTTTCCCTCCAAAGGTCCAGTCAAATTGATAGCACAATAATGCTTTTGTTAGCACAAGTGGGATATTCAACAGAACTGGCACAGATCAAACATGGAATCTCAGTGCCTCACAGGGCATGTCTTGTTGCCTTGGGAGCGTCTTCAGTGCTCCTTGAAGAAGTCCAGAACACAGCTCTGCTGGACCTGCCTTGCTTCAAGACACTTCACAATTCCTGGAGTGGGAGTGATGACCATGTTTAGAACCTCTCCAGGATGCTGGAAGAGTTAGTTTTCCTCCAAAATGTCTCTCTTGGAGTCCCAACTCCATGGCTCTGGCTGCTTCAGTGAGGAGCAATTGACTACAGCAATATTAACCTAATTCACAGTCTTTGCCTGCTGTGCCCACCCTGCAAAATCAAGTGCAAAGACATATCAAGTGATCCACATGCCTTTTAAGGCTAGCTGAAGAGGAAGAGGACTGTTCTGGCCAGGATGCTATGGAGAAAACTGGAAGATACAGTGAAAGCCACTGAAGTACTGAATGCTTATTTGAAAAACAAAACACAAGCAAGCAAACAAACAAAACAAAATAAACAACACCCCCCCCAAAAAAAAACAACAAACAACAAAACAGAAAAACAAATGCATTTTCAAGCTTTTGGCTTCTATTGAATTACTGTTCACTTCCTATTACACTTTCCAAAACAGTTTCCAAACCAAACCCCACAGTGACTGGTTCCCCTTTGACCTATGAAATTTTGTGCCTTTCTAAGAGAAGTTGCCTTAAAATTGTCCTATTCCCCCCACTTACCTCTTCAATGTGCTGAAACAGCATTTTCAACTAGAAAAATATTGCTTTGGGGACTGTTGAGGCAGCTCTGTCTTACTGCAGTTATTGAATGAACTGTGACAGACTGCACCATGCCTAACACAGCAGGTTAAGGGTGAGTATCCTTGTGGAAGCAGGGAGTCTGCAGCTAGCAGCTGCAGCAGTCAGAGGCATAATTAAAAGCTGCACGAAGCTGTCTTAGAAAAGCTGTAGGAGAGCAGAAATCAGGCTGCCATTGCAATAAGCAGAATCACTGAAAGCTGGTGTCAGTTGAATGTCATGCAGGACGAAGGACTGAGGAACTGAAGGAGCAAAGCTGTGGTGGTTCTGATCCCTACCAATAGCTTCTAAGCCCAGGATTCACACATGTTGCAGGGGTAGCAGTGCTGGTGAAAGGTTGGCTGAGGATGTAAAATGTCAGCTTTGCCTTGACCAGTTTCTATGGGAACATGGGGGCTGTGGTGAGGGAGGAGGGTCATTCCTTTCTCACCTGCACTGGCACTTCCTCTGAGTAGATTTTCCAGAATTGCATAAAACATTCCCTATTATCCCCTACTTCGATATGTTTTACTTTGTGAGGATAGCCTTTGCTTTTACTAGTGCCCTCTCAGTCTTGGTGCTGATTGCTTCCATATTGCCTTTCATTCAGCCCAAAGGTGAAGGAGGACAGCCCAAGGAATGCTGTGCTGTTTCCCTTTGTGTGTTTGAGCCCAGCTCATTTTGCCTGCTGGGTTTCTAACTGATCAGTACCTGAACAGAAGGAATCCCATCACCCCAGGTGACAGATGGGTGCCAGCCCTGGCAACTGTTGAGGCTGGATCAGCTCTGACTGTCCTAGGATGCAGAACATGCTACCCTGGCTGTCACTGTGGGATCAATTCCAGCTTAGTAAATATTTCTGTCTTACATGATGAGTTTGTTTGCAACAATGATGTTTTTGTAGCTGTGACATATGAGCAGCCAGGGTGCTAGAAAGTACTGGCAGCTGCTCTGGGCACTTGCAGAGAACAGTTGGGGAGGAAGACCTACAGGCCTGGTGATTTTATTTTTCTTTGAAAGCAGTGAGATGTTCCCATTAAGCAATTAACCCCTGGGAGAAGCAGCAAGGTAGCTGTGCTATTACTCCTGGGTTGTTTTTTTGTGTTTGGTTTTTTTTGTTTTTTTTTAAGGAAATCTAGAATAATTTCTTCATAATACACCAGATGAGCTGGCTCAGACCTGCTGTGAAAGAAGCAGAAAGTAATGCTCGCAGTTTGCAATATTTCTTTGAGCTTCTGCTTTTGCACTGAGAAATGGGCTTCCTCCCATTAAAATCCTTTTAAATGACAAATCCACAGATGTTCTCTCCAGCTTGCTTGAACACAGTAAACTCAAAGTGATCTATGTGATAGCCGTGGGTTGGGTACCATCCTTCTTCCTTGACAGAGGTGTGGGAGTGATTGAGGCAGCTCCTTGGGCCCTCTCTGTGAATGGAATCGCTGTCCACTGGGCTCTCCTTGCTATCACCAATGGGATTGAACCAAAGGAAAAGCTTCCTGAGACTGAGTTTTGGAAATGTGAGGACAAATGTGTCCTCCAGCATTAGCTGTCCAGACAGGCTTCCCCATCCAGACCTGCAGGAAAGGAGGGTGAACAGCAAATGCTGCTGAATTCTGAGGAGCTGGACTTCAGGGGCAGGATAGCAAATAACTGGAGAAGCAGCCATATTGGTTACCCTAAGCACACTGGATCAAACCCCATCCACT
This sequence comes from Picus viridis, assembly GCA_033816785.1. Taxonomy (NCBI): domain Eukaryota; kingdom Metazoa; phylum Chordata; class Aves; order Piciformes; family Picidae; genus Picus; species Picus viridis. The sequence goes on along the minus strand of CM066592.1, from coordinate 15,463,961 downwards.
GCAGTAGATGAAGTGGAGCTTGGAATGGGCTACCCAGGGATGTGGTGGAGTCACCATCACTGGAGGTGTTTAAGAAGAGACTGGATGGGGGCTGCTTAGTGCCATGGTTTAGTTGATTAGATGGTGTTGGATGATAGGTTGGACTCGATGATCTCAAAGGTCTCTTCCAACCTGGCTAATTCAATTCAATTATTCTATTCTATTCTATTCTATTCTATTCTATTCTATTCTATTCTATTCTATTCTATTCTATTCTATTCTATTCTATTCTTTTCTATTCTATTCTAAATGCGGTGGTGCTGGTTTGTAACACAAGCCCTATGAAGAGAGGCTGAGGGAGCTGGGGTTGCTTAGCCTGGAGGAGACTCAGGGGTGACCTTATTGCTCACTACAACTACCTGAAGGGAGGTTGTGGAAAGGTGGAGGTTGGTCTCTTCTCCCAGGCAGTCAGCACCAGAACAAGAGGACACAGTCTCAAGCTGCACCAGGGGAGGTTTAGACTGGATGTTAGAAAGAAGTTCTATACAGAGAGGGTGATTGCCCATTGGAATGGACTGCCAAGGGAGGTGGTGGAGTCACCTTCATTGGAGGTGTTCAGGAGGAGACTTGATGGGGTGCTTGGTGCCATGATCTAGTTGTTTAGGTGGGTTGGATTGGTTGATAGGTTGGACGCAATGATCTTGAAGGTCTCTTCCAACCTGGTGTATTGTATTGTATTGTATTGTATTGTATTGTATTGTATTGTATTGTATTGTGTTGTATCGCGCAGGTGCTACTGGTGCCTTGTGGCAGAGCTGGGTCCTAGCCTGGCATGCAGACTGTCAGCACAGGGCCATGCTGTCTGTCCTCCCTAACAAGAGTTGAATTGGTTTCATTTCCCATTGAGGCAACATACAGCAGAAAAATAGAAGGAGATGTTTTTAGACAACGTCTAGGGCTCCTGGAGCTTCAAAGAGCTTTTTGATTGCATAGGCTTTTTAAAAACTTACAGAAGAGAGACTTTCACTGTAGTTTCACCAGGGCAAAGTTCTATTTGAAATTTGTTTGAGGAGAGACTGTCGGGCTGAGCCAACACGGGGAAAGCTTTATTGCTCACAAATCACATTTAAAATCCTTTTTACTATATTTTTTTACCCTGTGCCGCCTTGGAAGCATCTTCAGTTCCAGCCTACTCTAGTCGGTAGGGGCAAAACACGGAGCGCTGGCAGCTAGCAGAGGGCTTGCTCTCCTCCGCTGGCCACGGAGCGGCAGTGCTGAGCTCTGCCTGCTGCCTGCCGGGAGCTGCCTTATTTCCCCTGGCTGAATCCAGCAGAGACTTTGCAGCTCCACCAGGTACAGCGTCTTAATGCTGTCATCTACACTTGTTCAACCGTCTCCTCCAGACCCACAGGAAATTGCAGTGACTGGGGAAGTCCGTGTGCCTCTGGATGTTAGTGTAGTTTTTATCCTAAATACAGTTGCTGGTACAAGAATTGAAGGGCTGTTGTCACTTTAGGGAGGACAGGAAAAGATGATTTCTCTGCATGTTGAAGAAATCTAGGAAATCTTTTGGGTTTGTGTTTGAAAAGGTCCCTTTTTCCTAACATGTTGAGACATTTTCTACTACTGCTTGGGGTTACGATTAGGGGTTTAGGGTTAGGGTTGCAGTTAAGGTTAGTGTTAGGGTTCAGGTTAGGGTTAGGGGTTTGGGTTAAGGTTAGGTTTTAGGATTAGGGGTTAGGGATCTGAAACAGCTTCTATTGACAGAGGGGGGCATAGGGCTGCCCACCACCATGCATAACCATCAGGAAATCCTTTCATCAACTTGTTATCTCTCCTCTGTCCCTTTTACACAAATCCCCCCTCTAGCTCCACCCATCCTGCCCATTGCCAGGGCCTTGTCAGCAGTTGCTTTTAAATGCCTAGTTTTCTCTTCCCCTGCCTCAGGAAGTGGAAACATTTCTAGTTTGATTGCCTTCAGATTCCACTTCTTGTGAAGAACTCTCTAGGAAATGGTTTCTTGTTCATTTTGGGGTTTGTTTGTTTCAAAGTTACCTTTAGCCTGAATTGTATTCTTTAATAACCTGATTCTATCAAAATTGAGAGTCTTTTCTAGAAGCCTTGGCTCCTGCTGTCTGCTTTCTCTGAAGGCTACTGGGAGGGTTACTGCTGAAATGGGTAACACGGATGAGCTGTGAAACTGGACTAGTGCCTGGCATGGTGGATGCCACCACTGTGCCTTTGCTTGCCATCCCAAACCAGGGACAATGTTAACATGACTATTTTTTACCCAGACTTGAGTACCCCAACTGACATGTCAGCAGAGGGAAGCAAAAGTGGCTTTTAAAATTACTCTCTCCTACCCACCATTTCTCACTACACTTAAATCTCCCATCTCTGATCCCAGGAGAAGCCTTTCCTGAGGAGCACATCACAACCCTGGGAAGGTCCTGTGCAGCTGGGTCTTAATGGACAGCCAGTGCTCTGGTGTGCAGTGTAAGACAAGGAAAAAAGCTACTTGGCTCAGGCCATGTTCCTCTTGAAACACATGCTTGAAAGCCTAGCCCCCTCCCAGTGACACTTCTCCATTTGAGAAGCTGACTGCCATTTTCTTCTCCCTTCTGGAGAGGCTGATAAGCAGTGAGAATGGTATCTGAAGGCAGAGCTTTTGTTCAAGCTCTTTATCAATGAGTTAATGAGTAAATGAGCTAGAGAGTAAAGCACTGTAAACCCTGCTGAAAGCCCAGCTTCACTATTAAGCCAGCCAGAGCATTGGGGTTGAAAACTTCAGGTCCACAATGGCCTTTCTCTTCATGACCACCTCAGCAGCATGCATCACTAGCAAACCAGGTCCCACAAGCTGCTTTTCTGTGCACTCTGGCTCTCCCAGGTGGTTCTTGTTCCTGGGGAAGGGACTGCATTTGGCCCAGGGGTCCTTCAGATGGTGTGCACACCATAGGGCTGGTACATGGCAGTGTTGTGCTTGGTCATGCACAACCTCCCCCCTCAGCATCATGGGGGGTTTGTTCTCTGTATGGGCACCCCATGCAGAAGACATGGGAGCTGACTGGTCAGGCTTTTACCTTGAGTTTCACTTGACCCATGGGAGCCTGTTCCTTAGATGCTGGGGTGCTTCACAGGCATGCAGTGTTCTGGGAGACATTCTTTATCTCCCTGAGCTCGTAGCCAAAAAGTAATGGACATAGATCTGCCCTTCAGCAAGTCTCAGGCTCCCCAAAGCACTCTTGTTTATAAAAGTCACACATTTCTGCAGCCAGCTAAAGGCAGCTATTGTATAAATGCTCCCATCTGTCTCACAGGACTTTCTCTACCCCTTCATAGAGTCACCAGACACAGATCTCCCACAGCACCAGGGATCCAGTGAGACCACAGTCCTTCAGCAGCAGATAGCAGCAAAAAGTGATAGTTTGGAGGGGTTTCACTCTCAGCACAATTTCTCACAAGCATGGGTTTTAACTTTATTTCTTCTTGGCTTGTTTCCTCCTGTGCTTTACACACATCTTGCAAGCAATGAGGAATTTGGATGTCACTTCTAATTTCCCCTCAGCCTTCCCGATCCAAGTCCTGGTTATCCTTTTTCCCCAAGTGTGGAGAAACAGCACAGCATGTTTGGGACCAGCTGTGCAGCTCTCAGCCAAAAGCTGAGTAAGAAATATCTTGGGATGAACACTGGGTACTATGTGCTGTTTCTTACCCCCTTGTCTGTGTGTGCACCAGCAGATGAATTTGGGGGCCTGGGGAAAAAAAGTCAACTGTTAGCTGCCCTTTCCCTGTTTGCAGCACTCCTGGGCAGAGCTACTTGCCAGCAAACTTGTCCCTCCCTTTCTGCAAGGGAGAGGGAGCAGTGTACATGTGTTCCTGAAGAGGAAGACTTGCTGATCCCCACGTTGTGGATATGTCTCTGTCTTCATCTGTGGGCTAGCACTCTTCCTTCCATACAGAGGATTATTCTGCTTTGTACCTGGTGGCTCTGAAACTATGGCATGGCCATTTAGTGCTTCTCTGCCCAAGTGACTTCTCCCTCACCCTTCGTTCCACCCTGTCTCCCTCCTGGCAGTTGCCTGCACACCACATATTTTGCAGTGGGAAGAAACTGGTAGGCAGCCACTAATACTTGTGCAAAACCAGCCCTGGGTGCAGGGTTTGGTTTGTGGTTTTTTTTTTTTTTGCTAAGGGCAGAGAAGAACCTGAGGCAAACCATCAATGAAGACTGCAGATGAGTTCTGCAGTGCCAGTTTAGCTTGAATAGCTTACACTGCTGGGTATGGGGATTGCTGCATGAAACATGGCAAAGAAAACTGAATGTGTGTCAAAGATGAAGTCAGAATTACTAGCAGATCTTAGGATGTGATGACAGTCCTCTCCTGGCACCTCCCTTGCAGATCAATTCTGCTGGGATCAGCTCACTGACACTGAGACTGTACTCATGCTGCAGTTCCTTCTGGGATGCATGAGTGAGTTGAATCAGTATTTATCAGCCACACAATTTTGTATCTGGTGGTTAGAGCAAGCCTTGGCTCTCAGCATTGTCCTTGCAGTCCTATGTTTGTCCTGTCTTTGTTTTGTCAGGTTCAGAGTCACTCAGCAGGCAGGACGAGAAGCTCTGAGCAGCTGGACTGAACACCATAGTTGGGTGCTTGGGCCACACACACAGCTGGGTTTGTCAGCCACCAGAAGCAAGGGATGCCCAGAGAAATGTTCTCCTCTTTCTCTTCTCTCCCTGGTTCTGCACTGTAATCTTAAAACACGAGGGGTGTACAAGGAGATGTATTTAGGGTGACTAAGCACTGGCACAGGGAGTGCACTAGGTGATCTTTAAAAATTCTCCTCTCTACTTTGCCTTGTACTTGGTGAGGCCACACCGTGAGTATTGTGTTCAGTTTTGGGCACCTCAATACAAGAGAGATGTGGAGGTGTTGGAGCCAGTGCAGAGGAGGCCAGTGAAGCTGGGGAAGAGCCTGGGGAATATGAAGAACAACTGAAGGAGCTGCATCTGCTTAGTTTGGAAAAGAGGAGGCTGAGGGGAGACTTCACTGCTGTTACAACTGCCTGAAAGGACATTGTGGAGAGGCTGATGCTGGTCTAGTTGATAGAACAAGCTGCATCAGGGTAGGTTTAGACTGGACATTAGGATAATTTTTTTCACTGAAAGAGTGTTCTAGCACTGGAATGGGCTGCCCAGGGAGGTGGTTGAGTCACCATCCCTGAACGTGTTTAAAGGTCATTTTAGATGTGGTGCTTGGGAGTATGGTTTAGGGGTGAAATGTGTAGAGTAGGGTTATCGCTTGGACTTGATGATCCCGAGGGTCTTTTCCAACCTGAATGTTTCTGTGATTCTGTAATAATCTGGGCGCGGGGGGGGGGGGGACGGGAGAAACAACTGCCATGGTCTTCGGGACTGCAGAGCTGAATTTCGGGCTGATGGTGGTAATTTAATTCTGTGCCAGCAGGTGGTGCTCAAGGAGAAAAAAGGAACCGATTCGGTCCGATATCCTCACTCGGTGTGCCGTTGTGAATGGTGCTTCATTCCCAAGCTCCAGCCCTTCAGACAGCATTTAACTGTTGGCCTTGTCTTCTTTGCTGCTTCATCCCACCTCCCCAGGTAGCCCTCAAATCCTCACCGCTTGTGAGAGGGATGCAAAATACCTGTGGATACCAAGGAGATCTGTTTTACATGTGCATCCAGTGCAAAGGTGCTGATTGGTCCCACTTCCGTTGAAACGGCAGGAGGGGACAGATCAGTCCAAATGAGTGTCTCATGGTTGGAAGGCTGCGTTTTTTTTTTTCCAGCTGCGATCATCACTTCTAGGGATTTATACCAAAAATCAGGCAAATAAGGAGCTTGGGCCTTGATAAATATTTCATACAGGAGAGAAAAGTGGCTTCTCTTAGCCTCCTTTTAAAAAAACAGAAGGAAAAGGATTTGTGTCATCCACTTTCTCCTGCAAAATAACACATGAACCTGCTCAGCTGGTTCCCACTAATGGCACATACTAAGCAGATGCAAAAATCCCAGGTTTATGTATTCTGTAGCTCTGGCAAGTTGCTGATCTGAGTAGTTTTTGCAGGTGCTAAAGCACAGAACACAGGCACTGCCTCTGCAGGGTTTGTGAGCTCTTTGAAGGAATGTACAAACCCCTGCAATTCTTTAACTTCAGTGAACAATGACAGCAATTTCTCTCTGGATTAGGACAGGAAACCTGTAAAGGGCACTTCCATGATCCTGTTTGCCTGCACTGAAAACAGAGAGTGAAGTTTGCTGTGGTTGCGCTGGCTCATGTAATACGAAGATGGTTGTGCACAGCCCTGCAGTGGGAAAGGCAGGACAATATCCAGGCAGCTCCCAGCGCCTCCCAGCTGAAAATCAGCCGTGTTAAAATGTATGCTGGATGCTCTGCAGGAGGCAGTTGTGGTCTGGTAACTCCTGCAAACGGAGGCCAAGGCAATCAGGTAATGCCTAGAAGCAACTTTTTCCGCTGATCAATGAGGGTAAAGGGCCTGAGCCCCTGGGGAGTAATCTCTGCTGCAGGAGATTTTCTGCTGGTTGGAAAACAGAGCATCTCCTCTCCCTCCTCTTGTTGAAATTCCCAACACGAGCAGACAAGCCTGATTAGAGTCAGTATATACTGGCCCTTTAGGAGCAGAGCAGACAGGGAAGACTGTCAAGGAAGAGATTGCTTCCACTGGCAATTTATGCAGTTATTCTCCCTTTTTTCCCCCTATGGGGAACATAAACCACTTCTGCTAGAGAAGAGATGAGCCATTTCAACCATCTGCAGGGATCACTGAACACCGATTGCTTGGAGGTCTTAGAGCAGGTTAGACCCTTTGCTGGTGGTGGCACTACCTGTGTATTAGCCATGTTTATCTCATTGCAGCAGGGATCTCAGTCATTTCATCCTCTAGAGAGATGAATGAAACAAAAGCTAGAACACCACAGGGTCCAGATTCAGATCCTGGGGAGGAGGTGAAACTACAAGAGTATTAATGCGCCCTAAGACTAGGGTGCATTCAGAAGAGTGCAGCCAGCAGACCTATGGAGGTTCTTCTCCCCCTGTATTCTGCCCTGGTGAGGCCACACCTGGGGTATTGTGTTCAGTTCTGGGCTCCCCAGTTCAAGAGGCACATGGAACTACTGGAGAGAGTCCAGTGAAAGGCCACAAGGATGATTAGGGCAACTCTCTTACAAGGAGGGGCTGAGAGGCCTGGGGCTTATTAGCCTGGAAAACAGAAGACCAAGAGGGGATCTTATAAATGCTCATTAATAGATATTAATAGAGTAGAAGTCATGAGAATGGAGCTGGGCTCTTCTCAATGATAGGATAAGGGACAATGAGTGAAAACTAGAATACAGGAGATTTCACTTACATTTAAGGAGAAATTTCTTTACTTTGAGGGTGCCAGAGCATGACAACAGGCTTCCCAGAGAGGCCGTAGAGCCTGGAGACTTTCAAAACCCACCCGGACATGTACCTGTGCACCCTGTTATGAAGGATATTTGACTAGATTATCTCCAGAGGTCCCTTCCAAACCCTACCATTCTATAATTCTATGAATAGGTTATGAACTTTTTCATTTTACTCCTTGGAACGCTATTTTTCTGATTCTTGCTGAAAACACACGGTGCTCTCATGGCTCGTGCCTGGTTCCTGTCAGTGCTGCAGATGGTTACGTTGCTTCTCTTGCTACATTAATACTGACAGTCATGTGTCACTGAGAGGCTTGCACATCTTGCATGTTTGCACTGGGGAACCAGTGCAAGAACAGCAGAGAAAACACACAAAGGGTTTGTAGGCAGTGGTCTGTGCTGCTTCACTGGCACACATCTACATACAGATACCAAGAACATAGTTTCAAAGCTCAGTGGTGAGCCTCAGCTTGCCCCATGATGTGCTCTGGAGCTCACCAAAATACTAGATGCTCCCACTGCTCAGGTGCTGGGCAAGCCCAAATAAGTCCTGGGCATCCTCTCAAATGCAGAATGAGCAGCACCTAAGTGTTGCAGAAAGGCAGAATTGTTGAGTGGCCCCAGAGAGAGGCAAATTCCCCCCAGACACAAGAATATAAAAGTGTGGTTTTGGCATGAGAAGAGGCTTTGTTTCACGCCAGTCTGTTACAACCCATTGCAGCATCACCCTCCCTAGCTGGTCCTTGCCTTGCACATCTGGTTATTAAATCAGGTCCCATGCTGTCCCTGCCGTGGCTCAGCTGTCGGTCCAGGATGTGGCATGTGTGCTTCTGCCTTGGCTGGCCGTGTGCCAATGGTGTCGGGCAGGGAAAGGGGACACCTGCAGATGTTCATCTTCAGATCCCCTCTCAGACACCATCACTTGTGGTGGTAGTAGACAGGCACTGCCTCCAAGGAGATAATTTAATCGTGTCTCAGAAGGTACCCTCTCCACTCCGTTATTTCCCACAGAAAGAGAGGCCAAATGTTGCAGCGCAAGTCAAGACACCTGCACAGTGAGCTCAGCTTATCTGGGAGATACTATTTTATCAATGTGCCAAGAGCTACAACTAATGAGGCACAGAACAGAGGAAGCCAAGTGTAGTAACTGCCATGTACCATCTTTCCAAACACTGATAGCAGTATCTTGCAGGGAAGAACACACAAAGAACTAATGAGTAAATACACAGGAACCAGGCAGAGCCAGCAGCATCCCTAGGCATTTGATCTATTCTTAACAGCCCAGGACTCTACAAATTATTGTTATAGAGAGCTTGTATCCCAGTCACCTGGTTTAATTTGTACATAAAAACAAAGGTTTTCTGAACCTGTAACCTTGAGGGTCCTCAATCCCAGAGACAGCTGCTGGAGGGGCCATGAGCAGATTTCTACTGTCAACCTCGTTCTTCTTCTTCCCAATCTTCCCTTGTCCCTGCCAAGGGATGCCAGAATGTCTCTTTGTTTCTGGAAATATTAAGGACAGTGCAAACGGCCAAAGCATTTACATGGAGGTAATTTAGTTACTGATACCAGGGGATTAACATATTTGAGGAGAGCTCACTTGCTTTTGAGAGCAGACATACAGCAAAAGCCTTGAAATACTCTGGGAAACTTCTGCTCATTTCAGTCCCTTCTCCCAGGACTGCTCTGGAGGGGCAAGTATTTCCCAAGGGAAAGACGGGAGCAGGGCTTGTGGGGCTTGGAAGTACCAGCAAGCAGAAAGCCTCAGCCCAAGAGCAGTGTGTCCTTGGTAGGCAAGAGGGAAACATCTGTTTCTGTAGGAGACTCTGCTCTTGCCAAGAGCAGGAGGCTCAAGCAAGAAGGAAGAAAGTGTTATGTGGGCAGAGAACTAAAATCTCTTTTACAATGCATGCCTGATAGAGAATAGGCTGAAGGTGTAAACATAACATCACAGAGCCAAGTCAGGGAAGAATCTGCTCTGTCACACCAGTAAACTGGGTGGATATTTTTCTCTTTCAAGCTCCAGGCTTTTTGTTGGTGATGTTATCTATGAAGAAAAGAAGGGGCTGATCACCCAGCTATAGCTCTTTATCTTTTTTTTTCCAAATTTTTATTTTATTTCCTATTTTTTCCAGTTAAAAAAGAAATTATTTATTGCCATTGACTAAATGCTCTGCTTCATTACTGGCTGCCATTTCTCACAAAGAAATAAAGCTGAACATTAGCCATAATTTAGCAAAATGCTGCAGACTGCAGTGCTGAGGGCAATTAAGCCATGCAAAGCAGCCTATCCCTTCACCACCTCCTCCTCAGCAGGGTTAGCTCTGCTGTTATATGCTGAATCTCTTCCCAACCTTGTAGGGCCAGTCAATGTGATCCATGCTCCTCATATCTGCTCTGCAGAGGTTTAGCTCCAACTTGAAAGAAAATGTGGCTGTGAAAGGAGAGCTGTATATCTTTCAAGGCACATTTTACCTTGTCAGTGACTGTAGCATTAACATTGGCAGCTTCTCAAGCCCTCTTGCCTTTCCAATTTAAATAAACCCAAAACAACAGCGATGCTGGAACGAAAGGCTGCTGCTGTCAGTCTCCCTGGATCACACTCTTCAGTCAAGGGTCACGTAACCACGCTGGTCAAATCACAGCCCTCCTCCATCCCAAAGCCTCAGGTCACATTTTTGGGAAAATCCAAGCATATCTTTGCAGAATCCATCACACCTGGACTCAGACTTTTTTTGGTAAGGAATATATTTTGCATTAATATAACGCATTTTCAGGGGCTTCTTACCACCCCCTCCCCTCCCCCCCAGGAATTCTTGTTGAGGCCAAGAATTTATTAAGGAGTTTAAAAAAAAGAGACATTTATACCCAAAGGAAGGATATCCAGCAGAATAGTCAGCATACACAAGACTGCAGACTTCCAGAAAGGATATAAACTCAGTCAAACATTAATAAACAATAAGCTGCTTTCAGCCTTTGCTGTTTCTTTCCTACCATGCCTGATGATAGGAGGTAAAAGCTTTCGTTCAGGGAATTGGGCCAGATGGTTATTGCTCCTAAAAGAAAGAAGGAGCATCGGTTTCTGGGGGAAATTCAGACAATGTCAGAGACATTTGTGGACAAAATTTACTCTGATGAAAATAATAGTGGGTTTGCCTTAGAGATGGCCAAAATCACCAAATCTGAGAGTGGCTGAGGCTGGGAGGCAGCTCTGGAGATCACCTAGTCCTTGCTCAAAACATGGTCACCTATGGCAGGTTGCTAAGGACTGTGTGCTGTTGGGCTTTGAACATCTGCAAGGATAGAGACACCAGAACCTCTGTGGGCAAAGTGTCTCAGTATCCAGCCACCCTCACAGTAAGAAAGTTGCCTCTTATGTTTAAGTGAAATTTAAGTTTTGCCTTTTGCCTCTTGTTCTTTCACTGGGCACCACTGAGAAGAGTCTGGTTGTCTCTTTTTGCTTCCTCTGTCAGGTCTTTAGACACATTGATATGATCCCCCTGAGCCTTCTCGTCAAAGTGGTCCCAGCTCTTTCAGTTTCTCTCCATATATCAGATGCTCCAGTCCCTTTACCATCTTTGTGGCCCTTCACTGTACTTACTTGTCCATATCCCTCTTATACTGGGAGCCTATTGCTGGACCCAGCCCTCCATACGTGTCTCACTAATGTGAGAGGGGTATGAACACCTTCCTGAACCTACTGGAAATGCTTTACCTAAATCACACCAGGAGATCAGTGCCCTTATTTTCCCTGAGGGGAATACCATGATCAACTTGGTGTCTATCAGGACCTTCTCTGTAGATCTGTTTTCCAGCTGGTTAGCACCAAGCCTTTCCCAGTGCATGCAGTTATTCCTCCTCAGACATGGGACTTTGCATTTGTTGGCCCATTTCTCCAGCCTGCCAGGGTCCCTCTGAAGGGCAACAATCTGGTGTACTCCTTCTGGTTTTGTACTGCCTGTGTAATGTCTGTCTCACCTCTCCCCTTAAGCTGCCATCATGCCAAGCACCCACATTTTTCATCAAGGGGAGGACATTCTTAATCTGACTGCAATTGGAAGTGTTTCTCAGGAAACCATTTCACAGGTGCTTCAGCCCTTGTTCCTCCACAAACTTGTCAGTATTCCCACATTTCATTACCCCAGGTGCTCTCAGCTCTGGTGTACCTACCCCATGGAAAAAGACGACAAGGTAAAGAAAAAGTGCAAGGGCTGTGAAAGCAGAGAGGGAACTTGGAGAGCACCTCTAATTAAGCTATTGGTGAACAAAGCCAAACACCTTTACAAAATGAAAAGATCATCTGTGAAGCTGGCACTGAGTCCAGCTTCCAAAATTAGTCCAGAGAGGAAAGACTGAGAGATAAAACACCAGCCAAGGAAAAGCCATTAATTATCAGGACAGGCAGCTGCTTTCTCTGCACTGCAAGCATTAACTGTGGTTAGAGGCAGGAAGGGCTGGATTAAGGGTACCAGAGATGGTGTGAACCACCATCCTTGAACTCAGATCCCAGGAGAACCAGAAGACCTGCAGGTACATTAATAGCAGCCAAAGGTCTTTCAGCCTGCTGAGCCACCTACTGCTTTGATGAGTCTTAGGAAAAGCAAGAACGCTTACAATTAAGAGTAAAGACACAGCCACGGAAGATTGAGCTCTTTTGCACGGCACTCAGCCAAGTACCTTCTTGGACCATGTTTCCCAAAAGCTGGCCATGAGATAAGCTCTTGTTTCTCTTTTAGGATTTGGCAATGCAGCTGCTTCCACTACAAGCACCACGGGTAAGGACCACCAGATTGTTGTCTTGTGTGTCAAACTTAGCACTCACAAAGGAAATGGGTGGGCTGCTGTCATCCTCTGCTAATTATTATTTTGCCCAGCCTGGAAACGGGGAAGAGCTGACTGTTCTCTGCTCTGACCCTGCATGTGGTGGGACATGTTTGTCCTGCATTTTCCACAGCTGGCACTGAAGTTTTGGGGTGTACAAATGAATCTGAGATAAAGCTTGTTGCTGGTCTGCTCTTTGCAAGTTAACTATGCTGAAGGGATCAACATCAGCAATAGCAGGTGGGCGTAGCAGAGTCGTTGCCTCTCCTTGTAGCTCCTGGATAAAGCAACCAAAAGTGAGTTGCTTCTTCCCTCTGGCAGGATATGTCAGCACTGGGTGAATGCCAAGCTACCAGCTGGACCACACCTTAGCCACGCTGCAGGAGGGCTCAGCAATACCTGTTCTTCAGGATGAGGAGCAGATTGCAAGCCAGCTCAGTGAATGCTTCCATTTACAGTAACCAAGGGATGAAACCTATATAATAACCTTCCTACAGGTCGTGAACTGAAGATAAATGCCATGCAGTTGTGAACATATCTGATATTTATTATAATGACACCAATCATAGCGAGTTAAGTCAGTGTTTAGGTGAGTTATTTTCATAGGTAATTTAGTGTAAGTTAAATTTTCCTTTACCAAATCTGTTTTAGAGCCCATAACTTTATCTTTAATGCATGATGTATCACTTAATGACACCTTTTGGCTGTTCATTAGTGAACTCCAGTTGATAAAATATTTCTTCCACATCATTTTCCTAGTAAAGAAAATGCAGCACTTGTATGCAATTTCATGCCAGGTTTTGAAAGAGGGGCTGAGGGTGAAAGTGTATGCATATATTTATCTATGAAGGAGAGGAAGGTGAAGATTTGCAAAGCCTTTAGGGGCATTGCTGGGGCAATGCTTACATGTGGTGAAGCCAGTGGATTAAATGGCTGTATTATTGGGCTGAAGATAATTCTCCAGCAGTGTCAGGAGTTGTGGTGCCCCACGTGGACATGGCACTTTGGGACATGTTTTCATTGTCATGATGGTTTTCAGTTGATGGCTGGACTCAATGATCTTGGAGGTCTTTTCCAGCTGAAGCAATTCCATTATTCTATGATTCATACTCTCTTTTCTGACATGTAACCACCACAGACTGAAACAATGAGGATGGTCTTAGATCTTATGTCTAAGAGAGTCTAGGAGAAGCTGAGATAAGGACAGGGGTTGTGTGACCTTCAGGAACAGAATTAGTTCAAGATTAGTAACCTTATTCACAGCTCTCTTCAGTGTAATTAAACTGTGATCAAAAGGAACATCATGAAGTGATATAATACTTAAAGCATATCCTTGGGAAAATTGCCTCTCTTGCTGACTGCTGAACTTTGGAGAGACAGGGCACAAACACCAGCTAGGAGCTACCTGTGGTATGGAATTGAAAATTACAACATAAAACTGAAAGTCTTCAAAGAACAATGAAGAGGACATTTGGAATGCACAAGTGCACAATAGGTGAAGAGCAAAGGTTTCAAAAGTCCTTGGAGGGCCATTCTTGGACTGCAGAGAGTAGAAAAGGCACTTTTCCCGTTTCCTGCACACTGGTATTTAAGGACACTGATTTGGTTGAACATTTTCTAATGTGTTTCAATTCCTTTCCTATCAAGAAAGAAATGTAGTATAAAAAGGACTGCTCAGCTGCAAATGTCTTCTTACAAAGACATTTAAAATGTAATATTTTTGGAGGGGAAAAAAATCAAGCTTTTTAGCCTCTGAAATCACTTTCAATACTAGAATGCTGGACTTCCAAATGAAACTAGTGGAGCTAAGATGTGTGCTTGCTGCTGAGCAGCAAATGCCAACAAGGAATTGCGTTTTGTTGGGTCCTGATTACAAGAATAATCTGTTAGGAAAGCTGGGAAGGTCAAGTGTGACATAATGAAACCTCCCAGCATGTCATCTTTTTGTGGCCATAATGCTTCTTTCTGCTTCTAATGCTGGGGAGCAGGCAGGCAGTGGTGTGCCCAGCAGGGATGGTACTTGTGTAATGTGTTTGGAGATGGTGTTGGCCAGTCTTGACTTCACAGGGAGCTACAAGTCCCCATTTTGTAGTGTCTCATGAATAATAGATAGGATGAAAAATGTGTTTCAAAAATTCATCATGACCACACTCTGCACTTCAGGGTGGCCAGCCCAGAAGTCGACTTCTGCTGTTCTATCCGTTTGATGGGCAGCAAGGCATCCTCTGACGCTCTGCCTTGGGCAGGTGGACTGCTGCAGCTGAATTCTGTGTCTCTTTCCCTGTACATGGGGCTTTTCAAGGTATCTCAAACATTTTGCAAAAGAGAATTGCAGCATCTTGCCATCGATTTGTGCAAGTTCATACAAAGCTCCTGATACTGTAATGCCTTTATGGAATCATACCAGTCTCACACAGAAAGCTTATTTCATTAAAAATCCTACCTGAGCAGTGCCACAGAGATCTTCTACGTGGCCAGAGTTCTTGCTTTGACTCTTGTGCAGAACCATGGCCCCAGTGCAGCCCTGGCAACAGCTGTGCTCAGCAGGAAGGGAGCACGTTGTAATGTAGCTACACTTTCAGTATGGGGTCAGACCTACTTTATCACTGCACTGATGAACTCACTTTGGCTCTGCTGATTATTGGAGATGCATATCCAAAGCAGATTACATTTCAATATGAAGACCACAGGTCACTGTGGCAGTGGTCTGTGCTGCTTCACTGCAAAATGGTTCCAGGGTGATTTCTTTACAAAAATTTCCCTATTTTCTTACCTGAAATCCTGAAGTGAGCAAGGAGGGTTCTGCACTGTGGCCCACAACTGTGGTCAAATTCTTACTAGGAGTTCTGGTCAGCCTTGGGTGTAAAACTCAGGATGACTGGACAACAAAACAAGTGAACAGTTCTTAATACTGAAAATATTTTGAGTTTGCTGCCAGCCAGAGCTCAACATGTTTAATTAAGGTGTATGAGCTTGAAGGAGGCTAATCTTTGCTGCTGAGGCTAATTTTTACTGGTTTGTGAGATAACACAGTAAAAGACAGACTGAGATTCTTTTTTCCCCATTTTCTTTTCCTTGTCACCTGCAGTAGAGGGGAGATAAAATCCCTTCACATGAAATCATCTTAATGAAAGACCAGGATCAGTACAATTAACCAGAGGCACTGCTGTATACCTCATGGTGCACACCCAGGCTCCACTCACCATTTCCCTGGGGAGGATATTTCCAGAATCACTGCCTAGGCTAAAGTTCATAATTAAAGCTGTAAATCTTGGCTCACTGATACATTTGCCTGCACACACAGAGAGAGTAGCAGAGGGAAGGAGGAGAGTCTATCTTCCTCCTTGTTTACTAGTATTTCTTATGCTGGTGGTGCTTATCGAGCTTGCAAAGAGATAGGTACTGAGAGTAACAGTGTGTAGAGATTTTGGAGGGACCTGACATCCATCAGCAGTGCTGGATGGTTTCCCTTTGGCAGCAGTGCCCCTGCAATGCAGAAATGTTGGTGGAGCCAGATGTCTTCACATGGGGTTCCCACACTAGCAGTGAGATTTAGGGGTGGATCAGGGACGTCCTGTTATAACAGAAGACACACTGAAGCTTTGAAGTGAAAGGCTTTGCTGTGATCATCCCCACTGCTGCTCTTAGAGCAGTGCCCTGGGACAAGTGGAGTGGCAGCAGGCATCCTAGAAGGACCTCCTTAGGTCCATGAATGATTGTGGTTTAATGCCAGCAAAGTAATCTGCTGCCTGTAATTAGTAGCTGCAGTTGCCTGTGTTTTCAGCACAAGGCTGGTGAGCAAAGTCCTGCTTTCTTAGTTCTACAGCATGTACTGGGAACTAGATGGAGCACAGCTCCTGCCCAGGGATGGACCTGCTACCCCATCATGTATCCCAGCCCATCCCCTAGAGTGGGCAGAGCTCTTCCACAGCCCTGCAAATCCTCTCTGGAAGTATCAAAGTGCCCCAGTTACTGACAAAATGAAGTACCATGGGGAATACTAGCAGCTAGTGTTTACCACACTTGAGGGTATACTTCCTGATAGAACACCTGGATTTTAGATTCCATCGCCCCAGAGCAAACAGCCTATCTAAATTACCAGAAACTGTGATCCTCCCTCATGTACTTCTGATGGGGTTGCTTGTATGCAAATCCCTCCTTATCATTTGTCCATAATCTGCCTAAATGTGGCAGAAAAAGATTTTATTAATGACGTTTGCTTGGCAGTGGCACAAGGCTGAGTCACCACTTGCAGCAGACAGGCAAAGCCGTGCAGCATGTCTGTTAGGCAATACCAACAATCCATATGTGGTGGAGTAGGAAGGTTCCCCCCCACACACAGAAGAATTCCACAGCTAACTCAGCCGGAGAAGCAGATGAAAGCTGTATTTTACAAGCAGATATGGAATGCAGTGAATATGTACAAAAATATACAATATTTACAATATATACAGAAATATACAGCAAAGTATGTAATACAGGAAACCTTTCCCCAACCCCCCCTGCGGCCAGGGGTTCGGCCTGCCGCTCCCTTCTCCCTCCCTACCACCCCTTTTTCCCAAAAGGGTTAGAGAGAGAAAGGAAGGTAATTAAATGGGGAAAACTTTGTTAAAGCTCAAAGCGAATGCAAAAGTTAGTTTTCTTATCTGGTTAGAGAGGAATCGTAGAGAGAAACGAGCCAGCTCACAGCACAGGGGGAAGAAGAAGACTGCAGACTGACTCCCCCGACTGAAAGACTAAACAAAAATTTACAGCTGGGTCCCACCAATGAAATTGAATTAGCATATCTCTTGTTTTCATTCTAATATCAAAACATTCGCCCAGAGTGTTCAGAAAGTGTCTCTTTCTTAAAGGCACAGCCTAAACCAGTCACAATCCACCCCTGCTAAACAATTTCATTGGCTGTTCATACTGTCCATCCAATCTAAAACAATATCCACAGTTTGTAAGTAAAGTTCATAGTCCATTCCGGCTATCCTCAGGTGTAGATGATTCAGAAGTCCAAGAAAGAAGAAAAATGGAAAACAGTTTGTCTCTTCGCAGACGAAGCGAAGAAAAGGGAAAACAGGGAAACAGGGAAACAGGGACTCTCAGTTGACTCAGGGCTCTCAGGGTTCTCAGGGTTCGTGCACCGTGGATTCCTCATGGATTCTTCCTTTGGGCGCGATGTAGCTGTACAACACTCTGAATTTAAACTCTTTCAGCTAAAGTCAAATTTCTTTGTGGAATACACTGAATTTCACCATTCTCTTGCATTACCCAATAAGTGTGACCTGGACCTTCAGCTGAAACCACCCCTCGGACAGGTTTAGCCTCTCCTGAGGGAGAAAATACCCAAACAGTTTTACCTAACAGATTCTTTTCTTTAACAACAGGAACTCTATCACCTTCTACTTTCTGTAGCAGATCTGAGTGTGCAGGTCCAGCTCGGTTCACTGAACCTCTACTGTTTACCAGCCAGGTTGCTTGTGCTAAATGTTTTTCCCAGTTTTTCAAAGATCCACCCCCATGGCTTTAAGAGTGGTCTTCAACAAACCGTTGTAGCGTTCAATCTTCCCTGCAGCTGGTGCATAGTAGGGGATGTGGAATATCCACTCGATGCCGTGCTCTTTGGCCCAACTCTTTACAAGGTTGTTTTTGAAATGAGTTCCGTTGTCTGACTCAATCCTCTCTGGAGTTCCGTGTCTCCACAGGATTTGTCTCTCCAGACCGAGAATGGTGTTGCGTGCAGTTGCATGTGGCACTGGATAAGTTTCCAACCATCCAGTGTTTGCCTCCACCATAGTAAGCACATACTGCTTACCAGAACGAGAACGTGGTAGAGTGATGTAGTCAACTTGCCAAGCTTCACCATACTTGTACTTGGACCATCTGTCACCATACCATAAGGGCTTAAGTCGTTTTGCCTGCTTAATAGCAGCACAAATGTCACAGTCATGGATGACTTCTGTGATAGCATCCATGGAAATGTCTATGGATCTGTCACGAGCCCACTGGTAGGTTGCATCTCTGCCTTGATGTCCTGATGAATCGTGAGCCCACCGAGCTAAGAATATCTCACCTCGGTGTTTCCAGTCGAGATCAAGATCAGAGTCCATGTCTACTGGAGAAACTCTTGCAGCTAGATCTGCCTGATGGTTGTGTTGCTGTTCCTCAGTAGCTTTGCTCTTAGGAATGTGAGCATCAATGTGTCTCACCTTCACTGGAATTCTCTTGATTCGATCAGCAATGTCCTGCCACAGGTCAGCCGCCCAAATGGGCCTTCCTTCCTCTGCCAACCATTCTTTTTCCAGTTCTTTAGCCAACCCCACAGAGCATTGGCTACCATCCATGAGTCGGTGTAGAGATAAAGCTTTGGCCATCTCTCACGCTCAGCTACGTCAAGAGCTAGCTGGACAGCTTTTACCTCTGCGAATTGACTGGATTCTCCTTCTCCATCCTTTGCTTCTGCAACTCGGCGTGTTGGACTCCACACTGCAGACTTCCACCTTCGCTTGTTCCCGACAAGACGACAGGAACCATCTGTGAACAAAGCATATTTCTTTTCATCATCAGATAGGTCATTGTAAGGAGGAGCTTCCTCAGCACGAGTCACTCTCTCCTCTGGAGGTTTGGTACAGTTGGTACCTTCAGGCCAACTTGAGATCACCTCCACCAGACCAGGTCTTTCAAGATTTCCCATTCGAGCTCTCTGTGTTATCAGAGCCATCCACTTAGACCAGGTGGAATCTGTTGCATGATGTGGTGTGGAACCTTTGCCTTTGAACATCCAATTCAAAACTGGTAATCTGGGAGCTAAGAGAAGTTGTGATTCAGTTCCAATTACTTCAGAAGCTGCTTTTACTCCTTCATAGGCAGCTAGAATCTCTTTCTCTGTTGGAGTATAGTTAGCCTCTGAACCTCTGTAACCTCGACTCCAGAAACCAAGAGGTCGTCCACGTGTCTCACCTGGAGCTCTTTGCCACAAGCACCAGGTTGGACCATTGTCACTTGCAGCCGTGTACAAAATGTTCTTAATGTCTGGACCATCTCGGACAGGTCCCAGACCCATTGCTTGAACTACCTCTTGCTTTATCTGGTCAAAGGCTGCTTGTTGTTCAGGTCCCCAGTGGAAATGGTTTCTCTTTCGAGTCACATCGTACAGAGGTTTCACAATCTGACTGTATCCAGGGATGTGCAGTCTCCAAAATCCCACTATCCCCAAGAAACGTAGAGTTTCTTGCTTGTTCATGGGATTTGCCATGGTAGAGACTCTATTTACCACATCCACTGGAATGTGTCGGCGTCCATCCTGCCACCGCACTCCCAGAAACTGGATCTCTCTGGTAGGTCCTTTCACCTTGTCTCGCTTGATGGCAAAACCTGCATTCAGAAGAATGTCAATGATTTTGTTACCTTTCTCGAAGACTTCCTCAGCAGTTTTACCCCAGACGATGATGTCATCGATGAACTGGATGTGTTCTGGAGCACCACCTTCCTCCAGAGCATCGTGGATCACTGCATGACAGATGCTTGAGCTGTGGATCCAGCCCATTGGCAACCTGTTGAAAGTGTACTGGATTCCTCTCCAGGTGAAAGCAAACTGAGGCCTGCATTCCTCTGCTATGGGAATAGAGAAGAAGGCATTAGCAATGTCTATGGTAGCATACCATTTGGCCTCTTTGGATTCCAGCTCATACTGCAGTTCCATCATGTCTGGTACTGCTGCACTCATAGGTGGAGTTACTTCATTCAGGGCTCGATAGTCGACTGTCAGACGCCAATCTCCATTCTGCTTTCGCACAGGCCACACTGGACTGTTGAAAGGTGAATGAGTTTTGCTGATGACTTTCTGACTCTCCAACTGACGAATCAGATTCTGAATGGGCAACAAAGAGTCACGGTTGGTTCTGTATTGTCTGTGATGCACAGTCTGAGAAGCAACCAGCAATTTAATGTCCTGAATCTTGTGTTGTCCCACAACTGCAGATTCATCAGAAAGCTCAGGTCTAACAGACAGCTTCAGCTTTTGTCCATCAGTTTCTACAGATGCTACTCCAAAAGCCCATTTGTAACCTCTAGGGTCTTTGAAACGCCCTTCTCTCAGAAAATCAATTCCCAGAATACAAGGTGCGTCAGGTCCGGTCACAACTGTATGCTTTCTCCACTGTTTACCAGTTAAACTTATATCAACCTCCACCTTAGTTAACTCTTGAGATCCACCAGTGACTCCCAGAATAGTTATAGCTTCTGATCCCTGATAATTTGATGGCATTATGGTGCACTGAGCCCCTGTGTCAACCAAGGCCCTGTACTTCTGAAATTGTGAAGTGCCAGGCCACTGGATGTACACATCCCAATAGTACGTATTGCTTGTTCAGTGAGCTGAGCTCATTACTGCAGGCTGGCCCCCCAACGCGCACAGAGACACACCACTTCCTCGTGGCTGACTCAGCGCCTTGGCTCTTGGAAGATCTTGTACAGCAATCTGGGACACTGTGAGGAGACTGAGTATCAAGGAGAGCTGTGCCTCTCATGGATACACAGGGGCAGATAACAGAACATTAAGTAGAGAGAAAGTCACAGGAAAGCTGGGAGAAAATGTTCTAACTTGGACCGTCCAACTACGTACAAGGAGGGAAATAAAAGGAATATATGGATGTGTTCTGCTGCTGCCACCCAGTGGAAAGGTTGGGTTGGAAGCACTTGAGTAAAGCTCGGTGGCTAACAAGGGCTGAGCCTCAGTCACTGCCACATTGATGCTTATTCTGCACCTTGCTGTCAATGCCATCCAAGACAAAAATTTTCACAGGAAGTAAGATAAAGCAGGTGCTGAATAAAAATAAATAAATAAATTGGGGCTTTCTCTCTCTCTCTTTTTTTTTTTTTTTTTTTTAAATAAGTAACAATCTGCTCCTCCTCTGCAAGGACAAATAGGCACTCTGCTGCTCCAGCTCACTCCTGGTGCTGCTTGGGAAATGGACATGATCCACTTCAATCCTGCACCTGTTTAGCTGGTTTAAGACGCTGGAGCTGACAGAGGGATGGTTCCTCTGTGAAATGCAGGAGCTCAGCTTATACCATCAGAAATGTCAAGTCTTCAAATGTATAAATTTCATTGTTTACCTGCAATGGAAGTTCAGCAGCTACCTTGCATGCAAACATTTGAAAAATCCTACTGGCTGCTAATCTGCAGCGATAGGAATCTAAATGCCTCGTTCCACCTGGCTTTAAAAGCCTGCATCTGCCTTGTTTCAGTACTTGGGAGCTCAGAATATGGATGCGTAGAGCGAAATGAGCCTTGGACACTCTGCTATCTACTTAGCATCCCCTCATCGATAACAGAGAGCCTCAGAACTAGCAAATGATAGCATAACATTTTCATTATCAACATCATTACTTGTGGATGATGAAGCAGAGGCAGCGACAACAATTTAAAGGCAACGCAAATTGCCATGGTGCAGTCTACAGGGCAATTTGTGAAGAGATAAATTTCTAATGCTAATAGGACTCTACAGCAAGACATCAGTAGGCAAAGACTCCTCAGCAAATCAAGGAGAATAGGAGGGAATCAGGGAGAAGTGTTCTGATTTAGGACTAGGAAAGAGGAAAAGACAAAGCTCTCCTTGGCAATCGAACCGCATAATCAGCACTCAGCTTTACACGACTGTAGGGTGCTGCTGGGACTGACTCTTGTTTCTCTGTGAGTGTGGCTTTTATACCTCCGTAATATTTCCAAGACCCTCACAAAACTTAATTTCACAAGGAATAATTTAAGATAGCTATCTTTTGTCAGTAAACAGATGTCCCTTAATTGGGCTCTATAGCAAAATGCAAAAACCCCATTTACCTTCTAAAAACATTAACTGTAGCCTGGTAATTCACATCCCCATGGACAAGACCTGTAATCTTATTCTTCAACTAAGCCATCACTCAACTTTACAGGAGAAGTCTGCTGTCTCACTAAAAATGCCTTTATCACTTTGAGGGATCCCACAATATTCTATTTTTTAGGATAAAATTGTACTTTTAACGTTTCTACCACTGAGGTTGTCCAAATGGTGGTGTTGTACTACCCTGTGGAAGCATCCACATAGACAAGACACAGACTATGAAGAACAACCTCAGCCTTGGTAGATTTCTACTGCTTAACTGAGGTTTGAAATTGTCACTTCTTGGGATACAGGGCAGCAGAATTAACTGAAAATGTACAATATATTATTTAATGTCTGATTTAGTCAAGAGAGTATGTAATCATTAGCACAGACTTATTTATCTCCATCTCACTTCATCCTTCAGTAATTCAAAAGGTATTTTGAATTTCAATTGGCTTATCAAGTGCTCAACAACATCACAAGATCCTGTCTCCACTGAAAGTGATTTCTGCCTTTCTTCTTCCTTGAAGACAGGCACATCCTGCTCACACTATCAGTCACCCTGACGTGATTTTCCCATCACAAAGCAGATAGCTTAAGTCATCAGATTTATGCAAAAAGAAAAAAATGACAAGTAGCTCTCATTGCCCCAGAGAGCACTTTGCAACTGGATGTTGTTCTTCATACGCTCTTACTGAAGCACAGTGTTTAGCCTTGTGTCTCTCATACCGACTCCTTTTCATATTCATCAATTCGCCGCTGAATGCTTTATTTACAGTAGAACACCAGCGACCTTTTCCTAAACAAATATACTGCTTACTGATTTTCAGAAAGATGCAGAAATAAAGATAAAGAGGAAATGAAAAGCCAGAGGTATTTAAGAAACCCATTCACACAGAATGGAATTAAGATCTGGAATACATAATCATGTGGTAGCGTAAAACTGGCATCTGTTAAAAACACGGGCCTCTACACACACCACAGCACCCAGAGAACTCCAGAGTTCCACACCTTCCTTTCTAGCTTTTGTGGTATAGATCAAAGAAAGCAA
Organism: Picus viridis; assembly: GCA_033816785.1. Classification (NCBI taxonomy): domain Eukaryota; kingdom Metazoa; phylum Chordata; class Aves; order Piciformes; family Picidae; genus Picus; species Picus viridis. The sequence goes on along the minus strand of CM066592.1, from coordinate 15,440,827 downwards.
TTTTGCTTTCATTTAAACCTGTAATCTTATTCTTCAACTAAGCTATCACTCCAACTTTACAGAAGTCTGCTGTCTTACTAAAAATGGCTTATCGCTTTGAGGGATCCAGAATATTCTGGTTTAGGATCAAATTGTATTTTTAAGGTTTCTACCACTGAGGATGTCCAAATGGTGGTGTGGAATGATACTGCCATTGTCCCTGTAGAAGCTCAGAGGTGTGCATGCCTGAAGAGTGATGGCTGTCAACCAAACATTTCAATGGGGCAGTGCCAGACTGCTGTTGGCTTCTCCTAACTTGGGCAGTACCTGAGCCATCCTAGCTGCTGAGGGAACAAGTCTAAGAAGGGACCCGACATTCTGGCTTTCTACAACTTCTCTTCAGTCAGATAGCATTTTTGTAATTTATCAAGAAGTCATCATGATATTACTGAGGAAGTAATTGTATCCTTCCCTGTCAGAGCTCTGTACATGCTGCCTTTCAGTTCTAGCTCCCTTAGTGTTAACTGTGCTTCACACCAACTTCTGCATGAAATGAGTATCAGCCTATCAGTATTCAATGGCTGTATTATCACCTCACTCATCTGAGACAGAAGGACCCCACTTCTTCTCTCCCTCATCCCCACAGGCAAGTGGCAAAACAGTTCTTCATGAGCATGCTAATGTAAGACCAGTGGCAATTAGCAATATCCATTGTCTCACTACAACCATCTGCTGAGGCTGCCACAAAGCAGACATCTTTCCACTACTTGTCCCCTGACTGAATTCATCATTTCACAACATGCAGATTTCGCTTGGTCAAGGAATGACCTTGTTAATACTTTCCACTATCTGACAGATCTCAGACTGAAAGCCTATATCATACTGCATCAGAAAAATACAGGGTGCAAAACTTAACAGCTGTAAGAATAGAGTATTAAGGATTTAATGTAAAATGCTAATAAGAATTTTAAAAATCCATTTCTTTGCTTGGCTTTTTGAACAACTTAGCTAACAGACTCCAGACTAGGAAATACTTGAAATAAGTTTGGGAAGGAGCTTGCTGGTCACTTGTTAGCTTTAATAATCATACGCTTTAGCTGCAGCTGGCCAGCAGAGTGCAAAAGAATAGAACAGACCAGAAACGGAATAGAACAGACCAGAACGGAAGAGACCTTTGAGATCATTATGTCCAACCTATCATTCAACACCATCTAATCAACTAAACCATGGCACCAAGCACCCCATCCAGTCTCCTCCTAAACACCTCCAGTGATGGTGACTCCACCACCTCCCTGGGCAGCCCTTTCAATGGCCTATCTCTCTTTCTGTGAAGAACTTCTTCCTAACATCCAGCCTAACCCATCCCTGGTGCAGCTTGAGACTATGTCCTCTTGTTCTGGTGCTGGTTGCCTGGGAGAAGAGACTAGCCCCGACCTAGCTACAACCTCCCTTCAGGTAGTTGTAGACAGCAATAAGGTCTGCCCTGAGTCTCCTCTTCTCCAGGCTAAAGAACCCCAGCTCCTCAGCCTCTCCTTATAGGGCTTGAGCTTCAAACCCCTCACCATCTTTGTTGCCCTTCTCTGGTGAGGGGTGGCATGGTAATGATGGTATTTAAGTCCTGCCCTGTGTTTGCATAAACAGTAGCCCAGCCATCAAGTCCCAGGCAAGACAATTTAAATATAACCTCTGGCACCGGTGGGCAACTGAGTCCAATTTGTTCCCAAGACCTGGAAGCATTCAGCATGCACACATGTGTGTCTCAGCCCCCATCTGTTATACGAGAATAATCACACTTCATTTGGTAAAGCACTTCATGTTCTACTGACAAACACCTTGCCTAGCTTTGATTTCAGGGAGCCTGGCTGCCACAGTCAGAGTTCCTCCAGCTTATTGTTGTTTATTTAGACTAAAGTGCTTGGGGCAAAGACCCTTCCCCTTTGCTGAGAGGCAACACAGCGAGAATTCTGGATCACCTTTACCCCTCTGGCAAGCTGGTCATTCTGCAGCCAGAGTTCTTTGCAGTGCTGTTCTGACATGGTTCTTGCTATAGCCATGAAGAAATAAAGTGGGAATTGTTTCGTAAAATAAACCACCAACCCTACTCAGGCCTTGGTTCTGATGTAGAATTCAGTTAATTCAAATCCCTTGATCATAGAATCATAGAATCAGCCGGGTTGGAAAAAACCTCAGAGATCATTGTGTCCAACCTATTACTTAATACCTAACACCACCTGACAACTAAACCATGGCTCCAAGTGCCACATCCAATCCTTTTTTGACACCTCCAGGGACAGTGACTCCACCACCTCCCCAGGCAGCACATTCCAATAGCACATTACTCTTTCTGTGAAGAACTTTCTCCTCACCTCAAGCCTAAACTTCCCCTGGGACAGCTTGAGACTGTGTCCTCTTGCTCTGTCACAGGTTGCCTGGGAGAAGAGACCAACGCCCACCTGTCTACAGTCTCCTTTCAGATAGTCGTAGAGAGCAATAAGGTCTCCCTGAGCCTCCTCTTCTCCAGGCTAAACAACCCCAGCTCCCTCAGCCTCTCCTCATAGGGCTTGTGCTCGAGATCTATCCCCAGCCTCACTGCCCTTCTCTGGACACACTCAAGTATCTCAATGTCCTTCTTAGATTGATAACTGGGGAAGGGTCAGAAAAATACTTTCCATAGTCACTGTTGGATTAGATGTTCCCCCAGAAGAACAGGAAAAAAAAATGTTCTCAAGGGTAAACTCTCTTTTCTCTCTAGCTTGGCACAAATGACCATGTGATACAGTCTGATAAAAAGGATGTTTCTTTACATTAGCATAGCAGAATTATTTGTCAGTTCTAGACTAATTATCTTGGCTCCTTGTCTGGGGACTGTGGCCTCCCTTGCAATAAATTGCATTTTGCTGAGGACAGCAGTTTTACTCCATTTCTAAAGAATGCTCACACAAAGCTGTTAGGCTCTGTGTATTTCCAGTAAAAGTAAGTGTGTGGAGAGGGAGAAACATAGCACACCTGCCACAGTATTTCCAAATGATATGTCAAACTAGTGCTTTTTCTTATCTAGTTCAAACACCAACAAAAATTGAGCATAGGTCTGACAGTAAAATCTACTATGTTGTTCCCTCTCCACTTCTGAAGCGTTGGAAATAGAACAAAATCTGAAATATTACCTCAATGTAAGGGAATTATTATGAGTGGGAACTCCCCAAACCAGACAACTCATTTGGACACACAGTCAAACAAGTGACAGCCCTAAAATGCAAGTTCCACTGCAATCAGGCTTCTTTCTTTTTAAGCAAGATGCATTTGGAAACACTAGGAATATAAATATCAGTTGTATTGTAGTTCTTCAGTGACCCAACAGTGTTAACTCCAACAGGGTGCAGCTGGAAAACAGCAGGGAGCTCTTTCTCTGTAACAACTGTTTCAAATGAGAAATTTGAGCTGATTTAGTTTAAAGGGGGGGGGGTTGTAGTTGTGTGGTTTTGTTTGTGGCTTTGGTTTGGTTTTCAGCTGAAGGAATACCAGCAGCTGCTGAAAGGACTCAATAGACAGAAATCATCAGCACATCTTCTAAAGAATCTAAGAATACTTAGGAGTAACAATAAACATCAGCGATGGTTTAGAGTCTAATATCTCCCTCTGAACAGAGAATCTCCTCAAAGTAGTAAGTTCTTAGAGGGACAGGCACCATTCCTTTGGGTGACCAGTTATTTATTCTGCCCCATTTAAGAAAAAGAAGTGGGGGGTAGGGGGTAGAGTGCTTGTACAATTACTGCTTATTCATGGAATGCAATCATCTGGTTCCATAACTTCCAGTGCTTCAATGTACTTCTTATTCTATCACCAGGCTGTGCAAATGGCATCACTGACACAGGGGGTGAATGGGTCAGAAAGAATGTTGTAGCCAGGAAGGGGTTGGTCTCTTCTCCCTAGCAACCAGCACCAGAACAAGGGGACACAGTCTCCAGCTGCAACAGGGGAAGTTTAGGCTCAAGGTGAGGAGAAAGTTCTTCACCGAGAGAGTGATTCGTCATTGGAACGGACTGCCCGGGAGGTGGTTGAGTCACCGTCCCTGGAGGCGTTCAAGAGGGGACTGGATGTGGCACTTGGTGCCATGGTCAAGTTGTGAGGTTTGTGGTTACAGGTTGGACTCGATGATCTTCAAGGTCTCTTCCAACCTTGGTAATTCTATTCTATTCTAATACTTTCCAATTGTGTGCACATAGGATAGTATAAAAGAGTTGTAAATGTGTATTTTTAGACAAGAGGTATTTCCACATGCCCTTTCCCAAGACATTTTGTCTTTCATCATGCTGTACATTATATTAGGAAAAACATTGGATCCAATCTGGTACCTTACAAAGGACATAGCTATGAATGAGGGACTAGCAAGCTCTTCCTCTTTCTCTTGCTGCACTGTTTGTTGCTGAAGGGTACATGCTGTAACCAGGTAGGCTAATGCCACCTTAGAGCCCTTGAATCCCCTCATTCTCATTTCCCATCCAGTGACAATCAAAGGGCAGAACAAAGGAGGAAGGGCAGTGTATTCTATTGGCTTTTACTTCCTGCAATGCAGAAGGAAATCTCCCAAGGAAAAGGGAGCTATTGAAATTTAAAAAAAAAACCCACAAAAATATATACAGAGCACAAGAGATACTCTAAGCTTTATCATTCAACCTGAAAATAGGATGCACATGGAAGTCTACCCTACCACATGGAAATCTTTGCTTTATGTTTGCTAACAGTTTAGCTTTTTGGTATCAGGAATCAGCAACCTGACAGTAAAACTGGCCACATGCAGCATCCTACAGACTCCCTGATAAGGACACCAGGATCATGCCACTCCACCCACAAGTACGACACACCAAGATAATTTGCAACAATTTCTCTCCATGCAAAAAAGAGACAGTAAAAGAAATCTGTTTATCGAAAGGTATTTGCTGCATCGTAGGGTGCCACTTTAAGGAAACACAGGTGTAAAACTAGTGGAAGAACTGTTGTGAGGAAGATGCAAGCAGTAAATAAGGCTGAGAAAAGTCCTGCTTCCTACTTATCTGGTCATTATTTCTTTAAACAACAAGATAAATCAAAAGGCCAGTGCCCCCCCCGCCCCCACTGGATCACAAGGCATACAGATGCTGTCCATCAGGGATACAAAAGTGGAAATAACTAAATAAAGGCCAAACACTAAGCAATAAAAATGTTGATCCTAGAATTTTCCACTCATAACTTCTGTCATTTGCCAGGTATTGTTAAACATTGCCACTCTGGAAGATAATGAATGTCAGGTGCAGTCTGCACTCCTGTTCTGATGGATAGCATCTCTGGTCTGATGAGGAGAGATTACCCTGCTGAACCTTACAAGACATCTTTAATCTCCTGATTTAGAATCCATTGTCCTCCACAGGTTGTCACTCTCTGGAAAGAATGCAAGAATGTTGCCAAACACTGAAAAACAGACAGCTGCAGGAAAGGGCAACGGGCAGCCATCTGGAGGTGCTCTGCCAACAAAACACTTTAAAGTTAGTAGGAAGAAAAAAAAAATCTCCATCTCCAGGTTCTTCCATTATTAATTAAACATTTTCTGGTTTCCAAAAGAAAAAATGCTTGCTCAGACATGTCCTTGAAACCAGAGACACCAGCAATGTAAACTTTTAAACTCACATGAAGGGTTAGCTCTCTGGAAGAGGAAAATGCCATGATTTGCATGAGAGCAGAGCCAAGAACTTCATGCAACCTGAACGGAGGTGGGCAAGTTGGGTCCTAGAGCCAAGCAAAACAGCTGCTTTCCTGCTCTTAAATACAGGGTGAATACTTTGTAGTGACCACAGCCAAAAACCTGGGCAAATGGAAGCCAGCATGGAGGGTCAGTGTCCTACTCTGTTTTTAAATCACTCTTCACCAGGCAGCACAGACAAAATTTAGTCTAAATCATCAAATCAACAGAAACTGCTGTCCATTTCCATGATTTTTATTCAAGCCTGTGCAGTCACTCACTTGAGATGAAACTCTCCAGTAGCACAAGGCTTTACAATTTAATTGAAACTGGACTTTAACTTTGGGACAGGCCCTGCGCTGCCATTACAATTGATGCAATTGCAAGGGCAGCCCGTGCAGCAAGCACAGAGATGTCGATCGATAGCAGAACAGGCCCTGAAGTAATTTCCATCCCTCAAAATGGCAGTGATTTGCAAAACACTGGATGATGAATTCTGGAAGAATGACTGGCTTAGCGTTAATAAAATCATAACTATGAAGTCTAACTTTTCTGCTGGGACCGAAAACCATGACATATCCGGAGCAGGCTAGGAACTAAATCACCAAAGAATCACAAACTCTGGCTTCAGTGGGGTCAGGACTTCATCTTAGACAGGTCTTTTAATCATTTCAGAGCAAGGAATTCAATGCAAGCGCTTTACATTTCAATCTGTTGCCTTCATCAGTCAAGCATCCATCCTCCCAAAGACTCAGCCTGTTGACCTCCATATAAACCCAGAGCCAAGCTCCTCAGCAGAGCATGTTCCACTCTTTGTTGCATCACTTCACCCAAATGAACGTTGAGGACAAGATGCTTACCATCCTATTTGTGGATTTTTCACTTATCCAAGCATTCTTTTTCTCCCCACATTAGTGCAAGCCTACCCATGTGCAATATAATATTTTTTATAATGCAAGGTTCTGAGTTTGGAGAAGTAGATTAGGAAAAAAGAAAAAAAAAGAGAAGAAAAACACGACAGAGAAAAAAGACATTTTTCTTGGTTAGAGTTTTGGTCAATGGAATGTAAAGATTGTCATTTATCACAGATTGCAGCTAAATAAAAAAATGAGGCTGTCAATGTGAAATGAATAAAATAAAGACAGTATTTTCAAGAGCTTTCCCCAAAGGCTTAAAAATAAGGTCACTTTGATATTGCAGGAAAGAGCTTGGTTTCAGCCTCCTGCTTTACAGATTGATACGCTGGACTCGGTCATTTTTGTGCTAGATGAGACTCCATCTTCTTTTTGTTAAAGAACTTTCCTCCCTCCACTTTTGAAACACAATGAAATATGATACAAAAACCTGCACATTCACCACTTTCTCTGTAATTACCACCACCCCCAGCCCCCGACTCCTTGGAATACACAAATCTTTTCCTACACAATCACATGCCACGCAGTTAAAGTGCACATTCACAGAAAACGGCAGCAGAAGCTACATTTTACCCTGCAAAAGGCTAAATTAACACTGAATTGCTCTTTACTGGTAACATAGCTATGAATCCAAATAAAGCTGCTGTCAGAATTTGTCAGATATATTAAAAGTTCCGGGGAGGGAGGGGCGGGGGGTGTTTGAAAAAGGGGAAATAAGAACTGGTTTCCTCCTCTTTTTTCATATATATATATATATATATATATATACACATAAACCAGCAAATTCCATTTTGTCTTAAAGGGAACCTATTGCTCAAGTGAATTGCTTTCCCTACTCCTATTACCTTCGAAGAGAATACAGCCAGGGCTATATATTGTAGCTACCCTATATTTAGAAGCCAGATAATAAAGCACATAAATAAATACACTGAATAAAACATTAAGACATAAAGGGAGTTAAACAGAACGAAGGGCTAAAGCTTATTGTGCACTAACCATGTATGACCCATTGAAGTACAAAAGGACTCATAATTCTAATTAGTAAAATGCACAGTTATGATTTAAATCGGGAGCAAGCCAACACGGTGCCTGTCTGGGGCCGCGCACTGGAGGCCTTTCGGTGGCAGTGCAGAGCCCTCTGGTGGAACGAGGAACGGTGGCCATGGAAACTGCACAGCAGCACAACTTAAAAATGACACTCCAAGCCAAAATAAGGTGGGCTTTTCTTTTTCTTTGAAGCAGCAATGTTTTCAAAAGAAAGCTTCATTTATTTATTTCAGACATGCAGCCTTCACTTAGGCAGATGAAAACCTGGAGCCTAGGTAAGGGAGGAATTGGTCCTCTGGATTTAACAGGGACAGGATTCTGTCCACAGAGTTCTTAGAGTCGTGAAAATCTACAACTGATGTGGAAACAATCCAGTCTGCTACCAAAAAGCCTGATTGAGAGGTATTAATAGATCTGAATTCCAGCTGATACTGGCATTTGACTTTCAGGGCTTAAAATCATCAGGCTTGAGGGCCCTGCAAACCAGACCCATACATGCCTCAGCACATGAGATGCTGTTTTGTACATAAAGAAGCAACCTTCCCCCAGGACGTTCCCAGTGTTGCTCCTACCCACCTTCATTCAGCCACTAAGCACAGTCCAAGAGCCTCACTGAATCCTCTTCTCTATCCTCCAGATGAGCTAATACCATTTCTTTCTTCATCTGATGTCTGTCTTATTGTTCACAGAATGGCCTGGGTTGGAAGGACCTCCAAGGTCATCCAGTCCAGCCCCACTGTAGTCAGCTCAACTAGATCTGGCCACCCAGAGCCCTATCAAACCTCACCTCGAATATCCCTGGGGAGATACATACCACAGAGGTGCTAATTGGCTTGGCCTTGGCCAGAGGTGTTACAGTAAGGGATCTCTCACTGACAGCTCATCAAGTTTTCACTCTGATATAGGCTGCTTTTCCTCACTACCTAAAAAGGGTCAATGCAGCATGTACTTTTCCAGGAACCAGGTTTGTCCACTAAGTTTGGAGGGAATTCTCCCACCCTCCAGGGTATTGACTTCTTTGTGCTGTTTGGGGCACAGAAATGAGCTACTAAACACATACCCTCTGTATTGCCTTCAGGAAGTCTGGTTTGCTGCCACTACCAAATGACCATCCCTCTGACAGGTTAGACTAGCACCTCTTCAGAGAGCCACCAAAGAAGCACAAAGAAAAAGCAGATACATTCTGAAAAGGACTGCTTTCCATCAGCCAGAGCAAGCCTATTGCTGCATTATCCACTCAGATTGCTCTACACAAGCTGAGCCTTTCCATGCATCCATCTCTCCCTGCTCAAGCATCACTCAGTAGAAAACAAAGGAGAACACGCGTGGAATCCCACAAAATTACTTCAGGTCCCAGTGTGGACCCTGCTCAGCAGCTAACGTAAGAAGTTTGTCTTTTACATGAGGTGCAAATCAGAGGTCTTCTCTGAAACCAGCTAGGATAGCATTCTGGTTGCTGGAAATCAAATCTAAGATGCCAAGCAGCAAATTGCAAATTTCAGCTGGATTTCACCAAGCAAAGAGTTTACAATAGCTCAGTCTGGTGATCAGTCCCTCCTGAACTGTTTTCCCAGTCTCTATGGTCACACATATTTGCTGGTCACTGTCATTTGACCTCTGACAACTGTCTAAATCATAGAACCATAGAATTGTTAGGGTTGGAAGGGGACCTCAAGGATCATCTAGTTCCAACCCCTTCCATGGACAGGGACACCTTGCACTAGATCAGGTTGCCCAGAGCCATCCAGCCTGGCCTTAAAACCTCCAGGGATGAGGGCTTCTACTGCCTGCCTGGGAAAATAACCTAATTTTATGCGCAACAAGGAACAAACTCACTAAAGATGCTGCTATTTATTCCTCTTGTTAGCTAAAATATCTGCATCATCCTGCAGGTGTGATAAGCAAAACAACCCATTAGGACTACCACTGAAGGCTTCACTTGAAAGCACAAAGAAAAGAGAAAGCATGAACTAAGGCAACTGAGACATAAAATTGGTGTTGCTGGAAACTTCAGATGTGCCTTAAATATATGGATTCTGGGCATGTTAATGAACTTTCCAAAAGCTAGGCCTTTAAGCAAGCAGAAAGAGGCCAGAAGAATTTCAGGTGTGAGAATCATCACATAAAAGTAAAACACATCAGTCTTCAAAAAGCCAAGCTGCACTGGTGTTTCATGACAGAAACTGCTCAGCTGGCTATACCAATTAATGCTCTGTAAGTCCAACCCCCACATGAGGTGACCTGAGGAAGTATCTTTTCAGTGCTTCATTATTTGTGGATCCTGACTTATAGCAGTGAGGTGGAAACAAATCTTTTCCAGTACTAAATGTATGTTGCTTCATTCAGCACAGCATGGAATTGATAGTTATGTCGGTATCACTTAGGTACTCTGGGAGCCTGAAATATTGTCCAATTTAAAACAGCTATGGTAAGGTTGGTGGTAATGCTTCCTCAGCTATTGTCAGTGAAAAGACAAGCTCTTCAGAAAGGTAATTCAGAGCAGCAAAGTCTTCTCTACATAGATGTAGAGGGGAGCCTGCTGAAACAATGTGCATAAGCGACATCTTCAGTGATCTACTGGTAATGAGAAGGAACATTTCTCCTCTACCTTTTGCCTAGTTAACTCTGCCAGTCAAAGCAATTACAGCATTTAGAATAAAAAGCCAGGCTGTGGCCTCCAGCTGGGCTCAAGATCCAAAGATCTTCAAAGCAATGACAGGACTAGCTTGCTAGATTGAACAGCCTCTTTCTCCACTAGCAATTATTTGATGGTGGTGAATATTTTGCAGAACAAAAGAAGGACCAGGTCTGCCTTACACTTCGTTGCGGTGAAGAGGCCCTCTTTGTCAAAGGGACTGCTCAATGGCATTCTCTCCCCTCTTTTGAGAAAAGGATGGTTATTGGGCTCCTTAAAGATCTCATCTCTGTTCCTGTCTGAAGATGGCAGAGACAGTTGTCGAATGTCATTCTTTCAGGCACCATCTAACACGGCCAAAGTCAATAACTGTCTTTGCCCAGATTAGGCTCCTTAAAAATGACACTATTTTTAAAAGAAAGGGGAGAAAAAAAAACCACCAAACCACTCAATCCCCACTTTTCATCTTAAACCCTATTGTCAGCTTTTGCTTAATAGACTTTCTTAGCTTTAATGAGTAAGTAGTTTTTCTTAAAGTGACCAGGAATGTCAAGCACACATGGATTTTCAGGGGCAGACACAACAGTGTTCTTAAAAACCAGCTCCTCCTAGCACAGGCTAAACCCTCCTGCCTCAAGCAGCAGGTATTGCCCACCTAGCACATGCCTGTCAGATGCCAGCTGCTTGACCTCAGGGACGCTGGGCAAAGCCTTTGCCTACCCCAAAGCCTTTGCCTAACGCAAAGCCTGAATTCCTCCCTTTAATGTGCTTCAGGGTATTTCACTTTGAAAAGGCTGTCTATTGACTGCAAAAACGTTATCTCAATTGCCATCCAAGAACGTGCTAATTTGTATTAAACAAACGAGGCTAATTATTTGCTTTATCCTGGAACAAGCAACACTTCAAGCCCTAAATGATTTGTTTTCCTGATGAACGATGTGTTGTCTCGCTCGCATGTATTCTCCACAGCTCTGACCATACATTAGAAGGTCAGTCTCAGTGCTACATCAAACGGCACAGATTATATGAGGCTGGGAAAGGCAGTCCCTTGAGCACGAATCTCCAAGTCTTCTAAATGCTCTGTGGTGCCACGTGTCAGACATGGGGAACTGGGAATCAAAACCGGGGGGTGACCGTTTCATCTGCTACATGGAAGCAAAAGGGGGGATGGAGGTCACTCCAGTGTACACATCTGAGAAACTCATGTCCGAGGAAAAAATATGACACATTAGTGATGAAAGAGAGCTCCACAATCTAACCAAAACCATTCCTGAAACCAAACCATTCTAATCAAACCATTTACTGTGTCCAATTCTGGGCCACTCAGTTTAGGAAAGATGTTGACTTGCTGGAACGTGTCAAGAGAAGGGCAACAAAGCTGGGGAGGGGTTTGGAGCACAGCCCTGTAAGGAGAGGCTGAGGGAGCTGGGGTTGCTTAGCCTGGAGAAGAGGACGCTCAGAGGAGATCTTATTGCTGTCTATAACTACCTGAAGGGAGGTTGTAGCCAGGTGGGGACAGGATCTTCTCCCAGGCAACCAGCACTAGAACAAGAGGACACAGCCCCAGGCTGCGCCAGGAGAGGTTTAGGCTGATGTTAGGAAGAAATTTCATAGAGAGAGGATTTTGCCATTGGAATGGGCTGCCTGGGGAGGTGGTGGAATTGTCATCACTGGAGGTGTTTAGGAAGAGACTGGATGGGGTGCTTGGTGCCATGGTTTAGTTGATTAGATAGGGCTGGACGATGGGTTGGATGCGATGATCTCCAAGGTCTCTTCCAACCTGGTTTATTCTATTCTATTCTGAAGAGCAGAACCTTTCTTTAGCCTACCAGAGAAAGCACAGTACACAAATCTGCTTAACAGTTGAGCAGCTTGATTGTGTTTTTACAGTGCCACTTTGACACAGGAAACAATTCTGATGTCAAATAAAAGTATACAGTCAAACATTCCGAAATGTTATGCTAAAGAGATTGTCCTAATTTACATAACACATCATGGGTGTTCATCACAGGAGCGCAGCACACAGATCACAACTGCCTTGTTACAGGTATTCCCCTTACCTACACATGCAAAGTGCATCCTTTGAAACACAAAAATAACGTTTCTTCTATAAGACTCTTCCCTGAAAGGCAAATGTTGCAGACAGCTCTTCTCTAAGTGTAGCTGTGTAGTCAGCTCTGAAACGCTCTGCTAAGGCAGTTGTTTATAGGAAAGGTCAAGAGGGCCAAATTAACTTGTCATTGTGCATAGACCCTCTTCCCCACTGAAGTGTTTCAACTATTTGCCATAACAGCTACCTGCAAACTGGTACCATGGATCATCCTCCAACACTGTGCCCACTGGAGTCACTTTTTGGGTTTTATTCTCCAAAACCCATGACTGTGTTTTATAGTCAAATATGTATGAGTGCTGCACAGCACCAGGGAACACAAACACTCAGGATGGGGCAAGGAGGTGGTTTGTGCACCTCTGATACACACACTGCTGACATGTTGTGAGCACACAGACCCAGCAGCTACAGGCAGGTCACAGTCAGTGCTGCTCACCAGAACTAGAGCCTTCAGCTTCTACCCAGACAGTTACCAGATGCAGCAAGAGAAGAGGAAAAAGGTTCTTATCTGGAGGATGGATCCTCTAACAAATGTATCTCTACTTCCTAGCACTGAGCCGAAGTGGGCGTTAACATTAGACCTGGACCCACAATAGTTTGTCTCAGAGTAAAGAACATCACATGTCGATTTCAGGCATCACACTGAACTTTAGAATGGCAAACAGCAACACTTGCTCAACCCCCCAAGCCAGCATGAAGCTAACTATTGCACTAAGAATCTAATCATCTCCTCACGGCATTGCAGCCAGGCTTCTGACCTCTCCTAAAAAGCAGAACTCAAGTGTTATTTTGTTAAATCACCTCTTTCTCACCTCAAAGGTGACATAGAGTTAACTCAGCTATACAGTTTCAGGGCCTGCACTGAGATCTTTGCATTAGCACCTCAATATTTCTTTCTGCTTTCAAGCTGATTTGCCTGCATGATCCTATCACAGAGATGTTGCCTTGAAGTTCCAGCCTGGTGGCTCTTCATGAAGTCAGCCAAACTTGTTCTGAGCTACTTCTGCCATTTATAATAAGATACTACACTGTGCCTGGTAGGTGTACCCTACTGCAATAACATGACCTCTTAAATGCAGTATCTTTCTCTTTGCCTCACTATGAAAATTAGGAAGAGGTGTATATTACAAGGTGAACTAAACCACAGTCAAGTACTTGTGTTACTTAGAGAAAGAAAGTCTGAGGGCTTTGATCTATTGCCCATCAAAGCCAATGATACCCTTTGTACAGTCTCTTGATAACAACTGGATTAAGAAAGGGAAGATAAAGATAGATTTCAGAATATCTTTGGGTAAGGATAAAGCAAAATGACACAAATCCCAAAGTCCTAGCAGTCATGAAGTCACTCCAAAACTGTCTGGTGAGCTTCAGTACATAGAATTATTACAGAAAAATAGCATGACCAGTTACAATAACTCATTTTCTCTTGTTGTTTTTGCATTTTTAACCCATTTCACTGGTTATAACACGGTGTCAACAGCCTCATCAATTATCCATAGCTTAAGAGTGGCCCTAGCATTCTGCAGTGGTATTAATTGGGCTCAGTAGCACATAATGAGTTTAAAAGCTCCTACCTGTGTGCCCCCGGGGATGGTGGCTAGAGGCGGACAACAATTTACAGCAGACCATTAACACATAGACCAGAAAGAGCCAGTCAGATAGAAGCATTGATTTGGCATAGAATCTCATCCTGGAGGCAGAAAGGATGCAGTTGAGTGCAAGAACAATGTGAGAAGGGAATAGCATAAAAATGATGGGGGGAGGAAAAGCTGAGATGATGTCACAGAATAACTAAAGTGGCTTATAGCAAGGCAACACTGACAAAAAAACCCCACCACATATCCATGGTTTAATTGTGATCAGTTCTTTGTTAAGCATGTTTTATAATCAGAAGCAAGGCAATGGCTATCACATTGTATTACCCACAGACACAGACGTATAATAACACAGTGAGTGCAATACATCTCTATAGATTGGAGATAAGTGGTGTGGGGCTTTTTAATTAAGATCCATCCACACTGAAATTTAAATATCAATAAAGTTGTGCTACTATTTTTTAACTGCATCTCTACCAACATCACAGGAACATCACAGAAAAAAAAATGTCCTTTTTGCTTCATACCTCTCAGGACATGCTTGCTAATGCTACTAGCTCCCATGCAGCCATGCATTTCGGTTGGCTGGATCACCCACGCACAACATCTGTGGGCTTCCCTGAGATCAGTGAGTTTTCTGAGGGTTGAACACTCGTGAAACCATCACCTTACTCACGTATGTGAGGACCTGCTGCTCTGCCAGGGTGTCAGAAACTGCATTTCAGAAAACATTTGTTCTAAAGAAGTGGGATACTGTTAGCCTTTATTCACATAAGTGTAGGAACTAAGACCACAAATCCTCAGTAATTTTGCTGCAGAGATCTACAATTAAATCCCCCAATAGCTTATGTTATGCCATTCATCATATAGAAAGGTAATCTAATAATTTCTTTTTAAACTCAGTTATGATGATTTATTACTTGTGCTCTACATAAATGGGTATTATGCATTTGAACCCTTAGACACAATGTTCCACACTTGCAGCAAATGCTGTAAGCAGGAATACATCAAATTAATTAAAGGCAATTTATAGATTTGCATAAATTGAACTAAATACTACTTTCATAGCAGTGACGTTAGTCTGCAGTTAATCAGCACGCTGGGATTTGCACAAGCCTATCCTAAGCATGCTTATTTACACCAAAAAGTCCTGTGGGAACTTCTTTTCCCCTGCAGATTCCAGTTCTGATTCTTCCAAGTGTTTTCTAAATATTTTGCTTATCTCTGCATCTTCAAAATACCTGAGACTCTTCAGCTAACCCAGTGCTGAAATGCTGAATGGAGCTGGCAGTTTGAAAACAAACCCCTCAGGCTTTAGACAGCTCTACTTTCAAAACCAGGTGTAGCCCTTGGATCCTGTTTTACATTTGATGACCATCTACAAATGAAACTAAAACATGGCTTTTTCAATTATTGTTTTAAAGCATTTGCATAATTTCCCTTTCTCACATCACAAAACAGTTTTGTTCTCTCTTTGTGTGTGAATGGGGATGTTGATGAACCCCAAGCAACTCACAGGTGCACTTATTAATAGAAAAGTTAAGACTGCTGTATGTAAATGCAATTTAACAACAAAACACTATTTTACACTTGAGTGAGGGGGGAAAAAAACCCCACATACAGTGGTGAAAACCTCAGCACCTTCAGCTGTCCTTCTAGACTTCACTCCAGCCTACAAACTTCTTTTAAAAGCCACTCGAACGTTGCTAAAATATACCTCACTTGCATACAGATTCCTGAAAAAAAGCCCACCCCAAAACACTTATTTTGCATGTAAAGAAGTGGCATCTTAAGGACTGATTTGGCAAAAAGATACCATTTCTTGCTTTAAGAAGGTGCTTTATTTCAAACAGAGTCTATTGCCACCCTGAATACAAATGAACCAGTACAGGAAGAAACACACTGTGGCTCTTTTGCAGCAGTATATAGCAGCCTTGTTCAAACATGAATCAAGCCCAGAAGATAAAGATGTCACTGGTTCTTGCCTACCCTACAAGTATCCTCTTAAGGAGCACTCTCAGACTAATTCAGAGCATCTAATAAGCATGGGCCTAATTCACCTCTTGCACCCAAATGAACCACATAATGCTGCTGCAGCTAATGGGATTGAGTCACTGTGAAACAAGCATAAATGTTATTATTGCTGTTGTTCTAGTCTAAGGAAACTGGCCAGTAAGCTCTGAAATCAACTAACCATTTTAGATTTTAGTCATCCAAAGCTTGCCCAGGAAAGTAAACCTCATTTTCTTGAGCAGAGTGATGAATCTAACTTTGGTTTTCTTGCTCTCTCCATGAGAAACACAAGGCCTACACCTTGTGCACCAGTTACCACTGACGAGGAAGTCATCAGCTGTTCATCTTGCAGCAGCATCCTTGTGCTGCTCTAAATGCACACATAAGACACTCATCTGGGTACTAGAGGAGACCCCAGCTCTGGTGTCACTCTGTGGTGTCATAATGAAGACAGGACCTTTCTTTGGGTTTCCTGAGGCATGACTGAAACCAGGATCTCACCCTTGGAATTAAATAAATAGATCAGACCTTTGAGCATGGCCTTTCTGGTGTGAGCTGAAGGAAGGGACAGGTATTTATTCCCAAATCATGTGCCACATGCTCAACAGCTGCTGCTTCAACATTTAAGAACCCAGGTGTTCCCACCATTCCCAGTGCAGGGCCAAAGCTGGTCTCAGAGGAAATGGTTGTGTGCTGAACTAATTTCAAAAGCTTTCCCAGATGATGAGTTTGACTCATTTGAAGCCACAGGCCTGATGTTAGGGAATGTTAAACCACACTTCACCAGGTTAAGAGGGTAACCTCACCCCTTTGTCAAGCGTATTCGAGTCCAGGAAAACTTGTATCACTACAAAGCATCAACTTGGTTATAACCAAACTGAAAGGCTGCTAAAAGCATTCAGTACCACAAAAAGGCTACAACATTTGCAGGCTTTAGTCTGCCTCGGAGGTAGACAGGACACAAGTCTTCAGCCCAATAATATAAAGACATACAAGAAGCCCTTTAAAAAGGCAGGAGAAGGATGAAATCTGGCAGACAGATGCAGCAAGGGGTGCTGAGCCCTTCAGTGTCAGTGGGCTGCTACTTTCAGAAATGTCAAGCCTTCATTCTCTGTTGGATTCAAGTGGATATTGTTGCTAACCAGAACAGCGAATCTTCAGTGTCTTTTGAAAGATAAAAAGTGCTCTTACCTTGGGGACTTTGCAAGAATTTTGTTCCAGTCAAACACAATTATTTCAGTGTGTTTTTCATAGTTATTCCAGATTCCCATTTGCAGCAGCAAACAAGCCTTTCTGCATTTCAGAATGATTCCTTCGCTTTGGGGACCTAGAAAGCAAGCCACATTACACTGCAATTAACGGCTGGGACAGCGCTCTGAAATAGATCCTGCTTACCAAAACCATTGTTTCACAGTGCCACCTACAGTGCAATCCAAGACAAAAGGCAGCAGTCATATCACTCTTTTAGCTTGTTTCCAAGAACACAGAGAAACTATGCCAAGGCAGCTCTGAAATATCACTACATTAACAAAAGGCAAAGTTCACCATACTAGAAATCACACAGTTATTGTGTTTGGCTCAATGTGTCCTTACAACCACATGTCCTCTTGCAACTCAACTGCTGGGAAAGTTGGAAGGTCTAAGAGACCACCATAGTACAGATTTCCACACGATTATGTGAAATCCCCAACAGTTTGAACCAGAGATTATCAAAGACGGGAAAAATCCTTCATTGTCCTCATAAAGTTTCAGCCAAGGAAGGTCTTTGGAGTCCAGCAGCCTCAGGAGCAGAGGGTCTGCAGGGTCACACCCACGGGATTGTGTCTGTGTGATCAATGCATTATAAGCACCCTCTGGCACTTTCATCTCTATGTGCTTCCAGCATCACACCTCACCCAGCCCACCTATACCCAGAAGCTACACTTTGAAACCCCACTATGTGGAGACACTTTGCAGCAGTTCTGCAGAGTAATGAGCTCACTGCATTTCATAGATGTCTGTTTCTCTTTGCTTTTAGTGTTTGTATTTGTTCTCTCACTTTCATCCCTGGGCTCAACTTGACCTTCTGCTATTGAAAACACAACACCCTGCAATTTGTGAGAGTAATAGTAATGTGGTCTTCACATACAAAGCGATCACAATAACCTGTTCTCATCGTCTCCCACCACTCTTTTCATTTCACCCTTCCTTTGATCAATTAGAAATTTGCTTTTAAGAAACACAAAATTACACTGTCACATCAGAGGGCAAAGCATCTCTGGGATCATAAAAGCCTGTATGCAAACACCTTTCCGAAGCTTAGGACAGGAAAGCCCCTGGCTCAATACACTCAGCTTTCTGTTCAGAATACCCTGAGAAAAGAGAGTAATTGCTGGAATTAAAGAGGTACCAGGCCAGCAGTCTATAATTAATCACATTTTACTCTGTCTCCATTTTCCAGTGTGGACTAATTTAGAGTGAGCCAAAATCAAAACAAAGTGTGGGCATAGAGATGTCTTAAGACAAAGTGCTACCATCCTGCTTTAGTCCTTTCTTGTACAAATGCACACAAAATAAATCAGCATGACTCGAATGGCCTATTGAGAGAAAACAAACAAACAGACTTTTCAATATCATATTGAATGACCAGAATGGTGGTGTGGTATATTTTTACCCATTTTACAATAGGACAGGTGGATAAATATATTCTTACAATGCTCTTGTAGAGATCAATATTGCAATACACTAACTGGGGCTGTAGTGCTTATCTGCTCCATCATTTTTATTAGAGAGGGAAAAATAACTGGTGTGGATGCATCCACAGGTAAACACTAACTTAAGTGTAACCTGCTCTGTAAACATGTTAGACACTGGTAAAAGACAAGGAAGTATTGATTATTCCAACTCCTCTTCATTAAATGGATCCAGCCAAAGTAGCAGATGATACAGCCAGCAGCATATCTTGAGGCTTTCTGATGCCTTCCAGACAGTGATATTTCTTAAGAAAATAAGATTATTTGAGATGAGTGTAAAGCAAACTCCTACAGTACAGTCTTCAGTCTGAGGTTCAGCTGGTTGATGTCAATAAAGGAGGCAGATCAGAGCAGAAACAAGAGGCTCAGCTTGTTCACGGTGGTAAAAAGAACACCAGGTTTCTCACGGCAAAACCACGTTTTGTGTGCATTTTGTGACCAGGGGTTTTACAGCTGGTCCCTGCCTCATCTCAAGGTTCAGTATTGCTTCAGAAAACACAGCTTTTCTTATTTGCAGGCTGTACAAACAAGCAACTCACTCCTGTCCTGCTCCAGGGCAGTGCAGCTTGCAAGGGGAACTGTTCCCACAAGCAGGCACTACCCCCCACCACCCCCACCAGCCACCCATGGGCAAAGCAAGTGCCACTGTAGATGAAATAAAAATCAGTGTCAGCTCCCAGGACACTCCAACATTTCTGACAATAACTGGGATTTTGTGCATGAGGTCCTTGACTTCAGTGCTGCAGGGTTGATTTACACAGGAGGGATTTGAAGAGAAGTTACCCATGGAAAGCAATCTTATGAAGAAGGGAATTGTTTTGAAACAAGAAACTAGTCAGGAAGCTACAGAAGATGATGATGGGGGAGAGGGCAAGAGCTCCATTCTCAGTGTTTACACATGGCTTGGTCATGAACAACTCCTGCTTTGCACCTTAGTCTGCTTGGACCCCACTTCAGGTAACACAACTCTCTATGAGCCCATACTGAGTCTGTGTTCTGGTATCTGAAGAGAATTGCGGTGATCGGATCTGCTGCACCTCAGTCCCAGCACAGTCTGTTCTCTGTGACTCTGCACTTCAGTGCAATAGCTATAAATAGCATTTCTCTATGCCAGAGAAGTGTTTCAAGAATAGAAACAATAAAGGTCTAAAATTATTTGAAAATTGTATGGGCACTGTATAATTCCTTTGGCAGATGGAACAAGATAGCATTTTAAATTAGGTACTTTTCCTACTAATATTTACATGTTGTAAAATATTTCTTATAGCTAGTTTCTGTAAAGAACAAATTACTAAACCCTTTTATGCCATCGTTTATAATAAGCTATTAAATAATTTAGAACACCTTCATCCATTAAATATTTAAAAGGCTTTAATTTCTCCATTCTCAATAATTCCTCACTTAAAGATATGGCACCCCTTAAAAGACTCCTTTTCTGTAAAGCAATTGGTAGGAGGAAAGCAAAGACGAGTGCCACAAACTTCACAGGGGGATTTGCCAGCCTAGAAGTTTAACCTCACCGTTAGCCCTTTGAAACTTTTGTGTCTTACTGAATAAAGAACTGAGAGAAAACAGAGCAACATCTGCAGTTTCATAGAACAGGAGGAACAATAATCCAGTCTGGTCATCGCATGCATTTGAAAAGCATCGCTGTTTGAGTTTCAAGGGAATCAGAGGCAAAACTCAGGAGCTACAGTTCCGCTGGGCTGCATCCAAAGCAGTGCTGGACAGCAGCAGTTCGAGATCAGTTCTGGTGAGACCCCACCTGCAGCGCTGTATTCACAGCACAGGAGAGACACCGACTTGCAAGGCCGTTGAAGTGGGACTCTAACGCTCCCTTCCAGCCCAAACCAAGCTGTGACTCTGTTTGCAGAACTCAGGGGCAGTACGGGGCGGTGGGGCGCGTCTCGGCTCTTCGAGCCAAGGCAGGCTGGGACGGGGTAGGGCGGCCGCTGGCCTTGCGGCGTGGCGCTACTGCCCCCTGGCGGTCATCCTCCGCCTCGGCAGCTCCGCCGGCTCCCGCAGCCCGCCGGCACGATGGAGCTGTCCCCGGCCCCGACCGCATGCATAATTCAGCGGCGAGCTATTAAACACTTCCAACTTTTGTCATTACTCGGAAATCTCATTAAATCTCATCCGTACAGCGTGCACCGATTGCTCTGCCGAGCCCCGCTCATTGTTCCCCGCCAGAGCCACCTCGGTCCTCAGAGAGATCCTCTCTGAGCCCCCCACCACTACCACAAAGCCTCTAATTTGCTGGCGCTCCTTTGTGCCAGAATGAACTGTCCATGCAAATTAAGTTTCATAGTTAATCATATTAACACGTTGCTGTCACAGGATTGCTCTGTTCGCTGTTCTCTGGGAGGGCAGGAGTGTGGGCAGCTGCAGGAGGGGGACAGGGACTGTGATCCTCCTTCCCCACCTCCCAGGCTGTGCCCGATCTCCTCAAGGCTCTCCATGCACCCATAGAAATGGGCCAGCCAGAGGGAAATAACACGGTTTATATTCTCATTTAGTCTCCCATGCAGAAATCTCTATCAGGCCAGGTAAGTTTAGCATGATCTGAAGACTTCAAGTGGCAGTAAATTCACCACAGCCTGAGTTACTCCAACAGTTAATTAACCTCACTTCAAACACTGCACCCAGTTTCCAATCTGAACTCTTCTAGCTTCTACTTCTAGGCATCTGATCTCATTAGGTCTCTTGCCGGCAGATAAAAGGCTACTCTACTTTCAGGTATCAATGCCCACAGCTCACTGTCATGTCCCAGACTTCCACATAAGTGAGATGGAGGAAGCCTCTCCTTGGAAGGCTTTACACTATTAAATCCATCATGCAGTTCTTTTCTGCATCACTCAGTTTCTGAACATCAGATCTTTTGAAGTGAACCACAGAAGGTACAATAACCAGAGATGATCTTTATCAGTACTGCAAACAGCAGTCACAAATCTTCCAGCTTGTACCTCATGTTCCTTCCTGATATTCCTGCTTGTCTAAACAGCTAGTGGATGGACAAGTAAGGTGCTTAAAGTCTTCAGTTCTGCTCATCATTAATCACACTGAGTGACAGTTACACCAGAGTAAATAAGCATAGTAGCAAATAAGACTCTTCTCAGTGCAAGAACCCAAAACTTCTGCTGAACCCAAATCCTCTACCCTTTGCTCCCAAAGTCAACAGCAATTTTTCTGTTGTGTTTGCTCTCCTGCTTTCATGTAATTCTTTATTTCACCAGACAGAGTTTCAATGGCTGAAACCAGAGAAACACGTGTCATGCTATCCTCCAATTGTCTCATTTGATCAGTGAATTGGCCAACCGTAGGAGAAGCACCACCATAATTTCTTGCCACAATTCTGCTTGCCAGAATATTTGCATAATTAGGAGGAGCAAGTTTGATGAGCTTTTTAGCAAGACCAGTTCCTACAGGAATTTCATCAGGATTCAGAGTCTCATGGCCACCATAGAGTACCTCTCTAACAGCAAATTCTCTCAGACGCTTGATTCCCTCATCTATGGTAGTCCAGGGTTTGGCATTCCATGGAAGATCATCTCGGGAAGGATACCTCATGAGAGTTGCCATTAAAAGGCGAATCCACAGAGTAACCTTACTGAGAGTCCTGCCTAGATGTCTATCTATTCCATTATCCTTTGAGAGAGTTCCTAGTTGGGCTGCTGACTTGTCTCCAACTACCAGAGCTGGAGCACCTGTATCATAGCATCTACCAAGCCAAGCTAGGATTGGCTCCTTATCTGCTCTGATGTAATCTTTACGCACATTCCTCAATTCTTCCCTGGGTGACGAACAGCTCTCAATGTCATCTGACTCCTCCTCCTCTGCCTCATCTTCCTGAAGTTCTTGTCCCAATAATCTTACTGTCACTCTCCTAAGAATCTGCTTAAGGTCAGGGGTACCACCTTTAGTTGTTCTGCTATCAGCAATTTGCCCTGCATCTCCATCCAGTGATGATCTCAATAACTCAGCTATATCTTTAAGACAAACCTTTTCCTCCATCTCAGCAGGGTCTCTTTGAGCAGAAGTTCCCTCACCAGGATCCTGCTGCTCTCCCCCATCAGCATCTGGATCAGCTTTGCCCTTTTTTCCTCTCGTACTTAAAACAGCTACCTGCTTAACTGGAGCTGTGTTTGGATTTACAGCTGGCTTAATAGAAGCTGACAGGTTTTGAGACGAATCAGCTGCTGTGGAGGACACTTCCGGTCCTGCCGAAGAAGAAGGAGGAAATGGCTTTGCCCCATTAATGGCTGCCGAGGGCGTGGAAGCCATGTTAGGAGCTGCCGCTGCCGCTGGCTGATTGCCAGAGCCACCAACAGCACCGTTCAGAGCAGCCTTTCCGATGGACTTTTTAGCCTTGTCGTTAACTGATACAGATTCTGCATTTTCCTCATCACTAGATACCTCTGGGGTAGAGTTAGAGCTGCGCTTTCTGCGTTTCGATCTACGCTTAATTACAAAGCAGGCTTTTGACACTCTATATATCTTCCTCTCTCGGTACAGCGTATATAACAAGTACGCAATCACCATCACCAGCAGCAGATTGAAACACATCAAATAAATCACCTTTGGATCCCAGCCATCACTTAAAACAACCCTTTCGCCTACCGGGATCTTAAACTCCTTTATCTCTATGGGCAGAGTGCTGGAGGTCACATTCCCGTATCTGTTAAGCCAAAAGAATCCCAGGCACCGGTCGTAAAGAAGCTGAATCTTATACTTAAACCATAAATACAATTTATACATCAAGTATCTGCCTAAGCGATCGAAAATCATTCCCAGAACATGCTTATAGATAAGGACCCCAAAAATTGAAAAGAACAGACGCTCCAAAAGCCAAAACACTTTCATGTTTGCAACTCCGACTCGAGCAGGCAATAAATCAAGCAACCTTTTAGCCCAGCTTCTGGACAGCAATTATCCACAAGCCCCACGTTGGGCGCCAATTAAAAATATGTGGTGGAGTAGGAAGGTTCCCCCCCACACACAGAAGAATTCCACAGCTAACTCAGCCGGAGAAGCAGATGAAAGCTGTATTTTACAAGCAGATGTGGAATGCAGTGAATATGTACAAAAATATACAATATTTACAATATATACAGAAATATACAGCAAAGTATGTAATACAGGAAACCTTTCCCCAACCCCGCCCTGCGGCCAGGGGGTTCGGCCTGCCGCTCCCTTCTCCCTCCCTACCACCCCTTTTTCCCAAAAGGGTTAGAGAGAGAGAGAAAGGAAGGTAATTAAAAGGGGAAAACTTTGTTAAAGCTCAAAGCGAATGCAAAAGTTAGTTTTCTTATCTGGTTAGAGAGGAATCGTAGAGAGAAACGAGCCAGCTCACAGCACAGGGGGAAGAAGAAGACTGCAGACTGACTCCCCCGACTGAAAGACTAAACAAAAATTTACAGCTGGGTCCCACCAATGAAATTGAATTAGCATATCTCTTGTTTTCATTCTAATATCAAAACATTCGCCCAGAGTGTTCAGAAAGTGTCTCTTTCTTAAAGGCACAGCCTAAACCGGTCACACCATACCTTTGTGAGCAGAAGTTGCATGTCTCTGCTGAAGAGACAGCCCTTTGTTGAAATAGATTTATTGCTATTAAAATTGTGTGATTGGCCAAGCTTGGAAAGCAGACCCAGAAAATCTCACGGCTGCCTACTCATGTGACGAGTTTCACCAAGCAGGGAACTGCAGAAACATTATATCATAGTATCATAGTATCAGTCAGGGTTAGAAGGGACCACAAGGATCATCTAGTTCCAACACCCCTGCCATGGGCAGGGACACCCCACACTAGATCAGGCTGGCCAGAGCCTCTCTCAAGTCAGAACTTTGGAGGGAAAAGTTTAATCCCAGGGTCAGTTCCTGATCATGTGATGGTGAATTTTCAGTCACAAAATTACTACATGGTTTATAATGAATTTTACATCTGAAATGATAAAAGGTTCATGCATGTGTGTCCCCCCCAAAAAAAATAGTAATTAAGAAATACTGTGATAAAAAAGCCAAATTATGAGCCAGCAGTGTGCACTTGAAGCCCAGAAAGCAAATCACATCCTGGGCTGCATCAAGAGAAGCATAGCCAGCAGGTCGAGGGAGGTAATTCTCTCCCTCTGCTCCGCTCTGGTAAGACCCCACCTGGAGTACTGCGTCCAGTTCTGGAGCCCCTATTACAGGAAGGATCCAGAGGTGCTGGAATCTGTCCAGAGAAGGGCCACGAGGATGATTAGAGGGCTGGAGCTCCTCTCCTATGAGGGCAGACTGAGGGAGTTTGAGCTGTTCAATCTGGAGAAGAGAAGGCTCTGAGGAGACCTTACTGTGGCCTTCCAGTATCTGAAGGGGGTCTACAAGAAAGCTGGGGAGGGAAAGCTGTCAGGTAATGATAGGACTAGAGGGAATGGAGCAAAACTAGAAATGGGTAGATTGAGATTGGATGTTAGGAAGAAGTTCTTCCCCATGAGGGTGGTGAGACACTGGAACAGGTTGCCCAGGGAGGTGGTAGAAGCCCCATCCTTGGAGGTTTTTAAGGCCAGGCTGGATGTGGCTCTGAGCAATCTGATGTAGTGTGAGGTGTCCCTGCCCATGGCAGGGGGGTTGGAACTAGATGATCCTTGAGGTCCCTTCCAACCCTGACAATTCTATGATTCTCTGTTTCTATATGGAGTCAATCAGCCATCTGTGGTGCCCTGTGGTTTCTAACAATCAAGGTGAAAACTTTGGGAGGCTGTAAAAGCAGAGATTTACAACATCCACTCTCTCTGCAGCGAACACTTTAAGCATAATCAATATAGAATCAGACTGGTTTTGGTTGGAAGAGACCTTTAAGATGATTGAGTCCAACGATTAACCTGACACTGTCAGGTCACCACAACAGCAGATCTCATGAGGTAATACATGCTGGAGTTACCACAGAGTTCACTCATATGGTGAACAAAGTGATCAATCAAGTGATAGCCAAGGTAGGACGTTCAGACAGGAGACATTACTATTTGTGAATGGACTAAGCAGGCCTCTGTAGTGAAGATCTGATGAGTTTTGGAAAGGAAGAGAGAATTGCTGAAGTTAATATGCTAACTGTCCTTCCTCAGATAACCCTGCAGAGCCCGGAGTGTGCCAGGTGCTTTCTGCAAATCTTTACATACATTAGTGGCTATACTTTCATTTGCAGCAGGTCCTTTATGTGACTACCCACCCTTTGCTGGATCATTTTGTTTATCTCAGATATCTCAGTAACAGAATAATATGAGCCCATTAGATCTTAATCTATTTACAATTCAGTTAAACCTCGTTGGGTGGCTACCTGCATGCTCCCATTTTAAAAGTCTTCAAAGGCAATGTTGTCATTACCTTTCCTCCTAAAGGATATCTTTCTTGTTGCCTGTGCCAACTCAAAAGAAGACGTGGACTGGTTTACAACAAGCTCCATTTCAAAACAGTTGCTCTCACTGCTGCTTTTCACTGGGGCTGAGCTCAGAGAGTGCCTTCTTTTGAGGTGGTCAATTGAGATGATTTGGCCTTGGAGGAGTGAGGCCACCCAAGCTTCAGAGGAAGGAAGCTCAAAGAAGCTTGTTAGCTCATAATGAGCAACCCAGGTTTTCATCTTCCCCATGACACCTGTGGAGGAGCCAAGAGATACAAACTGTGCAGTAATTACTCGTATACGTGGTCAGAAAAGGAGCAGAGGAGAGCTTTTGTGCAAAGATGCAGCTGGTTTGCATTTGCCTCCTCTTCTGTTTTTTTTCTTGCACAGGGTGCTCTTTCCCTCTGAATATCTGAGAAACACAAACTGCATGCAGCTTCAACAAAGATCACCAAGATGCACTGGGTGGATGATATACTGCCTCTTAGACAAAGCTAATGATGGATCTGCCAGCCTGCATTCATTGGGCACATTGCAAGCCTTGGGGGCAAGGTCAGCAGGTACGGGCTGGGTCAGATTTCATCAACATGAATGGTAAATCCTGCCAGGCAGCTGCCAGCCAGAATCCTGCAAGAGTGTGCTCCTCATGCCAACTTCTCTGCTTGAAAGCAGATTGCGAAGCATAAATCTGGGCCCACATCTCTGTGATGGATTCAGCCCATTTCATGGGGTTCAGCTCCAGCTGCTGAGAGAGGTTGCAGCCACTGGGTGTTGTGCTCACCATCTGTGCCATCGCCTGAAAAATGAGATTGTTGCCTGTGCAAATGCTGGCAGCCCACAGCTCCACAGCATCCATAACCTTATGGTGGGAGCCTTGTCTGCATCTGGTGAAGGCAGAAGTCAAGACTGAGGAGACTATATTGTCTGTCTGTTCTTCCTCTGCCCCTCCCCAGTACCTGCTGAACCCACTCTTCAGTGCCAGCTGTACTGAAAAACGGTGAATAGACCTCAGAGGTGTTAAAGAATTGAGGTCTTACATCATAGTGACCCAGATTACAGCAACAGGAGTGACCGCATCAGGAGGTCAGCAATTATCTGCCTAATTTGGCTTGGGCACAAGCAAAGGAGTATGGGCTGCTGGCCAGGCAGGGAGCACATCACAGCTGGTGAAGCCAGCTCAGTCTGACCTGCTGAAGGTTAAAAGATGGAAGGGCAATGAGGTTTACCATAGTGCAGGGGTGCTGGGCCGAGACTCTATCAGTCTCACTGCTTGTGGGGTTGATGTATCCTGAAGCTTGGGTGAGGTCTGTGTCAACATGCTGTATGGCCTAGCATGCAACGAGGTAATCCCAAAACTCTGCTCAGAGGAGCAGCTGGGGGAGGATGCTGTGCCTGGAAGAAAGAGAGAGACAATGGCTGTTGGATCGGTGCAATACTCCAGGCTCTCATCCCCATGATGCGCTGCCTTGGTGTCGTTTCTCCCCATACCCTCCTACACCACTGAAATCAGATCTAAGCCATCAAGAAGGGCATGGCACTAAGAAGTCAAGTCTTGTCCTGGGATGTGGTGAGATGGACAAGGCCTCTGCACTTCTGTCAGTGTGGAAGAGCATCCTGGCAACTTAGCACCACAGAACCAAGCACTGTTTGGAAAGCCTGCAAGATGCTAGATTAAAAGCAGATGCCCCAAGAACAAAGAGAGAGGGAAACTATTGTATTCCTACTTCAAAGGGAGCTGATTCTGCA
The DNA here is from genome assembly GCA_033816785.1 of Picus viridis. NCBI lineage: Eukaryota > Metazoa > Chordata > Aves > Piciformes > Picidae > Picus > Picus viridis. Next base: position 15,412,971 of record CM066592.1, on the reverse strand, counting down.
ATTAATTAACTGTTTCTCAGGTGATAGATACCCGTGAAAGGGTTACAGTGCAAAGGCCGTGAAAATGTATCCAGGACTCATGAGCTGCAGAGCAGAAGGCTGACCAAGGTGGGTTTTGCTGGTGCGTGGCATATCACAACCACTGCAGAGAAATGCAGCAGGACATTGTTCTGCTGCAGTCGGGGCCAGCCCTGTGCTGCAGCACAAGAACAGCTTTGGGCTTGGAGCAGTGCTCAGACCCATCTGTGTGCCCTGAGCTTCTTCCTGCGTTGTGCTGGGGGTTTATTTAATGGCAGACCACCAGCTCCATGGCCAGCAAGCAGCTTGTGGCCAGAGGGCATGGTGGGCACTTGCAGAAAAGCAGAACTGGTTTAGTTGTTTTCTAGTGACTGACATTGCTTTGGAGATAGAAAATCCCCCCTGAAATCCATCAGTTATCTGGTGTGTGGGCCAGGGGGTCGATTTGCTGCACAGCGGTGAAGCCCAGAGCAAAGCAGTCTCCAGGCAGCTCTGTGCAGCCTTGCAGAGAGTCCTCCCTGCAGAATAGCGGTACAGACAGTCTCCCAACCTTAATGATGGAGCTGTTTTCTTAATGGTCCCCTCTACAGCCATTAGTCCTTAAAGAGGATTTACATTACAGCCAGCTGCTATGAAGTTATTTTATTGGCATAGTAAATACAGAGAGAGAAATGGTGGCTTTTAGTCCTCTGGTTGCTTGTGCTTTCCTGCCCCGTAATTCACAACCCTTTCTGTCAGAGGCTAAAATCTACCCCAGTGAATGCTCTGAGGTGTCCCCTAGTTCCCCCAGCTTGGCCAGAACAAAAGCACGCTTAGGCGCTTCTCTCCCACATGCATCCCATGTCGCCGCCTTCTGGGCAGGTGGCTGAGGGGTGAGGGAAGGCTTATGAGAGCAGAAGGACTGCAATAGAAACTGTGAGACAGGAGAAAGCAGTGCAGTCTAGCTCAGCGATCTGCTAGATGGGAGCCAGAGGGAGCACGAGAAATGCCGCAGTGACAGGCAGAGGAGAGCCTTTCCTGGGTCCCTCCGGAGAGGGTTCGTGCCACAGCAGGGCTGGAACTTACATCTTCTTGTTCTGTTTGGCTTTGGGGGTGGGTGAGGGCTCAGTCTTTCCACTGTATGTACCCTCAGGAGACAAAAAGATTCCTTGTTGTATGGGGATATCCCCTGACCAAAAGGGCACTCTCAGTAATGCAGCAGCATATGGACTTTTCTCCCTGCCCAGCCTCTGTCATTTTGCACCTCAGCCAGGAAGCCTGGCGCGGGGGGATTTATTGATATGTGATAAGAAGCAGAGGGATGGTCTGTAGTTGTTCCCCTTCTCCTAAAGACCACAGGACTGGGATCAGTGCAGAGGGTCAGTGCCAAGGCTGCAGCTCAAAGTGGTATCAGAGGGCATCACAAGTGACCCACAGGCACTGTACAGTTGAGGGGAGGCTTAGAGCAGAAGCAGAGCTGCAGAAAAATATCTGCTGTGTCTGCCCACTGAGGTGTGAGCCATTAGAATTACACAGGATGTTATTTTCCCTCCTGCAAGTCATGCCTGAAATCTAGTCTCATAAATGAGCTTGTTTTTATTAGAGGGAACTCGCCTTTACTGGATTATAAATCTGAATGTGAATGCTAATTTTATTGCCCTGCATCTAGAGGATAGCAGAAACACAAACATTACAGTCCAGATAGCAGGGCCAACAGCACAGACACCACGTCCCAGTGTGTTCCTGAGGAATTTCAAACAGGACTCGAGCACTGCTTCTTTCCTCACTCCTTCCTTCCCTCCCTCCCCGGTCAGCTGCTCTAGAGCTGATGGAGGCAAGCAGCACCTGCTCACAGCAGAAGTTGGAGTTAAAGAGTGATGAAAATCAGTAGTCTTGGGTGGTGTGATCCCAGAGTTTAGGTGTGTTTTTTTTAATTCCTATGGCATTTGCTTAAGGTCCAGGTTATTGGCAGGCTGTCTCTCATATTCCTCTCTGCTGTAGCAAGATCAGCTGTAGCTACTGCAGCTCCTGGGTTCTGGCACAGAGTGCAGGTGTGAACCTGCACCAGCCCCCATCCTGCTGTGAGAAATGAGCCCAGCAAGGCTCTGGAGGAGTCTGGTGACATTAGCTGCCTCGTAGCTCTCTGACAAGGTGGTTCCCCATGCACAAGTTAAGTTGCTCATCTCCTAAACTACTTGTTTGGCACATTTTCTTCTGTGCTGTCCTGGTTTTGCTGGGACAGCATCCTAGGCCAGCTGCAGGCCATTAACAGTTTGGAGTTAGCTAGCGCAGCTCACCTGAACTGGCTAGAGGTGTATCCCATACCATAAAAGTCACACCCAGTATAAATGAGACTGTATACTGAAGATAGATCTCCAGTTTGGTCTCCTGTTTGGGGTTTCTTCTGATCCTGCTTCTCCTTCCTGACCATGTGGGCTGCTTTCCTGTTTATTCTGACCACCACACAATTAGTGGGCTAAGTATAACTTTGTGTACTCTATATTAAGTTGATATTAGTCTGATGTTCCATTAAATTTGTTTTCATTTCAACCTGTGGGTCTTCTCTCCTTTTCCTGACCCACCCCCCCACTTCTCCGCTGGTGAGGAGGGAAGCCATTAGGTGATAGAGTACCTGTTATAGTTGATAGGGCTGAACTTTAGACAGTTGCAGAGTTCTGATGGAAGGGCTCTGGCTATACAGGAAGTAAGAAAATTGTGATATCTGGACACTGCAAATGCCCCAGAACTGCAGAGAATAAAAGCTCTTGGAGATGCCTTTCTTGCCTTTCTGAGAGAAGTGATATCAACTGTAGCAGACTACTCTGTCCCTCATGCTCAAGTTACAGCCAGGTCTGCGCTAGAAACTCTTCCTGGGAGAGCAGTAAGAGTTAAGTGTTTGGGCCAACACTTCTTTGCTGGCAAAAGAAATTTTATGCTGGTGTAGCTGCATTCAGGTGACTCTTACTGGTGTGGAAATGTCATGAAGAAGTTGGTATCCCTAAGGAGCATTGCTGTGCTGGCAAAACTGTTATCTATAACTGGGTCCTGGGGATAATTTGTGACTGTAACTAGAGTCAGTGTGTTATTGCTGGTGTAGCTTATGTCATTTATTTGAATAAACCAAACCATCATTTTAGAGTTACCTTGGCAAGGCTTTTTAGTGCAGACAGGACTTAGGTGCTGATTGAGAACAGATACACAGGCACAAGTGTTGGAAAGGTATTTTTGCGTCGAATGCTGAGGACATTGATTAACTCTCTGCCGGCATGTGTTAAGGCTATGACATGTGCTGACCCTGCTCCTTGTCAGGTACCTTAGCAGATGCTGCCGATCAAAGGAAGGAGCAGAGCTGTTTGGTGGCTTTCATTACTGACCATAGCACGCAGCAAAGTGCTGCATCCTGCCATATGGAAAGTGGCTCAGCCATTAAACAGAGCACAGATTTGTACTTCTGTCTCTTGGTAATTATTTCCAAGGCTGGCTCAAGGAAATAGCTTACTGAAGTGACATTGGGTCTTTTGATATCAACTTGGGCAAAATAAAGCATTGATGTCATTCTTGCAAACATGAGCTAAGACAGAAATGGCTTTGAGCAAAGGCAGGATGTTGTTGAACTCCAACAGCGTACTTAAGGACATCAGAGTAAGACAGGGGGCGGCTACAGGTTTCTGATGACCTGATCCTACCCATGTTGGGCAGGGGAAATATTCCTATGTTTTGCAGAGAGGTGAAGGTGTCTGAGTTGTTATCAACAAAACAGTTTGTTGCTTCTGCATTCTGTGTGTGCTTGTGTTGCTCTCTTACTGTCTCTTGCACGCAGATCTGTGGCAGATTGTACATAGAGTGCCTGACTGGCACATGTGTCCTCGCTCTAGTCCCTCATTCCCCACAGGCTCTGAAGGCACAGCGTGCTCATGTGGGAGACCCTGGGGGAGAAAAGTAGATGAAAATCTGTTCAGTGGATGATTCAAGTGAATTCAGCTACAAGCCGGTGAAATGTGGTGCTGTGGTGGAGAGGTAGTTAGCTGGGCTGTGGGTCACAGGAGTGGTAGTTAGCTGGGCTGTGGGTCACGGGGGTGGTAGTTAGCTGGGGTATGGGTCCCAGGGGTTGTAGTTAGCTGGGCTGTGTGTCACTCACCTACTTGAAAGGTTTGGGGTTTTTTTTTTTTCCTTTTTTTACTGTGAGGTTATTCCCCCCAGCATTATAATAGGGCATGCTTGACACACAATTCAAAGCTGTTTTCACCACCTGAATTAGCAATGAGGAAAGTAATCTTTTTTTCCTCACTAACGTGCCTCTTACAATTCAGAGATATGCATTCATCTAAGGGATGTTGATCAAGCCAGGTGCAAGACATCAGCTGATCTTACAGGGCACTTTTTTTGCTTTGAAGACATGTGCAAAGGTGCAGAACTCAGCCAGGAGAGACTGATCTGACTGTCCTAGGGACCCATCTACCACTACAATTATGTAACTCACCCCAGAAACCCAGGAGAAATTATTTCTGCTTCCATTTAGAGCCTATTTGTAGCTTCTTGTCCAGAGGCATGCCTAAGCCGCCTCCTTCCCCATCTGCACTTGAAATGTCTCAGAATGCAAAAGTGTGTGGAGCAGGATCTTCCTCCCAAGACAATCCTGAAAGCCATCTTAAATTACAGTCCTTGCTTGAAAAATGAGTCACTAAGAACCACAACATACTCTGCCCCCTTTGAGGAGTTTGAAGCCAAGATTTTAACTTAATCTGGAGATTTGATATGCACTTATTAAAATTATCTCCCTTTAAAATGCTGTTTGTGCTCATCCCCAGACTTCAGATGTGCTTGAGGAGAGGGGGATTTGGGCACATAACTAATGATCAGAGTGCCTCACAGGTTAATAATGTGTTAATGACTTGGTATCATTATGAGGAATTTCCTCCACAAGCCTGCAGTTAAAACCAGGGCTCTACTGTCCAAGGCAACATCACACCAGTCCCCAGGAGCTACATGGATGAGCAGCTGCTTCTATTTCTGGGTGTCATCCCCTTGCTGGAGAGGGGGAACAGCCATTGCAACAGCTCTTCACTTGGCTGTTGAACTGCTCTGTGGCTTCACCTGCTTACCCCTCCTAAGGAGGTTCCAGGTCTGCATATGATGGGAAGTACCTACCTTGACCTCTGCAGGTGCCCAGTTCAGTTCAGTGCTGCCAATTTCTGTTATAGCTTGTAAGGGGAAACCCCAAGCATTGGAGCCCAACAGAGAAGCAGTCAGACCACCCTCATGCTGGATCTGCCAGCCTGAGTAGGGGACAAGTCAAGTCATTCCTCCAGCAGGGAGGCTTCTGGTCCAGAAGTCCTGTTTCCTGCTGGCCTGCTCCACGTGCTAGCCACTGGGCCACATCATCCATGCATCCAAATCAACTGCTTGGGGGTGGATGCTTCCCCAAGTTCAGCCGTCTGTTCTCAGCCCTTGTTGGCATAGAAACGCCCTTTCCAATTAACCTTCTGCAAAATATACACATTCAGAAATATTCTGCAAACAAATTAGCTTCTCCTTTTTTTCCTCTTTCTCTTTTTTTTTTTTTCCTCCTCCTTTTCCTGACTTCCTTTCTTTCCCTGTTTCTCTTTTTGGCCTGTGAGAATGAGGAGTCAGGAGAAGTGTGAATCTGGGTCTTTTTAATTTTGGAACATTTCAGGCTCTCTGCAGACTGTTGCCAGGCTGTGTAGCTGCTCTCTAGTGATAGTAACAGGCAGATGAAATACCAAGCAATCAAATTTCCCCTCTCATTCAGCCCTGTCCTCTGAATGTTTTAGAGAAGAGAATGGGAGCTGGGCCTAATAACTATGTAAATTGTTCATAGCAGGAAACAATCAAGTGAGGATTAGTAAAGGCAGGGCTTTTAAAAGGTTGGGACAGATTTCTTACAAAGGGCCCTGAAGTGCTGCCAAATGCCCCATCCTCCTGGAAAGAGTGAGTCCTGCGTGCCTGTCACTGCCCATCAGTGCCAGACTCTTGATGGGCTCCTACTGCCTTTGCCAAAGCTGGAGGAGAGGGTGGCCTGGGCCAGCCCCATTCCGTGCTGAGACTGCTGAATTCAGAAGAAAGGAGGGCAATCCCTGGACTACCTACCTCCTCTCTTCCTCCTGCCCATATTCAACCCCATGGCAAGGCCCATTCCCAAAGAATAATCACGATATTCCCCTGGAAAGAATCATAAAATGGCTTTGGTTGGAAAAGACCTCTAAGACCGTTGAGTCCAACCACTAGGCTAACACCACAATAGCCATTAAACCATGTACCAAAGAAAGGTGATACAGTCTTCCTTCATATTGTGGAAAGGAAAAGCTCTCAGCTCCTGAGGCTTGACCTGGAACCCATCAAGGGAAGGGCTCCCCCTGATGAGCAAAGCTGGCTTACTGGAAGGGAAGGAATAGGTGAACATTTTGTCCATCACCCCAGCATCACACAGCCTTGTTTGTTCCTGCAGTGCATTAGTCATACAGCTCCTCTTTCAGATGGAGGCTGCTCCTGCTCCCAGGATCAGTCTGGTCACAAGCAATATCTTCAGGATTCACAAGAAGCTGAACCAACAGAGCAAAAGTCTAAACCAAGTTTTCCTAGGTCATTCCTAGAATAGCAACATCTGAACTGTCTAGTATACAGCTGTGCCTTTGGCTTGAGGAAAGGAAATAGTCAGATGGGATTTGCTGGGGGATACAGAAAATAAGTGCATTCTTCTTTTTGCTCCTGTGAAGGTTCAGGGAGGCTTGTGGTGTACTGAAGAGGTGGAATATAGGAAAAGGTCAGTGAAGAACATGCCTGTGGCATGAAGGCTGAAGATGTCTGCAATGAATTTCATTTCAATACATTGTCTTGGAGCTGGTGGTGGGGATGAAAAAAATATGCATCAAAGTGGCTGGTTACTGACCCTGAGAAAACAAAACACTCTGTACTTTGTGTCCCCATCCCATTTACTAGTAGAAAATAGGATGTGTGGTAGCTCATGTGTCATGCAGGGCTTGAAGTACCACCTAGGTGATGCCAAGAGGCAATCCATGCAGTGAGTGACAGGCATTTCTAACCCAAGTGCCTGCAGACAGAGTTCTGACTGTCTTCAGTGCCCACTGAGGGGTGTGAAGTTACAGCCCGTCACGGAGGTACGATGACATTCCAGCATGCTGCCATTTTCATCACAGTCTCTGTCACAAAGATGGGTGCAGGTGCTGTGTGCTGCTCTTGATATTAAAATAAGAAAGGGAACTTTTAGGGTTTTTTTCATCTATTCTCAGCATTAGCTATCAGAGCAAGCCATCAGTCAGACTGCAGTGCTGATAGATCTTCATTTTCACTGTATGCTTTCACTGACTTGTGTGACAAAGATTACTAGACTAGAAAATAGCATGTCGTTAATCCTTTCCACTGGCAAGATTAGGACTAAAATGGAATGGGGAAAATGGCACAAGATGTGCCTCTCCACTGAACAAAGATAGCCACATGAGGGAATGAAGCAACTCAAAAGGAAGCAAGGTTTGGCTGAGAGGTAACATTCAAGCAAGCCTACGTTCACCTGTAGCCCTGCCATTTGGGTCCAGCATTCGGATTCCTGGCTCTGTGGTTCTTGTACTGTGCCCAGCTTGGTGGGGCACCAACCCAAGCTGTGCCTGAGGTGCAACTGTGCTGTAAATGCTGAAAATAGCTCTGGGCCAGTCCTCCTAAGCAGGTATGCCTGTGACTCAGTGGGGCTAGAGGGTCTAGCACGGATGTAAGATGCCTTATGGCAGGGTTTGAATGATGTGTGACTACAGATTGTGTCCTTCCTTCTGCCTTTCCACTAGGGACCTTGTATGCCATTTTTAGCAAGATTATCTGCATTTCCTCATTTCCATCTCTTCCAGGGTGTCATAAGACATGGAAGTGCAGTGACTTTGCAACACAAGAAGCATCAGCCAGCAGCTCTAGTTAGGTGCTACACCAGCCCAGTATGTTTAAGGCACATGGATAAAGCAGACAAAAGCTACACTGCTGTGTCTTCAGCAAACACCACTTCCGTCTGCCTTCCTGACTCCACCAGAAAGGTCAGACGTGTGCTCAGCCAGCTGACTAGGACTGGCTGTCAGCAGGGACTGGGATAAAGGCTCAGGCAGAGCAGGACATGACAACTATTGTCAGCCCTCCCTCTCCCTGTGAAGTCTGCGTAAAGAGTCTTGGAGCTATCAAATGTCATTTGGCTGTTACCAGCCTGTCATGTTAGCTTCCTGAAGGTACCTAGTTCTTACCATCTTTCAGATCTCACAGGTTGCTTCCTCTAAATTATTTCTATAAGTACTTAATGTTGATTCTAATTAATAGGAGGACTGTAAGCTTTTGAAGAAAAGGGGTTCCTAAGCCCTAGAGCTCATAGCAGGAGTTACGTGATCCCAGGAGATCTTAGGTTCCCCTCCTGAAGGTCCAGGAAGGGTGAAAGTATTGACTCTAACTTTCTAAACAGTAAAAGTTTCTGAATGCCTTTTTGCCCATTCAATCAGTCACACTACAGAATCCATGTCTCTTTCCTGCTGCTTTTATAAACAGAGATGAGGGAGTTAAGTTGCTGTCAAATAATAGATCATTAAATTATGTTTGTAGGGAAGAAAACAGCCTGTGTAACAGACAATGAGTAATGCCATTGCGTTGCAATACAGTGTCTGAGCCTGAGATAGGCATGGCTGAGAAATTCATGTGTGGGCAGCCTTAAACTGCAGCACCAGATCCAGATTCAGCCCAGATGCTCTTCTGGGACTGGCTCAGGATCTTTAGCTCTGGTGTTCATAAAACTTCTAGCTCTGGGGACTGGCTGTGAATCCTGCTCCCCTGCTGCTTTCTGCCTTGTGCTGCCACCTCAGCTGGTGCAAGTCCACTGAATTCAGCAAGGAAACACTAGGAAAATTGAACTAGACTTTCCTTTGATTTGCTCATCTGGCCATCTCTGCTATCTGTTGACTTGTCAATACTGGGCAATTTATGGTTTGTATTGCCATCTAGCATTACAGGAAGAGGTACTTCCCAACTAGCACTGTTGCCTACCCTGTCTACACAACACTAACCCTAGCCTTGCTCTGCTGTTGCTTGAAGTACTGCTGAGTGGGGTCTACTCCAACAATGCTTGTCTGGAGGAAATGAGATGTGCTGATGTCCTTAACATTCCTTTTCTGGGTCACTGGAAACTGCCTCAGGAGCTGGAGTGACATCCAGAGCTGCAAACTGGGCAACAGTCTCTCTAACCCAGATACTTCATGCAAAAGCTGAGTTGACTGGCTCAAGTTTGGACATCTGTCACGTCCAGCTTCCCCTTGCCGCTCCATTTCTCTGCACTGCAGGAGAACCAGGGATGCTCAAATGAGGAAGGGATTTGTTGGCAAAGGCTACACAACCAAAGTCTTGGTGCTTTTTTCTACACAAGATAGGGCAGCCTAGAAATGAGGGTGGCAGTGCAGAATATGTGTATTTTCCTGTTTTTCACCCCCTTAATCATAGAATGATTTGGGTTGGAAGGAATCTTAAGGATCATCTAGTTCCAACCCCCTGCCATGGGCAGGGATACCTACTAGAGAAGGCTCCTCAAGACACCATCCAGCCTGGTCTTGAATGCTTCCAGGGAGGGCATATCCACAGCCTCTCTGAGCAACCTGTTCCCATATCTCACCATCCTCACGGAAAGAATTTATTCCTAATACCTGCTCCAAGTCTACCTTCTTTCAGTTTGAAATAATTACTCCTTGTCCTATCACCACACTCCCTGACAGAAACCCTTCCCATTGTTCCTGTATTATCAAAACCCAGCCCAGCATGAGCCACCAAACTCCCTTTTCATTTGCTGATCATTACTCCAAAAGTGAGTTACTCATGTGCATGGTTGTTACCTTCCCTCCCTGAAACCACCTGATTGCATTTTGACTCTTCACCCACTGGAGTCAGATTCTGAAGTCAGTAAATTTGTTTCTATCAATGCCCTTCAAATCAACCTCTAGGTCTCAGCAATAAGTTGGAACTTCATTCTTTAAGCGAAGCAAACACACAAAATGTCTAAACTTGGCTTTGTGAAAACACAAGATGATAAAGAAAGGTTCTTAATGGAGACATACCCACATCCCTATCTTACACAAAATCCCTCATTATGATCCATTAGTATATTGCCAGAGTGAGCACTGGAGATCATGATCTTGTGTCACTTCTCATTTCCAGGCTGGCTTGTAAGTTTCTCTAGAGATAATTTTGTAAACATACATGACAGATTGCTGAGAATGTGTATTCACTCTCAAATCACTACATCCGGCAAGCAAGCCCAAGCAGAGAGCAGGGAAAGGCTGGCAGGTTATGCTGTTGAAAGCCTGGTGGGATTTCTCCAGGCCCACTGCATTCTGTGTCATGTAATTGGTATGCTGATAAAGAAATGGGCTTAAATATTTTCAGGCACATTTTCTATATGCAACCCTTTGCCAGTAATTATCACATGTAACTGAGGAGTTTTGCTAATGATGAAGTAAAATGATCCTCTTTCTTCATTATAACATTGTCGCCTCAAAATCCACTTAGAGACAGATTGGCTCTCTGCTAAGTTTTGCTTCCAGCCTCTTTTGTAGGTCCGTTCTCAGAGCTGTGTTTCAGTAATCTGTTGACAACACCGCAGCTCCTTCTGAAGCACTGATTTATAGGCAAGGAAACAAATGGCTCTTGCAGGCAGTATGAGCAGAAGAGAAAGCAAATCAAACCGAATGCTAAGTGTGCATGCTTAGTGTGATGCAGGTCCTTAGACTAAGTTCACTGCGCTGAGCAGTTCCGATGTGTTATGACAAACATCTACCCTGAGCAAAAGGTGGGCACCGCACAGCAATGACACCTGATTGAAATTCAGAGGGAAACAGCATTGCAGACTTTTGCAGCAGAAGATAAGAATCACTGGGGACTAAGCACAAATTATTTTGTTGACTAACAACTCAGCTGAAACAAGCAGAGTTTGTCTGGGTTCTTTCCCTCATGAATCAAAAGTCCATGTTCAAGACTACTTTTTTCCCCCATGAGTGAGGAGCTGTAGGTGAGAAATGAAGATTCTTCCATGAAATCTCATGTTCAAGTTCTCCCGTGCAGGCATGTGCAACTTCTTCAGGGCTTACAATTAGAGCAAGTGCAGGAGTGAAACAGCAAAGCACTGGGCTGGTAAAACCCAAAGAGCAGAGGCTGTGCCTCTTGTTGCCCCACAGTATCCAAATCATGTATTTATTCCAATCTTTTTGCTGTCCAAGTGGTCCTGCAATTACCCCTGCCCCTTATGAACAGCTCTACAGTTAAGTAGCTGGGGAGTGAGACAGCAAAGGTGAGCTACCAAAATATTCCCTGCAAACAACCCTATCCTCCTGTGCTAAAGAAAGGCTGGATAGAGTGAAATAAAAGTGTTAGTAGGGGAACAAATTGTTAGCTGTAGAGAAAGAAGAAAAGTGATGGAGAAATGCAGGTAGTGGAAAATCCTGGAGGGCTTGAGTAGAGGAGAGCAAGAGGAGGGACTGCTTCTGAGGTCTAACTAGGAAAAAATATCTCCTTAATCAGCCAGAGGCACACAGCTTCTAGCCTCAACATGTCCCAGACATCAACCCTTGCAATCAGCACATTTCTGTGTTACAGAATCTTCTTCAACTCATTGGAGATGTTCCAGCGTTCTGCTCATTATTGTTTTCTTCCCTGCACTGGATGTGGCTGAACTCTGAAATAAAGTAGCCCAGGCTTCTCAGCTCCACAGGTTCTGATCTCTTGGCAGGGATGGGAGAACTTGCTTGTGGCTTCTGTAGACAAAGAAATATCGATGTGCTGATCTTTCAAGATTACTTCCTTCACCACAACAATTGTCACTCCATGCTGACCACCCTGAGTGTAAAGCATTGCTCTTCACTAATGTGGCTGAAACCTGGAGTCCTTGGAGGTCTGAGGTAAAGCTGTAGGATATGGTGCAATATTAAAGCTATTTTCGCGTTATTACTTAGCCAGTTCCTGTGCAGCTATATTTCCTTGAGCATTTTAGTGTCAAATTCATCAAGTTTATAGAATCTTGAGGGATCACAATGGTTTGGCTGTGCAAACAGTGATGGAGAAAATAAAAGCCTGATGAGCTCCCAATGAAGTAAATTCCATTCATATGGGACCACAGTCTGGTCCACCCATGTGAAAGACCCTTCTAGTAAACATGAGTCTGTCTGCTGTGGGGGCCTTATGCATACATAGCTGTTAGTAAAAGATGAAGCATTCAACTTATCCATACAAGCTGCTTCAATCAGGTTTAGTATTTCAGAGATGGCTCCCAAGGTGTGTTTTGCCAGCCACGATAGTAGTTTCTTCCAGCCCAAACTGTGCCATACTCAGCCATGGCTACTCACACGATCCTGCAGAAGAGGAGTACTTCTTTCAGATATCTTGGTGGTATTGAATTATTGCAGGATTTAATGTTCAGTAGATGAAATTACCCTTTCAAGTGACCTCAAATGTAATAAAGAACCAAGACTAGTCAGTGCAGTGGTTTTATTGCAGAAAATCACAAAATGATGTACTATAGCAGCATAAACTTGTCATAAATTACCTTGAGTAATGAACCATGAAAAATACCAAAGGCATGTAAACTGTTTTTCTAGAGGAGGATGCCTGTGGTAGGGAAAATACATACATAGATCCCATAAGAAAATTGAAGGTGTGATTTAGTTGGATTTGTTATATCCTACTGAGACTGAGCTGACCACAGTAACATCTGTGGCAAAATTCCTGTGCATCTTAGTGAGTGCAGAGTGCTGTTGTTATCAATTAATTGAAGTGACCTGGCCATGTCCAAAGATGTGATCAGGTATCAGAATTCTGGTTGGGGTTTTTTGTGGTTCATGCTTTCTACATTCCTTACATTTTGGGTTATGGTTCTGGTTCAGTCATTTAGATCCCAGTTCACTGTCTAAAGTCCTGCTATTTCAACAGAAAATATATAGGGCTGGGGCCATGGCTGATATAAATATGTGCAGTTCCATCACTTCAGTGGAGCTACACTGATTTATATCATGGCTAGGAGATTCTTCTTGAGATTCATCAGTGTAACTGCTTCCTATTAACTGGTACAAAGGAGGATAAAATGCACAGTGACTTTAGCTTCACTATGAATCATTGTTTCCAAGCAGTGGAAGCAGTGGAGCTTCTCACTGAGAAGATGCATTCTGCATTAGGAGTGTATTTAGCCATTTTATTTAGGACCCTTGCTAGCCAGGTCAAGCTCTCTCTTGTTTGAGAGGATTTAATCCATTTTCAAAAGGGCAGGCAGTGGTACAACCACCATATGCTGCAGCTCTGGAGGGGTTTCTTGTGTTGATGTGCACCCATAGCCTGACTTCAGCTGCCTGAGTGCTTGAATGACTATTCTGAAAAGTCAAATAAGCTGTGCTAGGGGGAAGAGGGGAACAAGGATAACATCCTATTTGTAACTGCAATAGAGGTGTATGTGTGGAGAAAGTTCACTGCTTATCAGGAAGGGCAGAGAGTTGATAAAGAGAGATGCTTTCATCAGCTAGTGTGTTGCAGTTGTCCTCATGCTGCCCTTCTAACCCTCATGTGCATCTCTGCAGCCTGTATTTGTGGCTTCTGAGTCTTGATTCTCATCTCCAGCTGTCATACATGCACTGAACTCAAAGCAACCTCTGTATAATTAAGAGAAATTTTCTGCATACGCAGGAGCAGCTGTGCTATGGGTGTCTGGTCTGGAAAGCCCTGCAGGTCACCTACTCTCCATGCCACCACTCAGCACAGGCCACAGGCGTTTCCTACCAGTGCTTTGAAATTGGAGTTGTGTGAGAGCCCAGTTGTGATGTGCCATCTGTAGTAGAGGTGCAGGTGAAGCCCTTGTCAGGGTCCTGGGTGCTGACAAGTATATATCTGTACAACACATTACAGAGATATTTACTTTGCCATGCCGTGGCTGTATAAATTTGGTGTGAGCCATGGGCAGCATGGAGCTTTGGAAGTGCACATTTAAAGTCCCCATACAACTGCTGCTCTTACCATTACCAGCTGGGGAAGTACCAGTGAGTGCTTTTGTAGAGCAAAACACAACCATTTCCTGGCCCTTTCAGATGATGTGTAAGAAAACTCTGAGGGCTGACTCTTGAATGAGGCAACTGAAATGAGAATGATTGTGAATGCAAATATATTGTAATTGATATATTAGTTTTATTTGTCAAAGATAAAGAAGTGAGTCTGAACTAACATATCAGATTTGCATTATCTCACAGCTGGGAGGGGGTTGATCCAGTCTGTTGAGGAGATTAAGTTCATCATCAAGTCCAGATTTTTAATTGTTATTAAATATTTGCATAGCAACTAGAAGCAAATTGCTAGCTTGCTGGTGCTGTGTATCTCCAGGAAAATCCCTGGCTGGAAGAGAGACATAATTGAACTAGACAAGATGGACAAAGGGTGTGTTGTCAGGGCAGATGGGAAGGGAGGTATGGAGGGAGGGAGTCATTTGCTCAGGGTGACAGAGCAGTTCTGCGGCAGAGCTGGAAACTGAAAGCAGGTCTTAAAGACAGAGAGGTTGTTGAACTGAATGGAGCTTAGCCTAAAGTAAGGGTCTTGCTTTTTAGTATGAAGTTAGTCAATGATTTGAAAAAAAATCAAGTTAATTAAGCTGTGGAACGGCCTGTGAAGGGATGTGGTAAATTCTGGGCTCATTGTAGTCTCTGAGCTAAGATTGGATTTCATTCTCTTAGAAATGCTCTGCATCATCCACAAATTCCCGGATTAAGGCTGGGAAGTGCTGGGCACATTGCAGAGATCTTTGTTATGTGAGAACAGGTGACAGTGATGGCATCTCACGGCCCCCAGATGTACAAACCTAGGGATCTTCCAAGTTCTGAGCAAATCTCTGACCATGGGCTTTTTGAACTTCATTTTAAAGATTTTTACTTTTCTTCAGTTCAGGGCTTGTTGCTAACAGTAACTTGAGTTAAATGGATAGAAACTCTCAATTGTTCCAGTTGCAACTCACTGAAAAAGGAAAGCAAGCTGAAGCTTTCTAAGGCTTCATTTCTTTTGAAAAATGGGCAAAAAAGAATGTAGAACTTCCTCCTGGTTTTATTCCCTGTGAAACAATTCTTGTAAGTGAGCATAAACAGACTGCAAAGTTTTGCTCTTACTTGGTTGTTGAGCTACACCTCACGACTCTGAAGATGAAGTGTGGGAGCAGAGAGGACTGGGCACATCACTGCTGCCTGCTTGCCAGAGAGCCATGAAAAGTGTTCTTATTCATCTCTCTAATCCCCACAGCACATGATGAATGGCTGGTATTAATCTATCTGGCCATAACTGCCTCAGAGTTTGCAAGCCATACGTTCATGGCACTGCCTTTTGTAAACATATATTTTAAATATGCATTGATCAGGCATGAGCTGTTATTATTCATCAAAATGTTCTCGTCTCCTAACACTTAATAACAATAATAAAGATTAATGCTAAGCTCCAGCATAGGGAAAAAAAGCTGCACGACTATGTATTTATTTTGCAAGTTTAATTAAGGCCGTTTGTTACAATAAAAATTAATGTGATTGTCTTCCCAAGTGCAGCACAGCCAATATGAAATAAGTGGGTTTCACACTGCAGCTAGCTGAAATGGCACTGAGCTGGAATCAGTCAAAAGGAAATGATACCCTTAGATGCAGCTCTGATTGTGTCTTTTTGAGTTGATAAATTAGAAGAGAAAACAGTTCCTGCAAATCTCTTTGGGTGGGGGTAAACAGGCCTGTGAACCACTTTGTTTCATCTCTCACTCTGAGTGCCATGATGGGTGATTTTAGACAAATCATTTACTATCTCAGGACCTTGAGTACTGTGTCCAGTTCTAGGCCCCTCAACTTAAGAAGGACATTGAGACTTGTGAACGTGTCCAGAGAAGGGCAACAAGGCTGGGGAGAGGCCTCGAGCACAAGCCCTGCGAGGAGAGGCTGAGGGAGCTGGGGTTGTTTAGCCTGGAGAAGAGGAGGCTCAGGGGAGACCTTCTTGCTCTCTACAACTACCTGAAAGGAGGTTGTAGCCAGGTGGGGGTTGTTCTCTTCTCCCAGGCAACCAGTGGCAGAAGGAGAGGACACAGACTCAAGCTGTGCCAGGGGAGGTTTATGTTGGATGTTAGGAATAAGTTCTTCACAGAAAGAGTGATTGGCCATTGGAATGGGCTGCCCAGGGAGGTGGTGGAGTCACTGTCCCTGGAGGTGTTCAAGAGGGGATTGGATGTGGCACTTGAAGCCATGGTTTAGTAGTCATGAGGTCTTGGGAGACAGGTTGGACCTGATGATCCTTGAGGTCTTTTCCAACCTTATTGATTCTATGATTCTGTGACTTTGTTTACCCTTGAAGAACTTGTTAGACTGAATCCACAGTTAAGAAAGGGCTTTCAAATTATAAATGATGGCGGGAGGGGATGGGGGGAAAAGTTTAGTCCTTGATGTTATTTGAAGCAGAAGGCTGGTCTTACAAGGGGCTGGAAACTGCCAGGCAGTAGCTCAGTGCATTTTCCCTGCTTCCAGCAGCACCATGGTTGAGAGTGACATGGTCAGCCTGAGCCTCTTTGTGAATGGAGGACACGAGGGTTCGTGCTGTGACCACGGGAACCAGTGCACCTCTCTGAACCCAACTGAAATCACATGCTGGGCTTGATCAGTGCATTAGAGGAGGAGAAAGCTTCTGTCTCTGGAGAGCTGCTCTCCCCCATTCCCTAGCCAGGACTTCTTAAACCCCCAATGCTGGCCCCAGCCACTGTTAGAATCATTTAGTTAGAATAGAATAGAATTAACCAGGTTGGAAAAGACCTTCGAGATCATCAAGTCCAACCTATCACCCAACACCATCTTATCAACTAAACCATGGCACCAAGTGCCTCATCCAGTCTCCTCTTAAACACCTCCAGTAACAGTGACTCCACCACCTCCCTGGGCAGCCCATTCCAATGGCCACTGGATCTTATAATAATTTACCAACACACAAGCAAGACCTTGAGTGACCATTGACATTACATGCAGTCTCCTGCCCCTGTGCCAAACCCCAAGGTGGTCTTGGACAGCTCTGGCACCCTCTCCACTATGCCTACCAATGCCTGGTAGGAAAGGCTCTACCTGGTGACCAGCCAGAGCCAGACAAGGGGTGCTGTCACATGGGAGCTGTCAGCTGTCATTCTCTACAGGATTTTGAGGCAGAGGTGGCTGCCTCTGAAGCTTCACAATTGAGAGAAATGGGTAAAAGCCTTCATGTTTTCCATATGTCTCTGGAACTAAAGTCTCTGGCCTTTACCGTTGTGAGAAGCAGATGGCATATCCTGTTACTGCAAATAGGTTTCAAAGTAAGATGTATTCCATTTGCTTTATGTAAATCAATAGCTCTCAAATAGACTTTGGATTTGCCATCTTGACACACTTGGTTGAAACTGGTGCAAGTATATTGTGTTGCAAAGAAACAAGGACAGTCACAATCAAGGGCAGCAGACACAACCTGCCACTTTTCCTCCTTTTTTTGTATTTATTGTGCAAGGCAGTGTCCATGCCTGCCTTTAGCTACAGCTCCCCTCCTTTCCACTGTATTCAGATCTTGAATGCAAATTTGTAGCTATCTTGCAGAGTAAGATAATCAGCTTGAAAATGTTTGTTTGCCTGGAACTGTTTTCTAAATACAGTGTCCCTCTGGCAGAACTATCTGTTTGCTCCTGAATATCTGCAAGCAGAAAGAATTCAGCAGGTCTGGCTATATTCAGTAGCAGGTCTGGCTATATTCAGTAGCAGGTCTGGATATATTCAGTGGCAGGTGAAGCCACCCACTGGCAGCCCTGGCTGGCCAGGGGCCCTTTCCTGGCTCCGCACCACTGATCCACTTAAAACCAAAACAGGAAAGGCCCAGATCCCAGGGATGGCACATGGAAAATGCAGTTTGGAAATAGGCCCCTTTTGTAGATGGGTCCCTGCACATGGGATGGGCCAGCACCCTTGGTTATTGGGGAGGGTGTTTCCATCACCACTCATCTATTAGCTTTTTCTCTCTGTGTTGCATTTCATGAAGTTTGAGATTAAGGATGCTTTCTGCAAAGACAGAAGCAAAGACAGCTTGTGTTGGGAAAAGCATTAGCTGTGGGCAGAGCAGGTGAGGGGAGGAAAGCATGGGGAAGGAAGAGCATGGCCAAAGGCTCCCCAAGGAGGAGCAGCATGTTTCAGCTGCTCTGCCATAATCAGCCACCCTCGTTTCAGAGCTCTTTATTGCTTATTCTCACACTCTGTTCATCTGTGTATTTCTGAACATGAATAGCTCATGATCACTGTGTCTGCCCACTGTTTTGGGGGAAAAGCTTTCTAGGGCCAGGCTGACCCACTGCTTCCATGGAGATCAGCAGGAGCAAATGACATCCCACTTGCTTTCAAAGTGTAGAAATTGGGCTACAATTCCTCTCCTTCAGTATGCCAGCTCCAGCTATGACCATTATCCAGCATTAGAAGGCACTCAAGTAAATTGTGCTAGGAACATCCTGATTAATTACTTTACAAAAGCTTCTCCTAATCCTAAATTGTCAGGGATCACCTTGCTCTGCACAGCAGAAGATTTTGATCCTTTCCCAAGCTCTTTGAGTAAACTGTTGCTGAAAGCTATTCCTTCCTCAAATCTGATGAGTTCTTGGCTCAAACCTGAGATCATTTCTATCTGTGTTTTATAAAGTTATGATCAAATTCTAATCAAAACACCAACCCCAAGGTATTTCCAGATGCCTTGCCAATAACTAAGAGAGACAGTAAATACGATTTGATACCTTAGAGCAACTCCAAGTCTGATTCTCATTGAGATGAAATCCTTCAGGCAACTGAGAGTTTGGCTCCTGCACTGCTGACAAAAATCTAATCAGAAATAGGGGTGAGATTCCCAGCTATTCCCAAGACATACTTGCCTGGCTATGAAATGTGCACTTAGGGTTTCATTTCTGGCAGTTGTCTTTTGGAAAAAATAAAACCCGACATTTTAATGCAGGCCCTCCATACAAAAGGAGTTTCAGAAAGCTGAGAGATCTGCAAAGCCACACACACACAAAAAAAAAGGAGGAGGAGGGAAAATTAGATGGAGGAAACATCTGCTAAAGTTTTCCTGTTATTTCAGGAATGTTTGTATAACTGCAGCATTCCCTCACTCTTTTCGTATCATGGACAACATCTTTGCTAAAAAATTGTCTCACGTCTCACTCCCCATCACATAACCTCTCTCCCCACTTGTGTTTGCTTACACAGAAAAGCAGTGTCAGGAATGTGCTTAATGCATCCCAGTTATGGTTTAATGGGGCTGAGCAGCTGGGGACAAGAAGGGTGTTGCAGCTTGCTGGTTTACAGCACACTGCTAGCAACAGCTTTGCCAGCCATAACTGAAGACTTTCTGAATCTCCTCACCTCCTATTGCAGCTGTTAAAGCACACTGAATTGTGCAGTGCTCCATAACCTAAGACCAAAGTCCTTTATGTTAAGCAGAGGGAAAATACCCCCAGAAAGGTCTTGTATTCCTTGTTACAAAGTTTATACAAAAGGCTGATCTTGTTAAACTTTTAGTAGGATTGGGTTTAGATCTGTGCATAAAAAGTGCTGAATGTTGATCTGGTTATTGAATTTTCTCAGACCTTGCTGGAATTGTAATAGATGGAGTGCATTACATTTAGGATAAAAGGCAAAAACTCACTTGGATTGTCCTGGTACCACCATAAAAGAAGGATCACTTAGCTATTAAGATCCATGTCTGCATGCAGTTTACAGCATCTGGAAAGAAGCACTGTGTGATTTGTGTCACTCTTAGAGCACAGCACAGTTGCTTACTTGTTCGTGGTGAGATATCCAGGAGGCTGGACAGAGTTGGATGCACTTTGTTTGCAAAGCTGGAGGAATGTTCCTGCTGGATCTGCCTACCTATCTATAGGTAGAGTGAAAAATCTCTCTTCTGTCCAAATAGGGGAAAAAAAAAAAGAAAGGAAGGTAAGCTTTAGTCATGCACTTTGTTGGTCACCAAGGGATAGGCTGTTCCTCTGGGTGGTCTGATATCTGTTGTTATCTCTGATTCTGGCCTCGCCACTGCTGGCCATGCTGTCACCTGCCATGTGGACACCCATTCACTGGAGTATGGACAAAAAAAAGACCAAGTTCTCTCAGTTTATTGAGCAGCTTTCTGAAATGGCTCCCCTAGATGGATTTTTCACAGTAACATGGGGTCTTGGTCTTCTTACTAATCCTCTAAGGGGTTTCCCCTCCTCCATGCCTGTACAAGAGACATAACAAAATCCATCCTGTAAGGAAATGATTTTTTTTTTTCCTTGCTCAATCAGAAACATATGATATTAACCTTTGGGGAAAATACATTAAGCTTTACATTTGCTCCTACAGTAACATTAGGAAATGATTTTAGGACAGGCTGCAGCAGTACTACTTAGTACTTTAGCAGTACTGTAAAAGTAAGTATCAAGTTACTAGTATGGGAACCATTGCTTGGATACCATAGTAGCAGACAATATGAGAAAACCTTAAATAGACAGTGATTATGTATGTAAGTGAGAGCATATAATTAAGTGTGGGAATGGCTGGTTTAACACCTGTATTTACTCCTTAAGTGTGTTCAGCAAACTCATTTCCAGAAGCCTAAATTAATAAATTGTATGTTGTTTTTCTTCTCATTAGATGGACTTGACTCCTTTCTTCCATTACCATTACATGCCAAGTAAGGCACTTCTCTCCCTCAGGCCCAAGGACTAACTAACAATTTCACATGCAAAATCCTCCCCAAAAGCTGCCTTTCCTCTGTCCTCCTCATTTCCAAGTAGGAGCAATGAGTTGGAAGGAGCCTGTGGCTGGAGGTTCCCATCCAGTGCTGTTCTATAGGCATCAGAGAGGTGGTGAGCATCAGACAGCCTGGACAAGGAAGAAACTGGGTATCTCTTCCTGTAGATGCCAAAATATTCTGTTTAAACAAACAAGCAACCACAAACCCAAACCCAAACAAAAACCAAAAACCCACAAACCCACAAAACACAACAAACTAATGCAAACTTATACCTCTCTTAATTCCCACACCAGAAACACTGCCTGGTAGTAATTGTAAGCCTCTTTCTAGCACAGATACTGCCCATACCCTCCTCTTTTCACTTTATCCCCCTGTGACATTACCTGCGTGCCCCCTCACATGCAGACAAGCAATACCTCTGCTCACACCATTGCTTTCCTGCCTCATATGTAATTTTTGGACACTGACTCCTGTTCCAGCACCATAAAGAGTTAAATGTTCTTACATTTACTCTGAAGTAGGGTAGTTTGCCATGCCACCAGTTCAAGGCAGCTTCCCACAAACCTCTTCTTCTGAATGTCATAAAAATCACTGCAGCATGGGATCAGCTTTCATGCAGAGATGTGGTGCTGTGGGATGTGGTTTAGTACCAGGTTTGGTAGAGTTAGGTAATTCACCATTTCAGACAGACTCGCAGATTGCATTGTGTTGGAAGGGACCCTCAAAGGTCATCCCATCCAAGCCCTCAGCAGTCAGCAGAGACACTTCCAACTAAATCAGGCTGCCACATCGAATCTGATTTAATGTCTCCAGGGACAGGGCCTCAACCACATCCCTGGGCAAGTTGTTCCAGTATTTTCCCACTCTCATTGTAAAGAACTTCTTCCTAATGTCCAACCTAAATCTACTCTGCTCTGGTTTCAAACCATTGCCCCTCATCCTATCACTACAAGTCCTTACACAGTCTTCCTGCAGGTCCTCTTCAGATATTGAAATATAGCTATAAGGTCTCCTCAGAGCCTTCTCTTCTCCAGGCTGAACAGCCCCAGTTGTTTCAGCCTATCTTCATAGGAGAGGTGCCTCAGCCCTCTGATCATCTCTGTGGTCCTCCTTTGGACCCCCTCCAGCAGGTCCATGTCCTGCTTGTGTTGGGGGTACCAGAGCTTGATGCAGTACTCCAGGTGAGGTCTTACCAGAGCAGAGTCGAGTGACAGAATCACCTCTCTCAACCTGCCAGCCATGCTTCTTTTACTGCAGCCTAGGATGCAATTTGCCTTCTGGGCTGCAAGCACACAACGTCTGCTCATGTCCAGCTTATCATCCACCAGCACCTCCAAGTCCTTTTCTGCAGGGCAGCTCTCCATTTCACCATCCCCCAGCCTGGACTGATATCGAGGGTTGCCCTGACCTAGTTGCAGGATCTTGCACCTTGCCTTATTGAACCTTATGAGATTCTTCTCAGCCCACCTCTCCAGCCTGTCCAGGTTCCTCTGGATGGCATCCAAATAATGGTTGGACTCAATGATCTTCCAGTTCTTTTCCAACTGAAAGGGTTCTATGTTTCTGTGTTGTACAACATAATGTCAAGTAGCATAAGGACTCTTAGTTTCCTTTCCATGCATGTGTTTAGGTGTATCAGTGCACACAACTTTCTCTTTGAAAAGCAAGTTCAGTGAACATGAATGGAATAAAAGTAGTAATCCAATGGCTGAATTAGAGCCTGAGGGTAAAATCAAGGACCTGCTGAAGACAAAAAGAGTTATCTAAAAGTTTCCCCCCACATTGTGTGCCTCTGACAGCACTCTTCTAAAAATGGAAGTGTGTGCTAGACATGAAAACCATGGATGTTAGGAAGAAGTTCTACACGGAGAGAGTGATTGGCCATTGGAATCGGCTGCCCATGGAGGTGGTGGAGTCACCTTCACTGGAGGTGTTCAGGAGAAGACTTGATGGGGTGCTTGGCTGTATGGTCTAGTTGTTGGGTGGGTTGGATTGGTTGATGGGTTGGACGCGATGATCTTGAAGGTCTCTTCCAACCTGGTGTATTGTATTGTATTGTAAAATAATCCAAATCTTTTATCTAGGAAATATTGTGCTGTGTTTATTTTTTCCCCCCCCACAATCAAGAAATCTTTACGAAGTTGGGTTCTGCTTTCTGTCAGGAGCAAACTAACAACCTTCATTTCTTCTTCCTTGCTGTAGAAAGAAGATTTGTGTCAGTAACAGATCAGAGAATGTGCAGAAGTTTCTGATCAATTTGCAGATAATGTTTGTTTGCATGTTTCAGAATTCAGTCATTTTTTCAGATACCTTTTCAGATACTGCATTAAATACCCACCAGAGCCCATGGGAGAGCTTGCAGCTTGCCTCTGCAGGGGTTTTGTTCTCCCCAGGAAGGCAAAAACCCTTTAGCAAAGAGCTGATGGACTACACAGTGTCTGCCTGCTTGTCCTCCTCCGGCTCTTGGCTGCTGATGCTCATGAGCCCTACACTTACTGATCTCTTTGAAAGATGTAGCAGAAAGTAGGTTGGATCTCTAGTTTAGTGTGTTTAGGGCTATTGGCCTGCATCTGAGATGAAGGTGTTCAAAAGAAGTTGGCATCTGAAAAACAACAGCCCTGCTTATATTCATGAGTCTACATACTTAGCCTTACAAAAAGCAGTTGAGGGAACTGGGGTTGTCTATCCTGGAGAAAAGCAGGCTCAGAGGAGACCTTACTGCTTTCTACAACTGCCTGAAAGGTGACTGTAGCAAGGTGGGTGTCAGTCTGTTCTCAATATGCAGTAGGACAAGAGAAAACAGCCTTTTTGTGCCACAGGAGCTTCAAGTTCACTTCAAGGGTTGTCAAGCCCTGGAATAGGCTGTCCTGGGAGGTGGTGTAGTCACTGTCTCTGGAGGAATGTAGACGGGGTCCTGAGGGACATGGTTTAGTGGTGACCTTGCAGTGCTACGTTAACTGTTGTGCTTGATGGTCTTAAGTCTCTTTCAACCAAAACTGATTCTATGATTATGCCTCAGGAACTGAGTTACTGCATAGCCCTTTGGAGAGCTATGGAGCCCCTCTGAAAGCTGGAGTCTGGGCAGGCCAGAAATAACAGGAGCAGGAGGAGCTCCAGGATACATTCCTGGTGGAGACCTGTTGTGACACTGCCCTGCAGGACAGCATGCACAGTGAACCTCTAATGCCCCGCTCTTTGCCAGCAGTGCGTGAATTCAGAGCTGGGCTGCTCATTTAGTGAAGAGGAGATGAGAATTTACTGTTAGCAAAGCTGATGGAGCATATAAGGCAGGCTCAGTCACCAACCAGTGTGGATGGCACTGTGTGCTTCCACCATGAGAAATCCATTTGGACGAGGGAGGGGGTAACAGAGAAGGAGGAATTTGCTATTCTGTCAGTTCTGCTAATTGCTATTGATTATCAGGAAGTTTTATTGTACCAGGATGTCAATTCCAGTTTAGCCATAAAAATGTGTATTTGAACCAAGATAATAACCAAAGATACCCTTTAAGTGTTACAAGCACTTTTCTGAATGGGCAGGTTGGACGCTCTGTTACTGAAGCTGCAAATCTAGCACGTTATTTGATGGGCATAAATCATTGTTGCATGGACACTAACTTCTCAGTTCTTCAGCTAAAGGTGCCTTTTTTCCTGGAGGCATGTTTGGACACTTTATACTGGTCATTAATAAAGCAGAAAGCAAACAGCAATTGAAACGAGAAAGAAATACACACGCTCTGGTTTGTAAGACTGTTGAGTAACTGCAGTCCTCGTCAGAGATAACAGATGTTGTGGGTGTTCTGCACTTCAAAAATATCCTTCCCATGGTCCTCAGGGAAATTAATGGGCCTCATTTAAATGAAGATATTCTTCTATTTGCTGAAATATCATATGGCTTCATTTCATTGACTCATTAGTTAATTAATCCATTGATCCTCAAGCTCATGGATCAATGAAATACATGCCCAAGAGTGTTTTGGGGCTTTCATGGCTATTAAATTTAGTTGGGTGATTGGGTTGCTTTTATTTTTTAATGGATCACTTTGCTTTGGCTGTGAAAAATGAACACTTTCCAGCATGCATGGAACAAGCTTGGGGATGCTGGGGAGATGAACAAATGCCCTTGGCCAGTTGCCACCACGAGGACAGTCACCTAACAATCTCAGCATGTAGCATTCTGCCACTGCTCAGCCTGTGGTGGGAAGAGCTGTGTGTGGCCTCCCCTTCTGAGCTCTGGGATTTTGTGTGCCCTTGCTGTGTGTCTGCCTGCCTGCCTTTGCCATTTGAAGCAGCTCTGTGTTGGCTGATTTGTCACAGCAGTTGTGTGCTAAAGAGTTAAGTTTTGAAGGGATTAAGCTGTGTCCTCTTTTCCCTCTCCTGTGGGTGGGAAGATACCTGCTGCTTTCTCATCCCATGCAGGATCATGTGGTTGAACATGACAGGTCAAGTTCTTCAGCACTAACCTTGCTGCTTTTAGCCCAACTCTGAGAGCAGAGTGGTTAAACTGGTTTTAGGTTACTGTCTTGACACTTCTCCTTTTGGTTCAGCCATAGGCTGAGATCTGGAGAGAGATAAGGGTGTCTTGGAGGCTGCTGGGGATGGGGTGGCTGTTGCTGCTCCTGAGGTAAGACACAGCTGGAGAGGGGCTGTCCCCCTGGGCACCGTGCTGTGGGGCTGGAGTGGGGGGTGGAGGCTTGCCTCATCTGGAAGAGCCCAAGGTACACATTTCTCCCTTCAGGTAGAAGGAAGATGATGATCTCCGTTCTGGTTTGGAGAGGTCTGGAGTGAAATGTTAGGCATTATGCTCCTTCAAAAGAGCTGGGCCTTCCTTGAGAGCTCCCATCATTCTCAAAGTCTCAGCCAAAGTTTGGATGTAGCAGGTGTTTTGTCTTCTGTAAAGATTTTTGCTTTTAAAAGCTACTTGTGGGTAATAAACCTGTGCCTCATGGAGACCAGCATCCCACAGAACTGGAGCTCACCCGGGCTCCGAAATTAGAGGGAATTTTCTGTGTTCTCACTTCTTTCTTTTTTTTCCTTTTATCACAACCACTAGGAAGTTGGAAGGTCTTAGACCAAGATACATTGATTATTTACATGATTTATTTGGTTGTAAATGTTTGCTATGTCTTTGCTAGGATGCTAAAGTGGTGAGTTCTGCTTGATGTTCTACACAGAGAGAGTGATTGCCCATTGGAATGGGCTACCTGAGGAGGTGGTGGAGTCAGCATCACTGGAGGTGTTCAGGAGGAGACTTGATAGTGTGCTTGGTTGCATGGTTTAGTTGATTAGGTGGTGTTGGATGATAGGTTGGACATGATGATCTTGAAGGTCTCTTCCAACCTGGTCTATTCTAGTCTAGTCTAGTCTAGTCTAGTCTATTCTTCTATTCTATGTTTTCAAAGATTAGGATCACAAGTACTTAATACAGAAGAAAGGCTCGCTTTCTGTCTTCAAACAGGAGCAACAGTTTCAGGCTTTAATCCAGTGTCTTTGGAGATCATGGCTGAAAACTGGATTGTGAATGTCTGTTGAATGCCAAAGCTGTAAATCTCTGTATTAAACAAAAAGAACTAACTTAAAATTAGCCATTCCCATAAGGAAGGTGTCCTGTGGTCTCACTTGTCCCAGCAGTGTCTGGGAAAGTTCAATGCTCTTGGTCATGTGTTGCATTGAGTAGAATAAAAGTGGCCTCATTAGCTCCATGTGATAAATTATAGATCTAAAAATATCCATCACATTTAGATGATATAATGAAACTAATTTTCACTCAGGGGCAGAAGAAAGCGGAAAAACTTGATAAGTAACAATTGGATAAGACATCTGCTGAGACTGCTGTGCTGGTTTTGCTAAACATTAAGCACAATTAATTGCCTGTGAAAACTGCTGTTTTAACCAGCCCCATACTTAGGTGTGCATCAGGATCCGTGAGTGGTCCCAGAGCTGCAGAAACCTGGAGCTAGCACAGTGAATTTTTGCTGCCAGCTCCATTTTGTAGCTTTCTCTTTTCAGAACGAGGGCTGCAAAATCCAAGCTGTCTGGGGATACCAGCTGGGGCTGATGGCCTCACTCTGTGGAGCTAAAACACTTCAAGACTCTTTTTCACTGAATGTGCCTCCACTGCCAGTGACCTCTAGAGATCTACAGATTTACTGTTGTGTTTCATACATTGCATATGATTTACATTAATTGGGGTGTGCTGAAAGAGGGGAATCAGGAACAGGCAGCCAGATGAGGTTGGACATCCCATGCCAAAGATGAAGTTAAAAATTCAGGGATGCAAGTTGGGTGGCCACAGGGAAGGCAGAGATCCACATTGTGTGTGGTTAGCTGGAACATTCCTGAGGTCAATGATGGTCCTGGCTATCAGTGTGGATAAGGACTAAATAACTTCTGGATTTTGGAAAAGCTGCTGAGCCAAACTTCACTCCCAGCAGCTTGATACACATTTCAAAAGCAATCTCTTGCACTGAGAAGGGCCAAGGAACTGTAGACACTTAAGAATGAGAGCTTATATTAGGTGTGACAGGCACAGAAACTTGAAACTGAGGAAGCTGCTGCTGGAAGCCCTCGGGTCAAAAAAAGCTACTGAAAACTCACATCTCATTCAGAATCCATGTTTCAAACAACTACTTGTTAGAGGCTTGCTGGGTGCTTCAACTAGTTCCTACCATCAGCAGAGGTTCAGACCTTCTATTGGACTTTCAATACTTAAAGGCAGTGTAGTGAAAAGATGCTTTCCTACTGAAAGAGGGTAGATTTAGAGTAGATATTAGGAAGAAATTATTTCCAGTGAGGTTGGTGAGGCACTGGAACAAGTTTCCCATTGAAGTTGTGGTTGTTCCCTCCCTGCAAGCATTCAAGGCCACGGTGGATTGGGATTTGGGCAACCTGATCTAGTGGAAGATGGCCTGACCCATGGCAGGGGTATTGGAACTAGATGATCTTTAAGCTCCTTTCCAACCCAAACCATCTGTGATTCTATGATCATTGCAGCCCCAAATATCAAGACAAGATTGGCTTTGAGTGGGGTTGTCCATGCTGCTTTTCTAGCATTAACTCATTTAAAGATACACATCAGATGTCACACCAGACACACAGTTTGTCTCTCCTGGCTCCACAGACACAAATCCTTAGCTATATTGGGCATATGTGGTGGAGTTTTTGCATGTGTGCCTCCTGCAAGCAAATGGTTTTGGTATCACTATCAATGTGTATCATTTGCTTGAACACCGTGCTCCTATGATCGGTGCAGAGCATCAATCAGCAAAATTAATTAATGACTCTCTGAGTGCACTAATGCTTCCAAGTGTTTTAATGCCTTCATTTAAATAGGTAATGCACAAGTAGTGTCATAGCCAAGGCAGTGAAATGCTTTTTTTAAGGCTGCTGAAGCAGTGGCGGTGCTGTGCTTTGTTTCCGTGGGTGATGGCAGGCTGCTGCCTTTAAATTCTTACTCAGTCCCCAGCCTTTTACTGCAGGCCAGGAGCTGTAATGACTAGGAAAGAAATTTGCTACGTTTCAGACAGAGCTATTAAAAGAAAATTATTCTCAAAGTAATTCTTATCTCATGATGGGGTTGCTGAATTACTGCATATTATGGGAAAGGAAATTGCAAATGTGTTGGCTTTTCTTCCCATTAGAACTATTGTTTTATTACAATTGTTACACATGCACTCATACAGTTTTTTAAAAAACCTCTTAAAATATGAAACTATCCTGCCTTAGGTATCAAACATAAGCTAATGTTAGCAAAATTAAAGAGCAGACTGCTTAGATAAGTTTTCAGAGGTGAGCAGGAATGGCAATTCCTTCCTTTAGCTATGGGGATGAAAATCCCAGACATCAGCAAGAGGGAGGCACTAAAAGAATAAAACACTGCTGTACTTCCAGAACTGTCCAGAGAGGCAGTTCTGCCTAGGAGAAACTACTCCAACAGTCCTGTGCACTGAGTGCCTTCCTCATCCCAGTCCACACTGCCACAAGGGTACAAATACATCATTAGCCCCTAACTGTCTAGTGTGGGAGTCTGCAGCCAAGCAGCTACAAGTTAATCACGCTGAGAGCTTACTGGCTCCAGTCAAGGATCCTGGCTGCAAAGGGCTATCAGTGCTCATGGGTTCATGCACTGCCACAAGCAAAAAAGCCTTTTTGGTGCCTTCTCATCTGTGGATTAGTTTGTGGTTTTGATCCAGCCTGGTTCCTGTAATCAACCACACAACGTGCTGCTTGGCAGGGACAGGCAACACCTCACTTGCCTTCCCTTGTCCATACAGCCTTGGTGGACTTTGCAGCCACATCTGCAGATGTTCAGTGCAACTGAGCTCAGTATGAAGAAACTGTTTTCATTTATCTTTAGTTTTAGACCAAAATACTAAATTTAAATGTGCTTCATTTTCTATCTCAGACGTCTGAAGCAATGGTGTGGAAATAACATGTAGCTTAAAAAAAGAAATCAGAAGAAATATTTCTCTTGACCTCTTGGGTACCATATGACATTAGTCAACTAACACCTTCCTGCAGAAGTTGTGCAGGCAGGGCTTTTTTGTATCATTCCCAAAGTGTATTCCAGGTGCTTGGGATTAAGCAGAGTAGAAGGGGCTGTGGGTTTGGCTGAGCACAGCCATGCTGTCCTTCCAGGTGTGCACAGCAGTGTGGCACACGCTCACCCAGAGGTTGCTGACCCAGGGGTCTCAGCAGCCATGACCCTGAAACCTTTTCCTGTTCATGAAGGGCTTCATCATCTCTTTTCTTACCTTTAGTTTCCTTCTCTGAAAGCTTCTGCACGATAACAGGACACAAATGTGAAAGCAGGAAATTGCCTGATATGCCCCAGTTGACCAATTAATCATTGGTCCATGTGCCTGTGGTGATGGGCCCTGATAAACAGCAGTAACACTAATACTTCCCCTTCCGACTGCTTATCTCTTCCAAAATCCCCTCTCCATAAGCTCAGCCCCACTCCTCCCCTGCAAGGCTCAAGCCTCCTCTCAGTGTTGCAGCAGCCAGCTCAAGGACATAGCCTTGAGTTTCTCTCCAGAGGTCCCTCTGCTAAGATGATTGGCCATTCTCATACTAAAACATGCATTTTTGTGCCTAAGTAAACAACCCCCCTACAGGTCTTTACGTGCAGCTGCTTCTTGGCTGGGCTGGAATACTCTCCAGCCTGGGACACAGAAATCCATTTGAAGTGAAGTGTGCACCAACTGCTTGGTTCATGTCTTGATCTGCCTCCTGGGATGAGGACAAGGACATGCACCAGTGTGAAACCTTTGGGGTAACCTGGTTCCTCCTGTAAATGGTGTAGGAACAGGAAACCATTTTCCTCCTCTTTCAAGTTTAGGTGTAATTTGAGAGTCAAGCTCTATGCAGATTGGAACACGTTAGTCATGTCTGGAAAGTAATTATGGCATATATTATTATTTTAATATTTACTAAGTGCTGACAGTGTAATACTTTTATTAAAACCTTAGGGAGGGTGAAATGCATACCACAAGGCATGGTGAGATGAAGATAGTCTTCTGAAATCATTCATTTATGTTTCAATTTTACAGTCACTTTCGTGCGACCTACTTTTAATCATAGGTTTCTTTGTGTCTTAAATTATGTGAGGTGGCTAATGACTTTAATTTGAAGTTCTTTATGGAAGAATGCAAATAATACTTCTGCCTAGTGAAGGCATGCTGTGAACTTCTTATTGAAAAGCATTTTATCATTGCATTGGAGAGCAGTGGAAGAAGTTTTTAACTTTGCTAGAAGCTGGAAGTCTTCCTTTGCACTTAGTGCCATCGTGTAGAATCAATATGCTAAGGGTTATCAGCAGAAGATATCTGCTTAAAAATGAACTGATGAGACTAAATTACATTTGGCATCTGTTGTTTTTTAATCTACAATGGGATGAATCCACTGAAGTGATTTTAGAACAGAATTAACCACACTGGAAAAGAACTTTGAGATCATCGACTCCAACCTGTCACCCAACACCATCTAATCAACTAAACCATGGCACCAAGCACCCCATCTAGTCTCTCCCTAAACACCTCCAGCGATGGTGACTCCACCACCTCCCTGGGCAGCCCATTCCAATGGCAAATCACTCTTTCTGTGAAGAACTTCTCCCTAACATCCATCCTAAACCTCCCCTGACACATCTTGAGACTGTGTCCTCTTGTTCTGGTGCTGGTTGCCTGGGAGAAGAGACCAACCCCCACCTGGCTACAACTTCCTTCAGGTAGTTGTAGACAGCAAGAAGGTCTCCCTTGCGCCTCCTTTTCTCCAGGCTAAGCAACCCCAGCTCCCTCAGCCTCTCCTGACAGGGCTTGTGCTCCAGACCCCTCCCCAGCCTTGTTGCCCTTCTCTGGACACGTTCCAGCAAGTCAACATCTTTCCTAAACTGAGGGACAGTGAGAACTGGACACAGGACTCATGGTGTGGCCTAACCAGTGCTGAGTACAGGGGCAGAATGACTTCCCTGCTCCTGCTGGCCACACTATTCCAGATACAGGCCAGGATGCCATTGGCCTTCTTGGCCAACTAGGCACACTGCTGGCTCATGTTCAGCCTACTATCAACCAATACCCCCAGGTCCCTTTCTGCTTGGCTGCTCTCCAGCCACTCTGACCCCAGCCTGTAGCACTGCATGGAGTTGTTGTGGCCCATGTGTAGAACCCGGCCCTTAGATGTGTTGAATCTCATGCCCTTGGACTCTGCCCATCTGTCCAGCCTGTCAAAATCGAGGAGCAGAGTCTTTAATATTCTTCATGTTTGACAGGTTGGATAATCTAATCCAATCCAATCCAGATTTTGTACTGATTTCTTTATTTTATTAATTTTTTTTTTCATCAAAGCAAACTTATCATAATCAACCAAGCTAGGTTTAGAATTTTTAATCTAGCCTGATAGTTTTTGGCCAATGTACAGTCTAAAGCAATGAATTTGTTTACGGAAAAGCATTGGTGATAGTAGTTTAACTCATTAATTGGCCGTCAAATCAATTATAAGCAAATTGATTTGGATGTTCTGTGAAGATTTGAGTCAGATTGTAGGTGAGTCACTGAGGTTAGGGTCCTGGAACAAATGTTTGTGATGTATCCAAACTAGTCTTCACTGTAACTCTGGAGCCCATATTACAGGAGGGATGTGGACGTGCTGGAGCGTGTCCAGAGAAGGGCCAAGAGAATGATCAGAGGGCTGGAGCACCTCTCCTATGAGGACAGACTGAAGGAGTTGGGGCTGTTCAGTCTGGAGAAGAGAAGGCTCCGAGGTGACCTCATTGTGGCTTTCCAGTATCTGAAGGGGGCCTACAGGAAGGCTGGGGAGGGACTTCTCAGGATCTCAGGTAGTGATAGGACTAGGGGGAATGGAATGAAGCTGGAAATGGGGAGATTCAGGCTAGATGTGAGGA
This sequence comes from Picus viridis, assembly GCA_033816785.1. Lineage (NCBI taxonomy): Eukaryota > Metazoa > Chordata > Aves > Piciformes > Picidae > Picus > Picus viridis. The sequence goes on along the minus strand of CM066592.1, from coordinate 15,380,769 downwards.
GGAAGTTCTTTACCATGAGCGTGGTGAAGCCCTGGAATGGGTTGTCCAGGGAAGTGGTTGAGGCCCAGTCCCTGGAGGTGTTTAAGACCAGGCTGGACGAGGCTCTGGCCAGTGTGATCTAGTATAGGGTGTCCCTGCCCATGGCAGGGGGTTGGAACTAGATGATCCTTGTGGTCCCTTCCAACCCTGACTGATTCTATGATTCTATGATTCTATGATTTAGTAACTCAAACAACTGGCCCTGGACTGTTCTAATTTAAAACAGGTCCTCTTGAGAGAAAAATCTATAGCAACATAATGATATGAATATATGAACTTCAAGACAGCTGAGGGACACAAAAAAGCACTGAGAAGCCCACAGTCCAAAAGAAATGAATACCTAATAGGTGGAGTTCCCCTGGCATCTGGATTTCACTACAGGGAAGCGCGGTGGAAACCTGACTGAAGTGCAATTGCAGGCTCATGTCCTGGGGCAAAAACTTTGGGGTTTTAAACTTTGTTTTAGTTCCGAGGTTATTAATTGCTAATACAGATAAGATGTCTTAATGTTCATGAGCTCTTCTTCCATTGCATTCCATTAGGAAGATATCATTACATTTCAGCCACACATCATTAAATATTTCAAAATACATCCAGAGAGGCAGTTGTATGTAAGAGACACTTTATTACAGGTAATATATTTTGCTAAGCCACAGACCCCTGCAGATAAAGAGGCAGTGTGTGCCCTTGGCACCAGGTCCAGCATGTTCAGGGGTGCAGGCAGCACCCGTCGCTGCACACCAGGGCAGTTAAACACAGATAAACATGTTTCCAACTTCTTTTTCTTGGCCTCTTCACCCCCACCCTTCAGATAGCATGGCTGTGTGTCTGCCTTTGCAGGGGAAGGAAACAAATTGCAGCCCAGAAGCCCAAATCCTCAGTCAATACTATGAGAGGGATGCTTCACCACCAGAGCCCTCTTGTAGTTATTTGTGTGAGAATGAAGTTCAAAGGCAGTGAGGTACAACACACTACCAACCCCCTTGACACACAGCAGTGGGGAATTGAGCCTTTAATCCATGCTGGGCTGCCTGGGCAGCACTCACATTGACAGATTTCTGCTTTCCACTAAATTGATTAGCTTTACAGAGCTGTTTCAGTGGTTGTCTGGGCTGGAGCATGTCCTGTATCTATTACCAGCCATTCTTCTTATCCTCAGAGAACCTCTCTCAAAGTTCAGCACATTGAAGCTGCCCACAAGGTAGTCTTATTACAGTCAATACAAATATAATAAAAGGCAGCAGGAGAGCAGACAGGCTCCTTACATTGAATAAGAGCTCAGGAGAAATGTGATTTCTTGGAGCATGGTACAGCAAATACACCACTACCCTCAGATATAAAAATCACCAGCAGTCAGAACTATATTGATAGTATTTTATTAATTTTTTTTCTCAGCACTTGTGCATCTGAGCTTTCTCAGAGACCTTTTCTGCAGCCATATGTCAGATTATACTTAACATCATTACCGTGCTAAAGGCAGGAAGTCTCTAGTAAGAGACTTCCAGCTGGGTACACACATTAATTTTCCAGAGAGTGAAAGTACCACTGCATTAAGCTACTGAGCAAGCTTGAAGATATAAGGTCCTTCACAAGCCAGAAGATGTTCTCAGGTGCTTCCACATTGCGTGGTGCAGCCTCCCTGGGGCCAAGGCTCAGCAGCACAGAACTGGTCTGAGTAATGAGAGCAGCAGCAGCCAGGGGGTGAATCTGTAATGGGTGCCCAGCTGGAGAGCATGTTCATACAACCACAGCACACAGAGGGGACAGAGCTCTGGGTTATTGGTAATAACTGAGCAAATGGGCTTTTTGTATTATTCTTGGAGGGAAGGTGAAGGGAAATTTAGATTTGAGTCATTTCTCCCAATCTCCTTCCCAGCAATGGTGAAGTAAATGATTTCTGCTATTGCGAGCTTTATTAGATGGCTTATCACGCACTTAAATGCAAGCCAGCAGACACAAGAAGATGTCTGCAAATCCTCTTCTTTGAATCCTGGTGATTTGTGCTTTCTCATCCATCCACACACCTGCTTTTATATTTATCCACTTTAAATTACATTAACACCAGCACTGCACCAGTTTGCTGCGCCCATGCTGGCTGTGTCAGTTTGTCCTGACTGCTCTCCCCATCAGAGCTGTGCATTACACTGGCTGCCTAGCACTGACACTTAAAGAAGGTTTTTCTTGAGCCAGTTACTGTAGCTGGATTAAAGAACTGACATAACTCTCACTGCTTATTTTGTCCTGATAGATTTACTATAAAGCTTTTCTGAAAGTCCTATTTAGAAGGAGCCTGGTGGCAGGTCTTTGCACATGTCTAGAACTGCAGCCAGGACTAAAACACAGGGCACTCAAACGTGGTGCTCTGGCTATAACCAGTCAGTGCTGGCACAGTTCTGTCAGGAATTTTCTCCCCTTTCCAATGCAAGCACTAATACACAACTATCCTCAACCCCATGAGATATTCACCTGCATCTGATGGACATGACATTGACTATGTCTGAGGCAGACAACAGGATTTTGATGGGGGAGTTATTTGAATGGGGCTATCAAATCCTGCTCCCTCTGTCTCTAAAAGCTTTCTCAGTGGCTGTATTACTTGTTTCCCATTTGCAAGTACAAAAGAGCAGCAGCAAGAAACCCTCAAACCACATGGAAAAGGCACAGCATCAATGCATGACAACACATTGACAGCCCTGATCTGTGCAAAGCGAGGTGTTCCCACAGCACAGCCTGGCTGGGCTTAAAGAGAACCCAGGATTTTTGTGAATCCTAAAGCTGTGACTTCTATTTGATAAATAAACAGTTGCTTTTACATGGCAATGAATGGTGTTAATGACAGCAATAACACCCCAAGGTGCTGGCAAACAAATTGCCTATTGCAAATGGTGGGTAATGAGGGATCTGGGGAGAGGGGATCACAGTTTAATTAACTCTGCCACTATGCGGCAGCTGAGTTTCGTCAGCCCAAGACAGAGCAGATGTAGAAAGAAACGTGTCCCCGAGGGGGCCACAGGATGCTGATGGTACGTTTTGTGTGGCTGCACCATTGCTCCACTAAAGCAGGTTGGGGGAGGGAGGGAGAGGAAGGAGCAAGGGAACGTATGGAAGCAGCAGTAGCATGGATGGATAGCGATGACCCTCGGGGAGATCCCAGAGACAGCAGAGGGAAGAGGAGCATCCTGGAAAAGTCTGAAAGTGGTAGGGGTAGATGCTGGTTATGTTTCACTTCTGGTTTGATCACATGGGAAGAATGACATGGGGGATCAGCATCCATATGGGCAAATACCAGGTAGTGTGTGAAGTTCCCGAAGAAATAACCCCAGCCACTGGCAGCAAGGAGCAAAATGAAAGACACTGATTCAGCAAGATTTTGGTGTTCACACTGTCCCCTAAATGTAGTTTGCTGCAGACAGCACCCCATAAAGGCTGTGCAACTACACAGTTTTCAGTGGGGCTTCATATTTAAAACCCAGTATAGGGAAAACCCTTCAATTCCTCCATGAAGACAGGTAGATACAAACAGAAGGAAAATTCCCCACCTAAATCCCTCTCTCCCAGAGAACTTGCTTCATTTAGGGAATTTGGACACCTCTATTCCCTCTCCCCATGTTGCTAATGGATGAAGATGCTTTGCAGACGGTCTGAGTCCCAGCACGTGCTGAGACACATGCTGGCTCCTCTACAGGCACTGACTTTGGGTGATATCCTGGTGAGGGAGATTTGGGAATCCCACCAGCCTCTCTACTCCTCATTTGCTCTGCACTTCTCTGTGTGTGCTGCTGCAGAGGAAAAAGCCATCAAGCTTCTCAGAGGGAGCGGAGATGGATGCCACACAGATCAAACCAGCAGCTGGAAAACTTTGGGTGAAAGTGTAACACTGTGCTTCCAGCTTAGTTCCATTCAAGTCTTGATACTGAGATTTTAGTACAATGCCAATTTTAGCTTGAATTGTCTGACAGCTCCTCTTTGTGAACAGGAGCGCTATCAACAGAATGGTACTTCTTGAAAGAAAAGTGGCTGTTGTGTTGGGTTTTTTTTTTTCTCCCCAGAGGAAATAGACTCCATGTGCAATGGGATGCTGCTGTTTCTTTTCTTTCTGAACTGAGGCTGCTTAAAAAGAAATCCTGATAGCTGGCTTTCATTACAGTCATGGTTTGAGTTTTCAAGAAAAACAGGTATTAGTTATAGGATCTGAAGGCACGCTATTTTAGGGGGTTCCCCTCAGAGTCACTGCTCAGATACCTTCTCTGGGAGGACGGATTAAATGCATGCCCTGGGCAGGTCCTGGCTAAATCCTGAGGGTCCCAGGTGTAGAAGGAGGAAAATCATTGAATTTTTAATATGGCTTTCATTAACAATCCTCTTGAGCTGAAGGGGACCATGGTGCCATAAAGCAGAATTTGACCTGCAAGGGAATGAAGCAGCCCTTCACACGTGCAATGGCAAGCCTAAAAGGCCCATTCCCCCCTTCATGGGCTCTCCCAGTCTGCTTCCTAAATGCCAGTTTGCAGCCCCTGGTCAGAGGAAATTGTTCATGCTGGGAGAAAATAAACTGACAACCCTGAATTTCTCTGCCAGGCTTCCACTTCTTCATCATACTTCTTTTTTTCACATCTTGCCATTCATGTCGTGCCACAACGAGAAGCAGTGAGGAAGGGGTTGCTATCAGTGAGTTCTGAGATCACATTATGGTGATAAATCATGAAGGCAGCATGACTGTGTCACCTCCACAACATGCAGCTTGGAGAAGGTGGGTGAGTGGACACAGTGAATTCTTGAGACACCTCATTTCCACCTGCCACATCTGCCTGTGACCTGCCTGCTGAAGAGAACTGCTTCCTTAATGAGAAACAAATTGATGGGAATACTCAACAACCCTTTATGTAATGCTCTGAAATACTCTTTCTGAGCACAAGGAGGCCCAGAGATAGAAAAGTCAGTACCATAATGAAAAATGTAATTAAATTTGGGTCAGACTGAATCCATTACATCTCTCACAAGTACCCAGTATTGATTTCAGTCTCAGCCCCAGGGGTATGTAGTCTGATACCTCTGAAATCCCACGAGCAGGGCTCTAAGCCTGGTGCACATGCCATTTGTATGGCCTAAACCCAAGAATAGACTTCTCACCAACTTGAACTTCGTATTTTATTGACTCTGAGCAGAGGCAAGTGAGCAGAAGCTGCGTCTGCCACCAGGAAGATGGCTTTTGAGGCACAATCTGAAAATAGAAGTGAAAGGGCTATTTTGGCTGTATTTTTGAACTGGCAGCAGATTGCATTATTCAGTGGGTAATGCAATGTCAATGTGGCCTTCTAGCCAGGGGGGACAGAACTTAAGGTTTAATCATTTTGTAATGCACTTACATTGCTCATTTTAGATTTGTCAGCTGTCATACATGAACTGCAGTTTTATCCTGGGACTATATATAGGATTACTATTTATATATTTTTCATCTGCAGCTTATGCGGTTTAAATGGAAATAAAAAGGGAAGAGCCAGGATGGAGTGAGGCAGGGATGCACCCTTGGCTCTGCTCCACTCAGAGAATTCCTCAGTGCCCCCAGGCAGGAAAATGCTGCCTTTGCCTAAGCCTTGGCTTAGGTGGTTGACATTTTCAATAAAACAACAACTCTTTCAGCAAGCCATTTAATGTCCTGGAGAGCGAGGCAAGGAAACACTGCACTTAAAACTGCAGCCATGGAGGAATGGCAGTTGGTGAACTTCTGCTTTGCGTCTTACATATTTACCATTCAGAAGCACCAAACTCCAGGAAATCCTCTCCCATGGCATCACTCCTCACCAGTTTTATTGAAAAACAGTAATATCCTTTTGCATGCTAAATTCTGCCTGAAAGCCACCCACGTTACTGCTTTCTGTATACGCATTCGACCAGTTCTCAGACAAAGGCAATTCCTCCTTCGACTGCTGAGTCCTGCGGCTTTCTCTGCTGCAGCTCCTCGCAGCGTCGCAGGAAGCCTTGTGGCACGTTGCAGGCTGCCCAAGTGCTCACTAATGTCCTTGCCAAAACAGAGAAAAGAAAAGAGGAGAGTCTCCAAAAGCATTTGTTGCTCCTATCAGATTGAAGGAGTGTTTGAACATGTTTGCTTTATTGGGGCACTCATCTGAAAACATCCAAGGGAAACTTGAGAAAGCAGAACATCCTGCTGATCATAAATTTGCAGTATTCCCATTGTCTCATCTCTAAATCAAATTCTTACTCTGGAAATGTTTTCTGCAGAGAGTTTTGCCTTGACTGGTCTCTCCACTGCTACATCCTACAGGCCAAAGGATTTCTTTTCTCCAGCAATGATCAATGGGTTTTTAAGAAGCAAGAGTACCCCTGTTTTCATCTATAGCATTTACCTGCAAAGAACATGGTAATTTATACAGTAAGTGCCATCTATCCTTCCTGCAGGACAGCCTGATTTATGGACTGTGCATCTGTTTTATATAAAGTACCCTGAGCAGAACAAAAACTTCCATTCTAGCAAAACCAGGACAGTCTCTTCAGTTCTCAATAAATCACATTCTACCTGTGGGATACCTTGTTAATGACTATACACTAAATGCAGAGAGGGTTTTCCTTTTCTGGTCTTTTCTTTTACTTTTTCTCTCTCTCTTTTTAATTTTTTTTTTTTTTTTTTTTTTTTTTAGCTATCCATTGCAAAATATTCTGAGTTTCTGGGGGCAGCTGAACTCCCCCATTGCCCAGGTAAAACTCCCTTGCACTTCAGAGAGTTTGGAAATAGTAAGCTGCCTTTTTCAAATATCTCACCAGTAACACAAGTGAAATGCCTCTTCTATGAGAACAGACTGAGAAAAGTGGAGTTGCTCAGCCTGACAATGTCAAGGCTCTGGGGAGACCTTATTGCAGCCTTTCAGTACTTAAAGGGGATGTATAAGAAAGATGGGGACAGTCTTTTTAGCAGGGCCTGTTGCAACAGGACAAGGATTGATGGATTTAAACTGAAAGAGGGGAAATTCAGACATAAGGAACACATTTTTTACAGTGAGGATGGTGAAATACTGGTCCAGATTGCTCACAGAGGTGGTGGATGCCCCATCCCTGTAAATATTCAAGGTAGTTTGGACAGGGCTCTGAGTAACCTGTTCTAGTTGAAGATGTTCCTCCTTCTTGTAGGAAGGTCAGACTAGATGACCTTTAAAAGCCTCTTCTACCACAACCCATCCTGTGATTCTATGATCTCTGTAATGAACTATCCCATAGTGACCAGGCCTCATAAACCAGCCTGGGAAAACCATAAGCCATAATCTTCTCTCGTTCTGCTTGTAGTAAACATCTTTGCCTTTACCTACCCAACATTTTTTTTTCCCTAGGATGCAATTCAATTCCCACGAAGGTGCCTAAATTCTATACCCAGAGGAAATACCTGGGTCCTCACTATGGGAAAAGCCTTAGCACAGGAGAGGACAATGGGCTAAGCAAGAGAGTGAATGAAGCGAAGGGACCACTGGAATGTGCTGCCCAGGGAGGTGGTGGAGTCACCGTCCCTGGAGGTGTTCAAAAAGGGATTGGACGTGGCACTTGGTGCCATGGTTTAGTGGTCATGAGGTGTTGGGTGATAGGTTGGACTTGATGATCTCTGAGGTCTTTTCCAACCTTATTGATTCTATGATTCTATGACCAGCAGAGTTATGGAGAGGGGGAATGAGGTTTCAGCAGAAAATGTGCCTTGTTCCTCCTTGAAGCCTGCCCCTTCCTCATGGGGATCCCAGCTCCATACCTCACCTTCCCAGCACTTGTCTTTGCAGCTTCAGGCCAACGTTCCCCAAGCCACCTGAGATTTTATGAGATGGAAGGATGGGAAGGAATCTGTGTTCCTGGTGTAGCTCCACTGAAAATACGTGAGCCACAGCCAAACTGGACCCCAGGGGCCTGTGTCTGTCAAAGGCACTGATGCAAAGCCGAAATCATCATTTGAAGACTTACATTGATGTACCTGGGAGTGGAAATTACTTTTTTACTCAAGGCATAATTCATGCAGGAGGATGTGTATAGCATCCAAAAGGCTTTAGGCTATTGTAATGAGACTGTCAGTGAAGTACAAAGGTGTCTAGGGAAAAAGGGGTAAATTCCTGTTAAATACCAGCACAGTGAGTCGTGAAGGAGCTGGATCTTGTTTCTTACCCTGTGAGCTGGAGCCCTGATGCCTCTGCATCCTCTTTCTCCTCCCAGCCCAGGTCCTGGTGAGGTCCAGCCATGCCAGCAGATCCTCAGCAGAGCCATGAGTTCTTTGTGTGTGGTTGCAGCGCCAGGTCCATCTGAGGTCCATTGTTCCCCCAACATCCCACCAACTGAATAACCCTTCCTGAAGAGGACTCTGGGGAGATGGAGCATAATGGCCTTGAGATACGTGCTGCCTTTCCTCTTGTGTTTTGGCTGGACAATGGGGGTCTTGATTTCTGACAAGGCCTCTTGTTTCCAGTGTAATACAAATTACACTGGAAGTGCAAAAATATCACAGATGGGATGAGCTAAGTCCTTGACCTTGTTTCTTTGTTGCAAAAAGCCAGGTGGGGCTTCTGCCAGTTTCTCTATTGCCAGTCAGGAATCAAACAGTTCCCTGTCACTAACTTGCCAGTCCTTTGTCCCTGGGCATAGAGTAAAAGAAAGTCACCTTTCCAACAGTTTGCCAACTGTTGAGACAAGTTGCTATTTCAGTGCTATCTGCAATGCCACGTCCTTCGCCCAGGTGATGTGTTGGCCAGGCTGCTGGGACCAGACCTCAGGGTTGAGCCATACAGCCTGTGCATGAGACTGCTCTAAATAGCACCTCTTCTCTTGCAGGGAACATGAAACCCTTGGGCTTGAGGACACCTTGGTTTGCTTCTTCCTCTCCTCCTAGACTCAAGAACAGCCCAGGCTCCACCTTGTCCTGCCACAGGTCATCCAGGAGGTCTAGCAGCAGTATAAAATGTCCAAGGTGCCATTTTGGGGGCTTCTTTGTCCTAGGAATGCTTTCCAAAACACTTTGGTCCATGGTGGAGATTCCATTCATGTGGTGCTTTATCAGAAGAGGTTCTGCTGGTTTTCCTGCCTTTCAATGCCTTTGCCAGCCTGGCCAGGACTGCATTTGGCCCCTGACAGAAGCTTCTCCTTTAATCAGAGATTTGCTTCAGTGGCAGTGTTGTTCTGAGGTCTAATTAGGCTTACACGTTCTAATTAGACTGATTTGGGATCCTGAGGTGGAGGGCCTTTTAAGTGCATTTCTTGAAAATTTGGGATTTTTTGCTCCAGCAACCTTTTGTGTTAGACATATTTTAGCATCTAAAAATGAAGGATGAGTAAATCTTTCTCAGGCCTTGGTGGATGAAGCTTTTTCTCATTCTACTTAATCAAAGAAGCAATCCAAAATTGCTAATCACCTTTGTGAAGGTACTTAGGTCAGGGTGAAATATGTGGCAATCATAGACAGTCACAAAGCAAATAACATTGTCTCAAAAAGGCACTGATTGGAGATGATGTAGGCAATCCAGACTGCAGCCTCCATGTGTCTCTTGCCCTAATGGTCATTTTTTTCTCCCAACACCCAGATAATTAATAGGTGGAATATGACAAAGTGTCTCACATTTGCTCCTGAGCCAGCCACTTCCAACAGGCTGTTGCTGATGAACTGCACTGCTGCACACCATCATCATTTAGACCAAGTTTGTAATTGCATTTTGTCAGACTCAGTCAACCTAATCCAACATTTCCCACGGAAGATTTGATTAAATGTTGTTCAGACGTGGCAGATAACCTTTCTGAATTATCCAAACTGACCAATTCACTCTTACTGCTCTTGTATGCCCAAGTTCTCCTAAATCTTAATAAACCCTAATCAATGCCTCTTTTACACTTACACATAAAAGCAACCCTTTAAGGCCCTCTCTCAGGAGACTTTAAAAGGAGCTTTGGGGTCAGACCAGGTCCTTACATGGGATTTCCTCCAAAGACAACTGCATGTTATTTCACTCCAAGTCTTTAGAGAATTGGGAACCTTATTGCCTTTGTGCCCTGTGTGTGTTAAAGCCTTTTGTCACAGGAAACTGAGCTATCTCATTGTGATTTTGAGAGTCACCTGAAAACGTATCTCCCCCGTCTTGCCTTTGGAGAAATGCTTGGGTTTCGACTGATGTAGTGTTGAAGATAATTAAGATAATAAAAAGAAGAAAAGTGGTGGACTGAGGAGATGTGGGAGTTGAGGACTGTGACCCTCCTGTCCCACTACACTTGGCCATATTCTGTTTCCAGCACCTGGATAATTAATAAATGCTGTTTGAAGCCTTGTCTAATTTCAGGTAACAAAGAAAACTTGACCTCCTCTAGGGCTCTTACCTTTACCTTTAGAGCTCAGTAATATGCAAGGAATAAAGGACCAAAAGGCTCATGGATTTTTAACTGGAAGATTGTTTCCTCCCCCCTCCAAAAAAAATGCTGACGTGTTGAAAATGCATTTTTCACCTTGAAAAGGCAAGTTTAAAGAAACAGTTTTAAACACTTTGACTATGTTCCAATATTTCAAATGCAATTGCTTTCCAGATATCCAGTCTGAACCATGCTCCTCATATTCAAAGGTAGAAATAATTATTCACCAGAATGATAATCAGGCCAGAGAGGAAATGATGTGTTTCAAATTGATGTGCACAGATTCAGGATGGACCTCGTCTGCATTTTCTTTCCTTTTTCAGTTTGCATTTCTTTTGTCCCAAGTTAAAGCAGAAATGTTTCAAAATCTTCCACATGCACAACCATTTCCTTGCCCAGCTCTAATTGCTCGATTGAATTACTTGTAGACAGATCACAACTCCCTTCAATTAATCAGTTCCATGAAGGCTTTTCTTTTTCCACAATCCCTGACCCATAGCTCATTCATAGACCCAATGCTTGTGCTGATTTAATTAGCCATTTAACTCACATGGCCTCTGAGTGCTTTCTGTTTGCATCCTCCCTCACTTAAGCTCAGGATTTGCATACAGCTTCTAATTCTCACTTAAAATTCACTCCTTCCAAAACCTTTTTGCCTCTGACCTCCCATGCTGGGATCCATGTGGGAAGCCAATGCACTAGGAGCATGAACCCAGCTGGAATGAATTTGTTCAAAAAAGCTGAGGGGAGTTTCACTGAGATTTTTTGGCATAGCTTACCCAGATCTAATTGCTTTATAAATTTAGTGGAGTTAATGCTGGCCACTGGGTGCTGGGCTGGTTGTGAATAAGGGATATAAAGGCAGGCCAGGGACTCAGAACCTTGTCACTTAGTGCCAGGATTGTGCCAGTGAGGAAACAGAAAAGCAGGAAGGAAACCTCATGCAAGTGAGACTGCTCTGGTGCAGTAGCTTGGCAGCCAGGTGATGCTCCCAGGAATTGCTGTCTCCCCAGCGAGTCTGCTGAGTTTAGTAGGTGCTGTGGCAGTCCTGCAGAGCCTTTTCATTCCCATAAGACATAAAGATGGTAAGAGACTGCTTTTTTTTTGCCTGCTCTTTTGTTCACAAGAGCTGGCTACTTAGAGACAGACTAGAAAATCAGGACTGCTAAGGTATTTCAGCTGTGCATTTAAAAAAAATGCCTTTGTGGTGTTTTTATTAACTTAAACCCATGTATTTTGCTGCTGTATTAACAGTGGAAAGGGTTTGAGTCTGTGTCAGGGTAACTCTGTCACTCTCTGAAGAGGCAGTACATAAGTTCAGCTTTGAGTAAATCTGTGGCTCTTCTGTTCCTTTGCTGGTGGAAGAGATTTGTAGGTACATTAAATCTTTCTCCTGCTGATCACTGCAGAGATTTTTACTGCAAGGTAAATCTGCATTTTACAAGCAGGAATACCATCTAGGTAGATGTTTCTGACATGCATCAAGGGCTGTGTCTGATAAAGTTCCCCTCCGTTGATGGTGACAATAAATAAAGGATAGAACTCAGTCCACTCCTGTGCACATCCTGGAAAATTAATTTCTTTGCTCAAATTAAGGTCCTGAAGAACAAAACGCTAAAATTGCTTGAGATGAGGCTTAACACCCAATCAGCCAAATTCCTTTTGTGCCTCTTTACCCCATTACCCAGCAACCTGCTGTAATCTGCTTTCATACACGAATGAGGCTACAATGTGCAAAAGAGCAGGGACTGGTGTAGTTCCTAGGAAGAAAATAGATAATTGCAAAATAGCTTTCCTTGGAAAGTGACTCACAGAGCCAAACAGGACACTGATGGCCATACTGAGCTTAACTCTTAAAGGAAAGCTCCAGGTACTGGCGAGGTCCAGAGCCTTGGCTGGTGCCAAGGGAGGGATGCTCTGCTCTGCTCTGGGGCCATGTGCAGGCTCTGCCTTCAGTTCATCCCATTCTCCAGGCTTGGTTCCTTAAATGGAGCCCCAGCAGCCAATTTACAAAATTCACTTTGGAGAGCTCTGGCTTTACTTCCAGCTGTCATTTGAGAAGCTGTGCTAGGAATCCACTCAGAGTGGGTTGTGTCAGACCGTGCAGTCCCTGGCCACACCAGGCCAGTCACAGAGAGTGAACAGCCTGGCTATAACTCTATGTGTCATGGAGAGCAATCAAACCCTAGCAAGAAGGACTCACAAGCACCTAATGAGAATCAGATGCAGCGTAATGCAGGCCACAGGCATGCTCTTATCCAGATGCGCTGGGAATTATGTACATAAACACAGTACAATTTGGGTTTGCATCTTATTTTTCATCCTCAGCTTCAGAGGGAAATGAGTTAGTTACTGGCAGTGCTGTGTAGGAAACCTGCTGTTATGTACTCAGCAATTGTTCACACACAGCTTGGCAAGATGGAGCCTATGGGCACTTATCTCTACTCCAGTTTGGTAGGAGCAAATATTACTGAGTCCCCTGAGCAAATTGCTCTGCTCTGGCTGGAAGGCAGTAGGGGGACCATGCATTAGAGCAGCCTCTGGGGTGGGAGAGGTGAATTGGGGTCTCTTGACGCTGGGGCAGGCAGTGGTAGTGTGTGGACATGGATGCCAGAGTTCCATGGGGCTGTCCCTTGACACAGAAGGTCCTGCTGCTGGAGCTGTGCCATGGACTGGGTGGCAGAGACAAAAGCTGGCTTTGCAAGGCGATTCTACTGTCTTCCTTGGGTGCTGGAGGAAAGGGCTCAGATCTCCTGAAGCTGTGGCTTTGGACTTGATCTTAGAGCTGGAAAAGGAGGATTTGACCTGCTGTGCTTCCTAGTCCTGCTGTGCTGGTTTCCAAGCTTGGAGGTCAGAAGGTTGTATTGTATCAGTGAGAAATTCACTTCCCACATGAAGAAAGCTGCTTCCAACCTCTCCTGCCTTGTAACACTTGTGACTGCACAGAGGACTGGATTTGTTGTGATAAATGCAGAAAACCCTGAACTTAATGTATTCACATTTCAAATGCAAAGGGAGAGGAAGCTGTCAGTCGGCCAAGCAGGGCTGGAAGGCAGGTATTAGGGTGTTAAGCCTTGCTTGGCCTTGGTGGGGTGCATAAATCTGGGCAAATAACTCCATCCTTTCTCCTTTAAATTGGAAATACCTCATAGAAAGCCTTTACTTTTAAAATGAAGCATGCTGTGAGCTGTACCTCTGAGTGCAAGGTGCTATAAATCATCATTACATTGATGTAATGAACTTACTCCTCCTCTTCTGAGGCTACTTAGAGGTTGTTTTACTTGGTTCCAGGACTGAGATTCCCAGTGTTTGAGAGGGACTGGTCTGATCTCTGCATTGCAGAAGCAAACCTATTTCATTTAGGGGCTCAGCAGCAAGGAAACTTGTTTTCCCCATGGATCCAAATCTGCTCAGAAACTTCATTCTTCCCTGTCACAGCTGGCTTCACAAAACCCATCCCTGATGCACATTGCAGAGTGGAGAATTGCTTTGAGCCAACTGAGAGCTGTGGATCTTCTCATTATCACCAACTCCAGCTTGCCAGGAAGGTTTTCTACAGTGCAGCACTGGTATCTGCAGTGATGCAGAGCAGTTGGTATGGCTTGGCTGCTTGGAGAAAAGAATGTTTGGGGCAGATCTGCAGCAGTTTCTCACTGGGGAAGTGATGTCCTCAAAGATTTGACCCTCTCTTTCCCTATATTACCCTCAAGGTTTGTCCATCTATTTTGGTTAGAAATCCTTTCTGCTCAACACAGCTGAGCAAGAATGCAGCTTTCCAGCAAGCTGCAGTCTGATCCAGGTCACCACACAGTACCTGAAACTCGCTGCCCTGTTACCCAAAGAGGTCTGGGGGTGCTCAACATCCAACGGCATCCAACTCCAGTACAGCCAGACCTGCAATGCTGCAAGACCCGTGTAACTAAGAGAAATCTGTGGTAATTACCTACTTACGTGTAAAAACCTTGAGGTTCAGGATTAAGGGCAAGAAAACTGTGGCGAGGGGATATTTTAATGAGCAGAAAAAGCTATACTTTGTCTCAAGAGTCACTTTTATATGAAAACTTCCTGGGCTTATAATTAGAAATGTAATGTTTTGTGAACTGCAGTTCAAAAACTATGGGGAAAATGGTTTATTTCCTACCCCTCCACTTTCTTAATCAGTGCTCTCAGGTTTGTTTTCCTGTGGTTAGTAACACAGTACTTATGCCCCCCCTGTCTCACAGGGGAAGGTCACATCTACAGGGCACATCTCATATTTTTTTTTTTTTTATTTCAGTTTATTTCAGGTGAACCAGAAAGTTCAGTTGGTGAACCAGAACTACTGCAGCCATTTGGCTATTTGGGAGGGGAGGAGAGGGTGAAGTGGCTCTGGCCTGCCCCCCCCAGGGACTGTCACCCTCCCAGCTCATGGGAGCCAGTCTGACTGGCATGGTGGCATGGGGGTAGCTGCCCAGGGCAGGGACTGTCTCCTCCAGAGGCCATGGCACCATGCAAAACATTTAATAAATGACACAATTTCGATGCAATTAGGTAATTGCACCTCTGCTGTACTTCTGAGTTCAGCTCACACTCCAAGCTCTCTGGCTGAGGCGGGTGTCACGCTGCTTTCTGCCAAGCTGATTTTCTGAAAGGATCTCTTTCACTACATGTTTTCCCCTCTTTAAATCCAGAGGCAGGAGAGCTGGTGTCCATCTTTTGCTCCTCATCAGGTCACCCATTTTCTCTGCCATTCCTAATATTGACAGCTGTAGCCCAAGCCATGCAAGTGTGGTGTTTTTTAACAATGTTCTACTGCACAGTAGCCCCATTTCAGGGGTAAATGCATGTGTGGTGGTGAGGCTTGACGTGTGTGAAGAGGGCATCTTTCCTTACACCACTGCTGTAGAACACCATCATTGAAGGAAGCTGCACATGAAAAAAAGACCAGAAATAGCAACCAAGAGGCTGTGTATAGCTCAGGCTGTCTCCTCATTAATCTTGGAGTGAAGTTGCTTAAAAATATCTGTGACCTTCATTCTCCATCCATTTGTGTGAGGCTGTTTAATTCTGTGCGAAAGGTCCACAGTGTGCATGGGCTGAGTGGCTCTCCAAAGGGCCAGCCTCAAAGGGAGAAAGGCTGATGTTGCTGTGGAGTTCAGATGGCTGCTTAGCAGGGGAAAGGTGCTTATCTGAGCTAGGTGGCTTGCAGATGGTAGGAGGGCATATCCTCGGGGCTGGCTGTGCATGCGCTCTTGCTTGAGGAAAGCAGACGTGAGGGAGAGGTGTCCGCCAAAGCAGCACCACAAGCCTGATGGATGTCGGGCTGCAGGAGGAAGCTTGCAACCACAAAAGTGGGTTTCTCAAATCTGGAAGCTGGGGTTTTAAGCCCAGAAGCAAACTTGTCAGTGGAAACATTTGGGGAACAGCTGGTATCAGCTATTGCTGCTCCTCCTTGTCCATGGGGATGGATTGCATTGCTGTAAATTACTGTGTTGGCAGCAGTCCCTGTTCACACCCCATGCCTTGGTGAAATTGTAGGCTGGGAATGGAAGTAGTGGAGCATCAGTACTGGCTTTATGCCATTTAGGAGTTGCCTGTTGAAAGCAGTTCTTGGGTACCATCTGAGTGACTTTCTAGGAGCTTTTTAATGCCCAAGAAGCTGATTGTGAGGGTCAAGTGAATTTGGATCTAGCTCACATGATCTGCATATAGCAGAAATCTGGATGCACCCAGAAGGAAAGAAGGGAAATTAGGACAACAGAAGTTGATAGGCTGAAGACTGAATTAACATGTTGAAAATTTTGACCTGAACTCAGGCTCTTTCCCTTTCCCTTTCTCTTTTCCTTTGTCACTGTTGGTTTGGTTTGGTTTCTGATTTTCTGGTATAATTACTCAGGATAAATTTTACTCCCAAATTATGAATAAATTATATCAGCTAAATGTCAGGCTAATGAGTTAATTCTGTTGTACTGCAGTGGAAATTACAGAATTCCTGCCTGTCCTCCTCCCCACTCCACCACATACCTGTCTCTGATCCACTCTGTGGCTCAGCTAATAGTTTTGCAGCCCTGCAGATTTCAAGTAACTGAGTAACAACCCAAAAGTTTTTCTCTTTATTGCATCCATCTGCTTCACTAGGATGGGGAGCAGCTCCTTTTGATATACTTAGAATAACACATCTGCTGATGCATGTTGCAGTACAGGGTCCTGGCCTCTTGTCTTGCTTTCTATGACAAACAAGCAACAGAATGACAAATAAAGCTGTGGTTGCCTTTGTCAGCTCCAGCTCTTTGTGCTGCAGGCAAGATGAAATACCCACACAATCATGGCACCATCCCATATTTATTTAAAAATATTAAACTATTTATAATGGAGAGGTCATCAGCATGCTGCATTCATTAGCAAGGGCTCCAGGGAAGAGACAGCAGCAACCGAAAGAAACACAAACAGGCTCTGCACAAAAGAGGAGCAAAGAAGCATCCCTTTGAAATGTCAGTGCTAAGCAGCAATTAAAACCAGGAAGAATTAAAATACAGGGAATTTCAATAGTCTGGGTATAACAGCCTGCCCTGGCTACCAGAGAATAGAATAGAATTAACCAGGTTGGAAGAGACCCTTGAGATCATTGAGTCCAACCTATCATCCAACACTATCTAATCAACTAAACCATGGCACCAAGCACCCCATCCAGTCTCTTCCTAAACACCTTCAGTGGTGGTGACTCCACCACCTCCCTGGGCAGCACATTCCAATGGTAAATCACTCTTTCTATGGAGAATTTCTTTCTAACATCCAGCCAAAACCTCCCCTGGTGCAGCTTGAGACTGTGTCCTCTTGTTCTGGTGCTGGTTGCCTGGGAGAAGAGGCCAACCTCTGCCTGGCTACAACTTCCCTTCAGGTAGTTGTAGACAGCAAGAAGGTTTCCTCTGAGCCTCCTCTTCTCCAGGCTAAGCAACCCCAGCTCTCTCAGCCTCTCCTGACAGCGCTTGTGCTCCAAACCCCTCATCAGCTTTGTTGCCCTTCTCTGGACACATTCCAGCAAGTCAACATCTTTCCTAAACTGAGGGGCCCAGAACTGGACACCCATGGTGGAATTCCAGTGGATGTAAGGATAGAAGATCAGGTCTGTGCTGCACAGTGAAATGTAAATGAGTTTTCTTTATGAAATGAAGGATGAAACTGCTGCCTGTGTAGAGAACTGACAGCGGTGAAGGCGGGCATGGAGCATGCCGGGGAGGGAGGCAGGCAGGCAGAGTTGGGTTCATGCAAGGGCTGCATGCTGTAGGATGCTGAGCACCTCTCTGAGCTGTGGGGTGGCTGCCAAGCAGCACACAGGTGAATGTGAGGTCCCTGCCAGGAGCAGGCTGGAAAATGTCACTGGAGAGGAAGAGTCTGCTCTGCGTGACAAGGTGTGAGTCCAGCATTGGGTCAAGTCGCTCAGAAATGGCCATTTGACCTTACAGAGTGCTCCCGGGCACTGCAGGGCAAGTGGGTGTTAGATTCCAATGACAAAAGTGAGGAGTAGAGGATCTGTTCTCTCCTGGACAGTGTTTCTGAGCTAACAAAAATTTGCCAAGTAACTACATTTGAAGTAATTTAAATCTACCACTGAGGTTTGATGGTTCTTGACCCCCTTCATTCCATCTCCTGTTGACATCTATTCAGAAGAGCTGCTATATCCTGTGCAAGGGATGTCCATCTCTGCTGACTTTGCATGCAGGCAAAAGCTAACTGTGGTACTGAAGCCCACATTAGGATAATGAATTGGAAGAGGTCAGAACAGATGAATATTTTGTCTTTGGCTTGCCATGCCTTTTCAGAAATGAATTTGTATTGGTCAGTTGCATGGTGCTTCTCCTTTTATATTTCCTTTTCACATTCTTTTTTTAAAATAGATGTGGATCACATCCAAAATCCAAAGTGCTCAGATGAGCTTTGGAACCATCCTTGGCTCTTTATACTTCCATTTCCCAGGCTGCCTTCTGGAAATGTGTTTTTAGAGGTTTCTCACTCCAACTTTTCCCTTACTTGCCCACAGGATTTTCACATTTGTAGTGATAAGAGAGTTACAGCCTGTGCAAAGTGGCCAAAACAAAACCCAGAGCTGTGTCTCACTTCCTTCTTCACCACAAGTTCTTCCCCTCCCTGGTTTCTGCCTTTGCTCTTTCTCCCCTCCCAACCTGAAACTCCACTGAAAATTTACCAGCTTTTATGAGTCCCTCCAGGCAGAGAAGGAAAGATCCCTAATTCCCACTTTCCATCCTTCTGCTGGGCTCAGAACATTTTATTTTAGTGTAGAATTATACAAGAATTCCTACAGGGGCTTTTCACATCCATATTTCCTTCTAGCACTTCTGCTGAATCATCTAGGCACTGCAACTTGCTTGGCTGGAGAGCGGTGTATTTTTATAAATTATCGACATGCTGAAATGGGCCTTGGTCCAAACCTTCTCCTTTGCTGTGAGCCTAAGCCCTGCTCTATTGTGGAGGATGAAGACGACTCATCTCCAGCTGGTAAGGTTGGATGCAAGGCCTAGTGACGCATGCAGGAGATGGAAACCAGGAACACTTATGCCAGGAGCAGCATTGTAGCCGACACGTTAGAAGTGCAAAGACAACTCTATTAGTTCAGATGTTGTCTCCAGAGAGTCACTGGGGTGCAACAGCTCCCAAAAGCAGGCACAAACAATTCACCACGTATTATCCTCCTGTGGGCTTCTTTCTTCCACTTTTGGTCCTCTGCTGGGCAGTAGAGTGTGTCTGTCATTACACAATGCAATTCTGTTTCCATGGATCCAGGTCTTCAACTGAAAGCTTATTTGATGCAAGTCAGGAGCGTCGAGACTTAATCCTACAGCAATGAATGGAATTAACCTAGCAGCTAAATGGCATTGAGGGATGTGTGGGAGATACGATGTCCACCCATATGTGGTGCTGTATGGATGGATTTCTTGCACAGGGTTTCGGGAGTGTGGAAAGCCTCCATGACCTCATGCTGAAGCCTCAGAGTTGATCAGTTCCTGCTGCATGATGAGAGCAGTATCCTGATTTATTCCTGTTGTGGTGGCTGCCCATGACAGATCTGGCAAGCTGTTGTCAGCAGAACCATGCAGTGGATGCCTTAACCTCCACTGGGCAGAGCAGGAAGGTGGAGCTGCTTCCTCTTTGAGCCTGCCTGCCAGAGACATGATTCATATTTTACAGCTAATTGACTGCACTGATCTGGCTGCCAGAAAGGGATAATATTCAATGAGTTGCTTCTCTTGCATTTACTGCTGTCCAAGACCCTGCATACACTTTATAAAACCAGTCCTGTGACTTGGCTAACTGGCTTTCAGAGGTCCAGGCTCTCCCACGCCCTCCCCTTCTTATTTTACCTGCTTCTCTGCTTAACTCTGTGTCCTCCAAGCAGTCCCTGATCAAAGCCTCACTTCATAGAGGTGGGGGTTGCTCCATGAGCAGCTAAGGAGCTTGGTGGAAATGAATGCCATCAACCCCTGCTAGCAGGAGGAGTTTTGACTTAAACCTGACTGAAACTCACTGCGGGCATTGGCTCACAACACCATCAGCCCACGGCCCCGTTGTGCTGGGTCCTGTGCATGTTTTATGGACAGCCCTAAGCTCACAGCTGGAGGATGCAATGAGATAAGAAGCCCATGTGGCAGACAAAACCTGATCAGCCCATTGCCCTGATGAATACAAAACAAGAAAGGAAACTTGTAAATACACCGAGGAGGCCGGAATGTGCCGCAAGGATGGGCTGGCGGTTGTACAAGCCATAGCACTGCTGCTTGCTTCTTGGTCTGCTCATCTGCCACCCAACTGGAGTTTATTTGTTAACACTTCTTCCCAAAGCTGGCTCCCAGCAGAGCCACTGCTGCTCTGGCTTTCATCTCTGCACCACGCCAGGCTGGAGCAGGAGCGAGCGTATGGCCTGGGATTCCCAGCTCCAGGATCTGGCCCATCATACTTTTGTGATGATGCTAGGAAAATGCAGAGCAAACAATGCTGGAGGAGTAACCGAGCCCACATGCTCTGCTAGAGCAGTTCCCATGATGTCTGCTCAGCCCCCCGATTACTTTAGCCCACAGGAGGAGCTGGCAGACCAGGCAGCGAGACGTGCTAATTCGGGCCGCGGTTCATGCAAAAGGATGACGAGACAGTCTGGGAGACAATGTGAGCTAATATTAGGACACCAGGCAGGGAGTCAGGAATCCTAATCCCAACTGCCACTGACCTACTCCCAGGCCCTGAATGACTCTTTGGAGCTGCTTGGAGAAAAGCAGCATCTCCCTTTATGTCTGGTTGAGTTAGCCCTGGGAGCTGTTTATCCCAGCCAAGGCTTCTGGCTGTTCTTATATATAAATAGTAAGGATGATCATAGACTTTTTATAGGGGGTATGGCATTGCAGGAGCAGTGCCTCATATCTGAGATGCTGCTTTTGTTGGACCAAGCCCATACATGCAGCAGATGCCACTTCAGCATAAACATACTCTTGCAGGACTAGCAAGCAGTCAGTTGATCAGGGATGTTTCTGTGAAGATATAGAGTCAGACACCACCATGAATTCTTCTGCCTCAGTGCTTCAAAAAGCAAACCAGGGTTTGTATATCTTCCAAATCACTGAGTGATATCTTGTGGTGTGTTAATTGGCTCTGCTTCTGAGAACACTGATGTGTGTGCTCAGCCTTACACATGTGGCTTGTCTGATGCCTGTAATTTACTCTCACGAGCAAAAAAGAAGCCAGGCCCCAGATGGCTGCAGGATCAGGGCTGTGCTGTGTCTTGCTGCCTTGTCTGTTGTGGCTTTCACCAGAATTACAGTTATGACCCAGAGAGGGAACTCCCAGCTACTCCTCACTGCTGAAGGGAGACCATATTGATACTGCCCCAAATCCTTGTCTTGTCCCATCATTGTGTCTTATTGCTAATTTTTTTATTCATTTAGTCTTGTTGAGGGTACTTGGGCAAACTTTTTGTAAGGATGAAATAAACTCTTGCTTATAGCCATCTTCTCCTGCTCAGAGTTTCTATGAGAGGGAAAAAAAAAAAGTGATTTCTGCTATTTATTCTGTGTACAGAATTGCTATTGATATTCTCTGGCTCAGTTCTTTGCTTTTGAGAAAAAGAGTCCTGGATACTGGAGCTGATGGACAAGATGTTGCATGAATTCAATCCCATGTGCCACATCATTTTGGGAAGCTGGGCCTTTGTGGCTGGTTTTATTTTCAAACCAAATCATGAGATTGACACCTTTAATTAGCTGCACTCAAGCTATTTGAATCGGGGTGTGCTATGGAGAGACTTGAGGTATTCACAGCTTTTTTAACCATGTTTAAGACACCAGACTCAAACACACATCCATCACAAGGGACTATCAACATACTCAACATCCACCATCTTTGAAAGGTTCATATTCTGCCTCTTTATGGTGTCTTTCTTGATTTAGCTGTCTCCTGCTAGTTTTCAGGAGTTTTAGAGGGAATGAGCAGCGTGGTTTATATGTTGAAGATACATAGAGAAAAATAGAGAGGAGATACAGAGCATGGGATGCAGAGGTAGTACTGAGTAGAAAGTTGGAAAGTCAGTGAATGGAATCTTCATTAGCCTCAGAAGAGCTGGTTTGAGGATGTGATGAGGCTCTCTGTGTGTCTGCACAGGAAAGCAGAAGGGTAATAAAGGAGGAGAGAATGAGATTCTCAAGATCTGCAGTGAGTTTGGGTGAGTATTGGTGCCTTGGGCAGTTGTGTTGAGTTTTTACACCACAAATCAGAGGTAAACTCTTTTTTAGCTGCAGAAGAAGGAAGGGGGAGGCTTATCAGCTGAGACAGATGAATTGGGATAGCTTATCTTTGCAGGGCAGAGCTATTGTCTGCTGAAAAGTCTCTGGTAACCCATGTGGAGCTATTAAAATAGCAAAAGGAAAATTCCTAGGGAAGAATGTGTCTTAATATCTACCAGACTAGGAGCAAGAATTTGCTCCTTCTGTCAATAGATTATAGTCAAGAAAGACTAGAAAAGTCAAGACTTTTTTTTTTTCCGACTTTTTTTTTTTCTACTTTTTTTTTTTCCTACTTTTTTTTTTTCTTTCTTTCCCCCCTTCTTTCTGGAACTAGCTGGAAATTTTCCTCTGTGTTGCAGACCTCCCCTCACCTAAAATCTGCCTGAAATGGATAAAAGTTGAAAGATGTGGCAGCCTCAGGTTCCCTTGCAAAGTCAATCTGATCCTTGCTGTCACCAACAGGCTGTGCCCTCTCCCCTCTGCTCCCGACTTCTCAGGAGCTTTCTAAGGCTCAGAGCAGCCTGGCTTCCTCTTTGCCAAAAAGCCCCACCCACAGCAATCATTCCTTTGAACAGCAAGGGCTTCTGCAGGGAAGACATGCCTGAAAGAGACTAATAAATGCAGGAGCACAAATGCTAATGAAACGTAATGAGATCTACAATTTTTAATTGCATAGGACTTTTTTTAGTATCTTCCTTTCTGTAATGACTTTTGGATTCATGCTATCTGTAAAGACACCCCAAGGCCAGTACCTGCTGCCAGGTGGTCACTCTGTGTCCTTGTGCTTCTACCCAATAAGTTCAACACCATCCCAATCTACCCATTCTGTTGTTTGTTATTTAAGCCATTGGATATGACAGATCATGTTTTATGGAGGCATTAATTTATGCTGTTGGTGACTTTAAACACTCAAGAAGTGTATTAATGGCCCTATAAAAAATACCCCAGAGTGTCTTAATATGGTTATGAGATTGATCTTCAGCATTATAGTCTACTGTGTGTGATATTGTCGAAATAAATTGTAGTGGAAGGTGACACAGGGGATTCCAGTAAGAGGTGGGTGAGTTGTCTTTTCTTCTTAGGCTACTGTGATCACAGCTGCATTGTGAGCAAGCCATGGGATGGGGCTCTGTCCACCCTACTGCAGGAGGCTGGACAAGGTGCTGTCTTTGGTGGGGCTTGCTGGCCCAGCTCTGTGAATGATCTCAGGCAGCAGTTATTCATGCTGGTTGACCTGTGGCTCTAGCCAGAGCTCCTTGTGTCTGGACACTTGGGAGGTTTCCTCACAAATACAGGGTTCAGTTGGTATCTGGAGGTGAATCAACAGTTGAAACATTTGCCAGAGCCAGGACTCAAAGCAGCCTCCTCCTTGCCACCAGACAGCATTACCAACTTGTCAAGAAACTCTGGATGCCATGTAGAAAATTCTCCAACAAAAGGCAGGTGGGATTATTATGAAAAACAACTCTGGTTTGGGAAACACAGCAAGACATGGATTTATAACTGACAGGTGCAGGTAGCATGAGGGTACCAACAGGAAACCTCAATGTCTGAGAGGCTGGACCTCATTTAAAGTCATTCTCTCCTAAGATCAACATACTCAGGCCTTCCAAGCCTCAAGCCCTGTGATGTCAATGTATTGAGAGTTTGGGGTTTAGCTGGAAATCCAGAATAAATTCTGATATATTAAACAATCTCTACTTTTGCTTGTAGCCTTAATCAGTATCATCTTTTTTTTTTTTTACACTCTCTGGTGGGAGCATATGGCTCTGAACTCTCATCTCATAAACCCACAACATTCTCAGTGACTAGACATGGCTTTCATCCCACAACAAGAGAAACTGTGGTTTTCACTAGTTTTTGTATGAAATCTGAGAGAATGATTTGATGCTTAGGTGAGATTTGACCCATTTTAAAATCCAGGACACAGTATGAAATTTCAGAGATGCTTATGAGACCAAGGCCATGGGTCAATATCCTATTTGAAGGAACCATTTAGATGTGTGTTTGTAGCAGGTCCCAATGTATACAGAGCACCTTTCTGAAGAAGAAAGTATCAACCCACTCATCTCAACAGTTTAGAGGCTGCTGACAGATGAGCCACCAAATCATGGCGACTGCAAACCAAAGAGCAAGAAAATCGGGTTCTGCTTAAAGCTTTGAGCCAGACTGCATTGGGTTTTGAAGTGCTGTGACAGGCTGTGAGCTGCTGAAGAGTGTATGATCCTGTGTGAGGTGAGGCTGGACGAGCAGCTGGAGGTGAGGTAGAACAGCTGCAACCACCCTTGCTCAGATGAGGGATGTGCCTAAGCTTTTCTCTGCCCAGCGTTAATGTTCAACTGTTCCCCAAGCACCCTGAAAAGCTTTGCTAATTAATGTTTATAAAGTGCTTAGAGACCCTTGCAAAAAGGAGAGTGTTGTTATCAGAAGTGCAATTGTTAGGAGATGAAGATGGTTTGTTAATCATTAAATCAGTTCCCTGCAAATGCAGGACCACCGACCCCTGGGAGAGAGGCTGAGCTGTGCAGTTGGAATGCAGAGACAGGTTTTTGTGTTGTAATGGCCTGATTATCTATTGGGCTGGTGCCAGGGACTCTCCTGGGCAGGAGTAGCCCTGACACAGGTCATGGGCTCAGCACTGTTGGTGGCTGACCAAGGGCTTCCTCTAACAGAGGTGACTGGAGTAACTATGACCTGAGATCACCTTGCTGCAGCAGTAAGGTGCTGGACAGTAATGAGGCTGGGAATGAGGACAAGGAAGGATCTTGGCTACATCTAAACTGTTCCAAGTGATGCCAGCTTCTAGGATCTAGGGATATCCTGATTAATGCCTTGATCAACTGCTCTTTACTGGATGCAACTGGGAGATAAAATAGTAGAACGTTGGTCATGGAGCAAAACTGCAGGGCAAGTCTCAAAATAAGAAAGTTCTGGCTGAGGTCTGTGGGTTTTGTTAATTACCAGCAAGAACAATGTGGGGAACGCAGTGGCCCAGACATGAGCACGGCATTAGGGTTATGATGGGAACAACTCACTCTTCCCTTAGGGTTGCAATACTTGTAAGCAAACAGAAGGTTAACCCTCAGAAGTCTGTCATCTCTTACATTTTACTAGCAAAATTGTTTTTCTAAAGGGTGTTTTTCAAAATTTTTTTCCATGAGACATGAGTAGTTTTGTAAGATCTACTCAGGGCAGCCACAGCTCACGTGATGCTCACGTGGATCCCAGATGAATTTTAGCTTAGCTGGGCTGTCACATCACACATCCTGCAAAATGATGCTGATGAAAATATGTCACACGCAGCTCTCAGCTGTGAACAAGAGTCTCAATGCGCTGTGAGCTCATACGTGTGGCACTGCTATCAGCTGGCGTGCAGATGAGACACAAACCCTTCCCTGCCAGCCATGCTGCTGCTCCTCAGGGATCGTGTGCCTCCTGAGCATGTATTACCTGGGAGATTTAGCCTGATCATTGACCCAATTTTTACTGGTCCAGGTACAGTAAAGACCATTTGTCATCCTAAAAGTGAAAAACTGGGCAGCCAGTTGCAAAGCCAATGGAAGCAGGTATTAAGGCAGCTCCTGCTGCTCAAACATAGCACAGCACAGCTGTGTGTGAGAATGAAGTATTAAAGTTCCACGTGGAAAAAAAAACTCTTAGAGACTGAAGGAAAAAAAGGGCTAGGTGCAGCAGGGAATTAAAAATTCATGAATCTACTTCTGCATGTGCCCTTCATACCCAGGGAGGCAGGCACTGTCCTGCTCCTTGGAAGGGGCTCAGGCACTTAGTCCAACTTTCTGAACACTCTCAGTCCCATCTGCTTTTCACAGAGACCTGGAGAGAGGTGCCTGAGGCACCGGGGATGGAGCTGGCTCTCTGCTGTGCTATGTCACATTGGACAAAGCCTTTGGTTCCCCTGCCTGGAGGGGGCTGTGTCACTCAGGCCAGAGACAGAGCAGAGCCTGCAGTGATGGGGGTGTTTATGAAACAGCTATATGAGAGATCATAGAACGGTTTGGATTGGAAAGGACCTTTGAAGGTCCTCTAATCCAATCCCCTTGCAGCCAGCAGGGACATCTTCAACCAGAGCAGCTTGCTCAGAGCCCCAGTCCAACCTGACCTTGGATGGTTCCAGGTGTATCTACCACCTGTCTGGACAACCTGCTCCAGTGTCTCACTATCCTCATCGTGAAAAACTTCTTCCATATAACCAGGTTAAATCTCCCTTCTTCTAGGTTAAAGCCATCACCCCTTATCCTGTTGAACAGCCCACATCTTTCTAACAGACCCCTGAAAAGCTGCAATAGAATCTCCCCAGAGGCTTTACTTGTCCAGGCCAAACAACCCCAACTCTCTCAGCCTGTCCTCACAGCAGAGTGGTTGCAGTCCTCAGATGACTTTTGTGGCCCTTCTCTGGACCATCCTTAACAGATCTATGCATACGTTGTGCTGAGGACTCCAGAACTGAAGTGTCTTGGCCAGGGGGAGAGATGGGAATGCAGGGTGTGAAGCAAGGACAGGTTAACTTACTTCGTCCGGGACAGATGTAAGGGTGGGCAAGGTACCCCTGTCACCCTTGTTGGAGGTCTGCAAGCTAAACCTGGCTGATCAGCTTGGCTGGCACCTGAGGCCGCTGGGCTGAGCTCAGCTCCATCCCCAGCTATCGTGCACTGGCTTCCCAAGCCTGCTGGCTCTCCTGCATCACCGATCATTTCAGTACATGCATGGCTTGAGAGATGTGAGATGAGAGAACAACACAGGCAGCAGGAAAAGTCTGCAGGCTGTACCGGCAGCATGGACGTTTGGGCAGCACAGACAGCAGGAGCAGGCTCTTTGTTTCCCTGTGTCACTTCTCAGTCCCGATTAGCAGCAAAATAGGGCACGCACACATCTGACAAGTGAATTCCTTGCTGGAAGGGGTTCGGTCATGCATAAGACTGCTCAAAATGAGGCCTAGCTTTCAGGTTTGGAAGCATGGAGCATGACCTGGAAGGGACAGCTGGTACATGCACGCGGACTTCTTTTCCCCATTTGAGTTTTGCACCAGTTCTGGGTAACTTTGCACAGTTGTGGTCAAGGGCAAACAAACGACTGCATGTCCGTTTCCCCAGCAGACAGACTTCATTATAGGTCAGCCCTGCTCGTAAACAATTACAGGAAGAAAATAAAGCATGAGAACATTATTAACATTACAAATTCAAGCACTCAATCAGAACATGAAGAAGTAGGGGTAGGAGCACAGCTCTACCTCAGCCTTGTGCAAACCGTTTCAGTGACAGGCTTGCGCAAGCTTTTCCTCAGGACTTGTACTTCATCGTGTCCTCTCCTGTAACAACCTCCTGGAAAGCACAGGTGAGCAGTCTGTAACTTGGAAAATCCTCGAAATGCCTCCGGGGAAAGCAAAGAATTACCCTGAAACATGAGCATCTCCTGGGGCTGAGCTTCTGGAAGAGCTCTCAGCACAGCCCTGCGCTCCCCGGCCCCCATGAATTTCACCCAACCTCCGCCTGGCCTCCATCGGCATCGACTTTTTCCCTTTGGAAAAGTTGTCCCTGGGAGCGGGACGCTCGGAATCAGAGCACTGCTGCCCGTGGAGGGGGAGGAAAAGGAGCCCGAGATCAGCCAGGGACTCGCACATGGGGCGCACGGGAGGCCGTGCACGGCCGCGCCGTGCCGGGGGCGGGGAGGCGGGCGGGGGCCGGGCCGGGCCGGGCCGGGGCGGGGTGTGCGAGGGCGCCTGCGCCGGCGGCGCGGAGCGGAGCGCGGTGGAGCGGGACGGACCCAAGTGTAACAAAACAAACGGGGCTTTGTATCGCCTTAAAGGCGCCGCCTCCGCGCTCCGAGCAGCGCTCCGCGGAGAGGGGCAGCGGGACAAGGAGCGGCGCGGGAGGGCGAGGGCCAGCCGGATTTGTGTTCTGAGCGCCTTTTTTTTTTTTTTTTTTTTTTTTGCTTTAATTTTTTTTTCTTTCTTTTTACTAGTAACACGGAGGGGAAGGCGGGAGGTGGGTGCGTTTCCTCCGCGGGCGCGGAGCCATGCCCGCCGGGCGCGGTGCCGGTGGCGATGGCTTGAGGGGCCGGCGGCGAGTCGGTCTATGAAGCGGCGGGTCGGCGCCCCTGCGCACCTGCTTACCGCGCTTCCGCGGGCGCGGAGGGCCGCGCAGCACTATGTCGCGCGTCGTCCAGAAGAAGAACCACTGGGCCAGCCGAGTGCGGCAGTGCTCCCTTACCCGAGGGCCCGGCGGGCAGCTGGGCTTCGTCCTGCTCGGAGGCGCGGAGCACGGCGAATTCCCTTACGCGGGCGCGGTGGTGGGCGACGGTGAAGCGGCGCTGAGCGAGGGGAGCTGCTGCTGGAGGTGCAGGGGGTCCGCGTCTCGGGGCTGCCGCGCTACGATGTGCTGGAAGTGATCCGGAGCTGCAAGGACCCCATCGTGGTGAAAGCCGTCCGACAAGGTGCGAGGCCGGGCCGGGCGCGGGGCTGCGGAGGGTCGGGGCGGGGGAGTCCTGCCCCGCGCTGCCCTTGGAGGTGGTGAAGGGGCTCTGCCGGTGGTGCTGGGTGGCCGAGGGCGAGTGCGGTGCGGAAGGGAGAGGCGAACGTTCGGCTCATCACAGGTCCCCCAGAGCAGTCCCACAGGTTTGCATACACTCGTGCGCACCTTTACCGGGCGCACTTCGGCACCGCCACCTCATAGTCCTGACTCGGGACCCCGCTCGCAGTTTTCCAGCCTGCGTTAAGTACAGGGAGGAATTGCGTGAGACTTTCTCTGAGGCACCCGCCGAGCCCCCAGCGCTCCCGGCAGGAGCACCCATGGGCCGGAGGGAGGGAGCCCAGTGAACGGGGTGACCCGTGGAGCGGCAAAGGCAGACCCACAGATGGGGGAATGTGGGAGAAATTCTCCAGCAGCTGAGCATCCTTTGGAGCAGCCGCGCTGCTGCGCGATTACTGGAGGCTTGTTCAAAAAGTGCAGCATGTGATTGCCGGCTGCCCGCCTTGGGAAGGAGGAAGCTCTTGCCCTCCTATTAGGGCATCGCCGACTCCAAATCAGCGCGGGGTTACTTTCCCCCCGCCCGGATTTACCCTAAGTGAGGGCACATCCGTGCTCCCAGCCCTGCAGTGCACAGGTGAAGGCATGCACAGGTAGATCTCCCTCTTGGCTAGGGAAATGCATAGGAAGAGCCGTCCCATGGGGATTAAAAAAAACCCCAACACTTCACATCCGTGTACACACAACAGTCGCTCAACAGGTTGGTGTAACAGGCCTGGATAATGGGCTTGTTATTTCCAGGGCAGGACTTGAATTTCGTTCCAGGAAACTGTTGGTGTTGCTTCAGCCGCTGAGGTTGGTTTGATGAGCAAGAATGAGCAGGGCTGCAGCTGGGCACCTGGAGGGATGCAGGATGGAGGAGCACCCCAGATCAGCTCCAAGTGGAGGAACTGCCCAAGAGATTCCTTAGGGGAAAGTTTATTTGTCATCCAGACAGACGTCTGGATGCATCTCGAAGTTGGGGATTTTGCTCTGGCCGTTGGTGCAAGAGGCATTTTTTTCTGTACTTGGTTCAACCCAGCTGGTCACTGCAGACAGAATTTCTGGCCAGCTGGCAGGAACGTCACCTGAAGTCTTGTCCCTAGCCTCACTGATGTGCGGAGCTGAAGGGCTGCAGGCACTTGTCTCACAGCCATCATTCGAACCTCTCTTGCTGGAGCAGATCGCAGCAAAGGGGTGTTGGAGAGGAGCTGAGCCATGGCTGAGCAATCCCCCTCAGCCACCTGCTCCCCGTTTCTGGGAAAATGTCAGCTCAAAACTGCCCCAGAGCTGTTGTACCAAAGCACAGTTACTTGTTAGTAACTTCTAAGGGTCAGTAGAAATATTCCAGGAAACTGTCAAACTCCTAACAAAATCAGTTTCTCTTAAATAAATGTGAGTTTTCCCTGCTGCGTTTTTTGCTTCACTGGGAAACAGGGAGAGAAACTGAGCTGCTGGTTTCCCAGCCCAGGCAGGAGGGGGAGAAAAGCGTGAAGAAAAGTATGAGGAAATTAGGCAGGTTCTTTTTTGCTCCCTGATTGTTTTAGCAGAAGTGCTAAAATGCAGCTTATGATATTGGTGGATGAAGGAAGGTGGTGAAAACCCAAACCCTTCCCAAACAAGCAATTTCTGATGAAACTTCTTGTTATTTTGGAAATCCTAGTTAATTTACATGGAAAAGCATCATGGGAATGTACCAGAAATGGTAGAATTTAGTGGTAAATGTGTCTCAGCTCCAGGAAACGGTCAGAAGAAGGGGCAGAAAGCTGAGTTTTAGCATATTGGCTGGGTGTACCTGGAAACTGGGAGAAAAAGGTTCAAACCTCTGCAAGGGAGTCAGAGCAGGTACTTGAACCTTGGACTGTCCTTACCCTGAAAGGAGAACCAAGCCCCTGGTTTTACTGTGGGGTTATATTTTCCTTCCTCCCTGCCCCACCTTTGCATCAAAAAAAAAAAAATGTTCTGTCAGACAGGAATGTAGAATAGAAATATGTATGTTTTTGTGGTCTGTCAGTGATAGCCTGGCATCAGTGCGCTGCTTTGCACAGAGCAGGGATCTCCCTGGTGGATCCAGATCATAAGTATAGAAAAGGAGAGTGTTGTAATTAAAATAGCTTACTTCTACATTGATTAAAAAATCTCCTTGTGAGGCTGGGAACTGTCATTCAACAGGAGCAGGCAGTGTGAAAATTGTAAACCCTTTCAAAAACTATAATTTTTCTACTTTTCCCAGGTCTTGCACCTAATGGGCTGGTGCTGAAATGCTAGGGCAGCGTTAGCCTGGAAGTGTATACATTTTATTGCCTTGTCTATTTTGTGTGACATTTACAAGGCTGGAAAAACAGGAAATTTACTATAAATAAGTCCGTCAGCTGTAAGCATGAGCAGAGAAAATAACTGTTCTGACCTTGCACTTCGAAGACAAGACTAGGATGTGAAACATAGGTGGAATAGGCTGTGCATGGGCTTTGTTATTAAACTGGGGTTTATAGACTTACAGGTCCACATGCAGTGTTTTTTCTTGCTTTTGTGAGTTGTAAGTTTGAACAGGTTCCCACAAAGTACAAAACGGGGAAGCTATATGAGTTCTCTTAATTGGAATAAAAGTATTTAATACTGCTCATATGGGATTCCTTGGTCATTCCCTTACCCTGTGAGAGAGAGAGGGGGAAGCTGAAGAGCTTAAGCAAAACTTTCCTTTCCTTTGCCCCACGTGCACCCTTTTTTTAGCGTTAAGTTTGAGAAAGAAATATACCCCTAGAGCAGCCTGAGTTTTGGGAAGGGGGAGGAAGAATCTGCTACCATGTATCTTAGTAACTTTAAGAACTGTCAAATGTGTGAAAAAAAAACCTGAGTTAACATGTAATGCTTTTATGGCTGACTGTTTCCATCTTACATCTGCGCCTAAATTCTGATGAAATTGGCAATTAACTCCCTTGGAGTTAATAAGTGCATTTTTATTATTGCTTGGTCTGAGAGTATGAAGTTCATAGATTGTATTAGAGAAGCAATGGTCACATATTCTTGTGTGAAGCTGGCATTGCCTGAACACACTGATTTTTTTTCAGTTGTATCTTGGTTATTGTGGCTTCCTTGGATACACTTCTCAGTTTTCAAAATAGCTGACTTGGATACATCAGTAATATATTGCTCGCTTACACAAATCAATAGTAAGATTGGGCACACTCTTTCTTCTCAGGTATCTTCGTTAACAGAAGCCAGCATGACAGAACAAAAGTTTATCATGATGTTCTTCACAAGCAAAGAATTAAGGCTGTATCTGTAAAAATCACTGTATTTTGTTTATGGCAAGATGCCTGGGATTTCCTTCTCGTTCAGTGCGAGATGGGCTCATTCAGAGAGATTTTGGATTTCAGCTTCTTATGTTTTTTCACTCCTTGGTTAGATGACCCCTGCCAAATCATACCAAGCCAGTTACTTGATGTGGGATACTGTCAAAGTTAATATATTTTGAATAGAATAGCATAGAATAGCATAGAATAGCATAGAATAGAATAGAATAGAATAGAATAGAATAGAATTAACCAGGTTGGAAGAGACCTTTGAGATCATCGAGTCCAACCTATCACCCAACACCATCTAATCAACTAAACCATGGCACCAAGCATCCCATCCAGTCTCTTCCTAAACACCTCCAGTGATGGTGACTCCACCACCTCCCTGGGCAGCACATTCCAATGGCCAGTCACTCTTTCTATGAAGAACTTCTTCCTAACATCCAGCCTAAACCTCCCCTGGCGCAGCTTGAGACTGTGTCCTCTTGTTCTGGTGCTGGTTGCCTGGCAGAAGAGACCAGCCCCCACCTGGCTACAACCTTTTACCCTTTTTACCCTTTTTTTCCCCTTCTTCTTTTTTTTTTTTTTTTTTTTTCCAGTTTTGTGTTCACTGATTTCCTAAAAACTCTCAGGATCCAGTGCCCTAAATTACCAATTGTTCTGAAACCAGGAGGTGTTGAGATCAGTTTTGTGGTACTTTGTGGGTGAGATGACTCCACAGTAAAGAGAAGTTGTGGGGAGGGTTTTTTTTACTAGCCCCACAGAGGGCAAACAGGAGCAGGCGTGATCCCGAGCAGAAACCATCACTGTTTACCCAGTGCTATCAGCTGCATTTGTTTCTTTTCAAACATTAACTTGACCCTGAGATAAATTCTGAAACGTGGTGCTGTGACTCAACGCTTCAATGTCAGGCTGGCATTTGCCTGTGTGAGGTGATCATGAAATGTTGAAATCAGGTGTGTGTACGAGTTTGAATGAAACCAGCTTCTTGCCAAAAGTTGGCATGACCGGCTGTTAGGACCTCTTCCTTTTGTTTTCCTGACACAGCTTGTGAGACAACTTCTGTCATGGATGTTTTGGTTTTGTAGAGCGTTGAAAACCAAACCAAAGTCCACAAAAGCTGATGCATCCGTAAATTTTTGTGTGTTCAGTAGTTTGGCAAACCCTGGGAAGCAAAGCATCACTTTGTTCATGGGTGACACTGAACATCCCATGCTAAGTAGGTTATGCTGGTGCCTGGCATTGCAGAGCCCGAAAGCGAGCACTGATGCGTGTGTGCTGCCCTGAGATGTAGCAGAGCTTGTGCTTGGTTTGATGTGTGGGCAGCTGCCTCTCTTGGGCCAGTAAAGGGAGAAGCTGTGTAGAGAGTGAGCTATATTGCTTGTTCTAGGAGTTCACTTCTGCAGTGTCACGCATGAGCTCCGAAAAGTGTTCTCCTTTACTCTTTGTGCAGCTGAGTGCCAGCCACTTGCATGGTGAATTCTCTAAGTCTTTTTTTCCATTTGACCCAAATTCTTCTAGAACCCAAGTGGATTTGAAGTGCAGCAAAAGGTTTGCCATCCAAAAGCTTGGAAGACATCCATGTGCCTTAAATTTGTAAGGCCTGGTTTTGACACGGACCCGCTGGGATGAGCATTATGCAGGGCTAGGCACTACTGAAACAGGCATAATGTCTTCTTTTTTTGCATCACCTTTAATATATTTTGCTACAAGTCAATGATCTTTCTTTAAAGTAGTGCTGCATTTAGTCATTGTGCAATGTATGTGTCTGTGTATTAAAATACTGCTGCAAGGAAGACCTTATCTTTACTGTGGCTGAATTAACAGTGTGGTACTCGTCAGGATTCAGAAGTTGATCCCACTTGTGGGAAACTGCTCATCCATCCTCTCCAGAGCCTTTAGTTAGCACCCCAGAGATAGATGTTAGAGCCAAAGTGCCACATCTTTGCCCTTATAAATATTTTCAGGAATTAATATGATCCTTTTAATGGCATGAAATGGGATTATGTTTTCCACAGAAAGGTTAATCTTTCCACCCATTGAAATGGGACTCCAGGCTCTCTCTTTATGGCCACTCAGATCACAGAGCAATTAAATCACAATTAAAGTCTAATTATGAGCAGTCATTCAGCATCATTGCAAAAATAAGATGTTAACACCATCCTGTGTGTTGTGTCAGTTTGTTTTTAAAGACCAAGTTGCAAGTCCTGTGTGAGTGAATGGTTGACCTGCTGTTGTGAGATTTAAGATTCATCTGCCCTGTAGCTTTTTAGAAAGTGAAGAGATTGTAACAGGTTTGAAAGCCAAAACATCAATAGCTCATTGCATTCTCCTGTTTGGGACTCTTGTTTTCCTCTGGTTCTGGCTGGGATCATTCATTCGTGGATCTCTTCTGACTGTTTCTCAATCTTTATCTGATGCCTGAGAGACTCCTTTGACACGCACATTTACCCAAGGGCAGCTACATTACGGCATAAAGATCTTCTGAGCTGCACTTCTGTGGCTGTGCAAAACTGATGACTTAGGCCAGTATGTCCATCATTTGTTATATTTCAGCATCAGTTTGAAGGTAATGTGGAAACTGAGAAGATGTTGCTGGCTTGAGGGATTTTTCTGTCACATTA
Source organism: Picus viridis (assembly GCA_033816785.1). Classification (NCBI taxonomy): domain Eukaryota; kingdom Metazoa; phylum Chordata; class Aves; order Piciformes; family Picidae; genus Picus; species Picus viridis. The sequence continues at coordinate 15,346,156 of CM066592.1, read as the reverse complement.
ACAAGGTCTGAGCTGTGGGCAAGGATAGGATCCTTGAGGCCTCTGTTGAGGTTTTTATTTGAAATAACTGACCAAGTTTGGTTTTTGCATTCCCTGACTGTAGTCCAGACACAAGTTATTCTTGCTAGATATTTCAGGTGTTTGCTTTGTTTTTATATTTCTCTGAGCTTGACTGGAACTTGTAAATCAAGACACACAGGTTTTGAGCTTTGTGTGACATAAATTTCTCAGTGAAATTTCGGATTGTGTATGAACAACTGCTGTCAATTGACAGGGAGAATATAAAGACTTGAGGCAAGGTTTTAACTGAAGACAGGGGTCCTTACTGCGAGAAATTGGTGGCACTTGGAGGCTGTGGTATGCAGACCTCTCCATCCCATCTGAGCTCCTTCCACCTCTGTCTCAATTCCTGAGGCAGCAAAATCTGGGATTTTCCTGGCCCATATTTCTGCAGAGTTTTTCTGTAGCTCAGCTATGGAAAAACTTCTCCCTCCCCCCGCCTTTTAGAAGCTGAGTATTAAGTGACCTTTTTGCACCAAGGGCACAGAGATGGGTCATCCCCCCTGTGATCTATGAAGATCTTATCCGGTCCCGTTACCCTGTCACCGGAGGCACTGCTTGCAGGACAGAGAGAGCAGCAGCTTTTCGATGTGACTGGCAGTGCTGCTGAGCGTGCAAGACCAGCTCCTGCAGAAACATCATTTTCACTGCTATCATTATTTTCTCTTTCTCTTGACACTTGATATTCTGTTTTCTCACTTTATGTTTTGATCTTGCTCTGGCTTAGCCATTGCAGGGCCTGTCAAGGTGAGGCACTGAGCCCCTGCTGGAGCTGGCAACCTGGAGGGGTCCACTTAGTCAGTGCATCTGATGGCTTAAGTTTGGGGTTACCTGCAGGGATCTGGTGTTGGGAAACAAACACAAGCCTGGGCTATCAGCCAGAGTTTGTTTTCTACAGATCTGATAAGGGAGCTGTGGAAGAGGCTGCCTGTTTCCAGGGCAGCTTGGCAGCTTTTTAGATGGGGCTGGTATGTTGGCAGATTTGGAGTTCATTCTCTCTTTATTTTTCTTTTGTAGTTTAACTTCTAGGCCAGCTAGGTGGGCCAGCATCCTTCTTGGCCCTGCAGGAGCAGCATGGCTCAGGGTAGCTGGGATATTTTTGTTGAGATCCACCCTTCAGTTTCCACAGGTCAGCCAGTCCATCCATCCTCCCTCCTGTGACATTTTAAATGGTTTCCAGAGCTATTACGCTGCTATGTCTGGAACCATGGCCCCGCACTCTCTGCTTGTCCCCACTCCTGACTTTGGCATAGCTTGTGCTGAACTGTTTTGTGTTAGTAATATCATGAATTTTTAAATATTTTTTTAGTTGCCCCTATTAGACCTTGGAGGTACAAAGTATTTTTTTCTTCAGGTCCTGATGTTTTGGGCTACATTTTTACAGATTTGGCCTTTGAGTAAGAACAGTTCCTGTTTCCATATTTGGGAGGGCTTGTGTCATGATCTGAATGAAAGATAAGGTAAAAATATTTACTGGATTTCATTGACTGTCCCCTGTTAGACTAAACAATAGCACTTACTACACGGTGTGAAAATAATGCAAAGCTCCCTGTCTTCATAATGGAACAGGGGGAAAAAAAAACAACAAACAAAGCCTTTGGGATGACTTGCAAAGTGGAACAGATGCCCTTACAATTGCAAGGCATTTGAATAAGGAATCAGTTTTGCATGGTTTGCTAATCCTTGACTAAAGAGTTCATTGTCTTGGATTATACATCTGTAATTTGGGAGCCCTGAAGTCAGTGCCTCAGTACAATTAGGTTGGGGAGAGACCGACTTTTCTTTCTTCATATCCTTAATCACGGTGGCATGTTTTTTAAGGGGAAAAACCTCAGCTCTGGGGTTTTCATTTAGTTATTAAGAAAAAGCCTTTGAGAAAAGAGAAGCTGCCTAGAATCCAGCCACTCCCTCAACACAAACAAAGCTGTGCAGATATAGTGTACTTTCAAAAAAAAACCCCCAAAACCAACACCAACAAAACCCTTTGATGTTCAACTTCTCTTGTTCCAGTGGTGCAGGTCCTGTGCTAAGTGGGTGTTAGTCCAAACTGATGACAGACACAGATGTCTCAGATTTTTTTTGGATGCATGAGAGAGAGAGAGAGGGAAATGTTACCTCCCAAACAGGCTGAACTGGGCAGGTGAAGACCTGGGCTGCAGAGTCACTGTGAAAATACTCTTAAAAACAGCAAGGAACATACCTTTCCTGAAGGTGTGTAAAACTCCAAATCTGTAATTTAAGTGGCAAAGGTACAGGAGGGTGCCCCTGGGGCTTGGACCTGCAGAGGAACAATTCACTGGAGCTTTCCAGGAAGATGAGGATGGCTGAGGGAGGGAGATGGGCAGCAGAAGATACATGAAAGATACCAAAAGCATCAGGTTGAGGAAAGCTTTCCAGCTGTCCACTACTGGATGTCCTGGTTTTCATGCACAAATACCCCCAAGTTCTTCTGCACAGGGCTGCTCTCAATCCCTTTATCCCTCAGTTTGTATTGGTGCTGGGGATTGTTGTCTCCAAGCTGAGTGTCCCCTTCACAGTGCTGACACTGCTGCATGGGGAGGTGTTGCAGGACAGGACAGCTGATGGAGCTTTGGCAGCCACTTGTCCAGCCCAGGCTTTCTTCTCTGTCTGTCATAAGGGTGATAAAGGGATTAAGTCTGATGCAAAACAAAGAGTCATGTCCTTCTCTTTTCCCTGGTATGCATTTTTCCTTCAACAATAAAGTGTCTAATATAGAATATCTTAATGTGCACTGACTGTGGTTGAGAGGTGCAGCAGCAGCCTGTCAGCATGAGCACATCCAGAGGCTCTGCTGGGTTGCTGGGTTTGCAGAGGGACACTCTGAGGATCACAGTTTGTTGTTCTTTAAAGAAAATCAAGAAGTTGTTTGTTTGTTGGGAGGGGATATTTTTTCCTGCTGTTGTTAGGTTGTCTTCTGTCCATATCCCAGCAAACACTGTGTATTTGTTTTATGTGCAAATACCAAACTTGCTTAGCAATGGTATATAGTGTTTTGCTAACCTTTGTATAGTCTGTGTGCACTGTGGAGTCCTCTCTGTCACCTGCTATCTGCTGCTATTATTCAGACTGTTTCCAGATGGAGATCTGAGCTGGCAAATACATTTCTACATCTACCATAGCTGTGTTACCCTGGTTTCTTTTTCATTCCTTTTTTTCCCCTTCCTTTTAATGAAGAATTATGGACATGCTGAGATTGTTGACCTTATTTGACATGGAGATATTTTTGTCTCAACTTAACTGTAGTTTATATAAATCCTTCATGTTGCAGGAAGCTTTGTTAAGTACAGATGGAGTGAGGCAATTAAACCTCCAATAACTGCCTCTCTCTGGATTTCTGCAGGAGGCACAGAACTGCTCTGGGAAAAGTTCAGACAGGGTGTTGAAGACATCAGGGCTACGCTGGTCCAAGGGTTAGCTGCTGGGAGAGGTTATGTGTAGGGGAAAGGGCTTTTAATGAGCACCAAGCCTGAGAGGAGGAGATTGTGAAAATATTGTGTCTCACCTGTCAAAATAGTTGGAGTTCTTGGGTGAGGCTCCTGGAGCATGTGACTGGTGTGGCTATGCACACATGTGTATGTATGTGGGTATATATATATACGTTTACTTTTTGCACTTTAACATTCAGAGTGTCAAATGCTGCTTCTAGAATCTCCTCCTCTTTTTGCTTTCCTCCTTTTTTTTTTTTTTTTTTTTTTTTTTTTCCCTCCCCATGCCTTTTTTTGACTGGAAATTAACCCTGAGACTGTCAAACAGCCAGTGCCATAGATTCCACCAAAATTTGTGTTGGCACAGCTATTTGAAGAGTATGAAACCACTACCGCTATGGCTGAGAAGGGTTCCCATGCCCATTACCTGATCACGAGATTCATGGGCAGCCTCTGATCCTGTACCCATATTTAAATTCACTTCTGTGGCATTCCTGTGGTGAAATGGTTTCAGTGATACTTGTCCTGTAAACCATCTGCATGAGCACGTTGGGTTTGAAAGACGTCTGCCTCATGAGACTTCTCGTACTTTCTAATGGGGTTTAGCAATGTGGCTGCTGAAGATCTGGATTCCCTTTTCCTGACAAGTGCTGGGGCAGCTGCCACCTGGACCTTTGGCTGGTCCCTGTGAGTCATTTTGAGAGTGCGGGAGGGAAAACTAGAGCGCACCTATAAATGTAACCTCGGAAATGTGCCCAGTTTCACTGTGCGCGCAGGTGTCTGGCATTCTGAAGGCAATAAAGTGGCATTTAACTCCCTCATTCCAGAGGCAGGTGGCAGTTACACTTTAACAGAAGGTCATTCCGTTGTGAGGGTGGGAGAAGTGGTGAATACTTAGGTGTGTGATGGCAATCTTTCAAGCCTGATCAAGTTTGAGGCCCCCTTGTGCCATGCAGTGCATGAAACAGAGTTGTCTCTACCTGGATGCTGTGCAGGAGAGGGAGGGTGAGGACTAAAAAGACCCCGGGTGATGTTTGGAGAGGGGGAGCCAAGCACAAAGGGTTGAGATACTTGTGACAGGGTTGTGGACCCATAAATCTCAACTGTGGGGCTCTGCTGCTTCTCAGATCTGCAAATGGGCAAACTGCTCCAATGGGGACAACTCCCTTCTGCATGGCCAGACTATCCTGCTCGGGTTGAGGTTTGCCATGACAGTGTTTCCATTTAAAGTACAACCTCCTCCCTATATTTATTTATTTACTTAGTCCCCTGCTGTGTGCTTGTAAAGGGTGTGAAGAGCTGAGAGTTTTCTCTGCAAAAGAGATGACCTAGAGACTATCCAAGGTGTCTTTTCCATTTATTTTGGTTTCCTGTTGTCAATTTTCCAGTTGCATTAGCTGATACTGGAAATACAGATCAGTTTTTCCGGGAGCTAAACATTGTTTTTTTTTTTAGATGTTTGGTTTTTTACATAGTTCTACTCTGGGATAGGTTATCTTGGTCACATTGCAGACTGGTAAGCAATTAGTGTCTATATTTGGATCTGCTGAAGTTGTTAGACACTAGAAAATGCCCAGGAAAAATGGGGGTGATTAAATTGAAGCATGTGCTGACGTAGCACATCACAGAGGACTTTTTCTGTCTGTTAGGATATAAAAGATGCTCTAACCAGTGCTGAGGCTTGCCTGAACCAGTGTGGAAATTGCTGTTTGCCTACAAGCTGGGCAAGTTGTCACAGCCCCAAAGAGCTCATTGACGTTGAAAGGTTGCAGTGGATTAACCAAAATCTATTTCAAATTGATTTAATGTAGCTGGTACATAACTTAGCCTGGTCATCTGTGCCCTGCAGTGGGACTGCTGGCACCAAGTGGGTGGGTTGACATTGCTGTAGCAGTGCTGCCTGCTCTCCCCTGAGGGTGCTGGGGAAGTAAGGAAACCATGGCTCCCAAACTGTTAACTTTTATTTTCAGTGTTCTTCTCTCACTCAGCACAACGTTGGCTGCAGCAGCATCTGCCCGGATGGGATCTTGCCCCTGGCTGGGAGAACAAGAATTTTTCCACAGTGCAATTGAGTTGGCAGGAGAGGTTACATCATCTGCTGGCTGGAGCCTGGTTCAGGAGGTGCTGGGTACAGTAATTTGTTGCTTGATTTCTGACAAGGAGTGTTTCTGCTGCCTGCTGGACCTCCTGCTCTCCAGTCCAGGACTGTGTGTTCATCAGGCAGATCAAAAACTTCCCTTTAAAGATTTTAGGGACTTTTTAGCCATCTTACAGACTTCAAGTGAAACTCTTCCGTATCGATTGCAGTTGGAGGAACAAAAGTCACACAGCTGAGTTTTTGCTGCTGTTCTGCTCATATTGCTCTCTTTATAAACTGCAGGCATCTTCTGTGGTCTGTGTCAGGCAGAGTCCTCTTCTCACTGAGCTCCTGCCTGAGCAAAGCCTGTCCCTTAGTGTCTCCAACTTCTAAAACTTCATCAAGGCCTCTAAAGGACAGACCTTTCATGCATGTGGATACAGCAGCAGCGCTGCTGAATGCTGATAGCTGTCTGAACCTCTGTCAGGGAGAGTGGGGAATATTTACTGCATATTTATTTTCCTCTAAATCCCTGTTGTAGAAGAGACCTCAGCATTGTTATGCATTACAGTGGATCATGTTTGGATGACTTCAGGCCATAAAAAAATTGTTTCTAGCTCAAGTTTAGCAAAAAGATGCTCTCAAACTCAGCTCTCTTTCAGCTGGTAGTTCACACTGATGCCTCGTAATATCCAGGTGAGCTTTAAATTGTAACATTTACAGAGAATATGTCTGAAGCTTCCCCTTCTTGAAGGTAAATGAGCTATATTCACACTCCTTAGCATCTGCTCACCAAGCTGCCTGAAACCAAGTGAAAAAATGCAGGATGGTATTTGCATTGTTTCCCCCTTCTCTCAGCTCTGTATTTCCTCTTCAGTGGTCAAATCAAATGGCAGTGACATTTCAAAGTCTTCCTGAATGGCAAAATGAGAAATATTCCTTTTCTAAGGAGTCTGCAAGAGGTAGCTTAAACATTGCGTGCAGCCATTCCAGTAGGAAGTTGTTTAACTTGTCCAAATCTCTTTTGCTGCAGTACCTCTATTGAAAATGACAAATTGCTTAGAGCAGTTTCCATGTTAGTCTTTTTTAAAAATCAGTTTCTTTCTACCCAGAGCACGTGGAAGGCATTTGTGCACTTGCCTGACTCTTGCTCTGTCCTAAGGCTCACACTCGACGGCTTTGGACTTCGTGTTGTTTTCACACTCAGCTGCTTGGGTTTGTTCTCAACATCCAGTTCTGGGCCCCTCAGTTTAGGAAAGATGTTGACTTGCTGGAGCGTGTCCAGAGAAGGGCAACACAGCTGGGGAGGGGTTTGGAACACAAGCCCTATGAGGAAAGGCTGAGGGAGCTGGGGTTGCTGGAGAAGAGGAGGCTCAGGGGAGACCTTATTGCTGTCTACAACTACCTGAAAGGAGATTGTAGCCAGGTGGGGGCTGGTCTCTTCTCCCAGGTAACCAGCACCAGAACGAGAGGACACAGTCTCAAGCTGCACCAGGGGAGGTTCAGACTGGATGTTAGGAAGAAATTCTACACAGAAAGAGTGATTTGCCATTGGAATGTGCAGCCCAGGGAAGTGGTGGAGTCACCATCATTGGAGGTGTTTAGGAGGAGACTTGCTGGAGTGCTTGGTTGCATGGCTTAGTTGATTAGGTGGTGTTGGTTGATGGGTTGGCCGTGATGATCTTAGAGGTCTCTTCCAACCTGGTTTATTCTATTCTACTGAATGGGAATTTTCACTCTTCCACACCTTGCCTTAGCTTAGACAAAAAGTCAAGTATTTCCCTGGTTCAGACTTTGGGGACCATGGAGAGAGCAGGGGAGGAGCACTCAAAGGTCTCTGCCTTTCAGAAATGGTTTTCAGAGTGTTACAAAAGCCATAATTTAAGGTGGAAGGTCTGTCCACAGCCAGGTTGTCATAGAATCCTTTGAAAGAGTCCAGCATTGAGGCAGAGTTAACGCTTCACAAAATGACAAAACATCTTTTGCTTAAATGCTTTCAGGTACTTCTCTGTAGCTGTCATTTTAGCAGCAGGATGTATGTGGGCAGGTACCAGCTTCAGAGCCATGCCACTGGCTGTAACTGCTGTAGAAGCAAAATTTGTTCAACTGAAAAGTTGGGTGGTTTGGAAGAGAAATGTGTCTTCTTAGCAATGCCCAGTAATTGGCATGTGCTGAAAATTAGGTGACAATTCTATTCCTGGAAGCTTAGCAGGCCAAGATGAAGCTTTCTGTGATTTCACAGAAAGAGCTGTGAGTTTCCCTTCACCACTGGAAGTGAGTTGCACCACTGGAGTGAGTTGCACCAGTGTATTAATTTACAGAGCTGCTTTTTGGTGGCCCTCCTGAAGCTCCCCTGGCTGGAGACAGGTCCTTTGCTCGCCCATGAGCAGAAGATTGTGAAACCCAGGGCACAAACTGTTCCCTTTCTGACTGGATGGTGCTTTGCCCTAAATGGCATTGGATGAAAAGAAATCAGCATTGCCCTATTGCTCTGCTTGAGACGACCCTGTTGCTCAAGAGGGATGATTACTGAGTTAGACAGCAGTCAGGAGGGGATCTGAGGACAATCCAGATGCTTTTTCTATATCTTGAAGGCATGTCACATCCTGGCACTTCTATTTTTACCTCTCCTCTTGTAATACTTTTTTCTTTTCCCTTTCATCTGCTGTGAGCCCTCCATTTTTTGGCAGGTTTGGGCTGATGCTGATAGCTTGACTTTTTATTGTAGCTATTCTTTTGTTGCCTCTCAGGGTTTCGTTACAGTGTTGTTGTTTTCTCTAACATGGTACTTAAAAAAATAATAAAGAAGTAACAGTTACAAATCATCCGAGTGCTGCCTTTGTTCTTCTTCTCATGAGGGCTTGCAGAAATTAACGTGTTGCCAGAAGGATGCTGTTTCCTTCGGTGTAGGATGTGTCACACCAGATTCAGGTGAGCTGTCTGCTCAGCTGCTTTCCTGTTGCAAGTACTGGTTACTATAACCTGTTGGAGAGGATAGAATTAGAAACTGGCACCTACTGGTAAGAGTAGCTCATCCCCATGAGAGGGAAGGCATGGAGGCAGAGGGCAGTTTCTGTCTGGAAGCATGGAGGCTTTATATACAGTGTTTATGGTGTTTGCTGCCTTTTGTGGAATATCAGATGCTGCCTTTGGCTATTCTTGTTCTGTGATGAAATGTCTGATCCATTTCTGAACCCTGCAGAGCTCCCTGATATCCAGCATAAAATATTTTTTTAATGGATGTTAAACCTGCCTTGCTGTTGCTGTTGCACCTCTGGCTAGTAAAATCAGTGCACCCCAAATACCCTGCAGATACCTATTACAGAGCAAACTTCTTGATTTATGTAACAAAGCAAGAGCTTTAGTCCCTTTCCTCTTGCAATGTATCTGGGTTGCTTTCTGCTTGTCCAACAGCTGGCATCATCACAGGCAGGACTGAGTTTCTGTTCTGTTCCCACAGTTTCATGCCTGTGGTTGATAATTAACCTGTTTCTTCTATAATGGTGCCATATTTGCTCTGAAGGCCACTTTTTTCCCCCCTTTGCTGATCTCCAATTGCAATCCAGATTAAACAAAGTCTCTTCCCAGCAAAACATTGGAGTTAGCGCACCTCCAGTGGAATATTAACTAATAAAACTCTGTTACTTGTATGGAGGGAAGCAACCTTGATGCATTTGGTTTATTTAATAATTTAATTGGAATGTGCTGCCCAGGGAGGTGGTGGAGTCCCCATCCCTGGAGGTGTTCAAGAGGGGACTGGACGTGGCATTTGATGCCATGGTTTAGTCATCATGAGGTCTTGCGTGACCGGTTGGACTTGATGATCTCTGAGGTCTCTTCCAACCTTATTGATTCTATGATTCTAAGTCAAGACAATGCACCATAACATAGGAGTAAATGCATTTAAAATGCAAGTTGAGCACATGGGGGTGCAGGTGCTCAGCAGCATTTGCCATAATTGGCATATCATGGAATGGTAGGAATTGGAAGGGACCTCCACAGATCACTGAGTTATATCAACAAGACTTTTTTTTTTAGAGGGGTCTGATTTTTATTTTTAGATACTAGACACCCAGATTCTGGGTGGGGCTGTGCAAGCTGAGAGGGCAGACACGGAGTCTCCCAGCCTTGGTGTTTGGAAAAGGCTCTATCCCTCTCTGCTCATTGCCCTTGCTGGGGTTGTGGCAGCAATGGCTTTCATGGGGCAAGTGATACTGGGGTGCCTGGCTGGGAATGGGGTGGTCAGAGCTCCTAGTGGATGTTTAGAAGGTCAAATCTAAGGGCAGTAAAAGCAGTATCCTCCTATGGACCATTTCTGGGGGTGGGGGTGGTTAGGCCTGAGTCAGAGGGTTTAGTCCCTCTGTGAACATGCCAGACATATGCTTGTTCCTGAGTTTGGGTATGGCAAAGCACACAGCATGAAAATTAATGAGCTCTCATGCAATTTTAACTGGAATAAAAACTATTGCAAAACTTAGGTACTGAATAATACCAAAGTCTATTTTCCTGAGGAAAGATGGTTGTTTTGTGGAGCTGCTGGGGCTTAGCTCCTGCACTTCACCCCTTTCATGTTTTGATTTATCTTCCCTTCCCCAAACCTGCTTTCAGCCTTACAAAAGCAATGATTATCATCACTGTCGTGCAGCTTGAGTTACTGCCTTTCCCCTTCTAGAGCCATGTAAGCAAGTGTAAATCTGTACATTATACCAATTTATGTTTGGTGGCATTTGTCCTGACATGTCCAAAACTTTTGACTCTTGATTCACTGTGTGCACAACTTCTTTAATATGCAGCCCTGGGGATGAGACCAAATTTAAAAACAGGAAGGCATGGACTGTACATCTGCGGTCTGTAACTAAACTAGCTGAGGAGTTTCAATTCTGCTCTGCATTTCATCTCCTAATGGCAGTGGGAGCTTCTGGCCCGAGCCTTGCCTTGGCAGAGACAGAAACTGTCTGCTGTGGGCTGAGAGTGGTGCCCAAGGTCTCAATGGGAAGAACCATAGCAGCAATTCCTCAGCTGCTCGCAGGGCAATATTGTCTTGCTTTTCTCATGCCTACTTCTATTTAGGTCAGCCTGGCCTTTGGAATTAAAAGATGCATACACATATCACCTGAAATTCTTGCTGTGCTTTTGGGTTGTATTATTATTGCAATGACTCACTTGTGCTCTGTCTGGTGTGCATTTCTTCATTCAGGAGCAAGGTGGTGTTAAGTGTAAACTGTGAAACTTCCATTAACTTGCTCAAGTGACGGCAGTGTGCTCCTGCTAATTCTGAAATACCTTGGCTCCAGAGTTTGCTACATTGGCTTTGTGAGAGTCAAAGCTGTTTCTTTTCAGCAGATGAAAGAAAGGCTTTGCTGTAAAATCCTTTTCCTTACTAATCTGGCTTTTCTTCAAGGAGTGTGAAGTTAGATGCAAACTAGCCTGGAACTTTTGCTGTGCTTTGTGAACCTGCAGAGGAAAAGTTGGGCGTTCATGTGGATAACCGTGTTATCTAAATGAAGCAAGAAATCAGGCTGCAGTTGCTTGATAGAGCAAGTTCTGTCATTTGGGACTGAGTTTTTCAAAGAGCCTCATTTCTAATTCCAGATAATGAGATTATTTTTTTTTTTTTTTTTTTTCTTTTAAGTATGCACTGAGCCTGTTGAAATCAGTAGCTCTAAAGGGCCAAATTTTAAATACTTTCTAAAATATATGCTTTTCCTATGGAGGATGTTTTATATCTATGTCTATATATATACATATATACACACACATAGTAGAAATTCATCACTACAGGTTCAGGGATCCCTGCACAGCTAGAGACTTTTAGGGAAGAAACTTTGTGTCTTACCAGTTATGGGCTAACACTTCATTTTAGTCTTCTTTTTTGGGTAGGTACTCTTGTAATTCATTTTATTTGAATTTATTTGAGTCATTTGTGTGACACATCACATTGCAGATGAGGGGAGAAGTTTAGCAATCTGCAGTGCAGAAGGGCTGGCTTCATTGCCAGCTGCTGATTCTGGCTGTGCAGCTCTCGTACCAGCCAATTAAACCCACATTCATTACAGCTTTTGTGGTTTGGAAGTGAAGTGTTCCTGCCTTTAACTCGTAGTTTTACAGGATGTTGGTTTAGGCTGGAGGTTTGCAGAGCTTGAAATCTTATGTTTTCCTCTGGTGTGTGCTCAGGGGTAGGAGAGGTGAACAAGGAGAGCTACACGAAGAGCTGTGTACCGTGACACGGGAAGTTGTGCGTTTCTCTGGGACAGCATCAGAGAACCTTCAGTCACCTTCTCAAATTTTCATGAAATACCATAGCATCTGATCTGCCAAATTGCTGCAGATAGGAATGGTCTCTGCTGCAGTGTCAGTCTTGAAAAAATGTCTAGTGCTTTAAGAAGTGCTGAGCATCCCTTCATAAGCATATTCCTCCAACTCCTCAGGCACAGATTTCCTCCTGTCTGTCTCGTCGAGAACTTCTGACATGTTTACAGACTGTTTTGGGAAAGCTGCTGGGCATAGAGGAGGTCCTGGAGGGGAGGAGGCAGACATGGAAGAAGAATGTGACCCACTGAGCCATTACTGGTGACTGTACTATTTTAAAGTCAAACTTATTTTTCAGCTCTTTATAAACAAATCTTTGTGCCAGCATTTTATATAGCTCTGAAGTCAGCCGTGGCTGCTGTTCAGCAGCTATATACTCCATGGGTGCCATGCAGAGGAGAGCCATCCACTCCTTCCCAAAGTGCCTATCAGCACTCAGAAGGGCCTCTGGAGAGGTGCTTTGCAGAGGGACAAGGCTTCCAGCTCATCTGAACACTCTATGACAGCTTCTATATCCAGGGGTAAATAGCTGTAATGGATCAAGTAAGATATAGGACTCATTGCAGCTTGCTATGGTCCTTCATCCCATGACCCCAGGGGCAGCCTTTACCCCCAGTACTTACGTATTTTCCTCTAGAAATGCAATATTTGCCCTGGAAATGCAGAGTGCAGCCACGGGAAAGGAAGCAGCAAGGACCTGATCGCTCAAGAGAGGGTTAGTGATGTTTTAGTTTTCTTACAACATTGTAGCCCTGTTGGTTTTAACTTGGAAACTTCAGTGAAAACCACACATGATGCTGTGAAAATTCATACTTGGTAACAAGTAAACAAGTGAGGGAGCAGTCTGACTGACTCAGGAAATTCCCTCCAGACCTTGTGGGGAGGAGGAGCTTTGCATTTTTCTCGTCCCATGTTTATTTTTAGTCTTGCCTCTAACACTGCCGATAGTACCATTACAGCCCCGCAGATTAAAGTCTCAGCATGGGGCAGAGTTGAAAGAACGATGCTGCAAAGCAGTCAAAACCTTCAGGATTTTGCAGCTGTGTCATGCTTCAGGCAATTAATCTAGTCCATGATTTGCCTGTCTGGGTACAGCTCAGTGCCACAGCTCAGTGGAAATCTTTGATTTCCTTGCGCATCTCTTCTTGTCAGGATTGATGTCTTCAGCGATGGCTCTGTCCTTGTGAGTCCAAAGTGTTGTGATTGTGGTGCTAGGGTTTTGGGTGTAGTGGCTGTCTTTTTGGACCCCATGCTTTCCTGAATATATTTGCACTTGCTTTGAGCATATATCATGTTTTGAAAGTGAAAAGAGAAGAGTTTAAGTCCTGTCCAGCTGCCATCTGAAGCTAACAAATAGTTTTGGGTGGCACTGATGAGGACAGTCTTGATGGCAACACCCATCTGCAAGACCAGATGATTTACCCAAGAGCTCTTGGCTTTTCAGGGAGGTTCATTTATTTTTTCCAGGGTTGCTGTGTTAGTCTGAGTCAACAGAAGGGTGTTTGATCTTTAAGTCAAGTGATGGTTGTTGAGTTTTCTGTGTAGTCTTTTGCTGACCATTAGTCAAAGTCCCCAGAGATGGCAGAGGATGTTATTCAGGACTGCCTAGTGCTTGAAAACTCTTTAAAAAATCAGTTTCTGTTAAAAGCTGGTATGCAGTCTGGATGGCATTGCAGCTATTTCAGAGGAAACTGTTTTATCAGAAATAGGTGTATCTAAAGGCATTTGTCTTCTGTACCTGGTCTGCAATGAGAGAGATGTTGGAACAGTTACAAAAGCTAACGGACCACAGAGATGGGGAAGTGTCACCCTGCTTGTGCAGAACAAGGCTCAGGCAGTAGCAGGCAGAGCATTGCTGGCAGGATCTGGAAACCTAGGGTTGGAGTAGTGCTGGACCCAGAAACTGGCCATCCAGAGCTGGGCTGCTGTGACTTGGACAGGTGCTCATTACCTGGCCAGCCTGGTTGCCTGCTTCCCTGGCCAGAGCCCTCCTTTCTCCGAGGGATGTGAATTTCAAGGTAGCTGCTTAACCATCTCCTGCCCCTTGCTGACATGCCTTAGAACATAATCTCCAAATAGTTACTGAGAAGCCTAATTCTGTATTTGAACCCCCCCAAGAGCTGTTGCAACCCAGGATGCATGTCCAAGAGCCAGCCTGTGCTTGCTCACTGGACGCGGTGTGGTCAGCATACAGTGACGCAGAAGGCAAAAAACCTTGCTGACACTCTTGGTAATTGTTGATGACCTGTGTGAACCTCCTCAGCTTCTGAGTTCATTTGACTTCTGATAATCTGACTGGGCGAGTGGGAAGGGTTTGCAGGAGATTCCAACCATCATGTACTATTTGGTGTTTTCACTAGAAGGGACAGAGTGACAAAGGTAGGAGATGGTGGGAATAAGAGGCCTGGTTGCGCTCAGATGTGATTCTGCCGTTACCTTGCATCAAACCAAAATGTCAGAGTGCTGTTGGATTGTGGAGAAGGAGGCTGGTGTAACACTAGGAACTTGAAGAATGTGTCTGAGGGCACGACCAATTGCTTTGCTGTTTGTTTGGGCTTCTTTTTTTCTTTTGTAGACTTCTGCCAAATTTGGGTGCTTAGAGAGCAACTCCTCTTGGCAAGCATCTGCAGGCTCTATTCAGCCTCCTTATACTTGAACATCCTTGAACAGAACCTTTTTTTCCCCAGATGAGCTGGCTGTTGGGTTTGCTTTATTTCTAGACAAAGCGAGATCTCTGGGGGTTGGTGCCTGCTGGAGTCTCTCTGTGATAACACAGAAAGGTTTTCAGTTAAAATGCATCTGAAGAATGATGAACAAACCCCATGCAACAGTGTGAGCAGGGGTGGCTACAGAAACTGCGGAGAGCTGTTTCTCTGCTTGGGAATCTTGGGTGAAAATCTGTTGTTATGGAAAAATCCAAATGACAAGTTTTGTTCAGTCTCTGTTATTGATGCAGTGAATACCTCTTGAGGCTCTGCAGAAATATGTCCTTTTCTGGACACACAACGAGTAGGCAAACTCTATGTTTATACCAAATGCTGGAGGATTTACTGGTAACTACTGTGTGGTTCGAAGCAACACCACACACAATCGATTGTAAATTATCCCCTTTTCGTGTTTGGCCTATGTTCAGAGCAAGATTAAGGACAAGAATTTATGGGCTTTAAAAAAAAAAAAAAAAATTCTTTCTGCTTTCAGCATGGGAAAGATATGATCTATAATGAGGCTTTACAGTATATAGCTGTTTTTAAGGACAATTTAAACATTTCCTTACATACCGTTACAAGGGGGAAAAAAAAATCTATGTTTTGCACTTCAAATAGGATACTGTTGGTTGTACTTAGCAGCAAACAGCTGGGGGATTCTAATGCCTAAACCACACAGCAGCTGGTAATTAAAAATATATAATTCTCCCCTGATTAGCTTGTAATGATTATAATCCCCTTAAATTTGATGATTACCACAGCGTGGTAACCTTAGCCTCCCCCTCTGTTTGATTGTGAGGCCTGTGAGTAACAAAAGTCATAATGAGCTGATAGCTGGCTCCTGAAGGTTTGCTTCCCAAAGAGAAGGGCGCAGGGGAATAACCATGCTCCATTCCTGTATGCCCTTTGGAGGTGCTCACTTGGAGTTTGCTTTTGTCTGCTTGGCTTTTTGGCAGGGATTAGGTTCTGTGACCGTGCAGGGAAATCTGGGAAGCTGCAGGCACAAATATTCCGGGTCAGAAGCTCAGAGCTCCTGCATCTGTCTGGATGCAACTGGCACTTCAGTCTGGAGGGTAGTAACTTTTCTTAAGTGCTAATTTGGCTGTGCTGAATTCTTCTGATTTTACTTTTCTGTTTCTTTCCTTACTTATCTTTTTAAACCACCTGGTTAACTCTGCAGAACATAAAAGTCATGCTTTTCAGCCCTAGGATTGCTTAGCTTTCATGTCGTGCCCATCTGTTTATCCTTTGCCATTTTTTTTTTGCTCAAGACATTTCTGAGCTCTTGATAGCAGGGAATGGCCTCTTTCTTTCTTCTGCAGCACCTGGGTACTTGGGAAATGACATTGCAAGGCAGAGTAATAATAAATAACTGGTGCTGGAGAGCAGTTTGGAAACTCTTGAGTTCTGGGCAATTTTTTCCACTCTTGCTGCAGTCCTGTGACATGAAAAGAGCCCGTGTCAAACACCCTGTCAGACAGATGCCCTGAGCTGAAAGTGTGGCTTCATAGTGTTACTCAGAGTTCATCTCTGACTTGAGGATCCAGTACTAATGGAACAGCTGAAAGGCCAGTTTTAATATACAGAGGTGATAATAGAACCTGTCATTAAGCAAAAAAAATCATGTCTCCTAGAGCATGAAAAAGTGGCTATGTGAGTATATTCATTAGTTAAGTGCTTGGATTGAGGAAGGTTGATGCTTGTCCCAGAGCAACACGCAGATAGGTTGTGGCTGCTGGGACCAGAGAAGAGAGATGGATCAGCTGTGCCAGGGCAGGGATCTGGCTTCTCTTCTTTACTGGTGGCAGCTCCAGAGGATCTCCTGCTTGAGTCAGTTGGGTCAAAAATCTGCTGGACTTCAGAGATGCTGGCTGCTCTTCAGCTCCTGGTTAAGGACTCCACAGCCTGGCTGCATGTCGTACCAGATCCCAGACTGTTTTGGACAGCAGAGATATTCCGGACAGTGTGAACCATGAATTTCTCCCAAGATCTGTGTGTTGGTGAGACAGACAGCTGAGTGGTATTTTTTGAAGCTATTAATTATTGATTATTCTGTATCTCAGCTAACAGAGCCTAAGTGTATAGCTGTTATATTTCAGAAGTCAGGGCAAGGCTGGGACACCTCAGATGTGAGATACAGGGAAAAGGGTTTTTTGTTGTTTTTGTTTGGTAATTGATTGGGATTGACACCAGCTTTTCAGTGCATCTTAAAAACAGTGTGTAATTTATGTAAGGTTTTGATGCAGAGATGTTGTTCCCTTCCAGTTTCATTCCAATCATAGAACCAATAAGGTTGGAAGAGTCCTCAAAGATCCTCAAGTCCAACCTGTCACCTGAGACCTCATGACTACTAAACCCTGTCACCTGAGACCTCATGACTACTAAACCATGGCACCAAATGCCACATCCAATCCCCTCTTGAACACCTCCAGGGATGGTGACTCCACCACCTCCCTGGGCAGCCCATTCCAACAGCTAACAACTCTCTCTGTGAAGAACTTTCTCCTCACCTCAAGCCTAAACTTCCCCTGGTGCAGCTTGAGACTGAGCCCTCTTGTTCTGGTGCTGGTGCTATGATTCTATTCTATGATCTCAGCTAACAAAGCCTAAGTGTATAGCTGTTTTATTTCAGAAGTCAGGGCAAGGCTGGGACACCTCAGATGAGAGATAGAAGGGAAAGGTTTTTTAGTTGGTTTTGTTTGGTAATTGATTGGGATTGACACCAGCTTTTCAGTGCATCTTAAAAACAGTGTGTAACTTATGTAAGGTTTTGATGCAGAGATGTTCCCTTCCAGTTTCATTCCAGTACATGTGGACATTTGCATGCAAATAAAAGGAAATGTTTTCTCTGTGTGTAGACAATTGATGGCTATTCATTAGGTAAAGTCAGCTAATGTAACGCTTGTTAATTTTATGGGTCTCCAGTTCCTCTGCAAGGAACTGAAGCTATCGATTAGGGTCTCAGACGCAGTTCCTTGCAGCTCTGAAGGGTGATCTCTGGTCTGGGAGTTGTAAGTCCTCAGTCAACTTGTCAAAAAAAAAAAAAAAGAAAAGAAAAATATAGTGACTTCTAACTTTCCCTTTAGACTCAGCCTGGGATGTGAGATGGCTGTGGGGGAAAAAAAAAATAAAGGGCAGAATGATAGAGATTTATGATTCTCTTCGGCAAAGAGGCAACTTGCATCGCCATGACATCTTCTATCTCCAAAGAAGTTAATCACAGTTTTTTTCTGTGTTGCTGGGTTACATTGCTTTGAGAAAAAACAGAAACTGCTCTGAGCAGTATGAATAGCTGAAACCACAAGCCCCACTGAGATTACAGCCAGCTCCTCCTAAAGGAAACAGATTCAACCACCAACATAGTTTTTCATTAGATGATTTTCTTCTGAGTGAACAAAATACCCCTATTGTGGCATAATTGTTTAGCTTTTGGAGATGTAGGCAGGGCTGCAACTACATGACTGTTTAAGAAAAACCATAATTCATCTTGATGAGGAGGGGTGGGCAGAGAGACCTTTGGCCTTTTATTACACTTTGTAGCATGTTGCAGAATAATGCAGCAGGTTTTAATTTTCTCTGTTCCTGTGCTTTTTGGCTCTGCAAAAGAGGGAGGGAGGAAGGTCTGTCTTGCATTTCAGGACAAATCTAAATCTGATGGACAAAAGTTTTGGCTATCTGATTGAAACCTTTTGCTGCTGAGACCGAATGGCTCTACCAGGTTGGCAGGTCTGGAGTGATTTGTGTCACGGAGTCATTGTTTTGAGCTGTTCAAATGTATTTACTTGTGGGTAATGGGGAAGTTAACATTTTCTTCTAGCAATAATGATAATGGATAAAAGTCAAGCCAAGATGCAAGGAGGGAAAATGCAGTATGGAAAAGCCATGGAAGGGGATTCCATATGCATGGATTTACACTTACAATACAATACAATACAATACACCAGGTTGGAAGAGACCTTCAAGATGATCATCCAACCCATCAACCAATCCAACCCACCCAACAACTAAACCATGCAGCCAAGCACCCCATCAAGTCTTCTCCTGAACACCTCCAATGAAGGTGACTCCACCACCTCCACGGGTAGCTGATCCCAATGGGCAATCACTCTCTCCGTGTAGAACTTCTTCCTAACATCCAGCCTAAACCTGCCCTGGCGCAGCCTGAGCCTGTGTCCTCTTGTTCTGGTGGTGGCTGTCTGGGAGAAGAGGCCAACCTCTGCCTGGCTACAACCTCCCTTCAGGTAGTTGTAGAGAGCAATAAGGTCACCTCTCTGTCTCCTCTTCTGCAGGCTAAGCAATTTTTTATTTCTGGGACCTTGACCTTTCAGTACCTCAGAAATGAGATGTGCAAAATGATAGTGGTCTTGATAGCCATCTGCTTAATTAAGTTCAAGTTTAGGATATTCATGCTTGTCAGCAGAAATTGCTTCTCCATCCTAGCTAAGGGCCCAGAACTCCGTTGGTCCATTTTTTCCTCTGTCCTTGTATTGACTAAGTACATCACAAAAGGTGTTGCTGTTTCACACAGATGAGCTTGTCAAAAGGCAACATTTACTTAGAGGCTTAGGAAGTGCAGACAGTTAGGAGTTTAAAAGTTGACTGAAGAATGGGTGATCTTGGATCTGTGGTCGCTGGTTTGAAGAAAAGACAAAGGTTTCCAAAAAGTATTTGAATTCCTGCTTGCTGGAAGCAGGATGATTTAAGATGCTTCACGCTGAGCTACCACGATTGTTTTTAATCCTACCAGTCTCCGTTGTGCTGGTGGAGCGCCTGGGCTAAATGTAGCAACCATACATTAGGAAATTTTTAAAGATAGGATTAGCCAGTCATTATTTCTTTGTAGACTTTTCTCAGGGGAGTTGCCTGGCTGGTTACACCATGACCACAAAACGTCAGACAATGCAAGGATCTCCCCGCCCCTGCCCCCCCCCCTCCCCCCGCTTTGTTTCCATCTCTCCTCACAAAGGCAGTTCCGTGGAGTGGTGGCTGTGGTTTGCTCGGGTTTTTTTTTTTCCTAGGAAGTTTGTGAGCAAACTCTTGGACTTCTTGTTGAAGTACTTCCTAATATGAGATCTTTGCTGGAAAGCTTTTTGGGTAAAGCTGTGCTGTGGACATGTTTCAGAATGCCTTTGGAAATGAAAAACAAATGAGGGACTGAAATGAATGCCTTGATCTGTTTCAAAAACTGCTGAGCACCTCCTGGGTGCTTCCATGGATGTTGCTCAGGGCATATTTCAATGGCTACAAACTGTTGGGCTTGCAAACTGCACCGTTAGCCTGCCAAGCACAAGGTCTACCTGTGGCTCCTCACCTGCCCATATTTAAGGCCTCTTTTTAGGCAGGCTCTCATCAGGGATCTGGAAAGCAAGCAACATGTCATAGGCAGCCTTGAAAGGAAGGAATGTCACAGAATCACCAAGGTTACAAGAGACCTCAAAGATCATCAAGTCCATTGCTCTGGATTTAAATATTTTCATTTATTTGGTTTTTAATGTTTTATTAACTATCTAAACCAGTTTAGATTGCAGCTAAAGATTCAGCAGCAAAACCAGATAAACCTGTGTGTTTGCTAAACTGAACATT
This sequence comes from Picus viridis, assembly GCA_033816785.1. NCBI lineage: Eukaryota > Metazoa > Chordata > Aves > Piciformes > Picidae > Picus > Picus viridis. The sequence goes on along the minus strand of CM066592.1, from coordinate 15,325,976 downwards.
TGTTGATAGGGAGATACTCCAAGTGCTCCTGCACGCTCTTGCAGAGAGCTGAGTTGGCCAGGAATGCAGCGTGGAGCCCTGGCAAGGCAACACAAAAGGTAATGCTCCAAAAGACATGGAAAGCATCCAGAGGAGACATATACTTCAAAAAGAGCAGAATCTAATTAAAATAATCCATCATGAGGAAATGAGTATGTTTGAGCCTTATTCAGCAAGAGGGAATATAGCTTGAGAAACTGATACAAGTAAACTTTGTCCAAATTGCAGAGGAAATTAATACAGACAGTTGATTAAAAATGGGAGAGAGCTTTCAATTTGAAACTTCATAAAAAGAACAAATAAAATGTCATCCCTATAAGCCAAGGCAGACCTGTGAAAATCAAATAAAGATGGGAAAGAGATAGCCAGTTGCTTGTGTAAAAACAAATAAATAAAGAAAACCCTCAAACTTGTTAAAAATGCTGGAAAAAAATGCAAATTGCTTTTGGAAGGTAGGAGATGGCTGGTGGCTGTTGTTGCGGTGGCTCATGTTCACATCAGATTGTGAAAATTAGTCTTCTGCTGCTTCTGGTCACGGGTAGCTTTGAGCTTTGGAACGTGGGGATTTGCTTGGTCCCAGAGTATTTGCAAGCCACCTTCATCCCTGAGTCTCTGGCTCCCATGATTTGTTAGTGTTTGGTTGGGATGGAAGTTCAGGTCTACAAAAATAAATGTGCTGTTTGACTACAAAGTACCAGGATGTCATTTTAGGCTGTTGTACCATCACCCCCAGTACCCTAGCTGACGGCTCCGGTCCCTCCCTAGTCCTTTCCTGTGGTCCCATGTGGTGCAGTGATGCCTAAAGTGCAGAGCAGCCCTTCTGGAGCATGATCCGGCTCTGCTACTAGGTAGAAGTGGCCTCAGGTTGCACTGGGAGATGTTTAGGTTGGCTATTAGAAGAAACTTCTTCACTTAAAGTGTTCTCAAACACTGGAACAGGCTTCCCAGGGAGGTGGGATCCCTGGAAGTGTTTAAAAGATGCAGAGATACGGTGCTGAGGGATGTGGTTTAACATCAGACTTGGTACAGTTAGATAATGGCTGGACGTGATGATCTGAAAGGCCTTTTCCAACTGAAGCAATTCTGTGATTCTATGGTTTCTGCCTTTTCTCTGCAATCTCAGGAGCATGCCTTGAGGGAAAATCTGAGCCAGGCTGTAAAACACTGCTTCCAGGGGCCTGGAGTAGGAAAGCTATGTCAGGGTATGGAGTGAGCAGGCAAGCTTGTGGCTCAAGGACAGAGCCAGATAATGGAGATAACTCCCATCCATGCACTTGCAGCAGAAACAATGAGGCGGCTCATATAAATGGAGCTCTTTGCAACTGTGCAAAAATGATAACACTAACCAAGGGGTCCACAGACTTCTAGGCTTTGGCATGGCTTGGGGAAGCACCTATGAGTTATTTGGTTTTTACTTCTGTGAACATGCAGAGTGTTGTGGGGTGTGTACTATTAACCATTGCAAAGCAAAGTTGTTTTAATCATATCTTGTAGCTCTTAAATAGAGGGATTTGCTTGACATGCATTTATTTTTGTGGGTTTTGAGGCAGAAGATGTAAACCTGCTGTGCTTTCAGGTGCAAACTGATCCCCCTGCATGGACAACAAGATCAGTCTTCTCTGGAATGAGCTTGGTGGGCACATCAACAACAGATTGTGGGGCCAGCACTGGTCAACGGCCCCAGAGCCAGGCCAAATCCAGAGGCTCAAGAATTAACATGGAAACCACTTGGAATTTGCAGTAGCATAGTATATTATATACCTGTGTGACAAGGAGGTCTGGGTGTGGGACTCCTCACATCCACATCTCATAGCATTGCTAGCATCACATAGCCTCAGGAAGCATCAGGGTGAGGCTGTTTGTGTTGATAAGGAAATAAAATCTCAGAATTTGGAAAAGACCTTTAAGATCATCGAGTCCAATCATTATCTAACTCTGCTAAGGCTGGTGCTAAACCATGTCCCTCAGCACCACATGGAAATGTGTGTGTGTTGTTTGTTTTTATACACACACACATATGTGAAGTCTCTCTGCTGTTCCTAGGGAGCCAGCTTTGTTTTGTTGTGCTGTATGAGAACATATTTGTCAAACTGAAGGTAACCGTGATGGAAGTCCCCAAAGCAATAACAGGAGGTTCAGCTCTGAATGTAATGAACTCAGGCTGCAGGTGTGTTATGGGGAAAGTGAGGGGATGAGCATCTGGGGTTTATTTTGTTTGGTTGTGTTTGTTGCCTTGTTTTATCCGGATTCTTCACTGCGCTCTTTAAAACTGGTGTGTGTGCTTGTCAATCTGCAATGCCTTTTGCAAGCACATGCTGTGGAAGGAAGATGAAGGTGTCTCCTGCAGAAGCTGGGTTTGGCCTTTCAGGTTGTAGAGTCAATTTAAATAGTCTGAAGGGTTGCCCTGAGGAGGACACCCGTCACCTGGGGAAAACTAGGTAAGCAGATTTGAGTTGGGCACCTCATGATCTGCATTCCTGGTAACCTTGGGGTAGGTGTTACCCAGTAGTAAATGGCAGCATACTTTGGTTTGGAGAAGGCAAGTTACTTTTTGGGAGATAGAATGAGAGGTGTGTAACTTAACCCACTGAAATCTCTCTGGTCTTCTTAGGATCACTTTTTTTCCTGTATGTTCTCTTGAACCTTATACAAATGGCCTGTTATGCAGAGGGCAGTCGGGCAGTCTGGTATTCCAGCTCTTGGGTGGTAAGTTGCAAGATCCTTTATGTTTGGAGAAGACATTCAGGAATTTTACCCCAGAAATATGAAGCACAGATTTTCTGAAGCCATGACACCATCAACACTTCCCCAAAGTTTTTGTAGTACCTTCCCCAAAACCCCTTAAAAAGAAAACCAGTCAACATTCCTAAATACACAAGCAGTGGTCTTCCAGTACAGCCTACACATAAAGCAGTCTCCAAAGGTTTTTCGGGCAGTTATCCATCAGCACACATGGTCATGTGTCAGGGCAAGTGTTGGTCCCTCCCCAGCTAGGGCATGGGGCCGCTCACAGCATTGTGTTTGTTGTGTTTGAAATTTTACTTGTCTGAAGGCAAATTGGAAAGCTTGCTACAGAAATTGTTCACTGGGGCTGTGCTTTCTCTTTGCCATTCTTCTTCACCTCCTGCTTTTTCCTTGTTGCCCAACTGGATTCTCGCAGGGTAATATTCATCCATCTCACCCCTGAGGAATATATTAGGTTAGGACTTGGTTACCTGCCAGTGTTGGAAATGGAGATAGCTGGGTTAGTCCCAAGCAATCCATTGCAATTTTCACACTGATGAAGGTGGGACACAGTCTCTCATTTAATATAGCGAAGTGAAATAATTGTTTTCCAGCTGAGTGATCTGACATGACTCGATAATTAATTTTGTAATTGGTGGAACACATACTTTCTAATGACACCAGTCAGTTGCCAGCCAGGAGGACACAGTGTTGCATTTACTACCAGACTACTGCCTTTCACTAAAATCAACAGTTCCACTCTTTGAGCACTGGATGGTCTGCGACGCTGTGTTGCCCATGCCGCAGAGTGCTGTTTAATTGACTTACAGGGTTTACTCTGAAGTTGTTGGCAAGCCTTGTAAACGCTACTTCTCTGAAACACCATTTGTAGTAGCTGGCAAGCTCACTGTCATTTGTGTGTGAAATATGGATTTTTGGGTGTTTTTTTTTTTTTGTAATGTTTGCAGATGTGGCTTTGCCTCCTTCCCAGGGGAAAGTCGTGTTCTTGTAGTGTTGTGAAGCGGGCTTGTTTCTGCTGCAGGGCACTGTTGTGTGCTGGAAGGACTGTGGATGTAGCAAGTCTGTGTATATATATATGTACTTACATGTCATGTCTCAAACTCTTCTGAGCTGAAAGGTATCTTACAGGCTTCCCAGAAGCTCCTCAGGAAGATGCTTAGCTCAGCGCTGGGCATGAAGTAGCCAAGCAGAGTGTGGTCATCCTTGTGGTGGGTGAGGAAATAAAACAGGCTGGAGAAATTTTCATCCAAAGATTTATGTTGGATAAAGATTGTTTAGCCAACAAATCAAATCTGAATGCGAGGAAGAAGTTGATTTCATCAGGTGATTTCCAGGCTTTCTGCTTTGTTGGGATCTTCGGCTCATATTTCTAGCGTTCGTTATCTTTCCTAACAGGAAAGGCACTTTGTATTTAGCCAAAGGGTGAGGCAGAAGCACCTTTGAAAATGTTGGTTCCAAGCCATTTTATTACAAATAAGTGCAAGTTCAAGCAGCACTTGGTGATTTTGTTTGCAACTGTCAGCATACGACCTGACTGTTGTGCAGAAACCACTGGGAATCAAGCTACAAACGTGCGTGAATGAGAAGCTTTTGCCACGTAGGTGAGGGCCTTGTGCGGTGGAAAGTAAATGAAGATGATGAAGCTGTAGGGTCTTCTGGCACAGACAGGATTTTACAATTAAAAAGCCATCTTCTGTGGACCAAACCCACATAGGTCTGTCGTGGCTGGAGATGCCCCCTTCTGTGCCATGGGTCCACAGGAAGCTGAAGGGAGGGTGTCTTGGTGCCTAGGATGTTAGTTTGTCCTCATTGATGGGTCAGGCCAGCCTGTGGGGTGAGGACAGGGGCAGGCTGATTTGAGGTGTGTTTTGTCCTACTACTGTCCTAGTGAGCTGATGGGGTTTTGGTCATCTTCAGTCTTGTGGGAATCTGTTTTGGGCTGGTTTTGTGCCCAGCCTAGCTTGAAGCAGCACTGTGTTGAGTGTATTTGGGCATGGTTCTCTAGGTTCCTGATCTGGATTGTGGTGGAGGAAGGCTTCAATCAACCAGCTTAGTTTGCTTTCTGTGCATTTCCCAGATTATGTAGCTGAAAGCACCTTCCTGCTCTGTCCACACTAATGTTTCTCTCAGACAGTCATAGCCAAGAGGAAAGAGGCCAGTATGGGCATGGCCGCACGTACGGGAGGTGTAATTAATGGCCCTTGCATAGCAGTCCTGAGTCATCCTGTGTTACCTCACTGGAGCACAGCTCTGAGAAGCGAAGGCGACCTGGAGCAGCTGAACATTCACCTCTCCTCCACGTCCTGCAGGCAGTGACACTGCTGTGAGGGTGAATGTCCTTCCTCAGGGACCACCAGTCCCTTGGTCCCCACGCTGCTGCACTGAAGCTCTCCAGATGCCATTGCCTTCAGGCAATGTGTTAGATCTCACTTTAGCTGGTGCTCCTCATGTAAGGGGAATGACACAGCTATCAAAATAGGGCCAAAGGGCTTTTATTTGAGATAGAGAGGTCTGTCTCCTTTCCTTCAGCAGCATAGTCTTTTTATGTGTTGTCCCATGCGCTCTCCCAGCATCAGTGTTTACTGCCCTGGCCAGATCTGGTGTAAAATAACCCTTTTTGCTGAGCCATTTTTCTTACCAGCTCCATACTTGTATTTTGTGTGGTTGCACAAATGTTCAACATGCCACAAAGAGTGGTAGGAATGGGTCAGACAAAGCTGGATTGATGTGGCTTTTTTTGTTTGTTTCCCCCAATGACAATTTTGGTTTCAATGTACATCACAGCACCATCTAAGGGAAGAAGAACAGAGCTGAGAGCTTAGTATTTTCCAAGGAAAAGTTTTGCCATGCAAAATGTATCAGCTGTTGAAAGACAAAGGAGGGTGAAGTTAATTATTGGTGAAGTAGGCAGTGCTTCAGACTTCAAGGTGTGAGGATATTCTTCTTTTACATAGTGCTAATTTGTAAATCAGAAGCAGATGAGCATGACTTGCAGTTTAGGAATGCCATATACAGCACTCTTGATGGATGCTACGCATTTCATTTCAGCCACATGACCTGCCTTAGGCTTGTTTTTAACATATCCCTTTGAGTGGAACGTTCTTCTGGAGGTCTCTTTAACTTTGGGTGGCCAGCATGGATTGTAACAACCAGCACAGTAGAGATGAGTAATGTCAGAGTCAGTGCTACTGCTGAATTTCCTTGTCTTTGAAGATTGAGGTCAGATGCTTTGTTCTTCTGGCTGCAATCGAAGCCTGTGGTTTGATTTTTCTTGAATGTATGTATTTCATGTCTGTGCTCTCCTTTAAGTGGTTTGCTGGTCTTTTAGGGGTTTTGGTTCTTCTTTCTTAAAGAAAATAAGTTGGAAGCATCTGTTTGACTCCAATTGCTGTCAAAGTCTCACTGGGAGGAACAGGTTGAAGGAGAGCTGTGGTGTTAAGTGACATGGAGACTTCATGGTTGCATGCTCAGGGTAGCTTTTGCTCCAGTGAAGTGCTCTCTTCCAGTGGTCTGGTGGAAATTCTACAATATTGAGTGTTTTACTGTCAAGTAAATGTACAATAGAAGCTGATTTTGTGTAAGGGGGGCTAGTAATGTCACTCAGTCCAAGCCATGCTTTGACTGAGGATGCTTGGCCTGGGCAAGAAACATATTATCAAACAGACCAAGGCCACCTTCTGCTGAGATAGAGCTCTGCTGTGTTGCCTCAGGAGCAGCCTGCTAAGTGCCTGTCAGACAACTGGAGTAGAATTTTTCTATAGGACTAAAGCAAAAGTGTAAAAAAACCCTGAAGTGTAAGGTGTCTGGAGCAAGATGGTGCAGAGGACAATGGGATGTGTGTCTGGTGGTTGGGGGACAGAAAAGCTGGGGAGGTGGGAGTGCACCTTTTTCTGAGATTGTAAGGTTCCCTTTCACATTCGCTGACCTTAACCCCATCCCCCTCTTCAAAAGACACAAAAATGCAAGACCGTCACCCCAGCATCTGCTTGAATACTGCTTGTGCATCTGTGCCATGCTTGTGAAATCCAATTCTTAGTTTGAAATGTTTGTGTAAACTATCACAGCTTCGGACTAACTGGTTGCTCCTGCCAGACCGTCTCAGCCATACCATGTCTGATCTCGGCTTGTGTCAGGAGAGCTCGTTTTGAATTAGAAAAGCAAAGGGGGGTTGTTACATTTTGTGTGACAACTCTTAAAAGGGAAATCTCCTTTCCTCCTTCACTTTTTTTAATGTTCCAGGGCCATGGTCCTGCCCATCTGGCAGCCTCACCTAAGGCTGCCTAGGACTTTGGTAGATCTTGGAGTGGGGAAGTTGAATTTCTGTTGCATGACAGGTCTGGGAGAGGTGTACTGATGGTTTGAAGTCTCTGACCCCTTGGAAATATTTTAATTGCCCAGCTTTAAGCAGAGGTCTGTGGGAAGAAGCTGCTCACAGAAGCTGGTTTTGCTGCAGTTGTGTGGCCTTTGATTTTTTTTTTTTTTTCCTCCACTGTTAATTATTTTTAAAAAGAGCAAAACTTACTAAAAAGGTAGTGGTGGTATTTCCCTGATGTTTCCTCTGCAACAGTTCATTTATTATGTATAAATGCAGTGTTATGTATTCCAGGTAATATATATAATTACTGTGCCATCAAGCTTGCCTAGTTAGGATCAACAGAATTAGAGACTGTGAAATCTGAGTGTCTGCAGTGGTGGTTGCTTGGTTATGTTATATCCTGTGTGGGATTCCTACATGAGATCCTTTTTTTCTCTTTTCATTGTGTGTGTGTGTGTGTGTGTGTGCATGAACCTTTAACACCAACATGAGCTGCACTGAAGCTAAATGATTAAGCAGGAAAAATATTTGATTGGAATGACATCTATGTAAAACATGACTATTTTAGTGAAGCTTTTAGAATATTTAATGTTTTTATTTCCTGGCCTGTGGGAATTTAACTATGCAGCTTTAACACTGCACTCCAAAGGAAACAGGGGATGGTTTCCCCTTGCTAATTTGCAAAGCTCCTTGCCACAGAGTATTACTGAAGGCCAAAATCCAATGTCTGCGATGTTGCCAATAATCAAATACACACAAACTGTTGGAACAACTGACTTGAAGGCAAAAAGCCACCCAAAACAAAACCCAACCCTTTGAAATTAAGAATATTAGATGGGGTATTGCTTCATGTTTCAGGATATAAATCAATATTAGGTCTGGGTTTGGGAAGAAGGTTTTTCTGGAACACATCAGAAGGCATTTCTGTCACTACTCCACCCTGTGTCCTGTGCCTCATCAGGTCCAGCTGGAATGATTTTGCCTGCCAGCAGTGATGTTTAATGCCAGAACATCATAGCATTGAGGATTTATACAAGAGAAGGGATTCCTCCTTCCTTCACCTTTTCTGAAGCTATTTGCTGCTCCTTCCTTGATGCTGTTTAAATTCTAAGACTCGGTGTTTGGTCATTTGCTACCCATCCGTGTTTGCTTGATGCCTGGTCCCAGATCCATGCTTTGCACGTAAACAGCGAGACACAAGGAGGGACTGCAGGAGTGTTGCAGTGATGAGGGATAATCTGTCCCAATTACTGATGGATTGGAAACTCTGCTGAACTGTTTAAAGAGTCATAATCTGAAATGCTTAAAATATCTTTGTTTTTATGGGTTTTATGTGCCCATCAGTCATCACAGTGCTGTGCCTCTGCGTGAAATCACAGCAGTGGGAATATTTCTGAGTGGTTTCAGCCAAGGACTATCAGGCAGCCCAATGTCATGGATTTCCTGAAGTCTCCCCCACCTCTCTCTCAGCAGTTATCCTAAAGGCTCTTACTTCATTTAAAAATCTCTCAAAAAAAACCCTCCATGTGCCAGTCTGCAAGCTTGAATTTAACCTTTTACCTGACTTGACAGGAGTTGCTGCCTTTATGCTGGGCCCAGGGATCCAGATCTGGTGCCTGAGAGCACAGGGCTCTTAGGGTAGTGTATCCCTTCTCCGTGGGTGGTATGTTCATGCGCTGCAAGTTTACTCCAGCCTGTTTGGAAGCGTTGTCAAGTCAGGCTTTGAGCTTTAAACATGCTTTTTGTCTGTGTTTTCTCTGGAGTTTTTTTTGATTCATTAGAATATAAAAAAACCCAACGTGGTGAATTAGAGTGAGTTGGAATCCAACCAGTACCAAAAAGACTGCCAAAAGCGGTAATTTTTTCCCTCCTTCATCCAGTGTCTTCCCCAGGTACTGTTTTCTTCAGATTTTTCATTAAAAAAAAATGTTTTTCTTCAGGAGTTAAAAATGGTTCATTCAGTCTTTAGACCTTTCTTTGCTCCGTGATGTTTTTTATCAGTTCCAGTCTGAGAGCACAGTGCCCTTTTCCTTCTGAGAAAATGTGAAGCTGTAAAGGGAGGGCTAAAAGAGAGCAGCAATGTTATTTCCTCTCTGAAGCCGTCACCTACAGAGCTGATGCTGATGGCTTTTTAATAGATGAGGTGCTCCTCATCTAATGTGGTGTGCTGAATCGTTGAAGTTGGGAAGTGAAAGAGAAAAAATAAATTGATTTGTGTTGGAGAGAGGGGGAAGGGCAAGATGTAATAAATGAGACTGTTAAATGTTTGGGGTTTGTTTTTTTTTTTAATGGGGTCTTGTCAGCCAGGTCTAAGAGCTCTTGGATCCTAATAAAATGATTCAGAAATCTTGGGGAGAAGTCAGCTGCTCCTCTTCAAAGCTCTTCTCTAGTCAAATTGTAGTCAAGGAGGTGTTTTAGATGTTTGCTCAGATGCCTGTCCAGTTTTCCTATTTGTTTTTAGAGAAGAATTTGACTGAAACAGGATTAATCTCAGGAAATGAGGGTGACACAGCCACCACTTTAGGTGCAACAATTTGCCTTTCTAATGTGGGTACTTTGCCTCTGTGGAGGACAATTGATTAGGTTTCACCATCTGAGCCGTTGCTGCAGCTTATTATTTAGCTGTGCTGGTTTCTGTGTGTGAAATCTTCCTTTTCCCACAAATTCAGCCTGTAGAGGCAGCTTTGGGGAAAGAAATTACTTCAGAGCTTTGGAAAAAAACTAACCAAAAGTTCAAACTTTAACAAATTTCATCTTGGCCAAAAGCATTTAATACCAAGAATATTGTAAATGCTTTCTGTTGGAATTACTCCCTTTGGGCTGCTAATCTGGGAATGATCCAGGCTTTTGCTCCTGACCTTACCCCTTTCCTGGAGATCCAAGTGTGTTGCTCATGAGAGAGCAAGACAGGGGAAGGAGGGACTGGGAGAGCTGTTGTTTTCCAGGGGAAATGAAGTAATGTCACTTTTGGTAAGAATTAGAGGCTCTACAGTGTCTTCAGAAAAGGTGACAGTCCTCAAAAAAGGAAAAACAGCTGATGAAAGGTCTTGGAAGCACCTTGAATATTTGCATGTGTTCTTCTCTATCAGCAGCACAGCCACTCTGTAGTTGTAGACGTGAGTTGGTGGCAGATAATTTTTCACTTAATCCCTTTGTTTATCATTGGATGGCAAAGACATTCCCCTGGGATTAATTTACCAAGGTGACACCTGCAGGAGCAGGATGCAGAGCTGTGAGATCCCCAAAGCATGAGAAAGGTGATTCTTAGTGTCCATACAAATTGTGCTGTGATGTGATCCCGCCTTAGTTGGGAGCCTTCAGCCTATCTTCACTAGAGATGTTGCATAATCTGCATTCTTAGGAGAAAATCTTTTAAGAGAATCCTGGTCCTGGAAACAAATGGACTTGACAGGTGTTGCTCCATCCCCAGGCACCTGCAAGGACCCATTGGACAGGCTTCCACCTATGGAGCCTTGGTGTTTCATCCCTGTTTAAACGGGGAGAGGCTTTGAAGAGCCTTCAGCCTTGGCAACAGTGTGCAAACAGTGCTGAAACCAAAGACCAGCCTCCTGCAAATGGCAGCTCTGGGAGCCATCAGGAGTTTTTGATGTGTGCAGCAGGCCCTTGCTTCTGCAGCATGTTCTATGGGACTGTGCTAAGGGAGAGCTTTCGTCCTGCTGCAGATAGCCATGCTGGCATTCCCCCAGCCTGCTTAAGTTCAGCTGCCTCTTTTTTTTTTTTGCTGCGTCTTTTTTCCTCCCGGTATGTAAAGTTTCCGTGTTTGTGGAGCCAGGCAAGTTTATATACTTGCTTTTTGGAACTAATAAAAATTGAAAATATTCCTCCCCTGAGCCCATGACAGCCAGGAAGCATGGTGCAACTCCTAGAAGGAGCTGAGCATGTGATGGTGCATCTGGGACATTTGAGTGGGTCTCTTTGTCCTCGGTTTGCTACAGATCAACCAGGCGTCCATTAGCATTTCGAAGGAGCCCTGGGCCTTTCGATGCAAAGCCTCTGCGTGCCCTGTGATCTGTGCAGGGGTTGGACCTTCTGCAGGACATCACTTGGGAAGGCTCAGGAAAGGTTAACAGAACTGTTTATCCATTTATTTTTTTTTTTTTTTTTTTGTTGTTTTGCTCAATTTTTTACTTCTTCCTGCCTTTCCTGTTCTTGCCCAGCCGCTCCGCTGTGGGGGGAGCAAAAACACACAACAGGTTTCCTTGCAATATTGGTTTGAATGTTCTGGAAAACAGGAATCATGAGTCATTGGTCCCAAATTAACACTTGTGAGCGAGGCTGAAATGACATGTAAGAGATGGGTCACCTCTGGAGACAGGAAGAGTGTGGTATCGCTCTCATAACTCTCAAGGCTACAGCTCAGCTTGTGTCGGCTCTTCCGTTTATAAACCCCTCGTTGGAGGGGCATGTAAACATCTCTGTGTGTGTTAGTCTTACTCTGGAATTGGGGGCTTCAGCCTGGGAACAGGTTTTTGTGTTGTTTTTGTTTTTTTTTTTTTTTTTTTTTTTTTTAAACAAACATCCCTCTTCTTTTGCTCTTACACTTGAAAATTCAGTGTGTAAAAGTTTCTTTATGTGTCCTGGGAGTGTGTAGACATCAGCAGTTTCTGGAGGAATTTGTTCTGCCGGGTTTCTCTTGCAAAATGTAAATAAAAGCCGTGGGTCTGAGATGGATTTCTGGAGTCTGAGTCTCAAGGGTCTGGTTCTGACCTACTTGCTGGCATTAGCATTCTCTGCATCTCCCAGGAAATTGTTGCCAGTTGAAACACTGAGGTTTCTGATTATTATTATTTCTTTTCTTTCTCTCCTTTCTTCCTTTTCTCATGTACCCATCTTTGATAGATCCTCCCCACAGCGATGCAGGCTGATGCAGATGGATCATAACCTTCTCTGAGTCACCTGGGCTGATGTTAATGGTGAGCATGGAAGCACCCACAGACACCCCAGGGCTTGCTGGGGCTGGAGGAGTAGGCACTGCCTTCAGGCTGAGTGCTCATTTAATCCTCTGGTTTGCTTAACCAAACCCATCTCAGGTTGTGTGCAAATGTCCTTATTTACACACATCACATTGATGAAGCCAGAAAAGGTTGCTCCACCCAGCTTTAATTTGTCTCATGACAAGGAGGTCTGTGTGGTTCTTTGCCCATGTGAAGGGGTATCTTGGCCAAGCAGAGGTCTCTCTCACTGATGAAGTCCTCTGCCTTGGTAGCTTTGCTCAGCTGCTGTGTACTATTGTCAAATACTGCTGGCTTTGGCTTTCTTTTGCCTTTTTAGGAAGAACAATGATAGGACAATATTTATACACCTTTTCTGCCCATTGTGTGATCACTATTTTTTCTGTAGTGCAAGACCTGTGTCATTTTGATAACCAAGCTTGTCTTGAAGAGTGTTGATTTAATCAGCCTTTGGATTCCTAACTGATTGATACTGTTTAAGGAGCCATAAAAAGCCCCAGAACCTACCTAGGTTAAAAAGAAGTATCCTAAGTCAAGATGAAATTCCTCCTTCACTGAAATGTGGTTTGAAAAAATGCTTTACCACTACAACTCCTTTCAAGAGATTGACCTTGGATCATTAATCTTAAAAATATGCAGAGGCTTTCTTTTTTCCTAGAGGGGGAAGAAATGCCACATTTCTCAGAGTGGCTCCCTAGAAATAGGGGAAACCTACCCAAACCCCAGAGCTGTTGATAAATGGAGTACAGGCTAATCCAGGAGTTGCAAGAGTTGCATGCCTTCAGAACTGGCTCTGTTCTGTTAGTTTGCCATTTCCCTACCATGCTCTCCCTTTATTCTTGTTGCAGTTTGCTATCCATCAGTGTTAGTAAGAACTTTAATCCTGTGTGAAATTATAAAACTGCAGCCTTGGAAATTGAAATGCTCCAGTTTTAGCCTCCACTGATGTACCTTATATCCATGCTTTGTCCTGGCTGCTTGCCTTGGGTGGCCTAATGCCTTCTGCTGAACATTTGGGACAGCTTACTTTCTGATACCTCAGAGGCTGCTCAAAAGGCTGCCAATTTATAGTATCTGCTGCAGCACAGTCCCACAATGCAGCCCCCTTATAGTGGGTGGGTTTAGGTGTGGGGGGCAGTGTGGCAGCTTAGATCAGTGTTCGACAAGCAGCTCTGCCCAGCATTGCCTCCTGACAGTGTTGAGGCCAGCCTCTCAGAAGTGGAGGCAGTCACTGACTTGTGCCATGAAAGGACTGGAAAATGCCACTTTGGATGCTGGAGATAGTCCTAATGCAGCTGAACCATCAAAGACTGAAACTACCTCGACTGTTTTGAAGTGGTGGTGGAGCTGGGTGTGCTGCTGTGGCAGGGGAGATCTCTCCCTGAAATGCAGTTTGTGGTGGATGGTTTCAACTATACCACAAAAACCAGACAGGTCTTGGTCAGGTAAGGGTACCCTCCTCAGCTTGGCCATCTCCACACTCAGCCATTGCTGCACAGTGTTGCCAGCACAAAGCTGCTTTCATCTCTCCCACTGTTCTTGTTTGTTTCCGTAATCTGCTCTTCCTAAATACATTTTCCTATAATTATGTTTTTGCTCCGCTTGCAACACAACAGCTGCCTTTGTTCAAGCAGGAGGAATGAAACAGGGGCTGCCTGTGCTCCTGGATGCAGAGGCAGTGGTGAATAGGAGTATCTGAAGATGTTGAACACAGGGAATGGCGGAATAGAGCTGAGACCAGAAATAAGCCTATTGGCAGGAGCAAGGTGATCAGAGAAGGAAGACAGAGCATGAAATGAAGAGGAGAGCTCACTTGCCATGGCGTGGCTCTACATTTGGGAGAAAGAAAGTTCAGACTTCTCAGGTCACTTGGGGAGCCATGTGCAGGGCTGGAGGTCTTGGAGGGGACTGAAGAGAGGTGTGGGAGGTTTGGAGGGAGCTGAAGAGAGACAGGCATGCAGGGCTCCAGGGGCAGGGGCTTGACTTTGCACCAGGCTGTGCTTGGGGGCTGCTAACATCCAATGTCAGGCAGCCAGCCAGGTGTCGAAATGCTCTTCCTTGAGCTGAGGAGCTGAGAGGTTTGAGCAATAGCTGTTCTGCTCCCGTGCCGGCCTGTGAGTCCCCAGGGCAGAAGTTGTTCTGCCTTTTAATTAAAAAAAAAGTATGTTTCATTTGGGGGAGTCAGTATAATTGAAAATATGCTCTTCTTTAAGGTCCTTGCTGGTAGTGGAAATTGGAGGTGACTAATTTCTAGGGTGTTTGGTCTTGTACTGGCCACAGATAAGGAAGGAAGTGAGGCTTGTCCCAGCGTTTAAGCTGGGGCAGCAGTTCCCAGAGTTTACACTGTTGAAATCTGTGTTGTTTCCAGTGACACTGAACAAAAGGGTGAGGAAATCTCTGTGCATTGATCAAGAAAGTCCAGTTTCTAATCTTTCATCCTCAGTGTTAAGAATCATTTCGCGGAACTAAGTTTGAATGGAAGAACGTGTTGGGATTTTAACAGACTAAGAAGTGCAAATAATGTGGCAGCAAAATTACAGTGTGGGACCAGGCTCAGTTGAAAGTTAGAGCTGTGGCTTGAATCCCATGGAGGGTGGACTTCCACTGCCATGGCATGAACTGTTGAAATCTCACATAGAATCATAGAATCAGTGAGGTTGGAAAAGACCACAGAGATCATCAAGTCCGACCTATCACCCGACACTTCAGGACTAACTAAACCATGGCACCAAGTGCCACATCCAGTCCCCTCTTGAACACCTCCAGGGATGGTGACTCCACCACCTCCCTGGGCAGCACATTCCAATGGCTAGTTACTCTTTCTGTGAAGAACTTTCTCCTCACCTCCAGCCTAAACCTCCTCTGGCACAGCTTGAGACTGTGTCCTCTTGTTCTGGTGCTCGTTGCATGCAGTTGATGTTATTTTCACTTTATCTTCAGAGAAACTGGGAGGTGGAGAGGACTTGGGTAGTTTTCCCAGACTACTGTTTCTTTGGAAATCTTGTCCCAACTGGTGATAGAGCTGCAACAGCCTTTGATTTTGTTTCTTGGCTTTATTTAGTATTTGATACTTTAGAAATGCCTTTTCAGACTGAGCAGGTGTGGGCATTAATTCTGTCCCACGCACTGTCTCAGGAGTGGGACAGCCTCCCTGATGCCTTAGAGCACTGTGGTGGTGCTGTGGCCAGTGTGTCCTCGAGCATTTGTGTGGTGAGACACCAGAGGTAGCTGGGAAGCCCCAATGGTGACGGCTTGGCATGTGCTGTTCATAGGTAGCCACCCCTGAGTTAAGAAACCCCGTTTGGGATGCTCACGGCAGGATAAGGAGTGTTTGCAAGTGGACCAAGGACCCATGTGGCTGGGTTGAGGAGGGCATAGTGCAGAATCATAGAATCAATAAGGTTGGAAAAGACCTCAGAGATCATCAAGTCCAACCTGTCACCCAACACCTCGTGACTGACGAAGCCATGGCTTCAAGTGCCACATCCAATCCCCTCTTGAACACCTCCAGGGACTGACACTCCACCATCTCCCTGGGCAGCACATTCCAGTGGCCAACAACTCATTCATGCAGAACCTCTCGTGTGGGTGGTGGTACTCATCATGGTGTGCCCCACAGAAAGAGATGGGAAGAGATTGTCTCTGAGGTAGGCTTTGAGTCAGCATGACTGTTCACGCCTGGCAGACACTTGCCTGTGGAGCTGGCTGCTGGGGTAGGACACATCAGTGGAGATTCCAGCAGCCATTCCTTTCAAGTGGAGCCCAGGGAGAGGTTTTTGGATTAATAGTGAAAAACACAGAGAGACCTGCTTAAGTGCCCTTACATGTGGGCTGTCTGTGTTTGCTCTGCTCAGAGTGGCAAGTCCCCAGGTCTCATTTGTGTGATTCAAGTGCTTGTGGATAAATCACACTAATTGGGACACCGGGCAGAGCACATTTAAATGACCACAGTAAGGAGCTGCATAATTAGGAGCCTTTCAAAGAATACTAAAAAAGCAGTAAAAAAGAAATCATTAGACTCTCTTCAACCCTAATGGAAATTAGTAAATGCTGGGTTTTGCTCACAGTTTTGCACCTTCAAGCTACTTTTCACATACCAAAATATACAATGCACTGGGTAACAGGAGTCTCTACAGATTCCCTCTTGTTTCTGTTCTGTAGAAGCAAAGTTATGTCAGAAATGTCCAAGCCTAGATGAAGTTGCACCCACGCAGTCTGTCTGGTAGGAGTGATTCCCCTTGGCCAGCCAAGCTATCTGTTGGCAGCCCCAGCCCTGCCTGTGTCTGGCAGTGATGCTGCTGTCTGCTCCCAAAGGTGGAGCTGGAATTCCCAACCTGCTGATGAGCATCCACTGTCCTGTCCAAGGAAGAGACACTTTTATCATGTACAGATACATGGGTGACTGAAGGTCAGCAGCCAGAGGTTCATTAGAGCTGCTTGGTATTTCTAGCCTCTATTTTATTAGGTGATCCTGAAGTTTGAATGACCCAGCTGGAGATGTGCATGCATGATCCTTTCCTCTTCTGCCAGATCCTAATGTTTTTATATGTTTTATTAAATTAAAATACTGAGCTAGGACTTGAATAAGGCTTAGAGTTTGAGCCGGAGCATAAGAATTGTAGCCATGGGGTGAATTTAATATTCTTCCCTCCCTTTTTTTTTGAATTGCTCCTCCCTTTCACTGGAAGGGTCATCTCAGATGCTACAGATGCTGCTGGGAACCTTCTCTAGTGCACTGCTGCTGAGAAGCAGGATTACAGCTCTTATAAAATCAGTGGTGAAACCAAGGTCAGCTTGATAAAAATTTCCTCAGCGTTTACCCCACACATCTAAATATTTTTAATCTGAATTATGGCACACATGTATGTAAATATTTGTCTACATGGAGCAGTCTGAACTTGCTCATGCCAAGGATGGCTTACTCTTCTCAGCATTGTGCAAAGGTCTCATAAGAATAGAATAGAATTAACCAGGTTGGAAAAGACCTTCGAGATCATCAAGTCCAACCTATCATCTAACACCATCTAATCAACTAAACCATGGCACCAAGTGCCTCATCCAGTGTTTTCCTAAACACCTCCAGTGATGGTGACTCCACCACCTCCCTAGGCAGCCCATTCCAATGGCCAATAACTCTTTCTATAGAACAGAATAGAATTAAACCAGGTTGGAAGAGACCTTCAAGATCATTGTGTCCAACCTATCAACCAATCCAATCCACCTAAACAACTAAACCATGGCACCAAGCACCCCATCAAGTCTCCTCCTGAACACCTCCAATGAACTTCTTCCTAACATCCAGCCTAAACCTCCCCTGGCACAGCTTGAGACTGTGTCCTCTTGTTCTGGTGCTAGTTGCCTGGGAGAAGAGACCAACCCCCACCTGGCTACAACCTCCCTTCAGGTAGTTGTAGACAGCAATAAGGTCTCCTCTGAGCTTTCTCTTCTCCAGGCTAAGCAACCCCAGCTCCCTCAGCCTCTCCTCATAGGGCTTGTGCTCCAAACCCCTCCCCAGTTTTGTTGCCCTTCTCTGGACAAGTTCCAGCAAGTCAACATCTTTCCTAAACTGAGGGACCCAGAACTGGACACAGGACTCAAGGTACCTGATACCAAGCACTTGGCTATGGGAAGGATGATCTTCAATATGGAAGAGTTGATTTCTAATGAAAGTGGAAACCTTGAGGAGGAAGCAGAGAAGTGGTAAAAAATTGGTAGAATTTCAGCCTTTACAAAACCAGACAACCCATGGAGTGAGTCAGTGGAGAGGTGAAACAGTGAGGATGCAAGTGGAAAAGCTTGTGTGTATTGGAGAGACTTAGATGTGTTAGGTGGTGCCCTGAAAAAAAGAAAAGGAGAAACAGAAAAAGGAAAGTGTTTTTAAAAACCTCTTCTCCTTCCCAGCTTTTGTGCCAGGCTCCATTTTGAGTTCTGTGTGTGCCTCCAACTCTGTTATGAGTGATAAGGGTCTGAGCAGGTACAGGTCTGTTGGAATGGAAACACTTGTAAATTAGAGTTTCCTTTATTTTTTAGTGCTGATTTCTTTGGAAGAATGGGTTTAAGTTTTTAAGGTGCTGATACAGCTCTGGATACATAAGGGGTGTCACACATCTGTGTTAACTGTTTCCCCTGTATTATTTCCTGTTTTTAGTTCTGGAGGTCTTGTTAAAATGGGTTTTATGGCAATGCTTGTTCACACAGTTGTGTAAAATGGGTATGCATGTAATTGCCTCTTTCAAAATTAATCTATCAAATGACATTTGCGTGTTGTAGTGTAACAGAACTCTGTGGCTTTTGTTTGCTTCTTTGGTTTGACTTTGGGGTTTTGTGTGTAATTTTTTTTTCTTTTCTTTTTCCTCCTTCATTTCCCCCCCCCCCCCTTCCTGCCCTACACAGCCCTTGCCTGTGTTCTCCTGGCTCACTCACTCATCACTGCTTGCATCTCCAGGTTGCAAGGAAACAGTCAAGTGATGTGGTCATTCATCTCTGAGAGCTTATAATGAACTTATCAGGAAAGAACTATAAATATATACCTTGTTCCTTTCTTGCATTGGGAGATGCTTCCTCAGGCCATGAATAATTAGGTTGTCCCACCTAAGCTAATTACAAGCTGTCTCACCATTCACAATAGCCTCTAGGTAACATTGTTAGGATTCTCTTACCAGGTTAATGGGCTCTCTGTACTCTGAATATTAGGTTGACCTTTATTAGTCTGACCAAAAAGACGCTGTATGGGACCTTTTGCTACGCCAATTTGTGACTTGTTTGCTGCTAAGAGCATCATCTTTCTTCCTTTGTGAATGGTGAGCTCAGAGGGAAAGGGCAAAGCTCTGTCTTGATCAGGCACATGAAGTCCATCCATCTACTCAACAGTGCAATTGTGAAAACTTATTGGAGAGTCTTTTGGAAGAATTGCAAGGTGGAAGCAAGCAAGTCCTGGATGTCCCTGGTTGTGTTGAGAGCCACTGCAGAATCTGATCCTTTGCACTTCTGATGTGATTACCTTTCAGATCTGCTCAGTGTTGTCTGACAAACCTCACTTGCCTGCTTATCTTCAAGAAAACAAATGTAGCAGTTATTGCTTACTAGAAAATGCGAGCTGAGCTGTGTGGTGGTTTTTTCTTTTCAGTGGGTTTGCTGTGATTTTGTTTTGACAGATTGAGTTGTGTTTCACTTTGCTTTCATTTTTCACCCTGTCAAAAGAATTTTTAGTACATTTTTTTCATCCTTTCCCTGCCTCTTGCTGTCTGTGTGGATCAGTGCACTGAAGCAGTGACTTCTTTGCGTTGCTGGTTTGCAGCTTCCTGTGTTGCAGAAGCCTGAGCTGAACCTTTTGGATGGGAAACTCGGGTCAAACCTTGGCCATGTCAGTGGGCAGCATCTTGAGCACGGGTAGGGCAGTCAGGAAAGGTGGTAGGGGTGGGCAAGTATCCAAGGAAGGGAAAGTATGAAAATTTATTTTTTCACTTGACTTGCACCATGTTTCTTCTGACCTGCCCTGGGGAGCAGTATGCCTTTGGCTGGATCATCTCTGCTGCTTGGGGTCAGCTGTATGAAGTGCTGCTTTGCCTCAGTGTTGCAGAGGACATGGCACAGGTGCTGCTCCGAGCTGCAGAAGCTTGTTGGTTGAAGTTGATGTGTGTAAGGTTTTAGAGGTTGACTTCCATTCCTGCCTTTGGATGAATTATGCACTTTCCCAAGCCCGTGTTGCTGTTACTGTAGAAATCTTGTGGCTGTTTGGGTGCATTGCCTTCCTAACTAAATCAGTTAGCAAATGGTAGGCTTTACATCAAGCTTGCTTAGTAGTATTGGCAAAGCTCATCTGACCTGGTGCTGCAGGCTTCAGTGATAAGCAAATGTCTGAGCTACGCTGATTTAAGCAAGGGGAAGCTGAAATCAGGTGTAAGTGTGCTGTCTTCATGGCAGCAGTTTCTAAATAGCATCAGTAATGGAGCCTTCAGAGAATTGAGCACAGCAGATGGTATAAATCCATTTGTGAAGGTGCAGTCCTTGCCCCCAAGGAGCCCCCGCCCCAAGAGGAGCGGAGGTACAGTAACATGAAAGTGTGTTACTTGAAGACAAGGTTTGCCAGAGCCCTTCTGCACTGAGGACTGTCCAGGCTTCATATATACATCCTGGTTTGTTCTTTTTATTGGGCAGATGCTGTTTGTTCATGCAGAGTGTGTGCATGGTGCTTTCTATAGCATACAGGCTGTCAGTGGAATCACAGAACCATTTCAGTTGGAAAAGACCCTTAAGATTCACTCCAACCATTAACCCAACACCACTGTCGCCATTCACCCATGTTCAAGGGAGTTGTAGAGAGCAATGTGGTTTCCCCTCAGCCTCCTCCTCTCTAAACTAAACATTCCCAGTTCCCTCAGCCACTTCTTGTAAGACTCGCTCTCCAGACCCTGTGGTGCTCCCTGCAGGAGCTGCTGTCTCTGGTCCCTGTTGAGTTGGTGATGGAGCAGTAGCTGTGTGTTGCTCCCTGTGTCTTGCACCTCTGGGATACATTCTCTGGGGACCAGATGCTGCTTCTCTGCCTACAAGGAAATGATCATGATGACACACCAAATTTCTTCAGTACTTTTTATCCCTTTTCTCTTCTTAGCTTGGATTACTTCTTTTGGATGCAGTTTCACTTGTTTGATGGGCTGAGTGCCATTCTTGCCTGCTTAATTCTTCATTTCTTGAAAGCCTGGCATTCAGTCTCAATGCAGTGATCAGCAGGTTTGGCTGTGTTGTGAAGTCTTCTAAATTCTCCCTCAGTTTGTGGAAGTGTGCTTAGGATGAGCAGAGGTTTATTTGCCTAACTGGTCAGCTGAAGGTTAGTGTGAAATAAAATATGTGCATGTGCTCCTCTCGGCCTCCCCTGATGCTGGGTCAAGGCTGGCTTATTTTTTCTGGATCCTCCCATTGTCAGTACCTCTTGGGAACCTGGGCTCTGGTCCACTGGCTGTCAGTAGTAGTTTACTTTGCTTCTCAGTAAATTCTAAAAGTTTGCAAACCTCCCCCAAAGCATGACTGCATCCTTCACGTGATGGGTTTGGCAGTGGAAAAAGGAGAGAGGATTTCACTTTCTTGTAGTGTAGAGTCCTTTCAACTGTGCATGAGTGAAGTGTTCCAAGGATACAAATCCTTAGAAATCAGCTCAGGTGTCTCTTTCCCCACCCTACCTTGCTTTGTACTCTCAAAGCTTCATCTTAGCGGCGTGAATTTGCCATTGCCTGGATGAAACCGACAACAGGGAGAAACCCAAACAGGGCTATACCAAGAGAATATCTCAGGCTCAGGTAGGGCTCGAGCCACAGCCTCTGCCAGGTGGGTACTGTCCTGTGGAAGCACCACTGTGCACTTCTGCCAGCACTCCGCCCAAAGCAGTTGCTGCTGCTGTTCCTTGAGATGTGACTACAGACTAGGTGGACCTGTGGCCATCCATAGGACAAACTATGGCTTGAAGAAAGACAATTCAGTGCTTAAGTGGCATGCAGCTTTGTTAGAGCTTTCCAAATAGCTATGGGCCCAGTTCAAGTTCCACTTTGAGTCCTGACCCTCAAATGTTCCCAGGCAGGGAGCTTCTCAGATGGCCCTCAACTTGGGATCCAGCACAATAGTTATGCCTTAGTCTGCTGCACGAGGTGTTTTGGTCAGGGCCTGAGGACAGGCTGACATGTGGTCCAGAAGGGGAGTGATTTGTCTCTTAGAAGGTCTCTGCCTTCAAATGATGGATATTTAATGGTACGTGCTCCTCATAAAGCTGAGCATTGTCACCCAGTTCTCTCTGAGTTGTTCGAGAGGTTTGCTGCCAGAATTCTCTTTCCTGATACTGGAGAATGATTGTAGATGAAAGGAGGGTGATGTTAACAGTGCAAAATAGCTTCCCTTTGCATTCCTCCCCTGTGAATGCAAAATACTGCATTCTGCCTGGAGTTTAGCTACAGGTTACATTTAAAGTGTTTGTTGAGGCTGGAAGTGGTTACACTGGTAGCTTAAAAGAAATGAAAGCAGTGACTTGAGACAGAAAGATAGGAGAGAAAGTGGCAGCAGGCTTGTAACTGACACATTTATTGCAGCCTTGAGAGCGAGAAGTATTACAGAAGACAGAATTCCTATAATGTTTATATAAGGCTGTAAGAAATTGATTACAGCTCAGATCTGTTTTGTTCTTGTTGCTGGGAGGAATCACAAAAGTAATGCAACAAAGTTTTCAACATGGTGTTACCTCTAGGCGGTTTGAAAGCCTCATTTGCCACAAGGAAAACCTTTAGTTTGTTGTTCTTGCCAGTTCCAGTTGTTTGCTTCCAACTTCTGTGCTTTGCTGCTTGCAGCGTTCAGGTCTTTCAGGCTGCAGTCCTGGGGTGAATTCCTTCTTCTGTTCTCAGTCGTTTAAAACAAAAAAAGAGCCCAGGATTCTGCAGAAGTATGCTTCCCTACTGAGCTGTCATCTTGTGGCTGTTATTTGTAAGGCAGACCTTGTCCTCTTCCATCATACTAAGAGCTTTGGCTAAGCTTTTCCTAACGTTCTACCCAATTTGTCCCACCCAATCCCATAACCCTGCTGAACCACAGAGAGCTGGGCATACCCACATGATGGTGTTGGTCCCAGGAGGCAGGAGGAGGGCTGCAGGAAAGCCCTGGTCTTGCATCACTGTACTGGAGGATGTTGGGAGTCCTCAGCAATGTCCTGGGCACCTGCCTGCCCTCCTCCTTGCAGCCTCAGAGGAAGTGCAGCAACAGATCTTGTAAAGATTCATGGGGGTTTTGACATTTAAGACATTTTACAACCAGAAATTCCTCTCTCCTCCTCACCAAGAAGGAAAAATCAATGGAAGCACATTTAAAGTATCTGTGACCACAAGGAGAGGGCAAAATTATGTGGCAATTTGACAAAAGAACTCAATTCTGCTTATTTGGAAGTTAAGAAGGAGACTGAATTAGGACACGTGTGACTGATTTCAGCATTGTGGTGCAGTTTTACATGGAAACGAGGTGCAGTCTTAAGCTGCAGAATCTCGCATATGAGGATGTTTTATCTGAAACTTTGCAAACAGTCAAAAGGTGATGCATTGACAGAAATCACTGCCTCTAAAGCTGGACTTCTGAGTTGATTTAGATACTAGAAGAAAGCATCTTGACGTTTTCTGTTATCGTTACTATTATTTCACTCTTAGGTCCTGAGTAACCTTGAGCCTTCACTGGCTGCAGAGGGAACAGCACATCTGATATTTCCTATGTACAAGGTTCCAACCATGGATTTGAGTGCCTGGCACTTCTAGTAAACATCTTGATTCATGTAATGTAAGCTTAGAACAACAAAACTAGAATCAGATACTCCTATTTTATTAATTTTTTCCTCCCTGTGTTGGTCCTAATCCAAATGGTATACCCTGGAATACAGCTGAACTTCTTGCTTTATCTCATAAAACAAATAGGCCTTTGTTCCTCTTTTGATCTGATGTTTTCCTTAGCTTGTGCTGTGGCTTAGCTATACCCTACTTTCCCTCTTGATCTTTTAGATTCTTCTTAGAGCACGTGCAGTTACAACAGTCTCAAGTTCAGCCCTCACTGACAGAGTTCAGCCCTCTGCTAGCTGACAGAGTTGCCCATTCCATGGCACAAGGAGCTGCTGCTTGGACTTGGAGACATCCTGATAAATTCCTTTTTGATTTGTTTTTATGTAGTATGTATCATTTCCCATTCGAAACTGCTTTTATTGTATGGCTGGAAAAACCCTCTCACTTGGCATTGGTAGAGGAAGCAGAGTTTAAGAGGAAAGGGAAAAAAAAAAAACCACCCTCAAAACTTTAATTTAATAAGCAGTGTTTTGGGGTTCCTTTTGTTACGTGCTACCTTTTGAACTCTGTCGAGCAGCATGCAGATCTAATTCACAATAGCGTCACTGTGTTGAGCTGCACAAGTAAACACTTTAAATGGGAGGAAGCACCTGCGTATCGCTATTGTCTCTCTTCTTCCATTAGCAAAAGTCTCTGGGCTGCCTAAGCTCAAGGCAATCCTTCCAGTAAGTGGAGATCCACAGGCAGAGAGCAAACCTCGCTGCCCTCAGGCTGGAGGAGTGGGTGCGAGTCAAAAGGCAGCCAGGCATGGAGGGGAGTGTGGGTGTGCGTGTGGGCACCTGCACACCAGTGGGCTACCAAGCGCTTGCTCATCTCCTTGGCCTGGGCCCTGAAAGAGCAGGATGTCAGGATTACAGGAGTCAGAAAGGTAAGTTCACAGGAGGCTTGCTGTACCTGAAGCTGTTGGTGGGGCTGGGGAATCTGATGGACCCTAAGGGGCAGGGTGTTGTCAGTGTACATAACGCTCTGGAATTATTGCCGTTGACCCACTCGTTGAGTTTGTGTAACCAAGTGTTTGGCTTGAATTCTTTCCTGTTGCATTTATGTGCTTTTATGGATCAGCACCATTCTTTGGTGAGGAACTGGTTAAGGTGTCATGGTTAGATACAACCTGTAAGAACTTCACAAGACAAGCATTAGAGCTGGAAAAACTGGATCGTGTAGAAGAGCCTTAAAGGCTAAAATCTTTTCGGTGTAGAAACTGCAGGTCAGGAGGTGACTTATCACAATCTAAGATACTTTCAACTGAAAACAGAAGATCTTTGTTGGTAGAGAATTTCTTTTGATCTAGGAAAAAGCATTTTTAAAGTTCCAACTTGAAGCTGATTTTGGATAAGTTGAACTTAGAAACCACTAGGATAGATTTTCTTTCTCTGTTGCTGTGTTAATACTGAGGTCTGTGCCTAACAAGAAATTGTGGGCAGCACAGCAATTGCTGGATTGAGTGCTTGGGGTTGTATAGGAGATCTTATGAGAGTAGTGTCACTTCAAGATTTCTAGGTTTTAGATCTCTGCTTGTTAGAGATGTTGATGGTCCTGTAGAAGCTGGGGAGCTGAAACTACATCTCAATTAAGTGTTCATTTCTTGGAGTTGGAGATGCCTTTGGTGAGATGTTAACAATTATTTTGTTAATCCTTCTAACAGTTTTCGTTTAGGAGAAACTGTCTTTGTGCCCTCTAGTGGAACAAATATTTATTTGAAGGCTTCCAAACTGGGAGAAGCTCTTCAGAAAAAAAAAGTGGAATGAGTGGGAGAGGGCACAGAGGAGCAGAACCAGGCCTGAGAGATGAGGGCTTGCAGGAGGCGGACGTACTCCATCCTTCCTTTGCTGCAGTCCTGACAAAAGTGTGGTGCTAATTACATACACAGGTGTATGTAAATAGGGTTGGTAAGGGAATAGGGCTAGAGAAGAGATTATCCCATGCTTGTCTCAGTTGGTCTTAGTGAAATTATTCTAGGTGATTGGAGGAAACTCTGGTGTCCTCAGGCTCTTGACCAGGGGTGATTGCTCTTAATGTCCTTCAGGGATGTGATAGGAAGAGAAGCAAAGCCAAGTGCACTCCAGACGATCAATTGGAGGTGAAAAGAAGACCTAAAAAATTAAGGATCAGAGATTTATTCAAAAAATGTTCCAGAGCAAAAAGGAGAATGAGAATGGGGCCTGGGAAAAAAAAAAAAAAAAAAAAAAAAAAAAAAAAAGTTGATTTAAAAAAAAGAAAGAAGGAAAGAAAAAAAGGAGGGGGGAAAAAAAGGGGGGGGCAAATCTGTCCAACATCCCTTTATTTAATGGGGTACTTGGTTAGTTCACAAGAGGAACTGCTGATGAGGTTAAAGATTAGGAGCAGAATTTCAGAGCATTGTGGTGAACAGCAAAACTGATCAGGCACCAACATGATGAGGTTTAGGGAAGAGAAAGGTGTGGTGGCAGCTCTGGAGAGAGCAGATGCTGAGGGACCGAATCCAAGAGGAGAAACAACCGACAAGGTGGTCGGTGGTGATGGGGACTGTTGTGGATGGTCAGTTCAGACAAGTCAAGAGCATCCTAACTTTTAAGGAGTCAGATTTCTCTCCGAGTCATCACTACAGAAGTACTGTGCTTAAGACAAGGCTAATAATTGCCTCCTGCTGCACTGAGGGGTGGTGGGCAGTGGGAGGCTGAAAGTGAGTGGTCATGCTTTTGAGTTTGGAGATGATCTGCACAGATGGGAGGCTTGGCAAATGAGGCTGCAGAGGGAAAACTGAAGGAATTGTATTTGGAAATACAAGCCTGAGTGCAGGCAATAGGTTTTCTGATGCAGAAAAGATTTCTGTAAAAAGGATGATGATCAGCTTTTAGTACCCACTGGGGAAAATACTTTGAATTTTTTTTTCAGGCAAATCAAAGTGTGGACTGAGGGAGAGTTTTTAACATTAGGAAGGCGAAGAAGCAATAGCAAAAGAAATTGTGAATCTACTTCACTGGAGCCTTTGCAGACCAGTTACCTCTTGCTGATGGTGTGATTTCTCCCCCACTCTCTTACCTTCTGTCCATCCATCCACGACACAAGGTCTATTTCACTCATTAACCCACCAAGCTGGTCTTTTTATTTCTGTTGCTAGAGGTACTTCCAGGGGCCAGGGGTCAAAACCAGTAGCAGTGTTGTAGGCTGTGGCATGGCTTTGGGGTATAAATTCTACTCTCAGTGCAGTCATGAAAACTTCAAGCACAGATGTAGATCACAAGAAATTGCTTCTGTCCCATGCATTTTTTTTTTCTCTCTCTGTTCTGGAGAGAGATGTTTGGGATCTTATGAGAACAACAGATGTTAATGTTGTGGAGTCCCTTCCATCACTGCCATCCTTCCTTTTGTTGTGCTGGGCTGTCACTCTTGTTTGTTTTGGTTTGAATTATAATTGCAAAAACTGTTAGAGTGCTGTTTATTTGCTGTGTCGTGAGTCACTGTTTATGTTTGCTGCTGTTTGCATTGCTTCTTCTTTCCTTCTGTCTTATGCTAGCAGCCTCAGCTCTCCTCCTTACTCTCCTCTCAGAGCCTCTTCTCCTGATTCTGTGATGCTCTGTGCTCCTGTGAGTACAGGAAACACCAAACTGACAGCAAAGATGTAGAAATAGGCTTGCCTTTTTTTGACCCCCCCCCTTCCCTCCTTTTTTTCTCCTCATGGCATTTTGTAAGGGTACTTGTTTGAATTAAGAGATTCCTTGTAGGCTCCTTCCATAAGATCTATGTGCTTAATCAGTCTCTCTCTTATTTCTGCCAGGCAGTAAGATCAATACTGCTTTTTCTGGCTTGCAGATTTCAGAGAAGGGGGAGAATCACGTTAGAAAGGCCTTTTTTGAAGTTAGTGAGATGTCCATGCCGAATTCCATTGTCTGTTGTCATATTGCTGAGTTAATCCCTTCATGTGCACTTGTCACTGGCCTGGAAAGTTGAGCATCCTGCATGAGACCATAAGGCAGAAAAGATTTTGAAGGCTTTTGCTCTCATGGACTCAGTGCAGCAGCAAGTTGCTCCCCCTTCCTCACTCCCCCTGCCACAGCTCCAGCCATCACCCCTTGGATGTTTGAGCACTTCCACTGTCACTTGCTAGGTTTATTTTTGGGCCAGGAGCACGTTTTGCAATGCGTCAAAGCTTTGCTTGTCAAGATCGCTAAAGCAACTGTGTGGTGTAAGGAAGGGACCATGACCTTGGTGGCCAACAACACAGTGCAAGGGGATGGCCATCACAAGTGGCTTGTCCCAGGGCTGCCCAAGAGACTTGTGCTTCAGTTTTCCTATTGAAAAAGAGGAGTCAGTGACTCTTGCAAATTGCCTGGAGCCCTGTGGGTTAGAAGTGCTGGGTAATGGCTTGTTCTCATCTGGAAAATCTCACTGTCTCTTCATGGGATTAAAATAAAGAGCTAAACTCTTGCTCTCAAGCCATTTTAGGAGGCTGACTTGTCTCAGCTTGCTGTGAAGCCTGCAAACTTGGTGTCTACTGCTCACACTTCCAGAACTATTTCTGTTCTATGCAAAGGCTAATACGGAGGTTCTGTGGGTTGGGGTATCTGGTCACAAGACCACAGTGTGGCCCCAGTTGCAAGGAGCTGCTGGTTTGTCAGGAATTTGGGTCAACCAAACTGGCTCCTGGGAATGGGGCTGGGTGCTCTGGGTAGATGTGGAAGGGGCTTCCCCTGTTTTCATGGCCTTGGGCAGTCCTTCCTCTTCTTGCTCCCAGTAAAGCACAGTCCTTGCTAGCTGAGAAAATCAAACAGCTCCTCATCTTTGAAATCTGAAAGGTAACGTCTTGCAAGTCGCTCTGTATATTTATCAAGGAGAAACAGGCAATTTATTTGTGTCAGCTTAACAGAACTTCAGCTTAACAGAGCTTCAGCTTACAGAACTCCACATGAAGAATTAACGACAGGTCCCGAGTCTGTCTTGGGTCATTCACCAGCTCAGCAAATGCTTGATTGTGAATCCACTGTAAAACAGCTCTGAGCTTCTTGTGCCTCGATTAGCAGCCTTGATAGAGAGCAGGCAGGTTTGCAGGTAGAAAATGTCCATTTTTGACTCTCTAACTGTTCTCAGGTGGCCCACAGAATGCACAGTGTTTACTCTATTTGTAATGCATAACGCTTTAATGACCTCTGATTTATAAACCTCTAGTTTAGTGGTTGAGTACCTGCAAGAAAGTGCTCATCTTTTGGTTGATAGCAATCAGTGTCAGGGAAACAGCGTGTGGATGGTATGTTTTAAATGGTGTCACTTCCAACAACTAGAATGTATAATTTAAGTCACTTTTATTTAATCATCCTTTAAACACTAAATTTCAGTCTCTGCTGCTCGACTTGCAGGAAGCTGATAGCTTTTTAATGCCACTGTGGTAACACTTGAAATGTTCTTAAGCTGCTGTATGCTGTGACATGGCTCTTTACCACATGTGTTGGTGCTGCGCATGCAGCCAATTGTCCATGCAGCTGCATGCAGGGCCTGGGCTCTGCTTCTCCTTCCCCCAGCCCCAATTTCGGAAGTCTCAATTGTTTTACCTTTTTATGGAGCCACAACATCTGCTGTAAATACCACAGCAAATGTAACAGCTGCTGAGGGTGGGATTATGGATCTGGGGTCCATGTATAACAGCTAAACATATTTTAGTAATTCAGCAGGTTGAAAAATAAAGCGGATAAAGCTGTGTGCATCATGCTCTGGATCTCTGTGTGGTAATGCTTCCCACTGGGGTGAGCTGGTGTGCAGTTCAGACCGGGGTCCAGTGCCTGGAAGTGGAAAGCTTTGATTTCCTGTGTTTTATCAAGGAAAAGGTGCTATGTGGAGTGTAGCAGGTCCTGACTCTGCCTGGGGGAGTGGAGCAGCATTGCCCTCGGTGGAGGTTTGTGGGAGCCCACTGGCTGCAACTGAGCATGTGGGGTGGTTGGAGCTTAGTTGGGGCTGTTAGGGTCTTGAGTGCATGTCACCGACTATTGGCTGCAGGACAGTGTGCAGGACTTAAATGTGTGTTTTACAGTGATGCAAGGAGATGTGTGCATATGGATGTGTGCATAAAGACACAGACATATGTATAAGGAAGATATGTATGTGTTGAGCATGGGATTCTGGTCCCTGGCTGCCTCCCCTCAGCCTGTTCCCTTGTGCCTGAGCCTCTGAGCAGCCTGACAGTGGATGAAATAATTTAATGCAAATCTTGCTCTGGGCGACTGGTTGATGGCATTAGCAGAGGGAGTGGAATTTCATCCATAAAAAATACAACTGGGCTGCTGGGGAGTGAGCCCCAGCAGAAGGGGTTTAGCAGCAAAGCGGACTTTATGCACTCTGTGTAACGCAGGAGTCGATGGCCTTGATTCGAAATTGCATGTTGAGAAGGCATCATAGCAGACTGTTTGCCTACATGGGAAGTAGGTAGCTTTTGTTGTGCCTGGCAGTCAAATTATACAGTCTTAAATTAGAAGCTGCCACTTCTGTTTAGGCTAAAACTTGCTTTCCCATATACGCGTGAGCATGTTAGCGTTTTGAGCCCGCCGAGCTCTACCCAAAGCGCACCGGATTTGCAAAGGAGCCCATTAGTGCTCCGCGAGGTTAACAGCGAGGAGGGGGCAGCGGGGGGGAACGTCTTAATGAGACAGGGTGAAGAGTTGACGTGAGGACACGGAGCGCTCCGAGCCACCTTCTGCTGTGGGAAGAATCCGGCTGTCGCTGGAGGAGCAGCAAACTCGCGGAGCGAGCGGCTCAGCGGTCCTCTTGCTGTGAGGAGCAGGAGGTATCCAAACTGCCTCTCTCCTGCAGTGCTGGGGGTGGCTCAACTGTGGGTCAGGACAAGATGGAGGAGCTTTGGTCCTTTACCAAGTGAATCGGATGCAAAGGAGAAAAGAACTCTTGATTTTTTTTTTTTTTTCCCCTGAGGCTGAGGGGTCCCAGGCCAAGATGGAAGCAAATCCATTGTGAGCTTGTAGGAATGATTTAAACTGCCCTTCCACAGGACAGCCCAAGAAATGAGTGGGAGAACAGGAAATGAGCATCAGCCTGGGCAGCCTGTGCTCAGCACAGTTTGGAGCACCCTGGAGGCTCTCCCACTGGAGCTGCTGTGCTGACTACACTCGGGCTGTCATCTGCTCTGGGCTGTGGCCAGAGCTGGCCCCTCTGACCTCCACAAACTCCTCTTATGTACAGATAGAGAGACTCAGCACCAGCCACTGAGCTGGCCTGGGGCTCACCTTCAGTGTGACTCCCTCCTGGCAGTGCTGCCTTGCCACCTCTCGCCGTCTCCACACTAGAGCCATTCTGACAAGGTCCCCCTGACAAGGAGCCCTCTGTGTCCTCCCCAGTGCCATGGGCATGGCTCCTGGCTGTCAGAGCTGGGCTGCATCCTCAGCATCAGTGCTGTGCTGCCCCAGCAAGAGCTGGGCTAGAGGGACCTGTAGGAGTGTAGAAGCTAAAAACATCTGGTGGAGGAGAGCAGGGGTTAATTTTTTATTATTATGTCATAATTCTAGAAGTCATTCAGCTCCCAAGGAGGCTTAGAGTTAGCAGGAGTCAACCATCAATGTTGTATTGACTTTCCATGGGAGTTTCACTTCAGAATTTGAGGGATTTGGCCTGGAAGCTCAATGGAAATATTAGAGTTCAGGAGACAAGATCTTACAGTGAAACATGGACCCTTTCTTCTGTGCATTTACAGCTCTCTAGATTGTGTTTAATTTGTTATTTTCTTTTAATTAATTATTTTTAAATAAAACACTCTGTTGTGACAGGAAGAGCTGAAGGAATAATTGGGAATTTATTCTGTGCATGTGACCTTGTTTCACATTATTGAAGCAATGGCAGAGAGCTCATAATTTCCTTAAATTTATTCCCTGCTTAGAATTGCCCACAGCCTAAATTTCTGAGGTGAAAAAAAAACCCAACCCACTCAAATGGTCATGTAAATCACGAGATAAGGTTAAAAAAAAGAGAAAAGTGATCATTTAGCTTACTTACTGCCCCCTGCCTCCCATGATTTAAAGCAATGGCATCTGTTGAGGCGTCCTTCAGCTCTAGGACTTTTCTACTTTTGTAATGTAAAGGTTTGTTTTATTTTCTTACCTGGGCAAAAATGATCTAAAAGCCTTCCCTGAATAAAAGTGCATGTTCCTACTTTATCATGTGAGCTGAGTTTTTTGTGTTTGGTTGTTTTTTTGTTTTTTTTTTTTTTTAGAAAGCCAACAGATATGTGTGAAAATCATCTATCTTGGCAGCACTGAAGTCGTTAAGGAGAAGTTCAGTGCTGTATTTGCTCAGAACTGAGCGTCTTGGGACTGGGTAGGTTTTGGCAGTCTGGTGTGCTGAACAGCATGGCTTTGAAGGTTCCTAGTACAAGTGCATATGATTTTATTTCCAAGTTTATTTTGTTGCTGCACTTGATAAAACTTTTCACTGCAGTGATTGACTTTTCAAAGGGAAAAGGCTGGAGAACTGCAGTTAGCTTCTTTGTGGAAACAGATTTTGTTCTTTGCCGAGTTGTTAATGTCAGCGTTGTAAATGTAGGTACTAGAGACGCACTGTGGACCTTTGCTGCTTGGAGTGCCTGGAGATTCCTCATTTTCCTGGCTCAGGTGGCATGTGCCCAGCTCTGGGTGGACTTGCTGTCATCACAGCATGGGCTGTCTTGTTGGGTAGCTCTGAGATGTGTCTTGATTTCATTTTTTGAGAAAGTTACAAGCTGTGGAAAACAAGAACTTAAAAAGTAGAGGCCTGAACAGGATCACCAAATGATCTCGTATTAAAAACAGTCTGTCACTATTCCTTTATCTTAACAGTCTGAAAATCTATGCCTGGCAAGAGATGTGCTCCAAAGGATGGTGGTTGCACAAGGATCCTGAGCCCACACACAAACACACATGGGGTGGGTTGGCCTTTCTGTGTTGTGTGGACTAGTAGGAGACCAAAGCCATCCTAGTGGAAACTGGCATGTCCTCTTGGGCTACTTTGCTGGGTCTTTGTAAGGAAAGACCTGATTTAAATTGAATGTCTTTGAATTACATTATTTTTTTGAGTATTAGACTCTGACCCCTGCTAGTGCTGTGGTGAATGAAGCTTGAGGCTGCCGGGTTGCTGCCTGGTTCCTGCCCAGTCCCACTAGATCCTCCATCTGTATTGCTGCTCAGCAGTGCTCTATGGTGACCGTGGCCCCAGTCCTTGGGAGTGGCATGTGACTTCTGCTGAAGAGTGACCCTCACCTCTACTGCTAAGCTCCATCAACCTCCAGACCTGACTGCTGTTGCTCAATTTGCTCTTTGGGCAGTTTAACTTGTGCTACATTTCACAGTAAAAGGAAACAGTCTGATATCACAGGTTTTGCGAGCACCAGAGGACACCTGAAGAAGAGAGAGGGAAGAGTCATTTGTTACCTGTATTCATGCTGATAGCTTCTGCCAGGAGTACTGATAATACCGGTCTTCAGTTACCTACCTTTGGTGTGGCTGGGCTTCATCTGCACCCCGTTGAGTCCCAACTCAATTAAAAGGACATATTCACAGGTTGGGAACACCTGGAGAAATGGCATCATTTACCAGTCAGATATGCTAAACATTGATATTTCTGTAGGTAGATGTGCAAGGCAGGCACTGTGCCAGATCTGTCCCAGCCAGCCAGTGGGGATGCCAGCCAGTGTGCGGGCATCTGTCAGAGCCTTGGTCCCCATCCCAGCCGTCTGGCCAGATTGGCACTGGTGTTGTACATAAATAGTACGTTTATGAGAATGTAAGTGATTGAGGATTTTCACCTGGAATGTGATATGGGACATGTCATGGGGATCCTGCTGTGAATTGGGCAGAGCAAGCCCTCCAACCGGGAGAGCAGCGGCTGTCCAGCCAAGCGTGGGTTTTCATGCCGGAGTACAGGCCACGTAAGGAAGATGTACGGAAACTGGATCAGATTCTGGTGCAAGATTTCTGGCAGCCTTCAACTCCAGGGAAGCAGTAGTCCCTGAACCAAATGTGCACTTCCAGCTGCAGGGGAGCAGTCTGCCGTTTTCATCTTCTGCCCATTTCCCTTTCTCATCTACAAGATTTCACGTCTTGGCTCCAGCAGCTGTGGTTATATTGCTGACACTGTTTGCATACTGGAGGAGGCCTTTTTTTGACAGTCATTTGGGAGCTGTTCCTTATTTGCCTAAGTTCTGGGTTTACAGTGATGCAAGCAACGTGATACTGTTTAGCAGCTGTAATAGAGGTCAAGGCCTTGTTGTCTTAGGTATTGTAAAAATGCCTTGTAAAAGGCTGTGCATTATCCAAATGTGCTACAGGCAAGGAGAGCAAGAGAAGGCATAAACCCGACTTCCACATCTGCTCCTTACAGATGAGAAACTGAGGCACAACCATACATGCAGGTGTGTTTTGCCAGCACCTGAAATGGGACCCAGATCTCCCCTGTTTTGCCCTGAAGACCTTTTGTTTGTATGGGTTGATTTAGAGCCAGTTGCTAAAACAAGCTCCGGCTGCGTGCACTTTGCTCGCTGCTTTATCCCCTTTTGAGTTGAAATGCTTTGAAACGGATCCAGGATAAAGCTCATCCACTGCTGGGCCATCTCTAATCTACTTTCAGCAAAGCTTTTTTTCCTTCTCCCTCCCTGCCTGAAACCTGGCTGAGGAGGAACTGGGAGCATGCTCAGTGTCCTGCGCCCAGGTGTGGAGCAGAGGAGAGCCTGCGATCACGCCCTCTGCCAGCACTTTGTCTGTCTGTCTGTTCGGGGATCCCAAAACGGAATGAATGAGTGAGAGAAGGAAGCAGGTAAGGAGTGCTGAGCATGGGCTTGCACGCCATAACTTAATCCCAGGGCAGGTTTTTAATTCTCCTTAAGACACAAGGAAGAGGCTTGAGTAAGAGTGAATGAGACTGAAAGGAGTTTCTCAGGGTGCACCCCCAGGCACTGCTGCACTCACTGCAATGCCTCTTTGTTCACTCCTTCCCAGACCATCCTTCGGAGCCATCTTGAGAGCTCAGGTTGATTTGCTTTGTTTCTAATTAAGTTCCTGGTGTGCTGGCTGTCACGGCAGAGTTGCCCATCAGTCAGCCCAGCCTGTGACACACATCTGTGTGTTCAGTGCTGGTGTCAGCTTTGGCTCCAGCTTGCATTTTTGGACATTTAGTTTACAAGCGGCAAGTCTTAACAAGAAAAGCTGTTGGGTAAATGTTAAACGGTTTTTTCTTTTTGTAAAAGAAAAAAAAATGTGTCCTCTTCAATGTCTTGCTTCTCTGAAAACAGGAAAATTGTTGCTGTGGCTGTTCTGAAGTAGCTGCTGGAAGGGGCAGTGCTATTACCCTCTCCCCCTGGGCAGCTGAGAAGTTGTGTGTGTTCTTCGCTGCACCGAAAGCCTAAATATTTATGTTACAGTTCTGTTTCTTTGCCGTGATCTTTACTTATAGATCATTGTGGTTATAGTTCCTAAATGATTTGAGCTCTAATAAATAGTTTATTTCCTATCAACAAGCCATATAATGGCTTGATCTTTCAGGATATAAATTCCTTTTATTTCTTAAAGCCATTGTTTGCTTTTGCTCTTAATGTTGTTTACAAGAAAAAGGTTTTTTTTAAGTAATATATTGTTCACTTGTGTATTTTGAAAGAACAACAATAAAACATTACTGTGCTTCTGGTTTCCCCTTAAAAGGTAAAGTAACCCTCCAAACAGGGTTGCTTTCCGTGCTGTAATGGTTCTGTGCCCTTTACTATTGTGTTCCTTAAATAAAAAGCACAAGATGATCCTTCCTTGCAGAAACCTAACAATTGCTTTTATAAACAGTGTGTGCTCTAGTAGCAGTTGTAACTAACTAGATTCTTGTTTATGATCGTATCTTCTTAATGAGAATTCAAGTTGTTGTATACCTTCCGTATTTTTTAGAACTAGTTGTACTATGAGTCATTTAGCTTCTGATACAATGTGATGTAAATGGAGGAAGTCCATAGCTGAAGGATTCTCCCAGCACAAGTTGTCCCAGCAAGGATTGCTCTGGACACACATTCAGAGAAGCTCCAAGGGCAAAACCTCCTGTTGCTTGTGGCTTGGTGCAGTAGCAGAGGTATGTACCAGCCTTCCTGCAGGTGCTGGGTAGGACTCATGAAATTGGGAGGGCCTGTGAATCCTGGAGATTTAAATAACTTACTGAACTCCGCCTGAACTTATTCTCCCTTATTGCCTCCACCTGTGCACGCTTGAGATCATCAGGGAGCCATCAAGGAAATGTTTGTGCGATGAGTTTGTTGGGGCAGCTTCTTCTGCAGTGCTTCACAACCAGGGAAGGTGAGAGAGAGCTCACAGCTCTGGGGAGAGGAGAAGGTGTCCCTGCTGGGTGCCACGAGGTGAGCAAGAACATCCTCTGAAATCCTTCTGAAATGCTTGTAGATGCTGGAAACTTTGCTGTAGGCACTTGAGTTGCAACAGCGTGGGATGAGGGTGGCGAGCTACTGGTAGTGCTGCTGCTGTCCTGCCTGCCCCTCTCCTCAGGCAGGAATGTGGTGGGAAAGTTGTTTTTCTCGAATAGACAGAAAGGGCTGATGTATTTACACATCCAAACCTTAGTGCTGTGTGTGCTCTTGAGTTTCGAAGGCTGTCATTTACTGCCTGTGGCCTCTGTGTTTCCCAGCAGCATCTTGGTCCAAGGGTGGCGAAAGCACCTGAACTGGGCATGGACTGGTTTCTCTGTGAGGATTGTTGGGCTGAGCTCGGCTGTTCCTGTGCTGCTCCAGAGTTGATGTAGCTCTCCTGAGTGTCTCTGATGGTGGGAGAGCCAGCATGGTGCAGGGGAGATGTTGGCTTGTCTTGTTCATCCATTCTAGTTATGTTCTTTGCAATGTGGATCCTCTCCTTCTTTCCTCTCTCTCTCTCGAAGTAATGCTGCTGGCGCACAGTTTTACCTTCTCTGTGTAGCATCTTCCA
Source organism: Picus viridis (assembly GCA_033816785.1). Taxonomy (NCBI): domain Eukaryota; kingdom Metazoa; phylum Chordata; class Aves; order Piciformes; family Picidae; genus Picus; species Picus viridis. The sequence goes on along the minus strand of CM066592.1, from coordinate 15,289,645 downwards.
ACAGCAAGACTCCAGGGATGCATTTCTGTTGTCTAATGCTCAGTAATCTCTAGTTTCTGCAAGGAGTCTGAAACCTCCCTGCTGTCTTTGCACACAACAGCAGAGATTTCAGGCCTGGCTCACTGGCTGTACAGCTCCTGTTAGAGTCAGCCTTGTGCTGTCTGCCAGGGAGAGCCTTTAAGGAGAGAAAGCTGTTTTTTTCTTGCTGCTTGCTATCTCCTGTGGCATTACCCACCTCCAAAACTATTTCCCTTTGAATGAGTTTAAAGGTAAAACAAAGCCTGGCAATAAATGGTCTTCCAAGAGTGCTCATCCTTACTCTTCTCATCTTGCTGCCTTTTGTCTTTGGGCTGTTCTGACCTACTCATGTCAAGAGAGCAAAGAATCTGTGAGACTCTGATAAATTTGTACAGCCCCTGCATAATTTTGGAGAAGGTTTAATTTGATCTGACATTTACTAACCTGCCAAGACTTTCAGTGATTTGTTTTCATGCTGAGTGGAGTTCCATGTGCCACGGAGAAATGGGTAAACATATTGCAGGGCTAACAAAAAGCCAAAGTATTTGTATTCATGCACTTGAAAGTTCCTTTCTACTTGCTTTTTAAGGGGATTTATTCCTTTTGCTAATTGTCAGATTGCTGTTTTCATTCACCTGGTGATGTGCTGGCAGAGCATTTGCTGTGAATTATGTGAGGCCTTTTGTTTGGTTTAGTCTTGCATTGCATTCATATTTTCCTAAGTCTGTTGTCTTAGAGTGCCAGTTGTAAAAGCGATTCCAAGTATCATGTTGTTTTTCTACTCAACACGTAGGACTGGTCCAACAGCAGCTTATGTAGTGCACAGATATTCTTGATTTTATGCCCTTAAATGGGTTGTGCCGTGGGGTGGGAAGGTCTCTCTGATTGTTTATCTATTTTAGGCCCTTTGCAAGTAAATTAAGGAAGTAATGGAATACTTCAATGCATGATTTTGGTGGTTGGCTGGTTTGTTTGGGCTTTCTTTTTTCTCCTTTCCTCTGCCTTCTATTTCTTTGTGTATTTTAGGGCACCCTGATTAAGTAACCCTAGAAAGAGTTGGGTTTAGGTCTGGAGTCTGTATTCAATGAAATCAAGCTAGGAGCTTATTCAAACCCTTGGATTAGAAAACCTCATTTTTCAGTTCAAATCATTTGCATATGAAACCCAGAGTATCAATCCCTTTTTTTTGTAAATAATATTCCTTTACAGAAATCCCTAGTGATGACATCAATGTGGCACAGGAAAGTTTATGCCTGAGGAAAATGAGTTCTTTTGAGGAAAAAACCCCACAAACCAACCATGTTAAAAACTTTGCACTATTGATTTGAATTTTAAGCTTGAATGGTGTATTGCCAGCCACCAAATAATACATGGCAATGGATCTGACAATAATTGTGCCTGTATGTGGGGTACCAAATGAAGGTGCTAACTTGAAGCATCCCATCAATTTAAGTTTGTTTTCATAGTGAAAAGTCTGTTTTAAAGCTGAGACATTGGATTAAGGTTTCCAGAACTGAGTTTGAAACTCATGGTGACATGCAGTGCCTGGGACTGCCCTGCTCCAAGGTCTCTGGTCTCATCACATCAGTGGCTTTGCTGCTTCTTTCAAGGAAAACCCAAATCAGTACTTGCTGTGTGACCTTATGCCACATAAGCTTTTGTTGCCCAGTTTTCATGTCTGTTTCCTTCCTTGCAAACCCTCCAGCTCCTTCCTCAATGGAGGACAGAAGGGAGCACAGTGGGGATTGTTCCTGTATGGGAATTAGGTGGTGGTGCCTGTGAGGGCATGTTAACCCCACCATGGGAGGCAGAAACAGCCATATGTCATTATGCTCTCATAACTGCAGTAACATCCCTCATCCCTGCAGCCGTTTATCTGGGGAACGGGCTCCAGCCAGCATAGCCAGCCCCGGGGCCTTGTGGCACAGTCATCTGTGTCCTTGTTTTATTTCCTCAGCTTGTATTTCATTAACCTTTTAGCCTGCTTGCTTTCTGTGGACTAATTTCCAACAGGCACCAGAGCAAGCTCGGGGTTCCTGGCCCCCTCCACACTCCGGTGCACACAATCAAGTCTCGACCTTTCTGATGGATGTTCAGTGCTCCCGGAGCAGCACTGATGGAAGTGCTGAGCTCCTCAGCATCCTCCTCCTCCTCACCTGCTGCAGCATCCCTGCCTGGGGCTGGGGAGGCACCCCTGCTTTAAAGCAACACAGAGTATTTTACAGTCTTGTAACCTAACAGCAATCAGGAAGGAGTTAGTTCTTTCTGAAATTAGTAAAACATTAATTGGCTGCCAGTGAACCTGGAGTCGAGAGTAGCTGGCCATGCATGTTGTTTGCTTTGGTTTAAAGACTGTTTAGGCTAAAATCTGTTGACAGCTTAAAGCTGTGTAGAAAACCTTGGAGAATGTGTGTTTCTTGGTGGGGTGGGTGTGTGTTTGTTGTTGGTTTGGGTTTTTCTTCCATATTCACACCATGAATAAATTGGCAGAAGGTTTGGGATGTTCACCAGCTTTATTACTCGGTTTTTAGTATCAGCATTTTAACTGCACACTTGGCATTTTACAATTGCAATGACTAGATGTTAAGCAATTCCTTTGATGATAATCAGAGAGATTCTGGCTTGAGAGAGCATTTATCATGCCTGGATTCTTTCTAGGTTTTAAAAATAATACCAAGTTTTGAAGACAGAGGTTTTAAGAGTGGACAACTTGCTTCTCAGAAGGACTATTAATAACAAAGAGAATATCTGTATGTTTAAAACTTCGGGAAGCTCTGAGCTGTACCTCCTTTTGCTCCATTAGGATTTTTGCTATGTATAAGTAACTCCTAAAAAAGTAATAATGAAACATTTATTTGCTCTCTTCCTGAGGAAAGCTTTATTGTCCGTTTTGCCAGATGTTGGAAAGGTGGGAAAATTGAAACTCTCTGCTTTTGCTAGTACTACTTCTGGCTGATGTTCAGAGTGACAAAGGGGAAATTTGTGTGTCCATTTGGGGGGATATGGCCTGCCTTTGCCCAAATGCTCTGTAATTAGGAGCCTGGCATCAGTGCTGCAAGCTGGGGTGCCACACAGTCAGATGAAGCAGTGTCTGCAAGATGTGGGCTATAATAGGAGGAGATGGTGAAGGAAAGGGGATTCTTTGCTTAATTTCTAACTACTGCTGCTGTTTAGGCTTATCAGTCCTGAAACACTTATATTCCACATCCCCTTACCTTCTTTTATTTGTTATGTAATCCTGACCATCAGCTCACACCAACAAGTTGCTTAAGTGTCTTTATTGCTCAAGTCTTTCCTCTCCTTTGCAAAAAGTCTGGCTGTGAGTTTTTGGTTTGGAACAGGCCAAGTTTCCAGGTCCTCTCCAACTAGCTGAGGGTTTTCAGATCACATGGCCCAAATCAATGTTGTTAGCTCCCAAGCTGTTTCTTTGGAATCATGAAAAGCTTTGTTTCTGGCATGGTCTCCAAGTCCTAGGACAGTATGTTGCTCTCTGTGAGCACTATGGTCCTAAGAGCACTGTGGTGATGCTATGTGGCAGATGTGCTTGGGTCCTGGCCATACAGTTGCTTCTTGGCCAGGAATTAGGTTGTCTTGTGGCCCATGACAGCGGCCAACTGCAGGTGCAAACCAGCACTGAAGTGCTGCAGGGTGATGTGCAGTCACCTCTGGAGCTTGGAAATGTCACTTCTTTCAGGCTCATCTCAACATCCTGAGGGATTTGGCTCAGTCTGGTGACAGAGGTGGTGTCTGAGATCTCACCCTTTTTAAAAAGAAGCCTAGATTGAAGCTTGTGTTCCCACTGTTGAAAAGGAATGGTTGCAGCAGGGACATGGGCTTTTGCACGTTGCAGGGCAAGCAGTAGAGAACTGTTTAAAATAATAAAGGTGCTTTTTTCTATTTTTCCCCCCCCCCTCTCCTCCTCCTTTTTATTATTATTGTAAATGACCTAGGCAGTACACTAAAATATTTGATCCTAAGTCTTTAAAATGCTGGCTGAGGCCCAAACCTTTTTATTTGCCAGGGTTAAGTATGATGTGTTTTTTATATGTGTCAGAAAGCGGCTATACATGTGGGGCTTGTTTTATGTCTTCAGATACTTGACATGCAGAAAAATAGAACTTGTAACTCTTTGCTCACTGAGATGCTTTGTAAGAGAAGCCAAAGCAAAGAGATTCTCCATTTGCTTTCATCACCCTAAATATTTCCAAGTTAGTTCAACTTGCAGGTGAGCCTACTTTAGCAGGTGAGTTGGTCTAGATGGTCTCTGGAGGTCCCTTCCAACCTCTACCATTCTGTGAGTTGATGTGAATCATTAGGCTGTAAGCTTGGCAAAGTTCATACCTCACACAGACAGGATGATGAGTTGGGCTGCCCAACTCCTCTATTAATGGTCAAGAGGAGTTCCTTCAGTGGTCTGAGTGGCCTTGGGATAAGACCTTCTGCAAAAGAAGGGATTTTTGTGTCTTCTTGAACTATGGTTTTCCCACCTGCACAGTTGCAGTAGATGGGTTTTGTGACTCTGTGTCTCCTAGCAAATTAATCTTTCGGCCAAGGGACCTGGAAGCAATTATCCTGGTTTTGTTGGAGAGCTTTAACCACTCACTGGTGCACCCTAGGATGTGCCATGAGCCTGCTCATGTCAAACAGTGTGAGCAAGTATACAGGGAAGAGAGCCTCAATAACCGCTTAGGCGAGAAGATGGATGTGCAAGTTTTCCCAGCAGATACAGATCTCTGTCCGTAAGGATTTGCTCTGGCAAGAAGAACTTGTTCTTTATGAGGAGGACCCTCTTTGTTGCCTGGTAGAGGAGTGTTTTTTCAAAGGCCAAGAAGATCTCAGTGGTCTTAATTCCCATGGCCCGAGTTTGTTGTCAATGGATTTAGCATTCTTGTTGCCTGTTTGCTGAGCTGAGGTAACTCTGCTGCAGTATATTAAACCAGTCGTCTTCCCCAGGTACATCTGGATGAGTTATCTGGGATGTGTCACTGGGAAGTATTTTTGAACATCTCTTCCTTATCTTTTCTATGCAGCAGTACCTTCTTTTAGGTCTCCATTTTTAATTTTGTTCAAGTATATAAAAATGGGAGATTGTGTTCTTACTAAGCCATTCTTCAACAGCTACAGGTTTAAAAAGGCCATTTTATTAAAGCTCTGTTATAATTCCACAAGTAATACATTGTCAGGAAATAGAATAAAGGATTTTTTTTTTTTTTTTTTAACAGGGTAGATAATTAACCATTGAAGCAATTTATCAAGTGTTACCCGCTGGGTTCCCTGTCATGCAAGGTGTTAAGTCAAGGATTGATGTATAGGGAAATGCTCTAGTTAAAGCAGAAGCCAGGGAGGAATTGATTGATAAGATGTGGCCTTTGTTTCATGGGGAGATGGGAATAGATCATCTCAGGACCCCTTGAGGCTGTAAATACATATGAATCTGTTACCTGTAAATACTGATGGAAGATTAGATGTGAATGTCTAAAATGTCTGTAATTTCTGTGAGTGACCATGGTGCCATATTGAGTCATTGTCCTGCTCCCAGCTCGTCATCACATTGTGAATTAACGGTGAGATTTAATGAGCACTTCTGGGTTGCTGCCTCCCTGTGTGCTCACCAAAGCTAACGGGGCTTAACTGGTGAGAGGGGAGAAGATCAAATGCTCAGAGCCTGTGATCTCTCCACAGAAAAGATTTCACAGCAAGAACTTCCTCCCTCAACTGGTGGCAATCAAACGCTGAACAGGAATAATGGACTGTATGTTTTATGCTTGTTCCTTTGAGTGCCAGTGGTGAGGAATATGAAATGTATGTTAAGAAAAAATAAATACACATTATTTTTTTTTTTTTTGTTAAATGCATTCAAGGAAAAAATGCAAGCACATCACAGTATCACCAAGGTTGGAAGAGACCTCAAAGATCATCGAGTCCAGCCTGTCACCACAGACCTCACGACTAGACCATGGCACCAAGTGCCAAGTCCAATCCCCTCTTGAACACCTCGAGGGACGGTGACTCCACCACCTCCCTGGGCAGCACATTCCAATGATGAATGACTCTCTCTGGGAAGAACTTTCTCCTCACCTCGAGCCTAAACGTCCCCTGGTGCAGCTTGAGACTGTGTCCTCTTGTTCTGGTGCTGGTTGCTAGAGAGATGAGACCAACCCCTTCCTGGCTACAACCACCCTTGAGGTAGTTGTAGAGAGCAGTGAGGTCTCCCCTGAGCCTCCTCTTCTCCAGGCTAAACAATCCCAGCTCCCTCAGCCTCTCCTCATAGGGCTTGTGCTCAAGGCCTCTCCCCAGCCTTGTTGCCCCGCTCTGGACATGTTCAGGTGTCTCGATGTCCTTCCTAAACTGAGGGGCCCAGAACTGGACACAGGTGTGGCCTAACCAACACAGAGTACAGGGGCACAATGACTTCCCTACTCCTGCTGGCCACACTCTTCCTAATGCAGGCCAGGATGCCATTGGCCCTCTTGGCCACCTGGGCACACTGCTGGGTCATGTTTAGGTGGCTGTTGATCAGCACCCCCAGGTCCCTCTCTGTTTGGGAGCTCTCCAGCCACTCCGACCCCAGCCTGTAGCTCTGCATATGCATGCTCCCTTTCCTTAAGTGGAGAAAAACTTCGAGGCTTTCAGCTTTTAATAATCCCTTGCTTTGAATTCTGTCCAGTTCTGACCATAAAATGAATCCCCCACTTTACAGCTGAGTAACATTAGGAAGTGCTACAAACCTGTGGCTGGTTAGCCCTTTCAGAGTGGGGAAAGTGCCCACGTTTTGTAGGATTACTGAAGATGTGCTTAAGAGAATACTTTTTTTCTAGTTGTGCTTCTGTGTTAGTAGCTAGATTTGTGCTAACCCTTATCTTGGCTTTGTATTGGTGTTTATATAATCACCAGTTTATTTGTGCTGCAGCCTGCTTTGAAAGTAATTGCTGGCTAAGTGATGGTGGAGCCGCAGTTCATATGGGAAGCACCTGCCCATGAATACTAAAAGCTCCTGGAGTGATACTTGGTGTTTTGTGGCTTACTGGAAGTGCTGTGTTTGATCCAATCTATATCACTTTGCTATTAAAAGTGTTGAGAGGCCTATCCAGCTGGATAAGGGAGTGACAATTTGCTCATGTTTTTTCAGAGATGAAACAGATGCTGAGAAAGTGCCCAGAGTTGGTTGTTTTCGTGGGGATTTGGCGTGCTTTGTTTTTCACCAACGACTTGATTTTTTTTTTTCTTTTCTTTTTTCATTTCCCTGCCTCCTCTCTCCAGCTCAGTGTTGATGGGACTCAGCAGATCTCTGTCTTCTCCACTGAACACAGGGTCTCAGATATGGCATCTTCAGTGAAGTGTTTGGTCAAGCAGGGGTGGCTGGCAGCAGGGCTGATGTCTGCCCATCCATGCCGGTCCCCTTTGCACCCAGGGGCTCTCCTGCTGTCTGCTGGACACTTGCCTATGCTTGGATGTGGCAAACAGCAAATACTGCCCAAGCCCCAAGGAGCCTGGCTTCCCTTTCCCACAGCCAGGTCAGCAGCATTGTCCCTAATGTGACTGCTGCCAGTGATTAAACGTCCCTCCAGGTTTTTGGCTTTGTGGTGGTGCTGCTGCTGTACACTGAATCAGAGCTCTCTTCCTGTGGTTTCTACCTCCTCCTGTTCCCCTCTCCCAGCTGGAGCATCGCTGCTCTGCAGAGGGAGCCAGGGACAGAGAAGAAGGGTGCTGCAAGGTGTCTGCTGCAGTCTCTTGATCAGACCCAGTCCACAGATCTGTGCCCTGTCTTGGAGATACCAATTTTCTTGACCAATGGATTTAAAGGTCTATCTGTCTCTGCTTTACTATCACTATTTACTGCCTCGGTATTTGTTTGGCAGAAGGCTTTTGTGTTTTAATACCAGCCCTGCAGTCCATTGCCAGGAAATTTAGAACCTGTGAGCGATTTCAAAGGCCATCTGACTCCAGTGCTTCCAGCAGAATTTATGTTTTTGCTGGTGCAGAGTTACAGTGTCATAAGCTTTTTATTTGTTCTTATAATATCATGGGCATCTGCAGACTGTTGAGTCCAGTATTCTTCAGCTGTTTATGTGCAAATACGCCTCTGATCTTGTGAAAGGAGGTCATTCTTTATTTCCACTGACTGCTGCTCCAAGCAAAAACCCCCTCAAATAAGTAACTGAAAGAAAATGGAATTAGTTGTGCCAAAACTGCTGGCTGCAGAATGCATACAACTGTGATGTTCATATGAAGGCTGAGAAAAGCTCTCTGTTATTTGGAGTATATTCCGAATTCAGTGTCCGACCAGGTTTTATTCTGCTAAATCTGGCTTGCTGTGTGCAGCTCAGCTGGCAGCAGAGCCTGGGGCGTGTTGCCAGGGCTGCAGTGGGATTCCAGAAAGACTTAATTTCATTTCTAATTGTTGCAAAGAATCATTTATTTAGCAGTTAATCTCCTGCTCTGTTTCCTGCCTGGCCGAAACAGTAGCAAGTTCCCTTCCTTCTGAGATTACTTCTGAAATTGTGACTTTCAGTAGAATCTGAAGGTTGCAGTACACAAGAATTAAGGTCTGGTCCTTTTGCTTGCAAATGACTTGTGAGTTCTGAGTCAGGATTTACTGCTTAAACCTGTTTCTGCCTAGTTTTAAAGTAAATGTGTTTATTACTGTATGTGCTGTTGTGAATTCTAACAACTGCCAAGTGTGTAACAGGATAACCAGGTTCATTTTTTGGAGTGCTTCACTGGGAATCTACCTTCCCCCTCCCCCCCCCCCCCCCCGCTTTTCCTTTTATTCTTTCCCCTTTAACCTGACAATAAAGTAACTTTTTTCAAGTTGCATGATATGTACTCCAGAAGGAAAATGAAAATACATTTTCTAGGTACTGGTCAGGTTTCCCAGGGAGGAGCACTAGGTATTAGTGAAGGAAACTGGACATCTGCAAACTCAGACCTTGAGATTTCTTCTGTCTTCACAGAATCAAAGTGATGCATCTCTGTGTGAGCACATGGTGGGTGCTGGCTTGCTGTGACATCAAGCAGCTAAGCTACAGCATTGTCCACTTGCTGCTTGAGTACAGTTCTGGGCCCCTCAGTTTAGGAAAGATGTTGAGTTGCTGGAATATGTCCAAAGGAGGGCAACAAAGCTGGTGTGGCGTCTGGAGCACAAGCCCTGGGAGGAGAGGCTGAAGGATCTGGGGTTGCCTAGCCTGAAGAAGAGGAGGCTCAGAGGAGACCTTATTGCTGTCTACAACTACCTGAAGGGAGGTTGTAGCCAGGTGGGGGCTGGTCTCTTCTCCCAGGCAACCAGCACCAGAACAAGAGGACACAGTCTCAAGCTGCACCAGGGGAGGTTTAGTCTGGATGTTAGGAAGAAGTTCTTCATGAAGTGATGGGCTATTGGAATGAGCTGCCCAGGGAGTTGGTGGAATCGCCATCACTGGAGGTGTTTAAAAAGAGACTGGATGAAGCACTTGTTGCCATGGTTTAGTTAATTAGATGGTGTTGGGTGATAGGTTGGACTTGATCTCAAAAGTCTTTTCCAACCTGGTCTGGTCTATTCTGTTCTTTATGAAGCAATGCAGTCATGACATTACTGGGTCATTTTATTTCTGTTTAAAGCTCTCACATGTTCTAAGAATATGATGCATCCAAATAAAATAAATTTCTGTGCCATTAATAAAAGGTCTGTAACAGTTCAGATCCCTCAGTGATAAATAGCCAGCGTTACTCTTCCCCCATGTCTGCAGATGTCTTCATTATCTTCATTGCTTGCTTGCTGTGCTCTGAAGAGGCAACAGAGATAATTTTTTTGTGGGAAAGCAGTATCCTTTACAGGGTAATATAGTTGAAGGGCTGTATGCTTTTGCTAATACTGCTGCAGAAAAGATGCATGTGATGCCTGTGTCCTGGGCTGACAGGACACAGCACATCATCAGAACACGTGCCGTACTGGCAGTGTAACACTCATTCCTCTCTTCCTACTATTTTATCTACTATACATTTGCTTATCCCAGTATTACTTTGGGTTTTGATTTATTTTGGGGTGTTTGGTTTTTTTTAAGCTGTCACTTTCTACTTAGCTCAGAATAGCAAATGTCAGAAAAGAGTTACAACTAGCAGCAGTGTTTTCCTCAACCTATATATATTTGATGGCTCCTCTGTATAACTGTTTGAAGGGGACAGTGCAGAACACTAATATGATTTTGTCATGGCACCTGAGGATTTGTGATTTTTTTTTTTTTGTCATCCTAGGCAGTAACCAGCATGTAGCAAAGATGACAAGCCCTGTCCTGCAGAGCTCCATCTTTGTCTTTTGATAGATGTTTTCACCCTAGTACTAATCCCCTTTTGCACTTAGGTTTCTAGCATGGCAGGGAGGGAGGGGAACCTCTGTTGAGCCACCTCCAACTGGTCCAGTGGTGCTGACAGAAACTGCACTAATATTCTGAAGCAGCAGTTCAAGCAGTCCTCCAACGTTCTTCTGGAAACATCTCCTATGAGTCCCTCACTTCATATTTTCAATGGGTGGGGGCAGAGGTGGGTTTAGAAACATGATATTGGTTATTTTTTTAAGGTAAGGTAGATGTTCTGAAGTGCATATTTCTCATGTAGCCACCTTGCTCTGCTGTACAGGTAGAATTGTGTCAGCTGACACATTACCTGTGAATCCTGGAGGTGTCCCTCTTGGTAAGAGAGGACTATATGCAAGTCTCCAACTCCCTCAACTGATTTGCGCACATTGAGGTGCCATGCCATGAGCTGGAGTGGCCACGAGTTGGTCCCTGTTCATGGGCTTGTGGGGAAAGGACTCTCAGGAGAACCTGAGACTACTTTCAGCCCTTTTGTTGCTATTAGTATTCCTTTTCCTCCTTACCTCCCCTGCAGTGCAATCTGGCTATTAATATCTGTGGAAGTCTAATGAAAACAAAAAATAAATATGGCCTATTTCACTTACTTTACTTCCACTGTAATTGCCAGCCCATATCTCCCTCCATTATCCTTTCATCTTCTTTTCAGACTGGCTAATAGTTGCTTAGTGATTACATTTAATGGTGTGAGAGCCTTTTAGTTTGGATACCCTGCTTTTCCTCTCCTATTGCTTATAGGGATGTTTACATTTTTTAGCCACAGCTATGATTTGTCTCCTATATAATTGCATGAAAGGCAACACTTCACATTCCTAGACGAGCATCCTGAATTTATTTTGATACCGTTTCCTTTTTGATGCATTTCCCTCACTCAGTTTGCCCTGTGCCATCTGTTGATTAGTTTAAACTAACAGCGGCCCTTTCTGTAGATGTGTTTCTTTGCAGTGGAATGCAGATCTTAGCTTGTCTGGTGCAGCCTGTAGGGCTAAATTTCAGAAATCCGTGGTAAGCAGGTTGAGATGGAGGAAACTAGGGTAAAGGAAGTATTTCTCCATGTTCCTGCTTCCTGTAGCTGGAGTGTGCAGCTTCTTTGGGATGCTCTCCGTGCATGGATGCAACTGGTGATTGGAGTGCTTTGCTGGTGGAGGTACATTGTGGTGCTGGGGCAGAGCAGGGTGCAGGGAAAAGCTCTCTTTGATGTGGGCTAATTTGCATCCTGTCCAAGTGTGGTCAATATAATGTAAAATTGATCCACCTCAGCAGTGTTGCTGGTATAAATTTTTCAGGATGGAGGTCATCTGAGAGGCCTTATGCACAAGCCCTATGAGGAGAGGCTGAGGGAGCTGGGATTGTTTAGCCTGGAGAAGAGGAGGCTCAGGGGAGACCTCATTGCTCTCTACAACTACCTGAAAGGTGGTTGTAACCAGGAAGGGGTTGGTCTCTTCTCCCAGGCAACCAGCACCAGAACAAGGGGACACAGTCTCAAGCTGCAACAGGGGAAGTTTAGGCTCGAGGTGAGGAGAGAGTTCTTCACTGAGAGAGTGATTTGCCATTGGCACGGGCTGCCCAGGGAGGTGGTGGAGTTGCCGTCCCTGAAGGTGTTCAAGAGGGGACTGGACATGGCACTTGGTGCCATGGTCTAGTCGAGGGGTCTGTGGTGACAGGTTGGACTCGATCTCTGAGGTCTCTTCCAACCTTAGCGATACTGTGATCTAGTGGAAGAGCCCGAGTCTTGCCTGCAAGGACACTGATGGAAAATCATGTCCTGGAGCAGCTGGGCTGTGCCAGCACATCTCTTTGGCTGCAGACAGTGGAGAAGAGGTTTTTGGTACAGCTGTGTGAACTTGTGCTGGTCCTTGTGCTGCTCCACTTGTGAGGGGATGGAAGAGAGGAACAGTGTGAATGTGTGAGTGAGAAAGCCACCACCTCTTAGATAGGAGCTGCAGTATTTTTTGCAGGAAAACGTTGCCATGTGATACCGGAGTGGTAAATGTGACACTCAACCCTCAAGCCCAATGAGTGTCAAAATGCACATCTCTCTTACGGCTTTTATCTGTCAGTATTTTCTTGTTCCAGCACCAAGAAATCTGGAGAGTTTAAGAAGAATGTCCAGTCTTAGTGTTTCTGGTGCAGCAGCATCGCTGACTCATCACTGTTTAAACACTGGTTAAAGCCTTTGTGCGAGAGTGAGGGATTTTCTTGTTAAAAAGCCAGAAGATGTCTATTTTCATCACTGAGTCTGCAATCCTAGCAGTTGGAATGAAGCAAAATTCAAAGCTTTGGAGAAGTGGCTGGGGGTGTGTGGAATGAGTAATGATCCAATATGAGGCCTCAGCAGGGTGAAAACTGTAAAACCAGCATCTCTGCTGCTGTTGGGGGTTTTGTAAGATAAATTCACTAGCAATGAGAAGTATTTTAAACGTTACTGCTGTTGCTGATAGGAACAGGCCATTAAACTGCTACAGTCAACATTCCTTTGGGTCCTGGTCATAAGCCAAGCTGCCAACTATTTGTAAATTTACTGACAGTCAGTAAGCAGAATACGATATTTAAACTGTCAGAAAACTAATATCTACTTCTTTCAGGGAAATGTAGCTCTGCTTCTCCTGGGCTCTGGCTTTTTGTAGTGTTTTGGTTACTGCTGCTGTTTTCTTCTTCTCTGAACTCCAAGACTGACCCAGGGAAAAAGTAGAGAGGAAATGAAGAAGTGGCTGCCTGCCTTTCCCTGTGCACTCTGTTCTTTTTGTCATCCATAACAGTATCCTAGTACTCTTTGGCAGAGATGCTCAAATTCCCAAGGCATGGGTTCTCAGGCTTGCCATGGCTTGCAGTGGTTTCTATTCAATCTGAAGTAGCTGTAAATGTGAAAGCAGACGTTTGTAAGTGCCAACTACATATGTAGGCTAGCTTCCTGGGGTGCACAATCAAGGATAGTGGGAAACAGCTTGAGAAAACCTAGAAAATACTTTGAACTTACTTATCACACTACTAAAACGTTGTGGGAAAAATGGCAGCATCATTTGTTTGCTGCTTGCTGCTGAAATGCAGACCTGCTATGAATTACTTGTGCGAAGATAACTCTCTGTTGTGAGCCAGTGTTGAGTGAGGAAATCTGTTCTTCTTTACAACAATGTTCTGGGTTTATCCAGTTGCAAGCCTTCATCTGAAATTGCTTTTTATGTAACTATCTAAGTGGGTATCCATAAGATATGAATGCAGGTGGGTTTTCCCCAAGCCCTGCTGAGCAGTAACTCCTGTCCCAATGGAAAAAGGAGTAGCTGAGTTGGCTACAGGGACAGATCTACTGCAGCATTGCTCACCTCCCCTTCCCATGCCCCACTGAAGGGGATAGTGTGTTTTTTGCCAAGAAGGGATAATTCCACCAGGCACGTGTAGGCTGAGGCCTTGATAAATCCAGAAGGATGAGTTTGAAGGTCCTGCTGTGGTGATTAGATTACAGGCAACAGCAAAAGTAAGAAATTACTTTTTCTTTCTTTCTTTCTTCTTTTTTGCCTTTATCTAGAGAAGCCCTTTTCATACCTCAGGAAAGCTCCTGTTCCATGTCAGGATTGTGCCAAGCCTGAAATGTTTGGATCAAGAGGGGAAAAGGCATGATAGCAACTCATTAAAGAGTGGTCAGTGACCCCTGCCAAGGCTTGAGTTCCCAGTTTCAGAGGGGCACTGCAGAGCTGGACCCTTTCCCCTTGTGTGTCAGTGGAGTGAGCAGGCTTCTCTCTGTCCTGCTGTTTGCCAGAAATTCTTCCCCTGAAATAAGGAACTTCCCTCCTCAAAGGCAGCACGCTGCCCTGAGCAGTCCTGGCTTTGGGTGAATCGTTGTGCTCATAGTAAAAAACGTGTTGTGGCTTGTTTGAATTCCTCACTGTCTGGGGTTTGCCACATGCAGTGCGTGGGAAAGCAGTGCTGTGAATTTCCACCCCTGGAAGCTTGGCCCAGACAAAAGATTTAAGAAACTGGAAGGTGGAGTGTGATCTGGAGTCTCCTCATGCTACAGCTGACATTACCTGGGCACAGACAGGCCACTTGTGTGTGCTGCTAGTGCTCAAGTGCAAATAAATATAATATTTATCACCGTGTGCTGTCAGCATGCTAGAAATTAAGCCTGAAGCCTGCTATACCAGTAAGTGTTTTAGCAATCATTATAGCAGTTGTCAACATTATGGGCTGCTGTCTGAGCCAGTAATAAATGCATGGTGTTCTTGCTGTAGAGTAAATGTTTTCAAGGAGAGGTGTATTTAATGAAGAATGAACAGCACAAGCTGTAAAAGTGGCAAGATCAGTTATTTTAACAGCGTGGTTGTGAATGGCAGAGGGCAAGGTGGCCTGGGCTATGGAAGGTCAGACCTTGTTGTCTGACCCCAGAGGGTGTCCTGTAGCGAGCAAGAGGGAGTTGGGCTGAGCACCTCTGTTGTTTGGCAGATGTCTTACATTTTAAATAACGAAAAAGAAGGCAACAAGAACAGCAACTGGATGATAAAAAAAATAAATGGCTAATTTTCTGTGGAGGCTCCTGGAGTGTAGAGCAGAGCGGGTGGCAGCCTGTGAGGCAGAGAAGGGGAATGTGACCTCGGGTCAGGCTTCAGCCTGGCTTGTGTTTGTGGCACCCAGGAGAAGCAGCAGCATCTCTGGGCAAGCTGCTGAGCTGGGAATTTTGCTTCCCACCTGCTCTGGGGCATGGGTGCGAGGACTGGGCTCCCAGCAAGGGCATGGAGAGTCAGTAATGGGTTTGGAAAGGAGGAGGCAGCCACAAAGGCTGTTCTTCCCTCCCTCAGGCTGGAAATGCACGGCTTGACTTTTGGTTTCTGCTTCCTTTATTTTAAAAGGGCAGTTCTGATATGTGCTCAGTCTGCCAGATGGTGGTATGCAAAAAACCCCCAACCAACCCTGGCCTGAAAGCATGGGGGAGGGAGGGAGAAGCATGTCTCTGCCCACAACCTGGGGAAATCTGACTTCCTAAATTGCTGTCAGCTGTTGGAGAAAAACTAGAGGGTGTAGTCTGTATTATGAAAATTGAGTTTGTGGTATTTGTTAAAAATAGGTATCCCCATCTCACTGCAGGCAGTGGAGCTTTGATAGATGGGGTTTGTACCAGCTTCTCTTTTTAGTTTTTAGCCTTGTGCATGAACTGTCATGTGAGAACTGGCTGTCATTTACTGCCAGGGCCGTTGTGGTCTGTGCCTGCGTATGAGAAGGTTTGTCTTCTCTTGTGCAAATATCCCTCATTTCCACAAAGAAGGAAAGCGAGTTTGCCATCTGTGTTGATTTTTGTGTGTGGTGTGTTGTGTTTTTTTCCTTACCCTAATAGTGTGTGACAGGTAAAGATGATATATAAGCAATGGCCTTAGCTGAGATCCATCAGGTTTTTATCATCTGATGGACGGGAAGGGAAGGACAAGATGTGATAGATCTTTCATGGCTCCACATTTGTGTGGAGTTCTGCACCCTCTGCTCTGGTGTGATCTCAAAGCCCAGCAACTGGGTGGGAGGTGTGCTGGGATATTCATGGGGGTAATTCATCTCACAGGGTAGGTGGAGAGAATGGACAGTTGCAGACATCTTATAAGCAGAGAGCTGAAATCCTGTATGATCTGGGGATCTCCTTCTGGAAGATTTCTAACTTGTGTGCTCACTTCAGTATTGCCTCAGTTTCTACCCCATTAGAGGCTGCTCTGAGCAAGGGAACATAGCGCATGTTCTTGGGTGCTTGGAGATCATGTACCCTGTTTCATGCATAACAGGCACAGTAGGGGGCCTCCTAATTGTACTGATGGGGGGAAAATCGGATCTTTATATGGGACACTGTACTGATGGGAAACAGCAGAGACCTACTATGCCATGAGAAATCTGTGTGTGCCTGTGCTAGGTGGAAGCTTACTACCTTTGCTATTTACTGCAAACAAGTGCATGGGCAGCATCTTTGGAATGAAGGTGTTCTGGAACATCATGGGGCATGTAGCGCTGCTGCAGCACGTGAACATCCCACCAGTGCTGAAACCATTTGGGAAAAGTTCATTTTCAAATTACCAGGAGAGGGGAGAAATGAAGAGCCAAGCCCATTTGTTTGAAAGACAGTGTGATTAAGGATTCAACTGAAGAAACAAAGCTGTTGGATTTAAAATCAGCTTAATGCAGTTTTTATTTTCTGAAGAAAAGCTGATGTACTATCTCCCTACCAACTGGCTCATGCTGCAGAAGTGAAGCGTGACACCTTGTCCACATAAGACTGTTCAGCTTTATAAATGACAGCTTCACCTCTCTCTGTGTCAGCAAGACAAAGGGGTGATTTTTCAAATGGTCCACAAGCATTTATCTTTCATTGCATTTTCCCTACAGTGAATATTCCACTTGTCCCCAAAGCATTACCCAAATAGTAGACTTTCTCTGTAGCCACTCTCTAGAAGTAAACACTGTGTAATTGTATTGTGTAGTTCCTGTGCTATTGTATATAGTGTGTATCTAGCATATCCATCTATATATGCTGTATAAGTATTGAAAACATGATGGGTAGTAAAGTTGTGCCTATGCAGGGCCTAGAAATCACCCTTACGTTGTTAATATACCCTGTGTGTTCCCTGCTAGCCAAAACACGACCTGAGTAACCTTGAGAATTTCATGCAAAGGTGGCCAGAGGTACAATTACACCCTCTGTGCTGGAAATGGCTCTTTTCCTTCTCTTCTGTGCCTCCTCCCTCCTGTGGTGAGACACTTAAAGTCTTAAGGTTTAATAATGCAATTCCAGAGCGCATCTGTCTTTTGCAAATGTAGTTCTAAAAATATTTACTGCTCTATAGGAAAGAACTTTCAAGTCAAGGTTCAGAAGATCTGCTGTTACTACTCTATGCATATGTTTAATTTATAAAATCTCGCTTAGTTAATGTGGTTTATTGACTTCAGGTCAGGGGGACTGTTAGATCACCAAGCCTGACCTGTGTAACCCCAGCCCTTGGATCCCACCCAATCATTCCTGGCATTCAGACATCAGCCCTGACCCCTGGCTTGGAGCAGTGCGCTGGAAATGTGGCTGTCCTTCTCACCCAGCTGAGCTTCACAGCTTTTTATTTTCCTCCTAAGAGGTTTGGTTGTTTTTTATAAGATCTGGCTGCAGAGCTTTTTTTGTTTTCTGAATCTGGTCCAGGAAATCATGAGAGCACTTAGGCAAAGCATCACATTGCTGCTCTCATGTAAAATACTGCTGGGGTGAGGAACAGGGACGTGGCCTGGGCAGCTGTGATACATTGATTGGCCTCTCTGAGTGACCTTGTAGGACTTGCAGGCAGGGAGTGGAGGAACAGGTTTCACTATTGAAGAAAGCAGTGTCAGGCAGCACAATTTCCATTCAAAACCAGATCAGTCATTTGAGTTCGGCAGCTCAGCACACTGATACACCCCAGTGTAGCTTGGTAAAAGTGGTAATCGTGATACCCTTTGTCAGAAGATTGAACTTCAGCTTTGTGGTGAACCTTATGAAGCCTTGTGCCTGCCACATGGTGATCAGCTTGGGGAGCAGAGGGAAGGCAGTCTGAAGCAGCACTTATTTCTCAACAATGATGTAGTCAGGTTTCTAAAGCATCACTGTTGAGCACACTGATGTCTTTTCAATACAGAGTTGAAATATGATGTAACTTCCAAGTGCTATACCATAAAAGATGACTCTGGCAATGCCTAAAGAGAAGAAAGTTGCTTGCTTTTTTCTTTTTCTTTTTTTTAATAGCTTCTGGCTGAGGAGCTGGTGTGGGAAGGGTTGTAATGTGTTGGAAGTGACTCCTGAGCAGCTTCTGGCAAACCAAAAGTGAACTAACTTCAGTTACATTAAAGCGGGGGAGGAGACTATCCGTATAGCCAATGGCATCCTGGCCAGCATCAGGAAGAGTGCGGCCAGCAGGAGCAGAGAAGTCATTGTGCCCCTGTACTCAACACTGGTTAGGCCACACCTTGAGTCCTGTGTCCAGTTCTGGGCCCCTCAATTTAAGAAGGACATCGGGACTCTTGAATGTGTCCAGAGAAGAGCAATGAGACGGGTGGGAGACCTTGAGCACAAGCCCTACGAGGAGAGGCTGAGGGAGCTGGGATTGTTTAGCCTGGAGAAGAGGAGGTTCAGGGAGACCTTATTGCTGTCTACAACTACCTGAAAGGTGGTTGTAGCCAGGAAGGGGTTGGTCTCTTCTCCCAGGCAACCAGCACCAGAACAAGAGGACACAGTCTCAAACTGCGCCAGAGGAAGTTTAGGCTGGAGGTGAGGAGGAAGTTCTTCACAGAGAGAGTTGTTAGCCATTGGAATGGGCTGCCCAGGGAGGTGGTGGAGTCGCTGTCCCTGGAGGTGTTCAAGAGGGGACTGGATGTGGCACTTGGTGCCATGGTTTAGTAGCCATGAGGTGTTGGGTGACAGGTTGGATGCGATGATCTTTGATGTCTTTTCCAACCTTATTGATTCTATGATTCTATACCCTTTGTATAAAAGTGTTTCACATTTTTCAAGGCCAGAACAGTTGTGGTTTGTTTTGTTGTTTTTTTTTTCCCCTGTGGCCGGCTGTAGTTGCCTTATGTACCTTTTCAATCTCTTAATTAAAGGATTTCTGTCAGTCTTTCTCAAGTGTTGTGTTGTCATAAACAGCACAGTAACAGGTATCTGGAGAGAAGACCAGATGCATTTCAGTGTTAATCAAGGTTTGCAATCTGCAATAGGTTAGCTGAAGCATTTTAATGCCACTCAGGCTGTTGCTGCAGAGACAATACACTGCAACTG
Source organism: Picus viridis (assembly GCA_033816785.1). NCBI lineage: Eukaryota > Metazoa > Chordata > Aves > Piciformes > Picidae > Picus > Picus viridis. The sequence goes on along the minus strand of CM066592.1, from coordinate 15,270,520 downwards.
TTTTGTAGAGACTTTGAACATATTGTTTTCACTTTTTCTCTGGCCACCCTTCTCCCACCAGTCTGGAGGTAGTGTATAGGTAAGCTTCAGCTTGCCAAGATTGTAATACTTTTTGACCATGATCACCACGTGGAAAGATGACTTAAAAAAACCCCCAAAACCCCCTGCTTGTGGGAAACTGTTTGGCTGATCAGTTTTTGCTATGTGCAAGTAAAAATAAAACAACTTTTGCAGTTTAAACTTCTTTTTAAACCCACCACTCTGAACTAAATGTTGATTACCATGGCATCACTTGGGAAAATGTGTTTCACGGGGTTTTAGGTGTGTGTGTGTGAGGGCTTGCACATGCCTGGCTGCCTGCCTGATCTTGCAAACAGCAACAGTACAGCTCCATGGTGTAGAAAAACAGAAATGTCTTAGAGGTCTTGTCACTGAGCTCTTTGTTTGCATAGGGGAACATCTGTCTGAGATTTAATGTGCTATTTGTAACACTGTTGTTTGAGAGCTGTAAATCCTTCCCATTTCTTCGGATTTGATCATTAATATTCCCCCTCTCCTAATCAAAGTGCTGCAGTCAAGTGTAATTAGTGTGCATGAATCTATTGTTTGTCACTGTCAGTAATAAGATACAATAATAGCATGACAAGATTTTATTAGTTTTACAATAAAATGTTTAAATACTGTCACTTAAAGTAACATTAGAATAGAGCTGTTGTTGGTGTTTTACTATCAATTCACTAGGATCGACTAATTGGACTTGTTCTCATTGACTCCATTCTTTCCTGCAAACACAAGCTGTTTAAAGATTTAATTCTCATCTTAACATCTTTGGTAGGAGGTTTCTAATCAGTTTGAGCTGGGGAGGGTAAGGATCTTAAGCAGAGTTGTAGGTACTCACTGTGTGATGTACTGAAAATAAAGTGTGTTTTCTGCTACCTTACTCCATTGATTTGGACAAAATTAAGTGAGTATTTTCTTCTTGCAAACTGACAGTATGCTTTTTGAAACATGAAATTGTCATCTGGTCAAACCTCAGCCATTCCGTGATTCTCACCACCACCTCCAGGTTCGTAATTGTTGTGGGCTGCTGTTCTGTTTAAACTCCTGGACAAAGCATCAGGTAAAACCAGTGCTCTATATTAGTACCTAACACCTGGAAACATGCATGTGCTTTTTGTTTTTAAAGGATGGATTTGTATGCTGGTTGTTACCTCATTTAGCATTCTTGTCTGATCTATACCAACTTGCTCCAATAAAGTGCTGTGACATTTCCCTGACCTTAGGGCTCATGGAACATCCAGGAGGGAGTTTGAGAGTGGAGAGCTCAGAGGCACCAAAACCTTTATGAACAGTTAGAGTCTGGTTTTGGAAACGTAACAGGTACCATCCGTTTTGGCAATGAAGGGTGCTTTGGTGCCTCCTGTTGTTCTCTTGTGCAGGCATTTAGCCCCTCTCATCTTGGCTTCCTGTGTCTCCTGGGGCAGTAAATGAGCTCTTGTGGGTAACACTGAGAACTCAGAAGTCTCTTGCTATTTTTTGTGGATTTTGGGAAATTTTTGAGTGGCAGGCAGGAGAGCAGAGCACTTCCTGTGGGGGAAGGAGCAGTCCCAGGGCCACTGGTGCCATAACACACCGAGATGCTGGCAGAGCTCTACTGCAGTGTATGTTCCATGTGCCTGGCTAGGACTTACGGGGTCCATGTGAAGATGCCATGCCTCTACAAGGATTGTAGGTAAAACACCTTGACAGACTACAACCTGAGATTAGAAAACAGTGGGAGAAAAAGGCCAGGAGGCACCTTTAATTCCCCACACTGAACCCTACCTCTTGTTAAACTGCTGCACATCCCTAACTGGCCCCAGTATTTGCGCTCAAAGGTGAGATGAGCTTACATGGGGCACAGCTCTGGCTGCAGTGACGGGCTATGGGCCAAGTCTGGGAGCCTGAAGGGGAGCAGATAAAAGGAGTGTGTTCTGCTGCGACCTGAATGCGTGCCAAGCGTAAAATCTTCACAGCTTATAGCTAAGTGTTTTGGCTCGATCTGCAAGGTGTTCTTGAAATGTGTTAGTGTCTTTCCCTGGGGGTGTCTGTGCCCAAACATTACTCTCATGGAGAGTGCTGCCAGTCTTTCAATAGAGCACTTGCTGTGGACTCCTGTGTAATAAATATGGACCAGGACAGAGAAGCAGTAAATTTTCCTTCTGAATAAGCATGTGCTCCCTGCCTCTTTTGGAAGCACACTTAAGGCTACTATAAAATGCATAAACCTATTAAACATCACCTTGCTGGATAGATTTGGTGGTTGTTTTTTTCCAGATTGTGTTCTGGGCCCCTCTGAGCTCTTGTTCTATAAATCAGTGGTAATGAGTTGTGTTACTGTCAGGAGTATCGGTTTGCAGTTTGGCAGCCGCTGTGGTCTAACGAATGGTCCCAGTGTGGTAAAAGCAGTTGAAGAGGGCAGAGGATACGCTTGAACAGAAGTTTTACCAGCAGCATCCATCAGCAATTTCATCTCTCTTTCTTATCCCCTTATTACTTGTTTTGATGCTTTGCTCATGTTGAATTTTGAGGCGTTTGGTTGGAAAGCTTTTGCAAATCACTGGGAGCTCTAATACACGTTGGTCAACGGTTTGCGCTGCCTCTAATTGCTTTGTCTCTTTGCTACTCCAGGAAATTTTGGGTGATTATGCTTTAAAATAACAAAACTTTTGCCAGACTTATTTGCCTGCGTGGTAGGTAGCAAAATCTCTTCTATTTACAGTTGAGAGAGTATGGCTGTACTTTGCTCAGGTGGGGAGGAATGATTGAACTTTCGATGCGAGCCACATAACTGCCTTACATGTGTGTGGAGTTCCACTGGGGAAGTGTTCAGGTCCAAAAAACACCCGGTGGGATTGAGGGAATTAAAGTTATGGAGTCAGGGTTTCCTGCACTTGTGCTTAATTTGCTCCCATGCAGACTCTAGTTTCTCTGCAGCAGCAACAGTAGTGATGGCTGTGTGGTGTAAGGCGGGAAATGAAATGAATTTTTACATTTGAGTGGTCCTGAGGAAGGGCATAGGATAAGGAAAGGTAGCTTAAATGAACTGTAACATCACACGTTTGGAAACGCGATAAGGACTATAGTTTATCAGTCAACCTTTCTCTGAAATTAAGCAAAACCATCCAATATAAAAGCAATTATTTCTGTACCCAGGAGCCTGACCATCATTTTTCAGCTTCACAGGGTCCTCCAAGTAACCACAGCTAATGACATACCTGCAAACCAAGGGCTGTTCCTTTCAGCAAAAGTGGGATGAATTCAAAGTGTCATTAGGAGAGGAGCACTTCCTTCCTTTGGAGAGAGGTGTATTTATTTTTTATTTTCCTGTCTTGAGGAAACGAAAAGGAAATTATTTCACTTTTGTGTACAGGATTTTAAATGGCAATTCTGTGATGTAATGGGAAAGCTTTCTGCTGGGATTCAGTGTTTCTGGCTCAAGGCTCTTGTGTGAAAAATAGTGCTTTTCCCTGTCAGACCTCTCTTGGCCATGACTTGAGTTCTTCTGAAACATTACATGGGACCTGTCTTAATCACAGGGATGGTGTGTACTGGGGGGTGTGGAATTGAGCTTTTAGTCATGCTGTGCTGTGTCTTATTTATCAACTGCAATGTGAAACAGAAAGTTAAGTTAAAGCAGACTTAAGCTGGGAATCAAAACATGGGCTGAGCCAGTTCCTGGGAGTTTTATGTTTATGCTTTCAGTGGGCAGATTCAATACATGTATTTCAGATGTCACTATTGTCTTAACAATTGCCACCAGCACAGCGACATCTGGGCAACACCAATACATCTGTGTGCAAAAAGACAGCGTGTGCAGGGTAAAGCTTGCCCATGAATTCAGTTTAGTCTTTAGTGACCTGTTAGTGGATGCAGTTTTATTACCAGATTTGTTTTCTGAGAATTAAGTGACGCTTGGGACATGTCAATTTAGTCAGCTGAGACTTTTTGCTAATGATGTGCTTTAGTGGAGCAGTATGGTCTAATGGGGGACAGAAGTGACAGGTAATTATGTGTAGAAAACATGGGGGTTTGGCTATTTGAAATACATGTAAACAAAAAAATCCCAACTCCATTTTCTAGGCTGTAACATCTGTAAATTCAGGGCTGCTGCAATAAGCAAGAGATTAAAGCAAGTAGGGAGCTTGGAAGGGATTTGGTTTGTGTTTGCAATTGGCTTGTGCCTTGACTCCTTACACTAGGGAGCAGAACATGTAGCCAGCTGGACAAGTGGAAGAATCAACCTCTGAGCTGGGAAGGTGTGCTTTGTAACTCTAGACCAAAGGATGTGATTCAACAAGAGGGTGTGCAGGATGGGAAAGCCACGAGATGCAGCTTGGGTCTGGGCTGTGCTGCAAGAGGTGTTGGAAACGGAGCCTTCCCTCTGGGGAAAGGAGAGCTGCGCACTTACAGCCCTGCCTCGAACCTGCTGGAGTGCTGCAGCCACTGAGTTTCACAGAAGGGTGCTGAGCTCTACTTAAATTTCTGAAAGTCAGAAAGACTCTGTTCGTATTCTGGTAGCTGACAATCAACCATATTGGCCGTATATAATTTAATTGCTAGCATATGGGCCATTTGTCTGACCACAAAAGCTTTTATTCACATGCTTTAAATTTTTAAAGGCTTGTCATCAGCAGAAATATCACACAGCGTGAAGCTTTTTCTCCTTTTGCAGCCACTTAGCTATGAGGCATACCGATAGAGTGGCAAAAGTGTGCCACCATGGATCTAGCTGTAAGCTGGAGTGTTTGGGGTGGGGAATATGTGCTGATGGCTACCCCTGGGTGAGTAATCAGTAAGTGACTATTAGACCCACTTGGCTGGTGGGAGAGAAGGAGCTGTGCATAAGGATGCTGTTATTCTTCGCACGTCTCTGTTGGAGACCCTGGTGTTTTGTATTAGGGTCATGCAGTGCACACAAGTCTTCAGACTGCTTATTAAGAATGGTATGTGGCATTATTACAGATAGGAAATAATTATGTCTGTAAGACAATGTCACTTTGTCATCTCTTATTGGCTTCATTTGTGTATAGGAGAAGTGCCACCATGGTGTGGTACATTCTGGTCTGAGTTATTCATAGTGTTCTCCTTTTGTCTGTGTGGATCTTCTGGAGGAGAAGCTTCTGAATATTTTGTGAGACTACGGAAATGTGACTGTGAAAACACTTGAAAGCACTTATGACTTCTTTCCAAATGATTAGATTTCAAATTAACATTGTCTTTAACAGCAAAAGCATGTACTGCCTTGAATTATGAAGAAGGCTCACACCATCAGCATTAGATAACGAAGTGCAGCCCATTCTTCTTTCATCCAAAGCATTTGACATTCATAATTTGGTCCATCAATAACCTTATATTTTCAACTCTTTTATTTGTTTAAAATCTGTCTGGACTGTAGAATAAAGGTTATCTGCTTGAGCTACTAAGCTGTTGCCCTTGGTGAAGGATAAAGATAGATCTTGTTGGTGCTTCATTAACTGCTGTGTGTAAGCTTCCTCTTTCACATGTCTGAGATGTGAAACTGGGAGAGACCTTATGGTCATTAGTTCAGATGCCTACAAGCCAGGAGGGATCTTGTTCTATATAATACTGTCACAGAATTAAATAATTTTCTGCTTCTTTCCTCAAACACTCCAAACCTCACTGACTTGGCGGTTAAAAGCCTTCATAAGGAGCCTTGATCTCTGCACGTCCCTGTGCCAGCACAGGCATGTAAGTGTGGCAATGTCCAAAAGTGGTACAAACTGATCTATCTCACTTAAAGATTCACTGAGAGTGGCATTATAGTGAGTGCCTGCTTTACATCGTGTTCTTCTGTTAAGATAGCTTTCCAGCATGCATATTTTGAACTACCCCTTACTCGATCCTTCAATTGAGGGAAATAGTTGTGGGGCCCAGTTCTGGCAGTATATGAAAGTAGGATGTATCTTCCTGTTCATTAACAGGCTGTCATTTTTTAATGGCTATACAGGCAGCACTTTCAACAATTTATGTATTATTTTTTCCCTAAAAGATAAAGCTATTCTCTCTTGAAATATCATTAGTGGAAGCAGGAGGAGAGTTGTTTATCGGATTAAAAAAAGCTTTGTCATTTCTTTGAGATAACAACTAAAAGCTGCTGGTTGAGCTGTGGCAGAGACCAAATTCTCAGAGCTCATTGCATAATTAATCATGTTATTGGAGGGGGGGGGTGGAGAGAAAACAGAAATGGGAGTTATTTGCCTTCTTTGCATCATCCATCAAAATCCATCGAGGCCTTCTGGGTGTTTATCAACTCTTTTCCAGCTTATGAGTCTTAAGTCTCTTCCTAGCAAGTCTGCTGGATCCAGATGAATTACTCTCCTGTAAGCTGGTGCCTGAGACACCTATGTTACACTTGGTTCCTATGTTAAACGTCACAATGAAGTATTATAATGCATCTTCTGAAGGGATTTTGGGAATTCTTCAAGACTTTTGTTACCAGAGAAGATCACCTTTACTTCAACCTGTCTGTGCAGATATTTAATGTGCTCATTTAAAAAACCTTCTAAAATAGACATTCTCTTATCTCTGTCAGGTCATTTGTTTCTGTACTTATTGGTGATGAGAAGCAACAGCTAGGAACTTGGGGAAGTTCTGTCTTGTTATACTCGTGGCTTCTCTCTGTGAGCTTCTCCCTTAACAATCTCAGGTTCCATTTCATTGTGGTTTTGGGTGCTAATTAACATGGTGAAGATTGTTCCTGTGAGTACACTCTGATCAAAAAAAAGTTCACAGTATCACCAAGGTTGGAAGAGACCTCAAAGATCTTTGAGTCCAACCTGTCACCACAGACCCCATGACTAGACCATGGCACCAAGTGCCACATCCAATCCCCTCTTGAACACCTCCAGGGACAGTGACTCCACCGCCTCCCCGGACAGCCCATTCCAATGGCAAATGACTCGGTGAAGAACTTTCTCCTCACCTCCAGCCTAAACGTCCCCTGGCACAGCTCGAGACTGTGTCCTCTTGTTCTGATGCTGGTTGCTACAGAGAAGAGGCCAACCCCTTCCTGGCTACAACCACCCTTCAGGTAGTTGTAGAGAGCAATGAGGTCACCCCTGAGCCTCCTCTTCTTCAGGCTAAACAACCCCAGCTCCCTCAGCCTCTCCTCATAGGGCTTGTGCTCAAGGCCTCTCCCCAGCCTTGTTGCCCTTCTCTGGACACCTTCAAGTGTCTCAATGTCCTTCTTAAACTGAGGGGCCCAGAACTGGACACAGTACTCAAGGTGTGGCCTAACCAATGCAGAGTACAGGGGCACGATGACCTCCCTGCTCTTGCTGGCCACACTCTTCCTAATGCAGGCCAGGATGCCATTGGCCCTCTTGGCCACCTGGGCACACTGCTGGCTCATGTTCAGGTGGCTGTTGATCAGCACCCCCAGGTCCCTCTCCGTTTGGGAGCTCTCCAGCCGCTCTGACCCCAGCCTGTAGCTCTGCATGGGGTTCTATCAGTTCTATCACTCTAGCAGTTCTATCTGCTGATATCCATGCACAGACTGCCTGAAAGATTGTATCATTTAATTAAAGAAAGATCAAACAAGAGGATTAATGTAATCTATGGGATGGGGACAGGAGACTGGAAAGGGTCAGACAAGAGAGCTAGAGCAGAGCCCGCTTGAATGCCCGGCGAAAAACATGCACAGTTCACTGCCTGCTGAAATTGGTAGATGGAAATCCTTTAATACTTCTGGCAAACAACGAATGGCAAAGTCTTGGTGTCAAATATGAACGTTCTCATTTACATTTAAATAGTGTCGGTTTCCTTACGTGTGCCACACCTAGGACAAAGTAATGCTCTATTATTTCAAATATTACTTGTAATTAAAGTAAATACCACTGTCACCGGCCTTAATCTGCTGCACTCAGGAGGCTGTTCCCAAATATTGATTCCTGGTAAATGACCTTTTTCAGCATTGCAAGATTTTGTTTGGAAAATGTTTTGTTTGAGCCTGAAGGCGTTCACTGATGGTCTGGTTACACTTACTATTAGCCGTCACCATCAGTTCGCTCATGGTTTTACATGAGGATAGGGCGTTCTCCCCCTCAAATATTTAGGGTCTGGGTTGACTTGGGGACCATTTGAGACTTGGGGGCATGTTCTGAGTTGAGGGAGGATTGGCAGGTCTCAAAGCTATATGGTGATGACTTCTTGGGAAGTCAGCCTTGTGCTATTGTTGAAACCCTGTTGTGGGTTTTAGTGCGGTGCAGGGAGCTGAAGCAACCATTCTGGCTGGCAGTGCTAGATGCTAGTTGTCATTTCTCATCTGGGATTCAAAGCTGGGGACTGAACTCATCTTCCAGGGGATTTTCTGTTTACAAAATTGTTGCAGCTTATCAGGTCTGACTTGGAAATAGCTTGCTCATCTACATAATTAAGCTAGAAATAGGAGAGTAAATGAGCCTGCTTTTTTTAACTGCAAGGTTGTTATTTCTTTCTGATGTTCAGGAGGCTTACTGCCCAGTATGTGGGAGATTTTCCTTCCCCTTGGCAAGGGGCTGGTCGTTCACCCTAGGGTTCTGTGGATTCAGGTGCTCTTTGGGATTTGTGTAAATGATCACTTTGAATTGTGGGAGCCTGGGAGTGACAATAACAGTCAGGAAAATCTCACCTGCTCTTGTTTTTTCCCCAGTATTTACTGTGAGGCTGGAAGATAGAGACAGTTGGGACACACAGAGATGGTTTTCTGTTGGCATTTTCACTCCCTCTGACATAAAAATAAATGTCTGGGTTTGCCAGTTGGCCATAGCTCAGCAAGTTTGTGTTGGAGACAACTCTGTACACAGAAGTGTCTAGTTGTAATTCCTACACACCTAGGCTGATTTTATTGATAACCCAGGTAACAGCTTCTGCCATTGAAGCTTGCACTTAGTTTATTGTAGAAGAAGAGTGTTGCTCTAGGTGATTTTTTTTTTCCTATTCAGGCACTCTTTGAGCCAAGATTCTGGCATGGACACTGGAGTACCAAGCCTTGTACCAGGTGTTGGGTACTGCCCTGCAGTGAGCCAAGAGAAGCTGCTATGGGGGATTGGGTTACCAGTCAAAAATGCTTGTTTGCTGCATGTCAGGAACTGCTTATCTTAAAATAAACTTTTGCTTAGTTTTCAGATGAAAGTCAGCCATGCACAACAAGAAACAGCTTAAAGTGCCTTGAAATTCAGAGTCTCTGGTGATGCCAGAGCAGCAGATGGCCTGTTGTCACCACAGATGAAAATTATGTTAATTAATATATTACAAAACTGACTCCGGTTGAACATTTGTTTTTTATATGCATGTGATTATCAGCTTTACTGGAAGATGAATTTTGGAAATATTTGGACTGATTTATTTCTCTGGAATAGCTTTCTGGGGATTTAATACACTGTTTTTGAGGCTGTGACTATAAATGGATTGTAAGTCACTCGGTTGATGGGGGCACAGTTAAAGAGCTTGAGGTAAATTAATTTAAAGACTTTGTAAAGATATTGCAGAATTGGTGTAACCTTGTGTTGAGTGTGCACTCTTATTTGCTGCCTCACATGGGCACCTCAGAGATGACTACACCATGGCCCTGTCCCAATGAGAGGCTATTTGCAATATTTGTAGTAGCTAATTAATGGAAAGATGGATTGAGGGAATTATTTCTTATTCATGAGCTAAGCCCTTGTCTGCATCTTCCTCCTCCTCCCCACCCCCCAAGGGAAGCCTCCTTGCAGGGGGCTTTTGCCCACCACATAGGTTTCCTCATGACAGATACTAAATGGCTTTAAGATGTTTCCTTGGCAGGTTTCACAAGCTAGAGCCAGCCCACAGTTTTGCTCTTGAAAAATTAACTTCTGCAAGGCCTGGTACAATCAATATTTCATTTCTGTTCTTCCAAATTGCTGAAAGGCTTTTGGAAAAATCTTCCATGCTGCCACTTGGAGGCTTTTGTATGCAACCCAGAAAGCTTTGCTTTTCTTGCCCATAGGAGAGTGTTTTCTTAGGCTAAAGGCTGGTTTTGACAATAGCCAGCACAGATGCTTCAGAAGGTGTAAATCCTCCCCAGCCTGCAGATGCAGATAATCTGTCCCCTACTGTTAGCCACATCCTGATCTCTAACAGATAAAGACTGGTTTAATCCCCAAAGCATGAGCTTTAATATCCTTTACAAAAGCCTCCTCCTAATTCATAAGGCCCTCGCATGGTTTTCCCCCCTGCTGTGAAGTCACTGCTGGGTGGCTGAGAGCCGTTTGGGGGCTGTCTGAAAAGGTGTTTGCTGGAAGATGCCAAAGGCTAGTCACAAAACTAGCAGTTTCCTCTCTGCAAATAGCAGAAGCTGATGACTTCTATTTCTTACTTAAAGATTCTATTTCTTTTTTTTTAATTATTTTTTATTTTTCCTGCCCTTTCTTGATTTGCCAACTTTCACTTCCTTATGAAAAGAGTTGGTTTCTGGCCCTTGCTCAGATAGTCTTTAGTCCTGTGTGGTCTGCTGCAGCCCTGTTCCTTCATCTCCCTCCTGCAGGAAGTTTTTCTTGTGCAACGGAGAGTGCTGTGGCACCAGCAGGTTAACCAGGGAACGCGCTGCGCGCTGCCTGCTTTCCTGACCAAACCAACCCTGGCTGGCTGGGAGCCCTTTCCCATCTTGAAAGGCCCAGCTTTGCCTTACTGCAAGCTGGTGCTGGCTGGTGTTGGCAGAAAGCCCTGAGAGCTCTCAGCTGGGCAGGGAAGCCTGGCTGCTTTCCCCACAGTGATTCATTTCACACCGCAACCTGGTGAGGAGGGCTTTGCTGCGGTATCTCTGCCGTGTGCTGGCGAACGGAGTGGCTGAAGCGGGGTTCAGCAGGCTCTGCTGTGATGTAAGAAGTGAAGCACATGTAGCCATCGCTGTCGGCTGAAGGACAGTTTTGCTGCCAGTGTACTGCAGTGCTGCTTTTAGCCCAGAAAAACGTCTTGGATGAGTTCTGTGAAGACAGCGTTGTTCAGTACAGAGCTTTGTGCCCTTTCTAGCTCTCTCAGCCTCTTCCAAAAGTCTGAGCAAATCCGACTTTGTTTCTTGCCCATGAAGTCAGGTGTGATGCTTTTCCACCCAACTGTTCATTCCCTGAGAAGTAGCAATGACTTGGGGCATCTCTGTGGGCTGAACTCAAGTGTAAGCACAAGGCTGTCTTGAATGCTTGCAAAGTGTTTGAGTGTTGCAAAGTGTATGGAGGCTACAGCAAAATATTTTGCTTTTATTTATATTAGGCATTGTAAGGGAGAGATCTTCCTGAGAATGTAAACCCACAACTTTTAGAGAGCTGCAAAATACACTGCAAGCACTTGTAGAACCGCCCAGAGGGAGTAATGAACTTGTGTTGAAGGTTGAGAGGTTTAGGTTTGTTTTTTTTTCCCCTGTTCTTTTCAGGGAAACATGTTTGTTTTGAGTAAATTACAAAGGACTCTGGGCACGTGTGAAGAGAGAGTTTTAATTGCTTTGTATCAAGTGTTACTTTTCTTCACAGTCTCACAGTTAACCTGCTCCCCATGGTTTTCCACTGTATGTTTTGCTCTTGGTACAAATTGATTGTGCCTCTGCCTTTTGTGTCGGGAAAAGAGAAGAAATGCACTCCCAGCACCCTTGGTGTGCTAGGAATCTCTTCTTTCCAGGATCTGTGAATCCAAGTGGTGCTCTGGGATTATTTAAGGGCTGAGCATTTTGGTATTGTTCTGCCACTCCTTCCCCACCCCCAACCATTCTCTTGCCCCTCCAGTCTTTATTTTTCCTAGCATTTACATTACAGCTCATATTAGGGATGGACAGGATTATGTAGGTGCAAGTGACTCAGTGCTAAACCTTGTTATGATCAGGGATGGAGAGGGAATTAAAAATCCTCTGCTGCTTTGAACTGAAAATGTGAATGCCTGAACTAAACTAGTGATTCATTACATGTGAAGGAAAGTTTGGACAGGAACTTGTTTACCTAATTTGAAATAGTCTTTGAATTGGTCTGTGACAGTCTTTATATGAAAACTCTAGAGTTTTATGTTGCTGCCAGTGTCTAATCTGTGCATAATGGCAGTTTGAGTTAGTGAAGAGTTAGGAAATGTGTGTAGTTTGCACAGCTTCTAGTGCCATAAATAGATTTATTTCATACTTAGGCACTCACTCGCTTTTAAACCTTGACACAGAGCAGCACATAAGCCTGTGTATAAGCAGTTTCACTGCTTTCTGCAGGCTGTGCAATGCATGGCTCTGCCAGGGCTCCTGCAGCAAAAACCACAGTAAAATCCCAATAGAGAACGATGGATCTCTATGCAGCTGTGCCACCTGCAGCTGCAGGGCCAGGCTCTGCACCACCTGTTGTGCCATCTCGTGCTCACAACCTTTCTGCAGTGCTGGGTCCCCTTGCTCTAAGTGCAGAGGTGTGGGAAATAGTTGCATTAGATACTGGTGTCTCTAGGTTTTTCCATGTGCTGCTGAACTGCTAAGGCTTGCCTTTGTCACTTTCTGCAGATATGTAGTGGGTTGTTGGTAGTTGTGCTTCCTGGGCAGGGTGAATTATGGATGGACACAAGCTGGTGGGGATGCAGAGCATGGCATGCAAGCATGTCCTCAAAAGAATCCATGGTTTGCTTGCATGGGGTGTCTTCAGACACATTGAGGGAGACAGATATCACTGGAGAGAGGAGAACAAATCTTATGGTCTGAAAGCAGACAGAGTGCATAGGAGGAGAAAGAAATGACAGCTAGAGGACTTTTAAGAGTCAGAGAGGAAAGATTTTAGAGTATGCCTTCAAGCACTGAGAGCAGCTTCCAATGCCAAGAGGCTGCTCAAGATGTGTAAAAAGGCAAAACATGGGTAAGGGTTTGCAGCAACATTCAAGTCAGTCAACCAAAGATTTGCAGCCACAACCAACAGTTAATAACAGATGGTTTAATACCAGAACTGGAGGATGAAACCAAAGGCCTGCTGATATTTGCACCATGTTTGCAAACTACTCTGGCGTGGTAGTTCAGGTAGTTCAGGGTTCAGTTTCAACTAAAACATCCAGCCTACTCTTTGGTTTCACTCTGCAGGTGGTGACAACCTGTGTTGGCCACTCGAGAGAGGGCAGAGGGATTCCTGACAACCCTTGCACAATGACACACTCCTCACAGCAGTGTTACACAATATCACTTATTTGTGTGGATCCTGGACATCATCCTTTAGTCCAACCTAAAAATGCCTGGGGTCATAGACTGTCTCACCTTAGGGTAAGGTTTAATTTATCTTGTCCATTTCTTGGTTCCGATTGGTGGCCTTGTTTATTTAATTTTATACCCCTTCATTTCACAAAGGGATCTCAGGTCTGTCTCTGCTTTGTCCCCTTGGATAAGTAGTGAAAAAGATGTGCTGAGGGTGTGTACAGATGCACCCCCTCCTCCTCTGTACTTTTGTGGCTAGCAGGGTACTTAAAAGCTGAAAAGTAAGTGATGTAATCCTGCTGCAGAGAATGTCTGTAGCCAGAGCTGCCTTTGTCTTCTCTTTTTGTTTTTTTTTTTTTTTTTTTTTTTTTTCTTTGCTTTATAGGTATTGTTCTTCAGTTTTGCTCAACTATGTCTTAACACAGAACATGTCCATACAAGGATCCTCAGGAAAGTTGAATTAAATTAACTGAAGGTGTGAATTTAAAAAGGATTGTTTAAACCTCATTAAGCCTCTGTGTTTGCACGCTTTTCAAAATTAAAGTTGCTTTAATTTGATTTCAGTTCACTTCACTTCCTAAGTGGAGCAATCTCAATTTAATTAAGCCAAATTAATTGAGCAAATGTCCAAAGAGAGATTTAATGTCAGGTAGAAAAGGAGCATTCAAGGAAAATGAGTAACAGGACAGTTGAGCTTACTCAAAACTAATAAACCCAGAAACTCTTTCAGATCTGAGATGTTGCAAGAATTAGATGTGATCTGTGGCAAACACTGTAATTGTTATCTTGTTAAGGATACTGTCATCAAGTGAAAACCATTTCTTTTGACTCATATGAGCAAGCTCACATCACTCCTTCAGTTCTGGGCACCTGCCCAATATTGTGAAAGGAGAAAGCCAGGTGTATTGAATGACTTAAATAATTGAATGACTTCATTCCTTTAGGAACCAGAGTAGATTCATAGCGAATAATAACCTCCTTGGTTTTGTTTTGTTTTACCTCGGTGCCTTCTCCATCTCTTTCTTTCACAATATTTTTTTTTTGGAGTGTTTTATTTCTTCATGAGGGGAAAAAAATAGATGGGGAGAAAGAGAGATGAATACACATGGAGGCTGAGGGAGCTGGGGTTGCTTAGCCTGGCGAAGAGGAGGCTCAGGGGAGACCTTACTGCTATCTGTAACTACCTGAAGGGAGGTTGTGGCCAGGTGGGGGCTGGTCTCTTCTCCCAGGCAACCAGCACCAGAACAAGAGGACACAGTCTCAAGCTGCACCAGGGGAGGTTTAGGCTGGATGTTAGGAAGAAGTTCTTCATAGAAAGAGTGATTGGCCATTGGAATGTGCTGCCCAGGGAGGTGGTGGAGTCACCATCCCTGGAGGTGTTTAGGAAGAGACTGGATGGGGCGCTTGGTGCCATGGTTTAGTTGATTAGATAGTGTTGGGTGATAGGTCAGACTCGATCTCAAAGGTGTCTTCCAACTTGGTTAATTCTGTTCTATTCTTTCCTCTGTATGAGATGCTTGGCCAAATCTCATTTCTGTGTTGTACCCAAAGAAACTAGTGTCTGGTCCTCATCTCTCACTTCTGCAGAGGGTTCAGCAGTAGCAGCAGCAAGGGAAGTGGAGAGGTGTCATTCATGACAGCAGGAGAGTGAAACATGTAAAGGTGGGAGGTTGTGTGCTGTTGGAAATGCCTGGTGTGACCTTGAGTCTGATTGTTATCATCAGAAAAAAATGGCAGTTAATGAGGGAGCTTTTCTGCTGTGGAAACAGGAGTTGAGCAGCATGAAACATCAAGGTGATTCATACAACCTAGGATTTACAGTACCTGTAAACTTGAGCTTTACAGTACCGAGACCTCTTGCCTCTTTGGAGAGCGTGAAACAGGCACGTTAGCTCTGCTCACGCTTGTACTCCCATTGTTAGATAAGCAACTCCAAGGGTATGGATGAGTTGCTCTGTAAGTACTTTCCAGTTTCTTTTGTGTTGGAACAAATATTTAGTAAACTGGAGCTCATCCTGGGATGAGCTATGCTGGCAGTTCATTTATGTTTTATCCTCTTATGTTATATTTTTAATGGTGGAAACAAGCTTATGTGGGCTCCTGCTCTGGGCTTCCCTTTTGCTTCCAAGCATGCATTTGGAAAGGGGAAACAGGTAATTTTATTTGGTGTGAGGATTTTGGGTTCTTCCCCATCTGTTTTTTGATTGTGTGTTTGTTGTTTTGTTTGTTTGCTTGTTTTCTTTTTTAATGGGCCAACATGCAAAGGGCTTTGCTAAAGGTAGCAGAAGTTACATCTTCCTCCACCCCAGAGATATTTAGGAGCAGAATACCTCCTTCAATCATCTTGCAGTCATAAATACACCAAGCTCTGCCTAATGGCAATGTCATAGCAGTGCAGCTTAGAAATACAAACTAAATGGTCATAGGTAGAAAATGTACATTCTCACTGTTTCAGTGTTTATGTATTAGTAATGCAGAATATCAAAGCATTTGCATTTGAAGCAGGCTGTTTTTACTTTTTCCAGAACAGTTAAATCCAAAATCAAGGTTTTGGACATCTCTTGGGCATGCTGTGCAAGAAGTACAGATTTGGTTTTGCATATCTTTGAGCTGTCAGCTGTGTAAAGAAAGGGAAAAAGGGACACAGTTAACAAATATGTCTGTCTAGGAGATGATGTATGCTGAATTCAGAGAGTGTTTAAACAGAGAGTTAACAAGAAAGCAAATATAATAAAAGAGCTTTAGCTTATTCCCCCAAAATGTTTTTGATGGAAAAGAGTAAGGAGCAGGTAAGCCTGTTGGTTTCTTGAGCAGCAATAAATTACATGATGTATTTAAAGCTTAGAAAAAGAATTTATGATTAGAGACAGGTATTTAGACTGACCTGTGTTAATAAGGCAGAGGTATAGCTTACATAAGTAATTTATGCTTATATTTTATTCAGGCAACTTATTGCTGTGAAGAAGTGGATAATATTGGTCCTTAGGCACCATTTAAAACTAAAGCAATAGCTAATGAAGGTTAGTAAGAAAGTAATAATAAATTCTGTTACGTTTGATTAGTGCATCATTAACAAAGGTCAAAGAACTTGGAGAGCTGTCAAGGCAACTATTTGGATTTGATGCTGACTTCTAACAGACACAAATCCTATTTCACACTTTGATGTGGAAGCAGCTATATTTTATGATCAGTCAGAGCCAGCAACCTTCTGTGCCTGAGTCACAGGACTCAAGTTTTACAGGTTGAACAGGCAGACGTAAATGCGAACTTCCTCCCCTGTATGTGGTTCGGTTGATTGGTGGTGAACAGCTTTCAAAAGGAGGTGCTCTTTGGCAGCTAGTCTCTGATCTTGGGCTTTTCTGGCTTCGTTAGTAGTCAAATGAAATGACTGGAACAATGAAGGAAGTACCTGTTCTTACCAGCACTGTTGCTGCCTTTATCTGCAGTATGTTTTCCTTTCTGAAGGATGATTCCACCTTGTGCTGGAGTCCCGAGGCTCTGAGGAGAGGCAACATGGTGTTGTGCGAGGTTTGCATTAAACATCAGTGAAACATTTGTAGGATCAGTTGGGAATATTTAAAAGAAAATATCCAAAGTCAACCCTTGCTTCCCACACCTATTTTATTCTCATTTTAAATATTCCCTCAAGGTACCCCATGAATTTTTAAGATTTCTTACAGAAAGCTCTGAGTTGATGGGGTCTGCTCTCTAGATTTTTCACTGCAAAGCAAAACTGTCCTTGTCTCTCTCTTCTTGAGTTACTCCCAACTGTGTAATTGGCTCGATTAAATCATTTATTGTCTGAGGCTGAAGAGGTCATGCTGGATGGAGCAGCAGCCTGAATTCTGATGTGCAGGGAGAAAGTGAAGTTGTTCTTCAGATGAAGAAAGCACCTTCAGGAGGAGAGACTTCTCTTGGTAGTTAACTAATGGGTTTATCTAAAGGGATTCAGCTTGTAGGTAGTCTGATATTTGTGTTTTTGATATGTCTAGCACATGGCTTCATTCGTTGAGATGACACTGGAGGTGCATCAGAAGATACTGGTTTTAGTCCTCGGGGCTTTTTTTCCTTCTCTTTTCTTGTTTCACTTCACAGTTAAAGCTCCAATTAAAGGCTAATCCTGAGTGAGGCAGGTGTGGTACTAAACTCTCCTTTCAGAGTCATTGTTGTAGGGTTTTAATGAACATTAAGGGAAAAAAAAAAGGCAAAAAGACTTCAAGCTCTTTCATTAGACCATTAGGCATCGTGAAAGTCTTGTCAACGACTCTGACAAAAACTTCGATGGGACATTAAGATGGTATTTTTCCTAGATAATAAATATCTCCCAGGGCTAGCTATAAACATTATTTTAGTGATGTTCCTGAACTTCATGCAAATTGTGCTTACTGTTGTCTCAAAAACCTCTCAGGGAGAGAGGAGACCTGTGAAGGGGCTTATCCCTGACATATGTATAGCTAGGAGGAAGAACACGAAGTTAAGACCTGTCTGTTCTTGCCTTGGTTATCTCTGTTTGTTCTCATTGTCTTGTCTTTCAATAGGGTGGGGTCACCATCGCTGGAAGTGTTTAAAAAGAGACTGGACGAGGCACTTAGTGCCATGGTTTAATTGATTAGGTGGTGTTGGGTGATAGGTTGGACTCGATGATCTCAGAGGTCTTTTCCAACCTGGTTAATTCTGTATTGTATTCATTACTGACCCTTAAGAGATGTGGCATTTGTCAGAATCTTGAGTGTTACTATCAACCATCTTAAAGAGTTTGCTGATATTAATGCAAAACCTGCTCTGTTGTACTTGGCTTATGCCATTTTTCAGGCTTTTGCTCTGTTTCAATTCATGGCAGGCAGACTAAGCTGCTAGGCAGAGACAAGAGGCTCATGCTATGCTTTAGTATCTTGAAAAACAAATCTGGGTGCCTTTTAAAATTTTGATTTAAAAGATGAAGAATGGGAACTGTATTTAGTAGCTGTGTAAATTGGTTTCCCTTATTCTGGTAGATACTTTTAGCAGGGAGAGGTTGAGGTACTCTCAGGAACACAGGACAGCAGAATGTTATGCTCCTGTAGAACCTAAATAAAAAGGGGGGAGATTTGGGTAAGTTAGAAGGAGGAGGCAGAGACACGGCAATGGGGGGTGAGATGCCTGAGGCTTCACAGCTGATCACTAGCAGACCTGTTCCAGCTCTCCTGAGACCTGTTTCCTTTGAGCTAGATTTCTGTGCTTTAATACTCCAGCTGCTACAGGATCACAGTTTGCTGGAGGGTGATGTGTACGTTGACACTGAGCTGGGGGCTGCTAGTGACAATACATGTTGCCACCTTTTCTGCTTATGACGGTGCAAAGGAAAATGGCTTGTGAATAACTGCCTTACATTTGACCTTGCTTTCTACAGTTGTGTTCATGGGGGTCTTGATGCCTAAGGAGGGCGTATATGTGCATGTGAGGAGAAAGTTCTTCACAGAAAGAGTGATTGGCCATTGGAACGTGCTGCCCAGGGAGATGGTGGAGTCACTCTTCCTGGAGATGTTCAAAAAGGGATTGGATGTAGCACTTGAAGCCATGGTTTAGTAGTCATGAGGTGCTGGGTGACAGGTTGGACTTGATGATCTTTGAGGTCTTTTCCAACCTTATTGATTCTATGATCTTTGTATTAGTGAGGCTGAGGTTGGGTTGGAGACTGTGTGAAGATGTCCAGAGCCTGGGTACCACCCAGCTCCTGGGAAGCTGAGCTGGCAGAACAGAATGGGAAGTACAAGTGTTTTTTCTGGGACTGCTTGACCTTCAGCTGAGCTCTGGCTGAAGCTCAGTAACGTGCTGCTGCTTTCCCATGCTGCGCCAATATTTTAATGAGAAACACTTCAGGAAATACGAAGGAAATAGTTGCAATATTTGTGTCTGCTCTAACAGGGCATAATCTGCATTTTGCAAATTCCATAGTTTAGCAAGACAAGAAGAGAAAAGTTTTCTCATCCTCAGTTCTGAACTGTGGTATGGCTCAAGAGTGAGCTGCTATAAAAATTAACAGACAAATGTTAATATTTAGCGCAAATAACCTTTCTTCTTTTTTTTCCTTCTTTCCCCCCAACACACTTACTACTTCTTCGTGTAAACTAATTGGCAATAAAGCCTTAAACAAGTACAGTGCTGAAGTAACAGTTGTCTTTACATATATTATTGTAATTAAAAAGCTTTTCCTTATGGTCTTTCTAATCTAAATCCTTACACAATAGGGTCTTCCTACCACAAGCATTTTCAGAGGTTTCATTAGTTCTCAGTATACCAGTGTTTATCCCTTTCTGTGCTCTCTCCTGAAAACTTAGAGGCTGTTAACATTGTCAATTGCATTTCAGTGCTGTCTGTGCTAATTAGGTTTTTTTTTCCCCAGGCTTGGTTTGTGCCTTGGAGATGCGCTGCAGAAAAAAGCAACTAGATAAAGCAAGCTATTACATCACTAATGAATCCATGTAGCTCCACGGAAAGGTGGCCTAAGCTGATGGCAGCAGGCTATGGGGCGTGTGGGGAAGAGGTTTGGGCCTGACAGTCCATGAAGGGCCGACCTCACCCAAGTGAGACATGACCTCTGCCTCACTTCTTTGATTGTAAAACCAAATTAGGACAACCCTGTTAGCAAATAAGGGTGCTGCAAGGAGTCTTTTGTTATCCTTTTCATGAAATGCTTTGTTGACTTTCTCTAAGAGGTGGATGGAAATGTCACTGTGGAAATTGTAAGCTCTTTGTCTTAAAAATGTAGCAGTAGTTGAATAAGAGGTAAGGACCTCTCATTCTACTGCTTCTTTGAATGACTGCTCAGAAAGTTGCCTCTCTTTGTCCTGTAAATACACAGCCCTGTCCTGCTCTCTTGTTCTCTAAAGTTTGATTGAAATGTAGGGAAACAGTCAAGAGAAAAGGAAATGTTGTTTAGGTGCCCCTGGCTGGCCTGAAGTTCAGGATGAGCGCGCATCAGTGGGCTGCAATTCAGAGCTCTTTAGAGAGCTGTGACCGGAGCATACAGTGAGCAAGCTGCAGTCAGGCCTTCTGCTTATGGCAGTTTTAGGTAAAGGAGAGGATGGAAAGCATTGGAGAGCTCTCTGCCCTGGTGCAGGGTTAGACCATGTGCCAAAACTTGAAGTTCTTTTGGTTAAGAGCAGTGCAGTTGACCCTTGATTGCACTGGTTTTCCTTTTGTTTAAGGGAAGATGGTGGTATCAGTTTTGTTATTTATTAAAACATTTAATCTCAAGGACTGCTGTGATTCTTGGTGCTTTTAAGATGCACATAGATGAGGCAATGAAGAATGTGATTCCCTTAGGCATAAAATAGTGGTCAGATACCAGCTGCCGTAATGGGGTCATTTACAAGAAACTGAATCAAATAGTACAAAAGGGACAGGTGTGTTTTCTTTCCCCCTTTTTTAATACTCTGACTGTCAATCAGTCAAAAATAGGATTCAGCTGTAGCCAGCATTTCTCTCACATCGTTGATGGAGTTTCAAGTGGAAGATGCATTCCCTGTAGCAGCCTGGCATTTTGCAGTACCAGTGGCAAGACCTGAGACTTTTCTGGCAGCAGAGGACTTACACTGCTTACCTCCAAGCTAAGCTCCCCAGAGTACAAGCAAGCTTTAAATCTGCCACAGTTCTTTGCTCTACCACTGGGATTGCACAGCCAAAGCAATACTATCTTATCTCTTTTATGTAGTATTGGCATAACCTGCTGGGGTTTGTTGTATGTTTAAGTTTACACATAGTAGCTCTTAGCTGATAGTTCCCATAATAAGACTTTCAAGAGCATTAACCCTTGGAATGGGTAGCTACTTGGGCTCTAAATCATGCACAGGACTGTCAGAGGGAGAGAGAAATGCTTAATCAGAAGCTGTTTGGATATAAACATGGTGCTTTTGGCAGAAGTCCTGCTGAACACACTGCATCCAGGACACACAGCTTTGTTGCAGTCTTCTATTGCTTTTTCTTTTCAATTGACATTAAACACAATAATTAAAGCAACAGAGATTAACATGTCAAGCCAAGCTTTTGATTTGTCCTCCTTTATTATTTTGTTTCTTTCTTTCTTTCTCCGTGAGCTACTCAGTTTTTCCTTAATTCAGCAGATCATGTCTTCTAAGGAAGGTTGGTTGAGCAGTGTGCTGGTGGCAGAGGGAGGAAGAAAAATCTTGCTCTCTGCCTGGAACTTCTTCACATAAATACTTCATTGTACATCAATGAAAGAAAATTATTGCTGTAAGCAGCCTTTCTTCCGGCAATAAGCTTGACATCTCAGGCGTTTTGAGGGCATTAAGAAGGGAGATTTATTTCCAAGTGACCATCCAGAGTGTTCAAAAGGATTTTGATTTTCTTATAATTAGTTTTTCCTGTTTATATGTTTTACTGTCTTTATCTTCTTTGCTTGAGCAAAGGCAGCTTTTCATTTTCACATACTTGCATTTCTCTTTGATTCCCACCCCCCTTTCCCCCCCCCCTCGCATGACACAGTAAATGCATCTGGTCAGTAATATAATTCTTCTATGGGATTTCTGCCCAAAATGCTCGTTGTGGTGTAATTCAGTGGTAGTAGATTCCCAGTGAAGTGTTTCATCACAACAGCATTTTTATATAAGGAAAAATAAAGCTATTGGTCTGTTCCAGAGGAAAAGAATACATTTAGGGCTGTAGCCCCCCACCTCTATATCCTGCAGAAGGGACTTGGAAAGACTGCAGTGAAAGGAGCCATAGCTCAGGAGGTGTTTTTTTTTCCCCCTTCTTTGAGAGTAGATCTTCGCCTGTGAGTGAGCAATTAGCAATCCTGAAACAGCTCTTTGGTACTGTGAGAGGAAGCATTTTCATTGCATAGCACAAAACCGGGCTGCTGCACTTGAAGGGTGCCAGGTGGCAGCCACACTCCCTTTACAGAGCAGATGTGCTGGTGAGATGTTTCTGCTGTCTCATGCATGAGAAGGGCTGTGATGTGGTGGGAAGAGAGCTAGAGAAGAAGACAAGGTAAAACCTTTTTCAGGTGGTAGTTGGCTGTATGCCAGAACATCAAGTAGTCCAGTTTTGTTGTTCTTCCAATTTACCTGCTTAAGTCAGTGGTGAGAGAAGAACTTTTGAAGCTGTTGGTAAGCTTTGTTTGCCCTGCAAGGGTTTCCATGGGAAGGAGCAAGCATGCCCATGGCTGGTAAGCTGGCATGTACTCCTGTTGCATTCCTTTTTTGAGTATGAAATAGCTGGTGGGGAGCAAAGCTTTGAACTCTCTCAACGAACAGTGCAGAGCTGGCAGCTACCACCTCCTGCCTTGTGATGTCTGTGTGGCTTATTACATTCCTGCTTTGCTTGGCCAGTCTCACCTGCATGGGCACAGGCCATAACTAGCTCCTGATGGATGTCCAGCTACTAGGCAGTGTTTGAGGGGCTGCTGTAAACAGGAGTGGAGAAGGCTGGAGTTTTGGCACGCACCATGTTTGCTGGAAGGAAGCACCTGGGTGCCTCTCTCCTGCAGCTCTGTGCAGCCTTGGTGTATTATGCAGCATAAAATGGGAGCCCTCCTTTGGCAGCCTTCTCTGAGAAAATCATTGTGCTTGTCTGCTGAGTCCTGGGTAGCGATACGTTAGACTTAATCCATTAGGCTTCCAGGGAATGAGCTGTAGCAGGGATTCACATCTTACATTTTTTTAATGGCATGCAGCAGGTAGAGTTAAAACAAACCAGCCTCTCTAACTTGCGTCATGGTGCTTTATTATCTGCAAACCACGCTCTCTTGCTTCGCTGGAAGCCAGAGCTTTTGCCAGCCTGGCTCTCGTGCCTCTCTGGGATTTAGTTTCCACTGACAAAGGCTGACTGCTGCTATGCAGACAGAAAACCACAAAACTTTGATTTTAGTTGGCAGTCGTGCTTGGACCACTGTAAAAGAGAAAATGTATTTGGGCTGTGTCTGCCCATAATTCAACCACCCCTCCACACTTTGACTTCTGAGAAGTGATCAAGGCAAATGCTCCGCTCTAGATTAGCGTTTAATACAGCTTTGAGATGGACCATTCCCCTCTGCAGTGAATCAAGGGTAGCTTTGGGATGGTATATGATCCTGAATATGTTCCCAGTGCAGCCAAGTTGTTACTGTTATGGAGATTAAATTGCTGGTCTTTAAAGTTTAGCTAGTTTGGGAGCTGATCAGCATCTCACTATAGTGCTTATTGCAGGCAGTATCACCCTCTTGCTTGGGGAGGTTGGTGGCTCCTTGAGCAAGCTGTTTTACAGCTACCTTGGATACATCTCCCAAGAATCGATCCCATTCCTCTCTGCTGTGAGGATATACTTGTTCCCCTGGGAAATAATGACTTTCTGTCTTTGCTCGTGGTTGTACACTCTGTCCATGTTAAGGTGTGCAGACTCACCTTTCTGACCCTCCCAATCTGCTGTGTTCTTATCTGCTTTGTGTGACCAGAATGATCAAAAGCCATTCAGCTGAGCACAATCTTCAGTTCAGAGCAGGTCAAGCAATTATAAAAGGAGGCCTTGTTCTGTTGTTTAACAAGGGAAAAGCCAACATTACAGGTGTTTGGGTGGAATCGAGTAGAAGATGCTCTCGCATCTTTATTTGCAGCTTTTTTCCTAATGGTCTGCTTTTCCTCTCAATTACCTTCTTGCAGTGTGTGTTTGGTTTGTTCTTCTGCAGGCCCTTTCAAACAAGGGGGCTTTCAGACCCACTGCGTGTTTGAATGTAAACTGCTCTTTGGCTACACACACACGCGTGCGTGCACCCATGCTCCCTCTCTTCTGGCAACACTCAACTGTTTGTGTTCTTTGTGGAACAAGTGATTTTGTTTTGGTCACAATAGCACAATGCAAACAATTGCTGCGGCTTATTGCCGGGAAAGTAGCTGTCATTACACTATTCAACACTTAGGCAAAAGAGAACTCCTTTTGTATTTTGGAAAGCCTTTTCGGTGGTTAAGTTGTTGCTGTTACTCTGTGTGCTGGCCTCTCGCTGGCACCGCAAAAGCGAGACAGTGGCTCCCTCTGGAGCCAGCGCCGCTGTGACTCCTGGGGCTGTCTCGCTAAATCTGTCACGACTTTCAGATATTTCAGCTCGGGCAGTTTTTTGTTTTAACATTAAGGATGTCTGTTGCCTGCCCAGTCAGCATGTGGTATACTTAGAAACCAGTAATTAGCTCAGAATTTGTACAGACAGGGACACCGGCTCGATGCTCTGTAATTATCTTTTTAACACCTACATTTATCACCATCCATTCCAGAGGTTTCTGTAGCAATTCACATAATGTCATATCTTTTAAACTGTATCTAGTGCAATGTCTCTGGATAAATTCACTGAATTTTCCTGGCTCTGAGTGGAAGTACCTTGATGGGCACTTGAAGCTGTGGTTTAGTAGTCATGAGGTGTTGGGTGACAGGTTGGACTTGATGATCTTTGAGGTCTTTTCCAACCTTATTGATTCAATGATTCTATGGGGTAGACTAATACAGCAGGCAGTTACTGTGCATGTGCTTGAGGTCTGTTGGAGTGATATGTTGTTGTGATCATCCCAAATTGTGAATACCACTGGCAGTGTTGGTTGGGGTTTTTTTATTCATTACTTAGATAATGCAGCAATTACTTGCAAAGAAATCCTTACAGGCCTCACAGGAAAGAAAGGTGAGCGATTTTATGGGGCTGTGCACCTTGAATTCAGCCTAGCTAAGTGTTGCTGTTACTATGTAGGGACTTTAACTGGGCTCCTAATGTCATTTTACAGACACGTGAGTAGGTGACAATCCGGCCGGGGACAGCTTAAACACGTGTGGCCATGTGAGCTTAGCCTGTGAATGAAAACTGGCTTAGAGGATGCCCACCAAAGGAGATGACTGGTATTTCTGCTGAGTGTGGTGGGCCTGATGGAAGTCTAGTGGAGATGGGCTTGCTGCATGGCTGCTTCTGCTCCAAGATGTGCCAAATGTGTCAGGCTGCAGCTAGTTGTGAGATCTCAAGCCCCCTTGTAATGCTTTGGCAGCCCTCTTCCTGACATCCACCACTGCCATTCTAGGGCTGAAACAAGACTGGTTTGAAAGCGCTGATTTTTATAGGTGCAATGAAGTCATGCTTCTGCCAGGTCTGCTGCAGACCTCAAGCCTGTAGGCTTAATGGTGAACTAGTATGTGGTCTAGCCTGAAAGGAAAGAGAAGACACTGACAAGCAATTAGGGAGAACACTAGTGGCTGGGGAAGGGGAGAGGTGCTGGAGAATGTTTGGAGTGTGTGGGTTAAGACTCGTGTCTAGGTTTGCTTGCTGTTGGCTAGGTCTCATATAGTCTGTGCTAGGAGAAGTTGTGGTCATCCTGATGGGTGTTTGCTAGCTCAAGAGGTTCCTGGAGTAAATGGGGCAGAGGTGCACTGAATCTGCTATAAACAGTCCTGTATCCAACCACTGGTTTTTTGTGTGCTGCTATGTGCTGGGACGATGGTAAGCTCCAGAAGGGACAGGGTGGGTGGTAACCTCTAAACTATGGCACCATCTTCTGGAGATGGTGAATGAGCTCTCTGATCGTGCTGTGGGAACTTGGCTTAGTCAATCTGATTTTATTTTCTTTTAGAAGCAAAGCTATTTAATGTTTTCAATCCTATACCAAAGGAAACACTCATCCTTTCTGTGGCATAGGACCCACTAATCTGCAGTGTGTTTCCAGTGTGTTCTTGTCAAGTGAATCCCAGAAATAAAGCTGGCAGGGCAGTATGTGTTTTTCTGGATTTTAGGGAAAATATTCCTGCAATATTTTAATATGGGCTCTTTTGAGTGAGGTTTAACTGCAGAAATAATTTGCTTAAGAAATGCAGAGCTGGTTTTGAAATTGCAGCTGGCGTTTCTAGAAGGCAGCATTCATGCAAGGTTCCTTTCGTGTCCACGCAGCCCTGGTGCCAGGGAAGAAAGGAACAATCTGTCACATGAATGTTTGTCCTGTTTCAGGCTTAAGTGTGCTTATTGACCTTTCACGGTTTTTTTTTTTTTTTTTTTTTTAAATCTTGATGCTGGCTTCTTGATTTAACCTCCCTCATCCCAGACCCCTGCTTCCCTGACTGGAAGAGCATTTGCTCCTAAGTAGTTTTCGGCTTTAGGCTTCTTTAAAGTGCCCTCTCGTGGTTAGAGGCGGTTTCTGCACTCTTGATTTTAGTGATTCAGTTGTGAAAAACCTTTTCTACAGACGACAGAGGTCATGGATGTCTCCGACTCCTGTAGGTAAACGTTTTACATTCATACCTAGTCCTCTTTGATTCTTGTGCCATTACAGTGGCTGGAAGCCGTGCCCCTTAGTTCCCAAGGGATGGTAGGAAACCCTCAGGGATTTGACATACTTAGGTTAGAGGTGCCAGCAGCTTTGGAAGTTGTGGCCAGTGGTCATTCACCTTGGTTTTGTGGGATCTATTGTATCTGAATATAAATATTGCAAAGACTGCATCATTAGGCCACACCTTGAGTACTGTGGTCAGTTCTGGGTCCCTCAGTTTAGGAAAGATGTTGACTTGCTGGAACGTTTCCAGAGAAGGGCAACAAAGCTGGGGAGAGGCTTGGAGCACAAGCCCCATGGCGACAGGCTGAGGGAGCTGGGGTTGCTTAGCCTGGAGAAGAGGAAGCTCAGGGCAGACCTTATTGCTCTTTACAACTCCCTGAAGGGAGGTTGTAGCCAGGTGGGGGTTGGTCTCTTCTCCCAGGCAACCAGCACCAGAACAAGAGGACACAGTCTCAAGCTGCACCAGAGGAGGTTTAGGCTGGATGTTAGGAAGAAGTTCTTCACAGAAAGAGTGATTTGCCATTGGAATGGGCTGCCCAGGGAGGTGGTGGAGTCACCATCACTGGAGGTGTTTAGGGAGAGACTGGATGGGGTGCTTGGTGCCATGGTTTAGTTGATTAGGTGGTGTTAGATGATAGGTTGGACTCGATGATCTCAAAGGTCTCTTCCAACCTGGTTAATTCTATTCTGTTCTATTCTAGTCTATTGACTTGTTTTGATTGTTCACATCAGGTACAGTCAGGAGTGAAAACTGAATTTGCAGCTTGCTTAACTGGGTTCCAAAGAAGCATTAATTTTAATTTAAATAGAAAAGAAGAGTAGCATGCAGTGTGAGATTATGTGCTGCAGACCCTACTACCTCTGAACCTGTGACCTGTAGTGCTCTGTAATGACTTGGATCCGAACTTTTAGGAAATGTGGGCATTTTTCTTTATGAAAGTCAACCTGCATCTTTGCAATTTTTTAGTGCTTTGCCTGAAAGACACTCATTTGGTTAGAGACATGAATAGCAAATAGGGTTCTTGGGGCAAAGGAGCAGCAGTGTGACTTTAATTTGTGATTATTTTTTTTGAGTAATAAATACTCAAATGAGGGAAAAAAAAAAAATCCTGAATTCTAAAATACTTCTTAAAAGTTGCTGTGTTAAGGAAAACACTTGAGCAGCCTGTGAGGTGCAGGCAAGTTCTTAAGAGCTACATTAAAAGAAGCATGAACTACTCAAACTTCTGCTCCATTGTCTTATTAACTTGTGCCTAAAACCTGCATCTGTAACTTCACTAATACTCATCCAGACTGTGACTGTTTCTGATTCAGCAGGCTGAACTATCTGCATTTGAGCTATCAAACTTGAAACACAAATGCTGGATGAGGAAAAAATGTTGATAATTTCAGTCAAGGACAGCTAAAAATACTTCCTCTAAGCCTTTCTGGAGCCTAATTGGGACCCTGTAACGTCAGTGCAAGATTAGTTGAATCAATTTGTTCACACGTAGCTGTAGAGCAAGGCTGTTTGCATTAATACTGGCAACGTCACTGGCTGGTGATGGAAGAGCTCATATCTGCAGTAATGTGTGCTGGAGCATAAATTGAGTAGTTGAGATGAAAGGGAGGCTCAGTAACTTGCTACTGTTGTGGAATTTAAGAAATTTACCCTGCTTCCAGCAATCCATTTGAAAGTCAATGGCCGGAAACCAAATGACTGAGAGTATGTTCCTTGGCCTTAAAGGCACCTTTGAGTAATTTTTCATGAAATGATTAGAGATGAGGGAAGGGGGAAGAGGTGATTTTTTTTAAATTTTATTTTATTTTTCCCCTGCCTCTGCTCTATCTCATGAAGTGTACTTGCAAAGCATAATGTAGCCAGAATTTTCCCTTGATGAGGTTGTGGTTTGAATGAAAGTATTGCAAATTACGCACTTTTCTCAGAAGTTAAGAGTGGGTTGAGGACTAAGAGCCAGACCCACTCAGAGGCTCAAGTTAGAGATCACACACTGCCTGCTTTAATTCTGCCAAGGCTGGAATCACAAAGAATGCTTTGCAAATCAAAACCTGTGTTGCAAACTCAGGGTTAATGCTGACCTTAAACAATTAGGAGAATATTGCATAGCATAGACCTGATGAACATGACTTTGCCTCTCTTAGCCTATACGACTTTTAAGCATGTGCCTGCATCCTGTGTGCCATGATCTCTTGAAAAGCTTAATCTCCTACTTCAGGTAAACAGGAGATAAATCAAATCATTGATCTTGAGCTGCCTGACATTTACTGTGCAAGAGTGTGGTGAATTTTTATTTTATGGCAACATTTCTCCCCCTCCCCCCCCCCCCCCCCCATTTCCATCTATATCCTGAAGCCACTGAGGTGTAGTGGATGTGTGTGAGGTGGGTCATGTGTCTCCGTGCACTGGAATAGAATCATAGAATGAATCAATAAGGTTGGAAAAGACTTCAAAGATCATCAAGTCCAACCTGTCACCACAGACCTCATGACTACAAAACCATGGCACCAAGTGCCATGTCCAATCCCCTCTTGAACACCTCCAGGGATGGTGACTCCACCACCTCCCTGGGCAGCCCATTCCAATGGCTAACAACTCTCTCTGCAAAGAACTTTCTCCTCACCTTGAGTCTAAACTTCTCCTGGTGCACCTTGAGACTTGTCCTCTTGTTCTGGTGCTGGTTGCCTGGGCGAAGAGACCAACCCCCTCCTGGCTACAACCACCCTTCAGCTGACAGCAATAAGGTCTCCCCTGAGCCTCCTCTTCTCCAGGCTAAACAACCCCAGCTCCCTCAGCCTCTCCTCGTAGGGCTTGTGCTTGAGGCCTCTCCCCAGCCTTGTTGCCCTTCTCTGCAGACATTCAAGAGTCTCAATGCCCTTCTTAAATTGAGGGGACCAGAACTGGAGGCAGTCCTTATGTATGGAGGACTCCTTTCTAAAGCATGAATCTAAGATCATCCTTGTATTACTGAACAATAGAAGAAAATACTGTTGTGAGGCAGTAAAGTACTTGATAGGTTTGCTGGCAAAAGTGAAGGGATCTGCATTCTTCCTAGGAATGCAGGCTTCTGTGATCTGTGCAGAGCTGGGTCTGCATTTGAACAAGGCCTTCAAACATGAGTGGTAACAAGAGAACCTGAAATTGAAAAGGAGGTTTGTCAGGGGAGATTAAATGACCAGTTGTTAACTAATCGCACAAGTGTCTTTCATCTGTTCCTGGCTGTAGGCAACATCGAAACATGGTTTCTATTAAATCTGTGGTTCCACTGAGAGGCACCAGCTTTCATTGTTATAATCTTCTTCTTTTTTTTTCCCCCTTCTTTTTTTAACTTTTCAGTCTGATGGGTGAATCTGGTTTTCATTATTTTAGTGGTATGCATGCCCAAATTTCTTCTGACCCTGCCAACAAAATTAAATCTCCTTGCAAACTGATACCAACAGATGTGGAGTTTTACTTACTGGTGTGGGGTATTTTTGTTTTGGATTTGTTTAGTTGGGGTTTTTCAATTTATTTATTATTTATTTTAACAACTGCATTTACTGTCTTTAAAAAAATAATTTACAGGATTTAATAACAAAGTTCTAGCACACTGTTTTATTTGCAGTTTCTTGTGTGGTTATATTTATTAGGTCTAAATGAAGATGATGGTGGCCAATAACGTGTGCAGTCTCAGTTTTATTTAAAGCTATTCTGCAGATTTCTCAGCTTTGTGGCTTTTATTACTTTTATTACTATCATATGAACAATGCAATAATCTGTGTTTCTGTCATATGGTATTGGGGAATTTTTTTTTTTTATCTCTTCATTTTGATCTCCCATGAATAAAATGACAAACCCAAATAACAGTTTGATTTCCTTTCCTGGTCTTGGTGCTCTGATTTAATTGGTAATAGCTTGTTCTTTTTGCTCTCAGACTTCTTGCTCGGCAGGGCTGTTAGCAATCATATTCAAGGGAACACCTGATTTCAATAGATGACATAATCCTGTGGAGTACTTGGCCAGAATAGAGGCTAAAATCTTTGGTTGGTTCTTGTGTCCTGAGGATGTACAGTGTGCATTCTAGGCCATAGAATAGAATAAAATTAACCAGGTTGGAAGAATAGAATGGAGTAGAATAAACTAGGTTGGAAGAGACTTCCGCAATCATGGTGTCCAACCCATCATCCAACACCATCTAATCAACTTAGACACCTTTGAGATCATTGTGTCCAACCTGTCATCCAACACTATCTAATCAACTAAACCATGGCACCAAGCACCCCATCCAGTCTCTTCCTAAACACCACCATACAGTCAGGATTATAGGTATCTTTGTTCATCTCTTGGGGGACACTTGAAAAAGTATTTTTTCACTTTCATACTTTTTTTTTTTTTAACTCAAACACAACACAAAATGCAAGGTGGATGTATTTGCAAGTCCAGCTTGAAACAGAGAGATACTTGCTGAAGTAAAGGACCTTCACTTGTGATAGTAGGAATCATTCCCTACTGTGTGGTTCTCTACATGATTGAGTCCCAGCATTAGCTCAGCAGAAGACGTCTTTCTTGCCTTGGGTGCTGGTTCCTCAAGCCATGAAGTCTCTTCCTGAACACCTCCAATGGTGGTGGAGTCACCATCATTGGAGGTGTTCAGGTGGAGACTTGATGGGGTGCTTGGTGCCATGGTTTAGTTGTTCAGGTGGGTTGGATTGGTTGATGGGTTGGACGCGATGATCTTGAAGGTCTCTTCCAACCTGGTCTGGTCTATTCTATTCTATTCTATTCTATTCTATTCTATTCTATTCTATTCTATTCTATATTGAATGTATATTCATGCTTCTGCCAGCTAAGAAAAACAGTCAAACGTAATTAAGTCCTATATAAATCAGTGGGATTGAAGTACAAGTGTTAAACTGAACACATGTTGAAATGCCCTCCTGAACAAGGAAGGGTCACTGGACAGAGGCTGCAAGGCCCATTTTTGGGCATCAAAAGTGTGATGTGAGAAGCCAGGTGCGTAAAAGCAGCCTGTTGCAAACACACTTGTGCTGTGTACTCTATTCTTAGCGCATTCCTGGTGCTGCCAAAACAGCTGTTTATCAATATGGGTTGGGTTTCTTTATGGCACTTCATGCCTTGTGCCTTGGCCCTGGTGAAATAGTCTTGTAACAGAGGTAGAGCGGTGCCAGCCCTGCTGCGGATGGCAAAGGGCTTCAGCTGACACCACCCTGTTACTCTGGACCCCAGCCCAGAGCTGTGGTGACACCAGAGGTTTTCCTAACCTCGGGCTGGCAGTTGATTTGCTGTCTTGATGAGGAGAGAAAAGCAAACTAGAGAGCTGCCTGGCTTTGGCTCCGTCTGAGTTAATGGTACACATCTTTATAAATGCATCCATGTGATTCCCTAAAATGGGAATAGCTGTAGCTTGGGAAGCGGCCTTACAGCAGTCCAGCTGCTCCCAGGTGAGGAGAAGAATGGGCTCTATTAACAGTTTAAGACACCTTCCTGGCATTATCCTGTGTTTACTTGAGGGGTTTAACTGCTGTAATTGCATTGATTTATTTATATATATATATTTTAAAAAACACATTAAAAAAATCACTCCTCCCTCTGCTATAATTATGTACTGGTGCACAGAGGCCTTTAAATCAAAGTAATTGTTAAAACTGAGACTGTTATGCTTGATCTTTTGTTATGGTTAAAAAGTAGTGAAATCAACTCTTAAATAGAGGAGGGAAGTGGGGCTTGAAAGCAGCTGTGAGAAATCTGAATCTATGTTTTGGATTTCTTTTGCCAGCTATGGTTTAACCCTTCAGTGGACAGGCACGTCATAGTTTTTCTCTCTGTTCATGAACTTTAGTCTGCTGCTGTCTGGGGCTGGGTGAAAACCATTGCTTTCACAGTAAAGAAATAAAACTCAGGATGGCAACACTAGTGCTGTCAAAACAGGATGGCATCTTTGTACTCATTTTCTCAGTGATGCCTATTTGTCATCCTTTGGGCTATAATTATATCTGCTCACTACCCTGCTCCTACACATGGCAGTTAAAAGAAGGGCAGGATCCTTTACCTGGGCAAGGAGCAAGGGTGTCTTTGCAGAGGGACTGTGCTTTCTTCCTCTTCATGATGGTGCGAGTGAGACTGTGGCCATCACCTATGTCTTCAGTGCCTCCTTTTAATCTTATATGGGTTTTTTAAAGATATTTCAGTGGCACATCTGGTCAAGTGTCTTCCCACAGGAATGGGAACTGGTGATTGACTTTACTCTGCCTTTGCACACATCTGTTTATAGCTTTGTGTGAGCTGTCTGCTCATTATTTACTTCTGCTCCTTCCAGACTACGGAGAACGCTGCAATGTTTTACCTTCCTCCTAGCAAGTGGAGTGGCCATAATGGCACTACCACAAGTCCTGGTGTCTGTGAAAAGCTTCAAAAGAGTGGGAACTGACATTTCCTTATTTATTTTGTTGCTACTGTCCTCTGATTCAGTAGCCTTATATGCCTGAATGGGGGCCTCATCCCTTTTCTGAGGCTTTGTAGAAAGAGCAAATCCATCAGACTCCCACAAATAGACTTCACTAAGACATACTGACATGTGAGTGCCTATTTACCTTTTTTGCCTGAGAGTTTGCCTTTTATAAACATGTTCAACAAATCACATTGTGGTTGCATTACACAGAGGAGAAAGAGGAACACATTCCTTGAATTTCAACAGTAGAACTGGGAGCCCTAAAAACAAAAAGCAAGGTTTTCTGTTTCATATTCAGTTGTAAATCAGGAGGGGACATGAACTTGCTGCAGGTGGATGCCTTCTGCAGCATTGCTCACAAATGTAATATTAGGCCTATTCCTCTCTGAACTGGGAGTTGTACTCTCAGTAATGTTTTGTTTCTCTTCTGGCAGATTCATTGGTTGTAGCTCCAAATGTAAGCCATTTTTCCCAGAGGTTATTTTAGTGGGTGCAGGTGATCAGCAGCAGTTGCTCTGCCTGCACACAAGGAAAGTCTATGGTGGGCATGGAGGCAGGTGGATGGTCCAAGCCAGTGAGACCGTGGTTTGCCCACTTTTTAGAGGCTTCTCTTGGCATAGATGAGGTCTCCTGGACTCTCACCTCTGTCTCACATGGCAGAAATTAGTGGATAATGGACTCCATTGTTGCTGCAGTGATGACTGCAGAAGGATTTTGATAATTCAAGGCTTGCCAGAATGCTTCCTCTGGGTTTGCAGAAGGATAGTGCAGTGGATCTGGAGGAAACACAGATGTTACCCTTAGTCACAATGGTGAATTGTGTGTTGGACTTCAGAGGTGAGGCGCTGGCAGTGGTGTGGCCTCAGTGAGGAAAGGTTGGGGCTGTGCCCTGCCACACACTGCTGGTCCCAGAAGGTTCTCAAAGCACAGCTGGGCCCCTCAGCACTGCCGGTGCTGTGTCTAAAAGGGCAAAATGCTGCGTGGCAGTCAGGAGAAAATGGTGAGAAACAGCCCTGTGAGCTGCCAGGTGAGACAAGGAGAAAAAGGAGGAAGTCCTCCAGCTGCTAGAGCAGGCATGTTCCCTCAGCCCATGGTGAGACCACTCTGCAGCAGATATCTGGTGGGTTGACCTTGTCTGGCTGCCATATACCTACCTAGATTTCTCTTTTTTCCCTCTCCTCAACAAGACAAGAGGAGAAAATAAAATGAAAAAGCTTGTGGATCAAGATAAAGGCAGGGAAATTACTTACCAACTACTGTCACAGGCAAAACAAACTATAAAGGAATTTAATTTATAGCCAATTAAACCATGTTTAGATAGTGAGAAACAAAGACAAATTCAAACTCCTCCCCTATGCCCCCAGCCTGTTCTTACCCAGGCATGGCTCCACTTCATCATCCCCAATGCTTCCATGTCTCACATATCTAATGGATGTCTCCTTCTAGCTCAAGTGGTTTCCAGGTTTGGAGGAGGAAGACAACTGCTACATTTGCTGTTGGACATGGCACTATGATTAGACCAATACACTTCTCATTAACTGTATCCCCATGGCATTAAGGGCCAACAAAGAAGCTGGAATATGTCAGGTGTTACGTTTGAAATAGTTTGATTTTTGCCCCATATTTAGATATTAAAATGTTTTGTATATTTTTAATGCCAGTTTCTTCCTGGGGTTTCAGCACTTCTCTTTTATCTGCTTTATTTTCTTTTTTCATCTGTCTTTTGTGCAGCTTTCCCATTCATCGGAGCCCTAATGAGATTTATGAGTGAGGTTAGTTAGCAGGGAATGAAATCAGCGTTACAAGGGTCACTTGTGAGTGGGTGAATAGTTTTGACTCCAGTTTTCTTTAGCAGCTCTTTTGAATTTCAAATCCAAAGACAAGAAAGGATTTACAATTGGAAAAAAAAAATAATAAAAAAAACAGATTTTGAAGAGGCAGCAGGAACAGAAGAGCTGCCTGCTCTGAGCTGGGTCTGTCCATGTGCTGTTAACCTCTATCAGCTAAGGCACTGGTGTCTGCGCCTGCTGTGTTAAGAGCTATTACCTTTCTGAACATAATTAAGATCATACCATCCCCAAATAAGTAGAAAAGTAAAAGGAAATTGTAGATTCAGCTGTTGTCAGTGTCTTGGGATTTTTTCATTTAGCTAGCTTGCCCTTTGCTCTGTGTACCACGAGACTTATGAGATCTTGTAATGCTCGTTCACCTCAGCCAGCCTATAGCACTTCCTTTTATCTGAATTTTACTTGCAGCATAAGGTTGAAAATTTGTTTGTGAATAATGCAGGCAGAAGGAAGTGTAGTTCTGTAGGAGTTTTGGTCCTTGGAGAATGACCTACCAAGCTGGGCTCCTGCCTGAAGAGGTGATTTTTATTATTTATTTTTCCCCCTCTTGTTGAAGGAACATTTCCTCTGCTTAATATGGTGGAACTTCAGTTTTCACCCAAAAGATCATGAGAAATGAGTGTCTCAGCAAAGACAGTTTCTCACAGTGAGAAATGAGCCCTTGATGGCTAGGTGAGGCAAGTTTTGGAGGCATCAGAGCAGCAGAAGTCCTTTTGAAGTAGTATCTTTGTCACCTATCTTGTGGCTTCTTCAGCTGCTACAAAGCTCTTCCCTCAAATGCTATCAGTTACTCTTGACAACAGAGATTCAGTTGAAGCAACAAGCAATAGGTGCTGTCTTCCAGGATGTGTGATGGCTGGCAAGTAGAGATTGCAGGTTTTCCTCTGATGATTGAGATTAGTTTTACTGACACTTGCAGTGGGCTAGGCCTTTTCATTTTTAAAAGACTTTCCATCATATTAGTAGGAGGGAACAGGTAGCACTTACCAGACTGTAAGATGTTTCAGAGAACTCTACACTGACCTCTCCAAAGTGCTTTTCTTTAGAGATAGTAAGATGGGGGCTGGCTCCTCCATGTAATTGAGGATGCACACTCTATCCTCCTTATTGTGCCTGTTTATGTATTGCACAGATTTCTGGTTTGAACTAGTGCTGCATTTTACCCATGGGAGTAAATGCAATTAGGTTGCATTTAATTACATGGTTTTGTGCTAGGCTGCTTCTGAACCATGCTTGCAGTTGCTTGAGGGAGGAGTAATTCATACGGATGGCTGGGCTATGCTCAGATTCTTCCTCTTTTTTTAATGTTTCAAAAATAAGTTGAAGTTGAATTGCTTCAGTTGCAGAAAACCATTGCCTTTTCATCTGTCACATGTTTAGCTGTGTCTTGGGGAACTGGTTTCTGCTAATGTGTCCACTGATGCCTCTCAGGATGAGTAATGATGTGTGATGTGTAGTTGAAGGCAACAGCGTAAACTCTTTAAATTTGGTTGCACTCATCAAATTGTCTGCTAGTCTCCCTCGTTTTGCTGTCAGCTCTTGGTAAACATGAAGTCAGTAGGAAGCAAAGTTGCAGGCACTGCACATCTTTACAGTTAATGGAATGAAAGACAGAAGTTTCTTTGTTGCTTTCTGTTTGTTTATGGACAAATACATTTTTCATTTTGAGATTTTTAACAAATCAGAAACTTGTAAAAGCTATCTTGTGCTATTATTGACAGGAAATAGTGGGTTACAACTGTGAGCCACCAGCAATTGTAGTTATATTTGACAATATGGGGGGGGAAAATAACCTAGTATTACATGACAAGATGCATTGATTAGGAGTAATAGCATTGCTGGGATTTCATCCATGTTAGTCGTGGTTATAAACACAAACCTAACCCTGGTGTCAAAATGCCCTATGGAGCAGTATGTATGTGTGGTATTATGCTGGGAAATCTACCCCAGGGTCCCTTTCTGTATGCAGAGCTGTCTGGGCTTGGGGGCGGGGAAGAGAATTTGGCTGATCCATCATCTCTGTTGCTGCTGTGGAATATCCTAAGGGTCATGTGTGCATAGATATCTGGCAAGGTGACTCAGACCTTTCCCTGCCCACAGCCACGTTTTGTTCATTGCTGCCTGGAGCTCTCACCTTTCATAATGTTGGAGATGCCTTTTCAACCTTCTGTGTAACCCAGGTGGAGCTGCTGGCTCGGAGCAGATTTCATACAATCTGGCATCGGCTTTAGGTGGCAAGCTCCACAAAGCCACCTAAGGCAGACAGGAGCTTGTGTCTAGAGGAGATGCCCAAGATCTACAAGGGAAGCGATTACAGCTGGAAGCAGAGAGGTGGCAGGAGGACCAGTGTCTGTAGTTTCAGCACCAAAGCTGTGCTTGTGCTCATGAGGTTCTTCTGTTTCTGCTTGCTGCACTGACAATGTGGAGAGTTAAAATCCGTCAGCTGATTCTGTTATTAAGTCAAGGCTTTTCTTGTTCCTTGCTGAATCTCACACTGAGGAGGGGGAAGCGCAGCCTGAACTCAGTAAATATCACTTTAATAACAGTGTAATAACAAATAACACTGTAATTTTATGTCTACAGTTTATATTCCTTGTATGTTTTTTAGTCTCTGGACCAAGAAAGTATCGTAATAACTGGTGTCAGTTTAAATAAGGGAAGGTGATAATCGTAACCTTTGAAATAACTGGAACATTTTATATACTTTGCAAATACATTCTCTAAAAGGTTATGCTGGTGCTTTAGCTAGACAGAAATTTTAGTGTCTTTTCCCCCCATAATTTCTTCAGTGCTATTTTCTCTTTATTAATGTAATTATTACAGGTGAGCACTGTGATCATTTTCTCTTTTCATGGCTCTGTAGCATGCTATTATTTTCAGGAAGGAGAAAGTAAGTGTCCTTAATAGTACCATTAACTGATCTTCAGCCTTTAAATTTCATATGAAAACTAGTTAAGGGGTATGATCCTAGTGTTAAAATTGCTCTCCATGGAACACAATAAGATGATTTATAACATAAATATAAACCCTTAATAGGCACCCAAAATGGCAACCCTCAGAGATTTAGTGGCACCAATACTAAGCTTTTGATCACTTTAACAGCACATTTCTAGGGTTTTATGCAGTGAAAGAGAATTTATTTCCTTAGCAATGGATCTCTGGGCATCAGCTTGTCTGAGTTGTGTTCTGTTGCTCTGAACTGTAATTTATTGACAGCTTTGGGATGCAGGGATGGCAGTTCTGGGGTTTAGGATGATGGCAACAAACACTTGGAGTTGATAGTGAAAATTCAGATCAGTTCAGAAGAGAGTGATGGTTTCATAAATGAAATGGTTTGGTGTCTCTTGCTCACACCTGAGAGTTCATTACTGCAAATAGCACCAGCTGGTATTTCAACACTTGGAGCTCTGGGAGCTGTGCTGGAGATGACCCTGCGCTGAAGAGAAGTCATCTTGAAGCATTAGGGCTGAGACTTTTGATGCTTAAGGTTACTGATTGATTGGTCGTGGTTTTCCAACAGTATTTGCTCACTCTGCCAAAACTTTAGGTTAGACCTTGGCAGGTGTGGAAGTCAGCCCGTTCTGCCACCTTGGTGTAGCTGCTCTTCTCTTGCTAAAGGAAGATGTCAGCCCTGCATGGCTTAACCAGGTGTTTACCAGGGCAGGTTTGTTGCTTTCCCTGCCAGGAAAAGGTGCATTTATTGATAAGTTTGGGCTAAATGACCTGTCAGAGGTCCCATTAGGCTGCAGTAAAGCCAGCAGTTAGATGCCCTTGGCAGCACAGTGATTGCTTTGTTAGCAGCCACCTATGAGTAATGGAGTCTGCACTGCAGTGATTTTGGGCAGCAATTCCCTAAGTACCTTTCTGTCCTGCCTTGAGTTTCAATATAGCAATGCAGAGCTGAGTCTCTGGTCTGAATCTGCTTCATCTCATTACCTTACCCTGAATGCTGAAGAGCAGTGTTTTTAGCTGTATTAGTGCTACCTGCTGTGTATAGCTATCCCCTTTCCCTGTCCATCTGCCTGGTCCTCTGCAATATGCAGGGCTGGAGACCCTTCTCCACACCCAGCCCCCACCCCGGGCAGGAGTTTGCCAACCAGCAGTGAGGGGAGGTGGTGGGGGAAATGTCATGGTTTTACAAAATGATTTGCACTGTTCCACTTGAGCATGTTTCAATACCAAACATTTCCAGATATCAACAGAAATTCAGGTAACTGACCTCATTTGTTGTCGACATTTACTCAAACAGCTGAGAAACTCCTTCCAGCTCTCCAGGCCACTGGAATACTAATTTGACTGCAGATATGTTAACTTTTGCTGTCTCCCTTTGGCATTTCTCTGTTTGCTACCAGTAAACCCTGGCTTTGCCTAAGGTTTTGGTACCCTTAGCTAAGACTTAGTATTTAGATGAGTGTTAGGCTGTACCTAAGGTTGCAGTCATGACTTTTTAGCCATGACATTTTTTAGCCTTTGGAGGGAGTAAATGTTAGGGAAATAATTTCCTCCCTACTCAGCTGTGTTCAGAAAGCTGCTAGTGAAAGCTACTGCTGCTGAAATAACACTGAATTTTTAAACAAGTTCTTCATACTGTTATACACAACAGTTCTCCCCCTTCTCTTCTGCTTGCACACCGTGAAATCATAGAGATGGATGAACTTGCTTGGTTGTGCCCACAGTTTTCTAGGCTAACTGTTAAGGTAACATAGCTGCAATGTAGAACCTGTAGCAGCCATGCCCCTCCAAACTGTTTGACGCCAGCAAGCCTAGTTGTTTGATATTTTAGTTTTCTATCCCATTTCAATTGCTGGAGTTTAGAACAGAATTAACCAGGTTGGAAAAGAGCTTTGAGATCGAGTCCAACCTATCACACAACACCATCTAATCAACTAAACCATGGCAACAGCGCCCCCTCCAGTCTCTTCCTAAACACCTTCAGTGATGGTGACTCCACCACCTCCCTGGGCAGCACATTCCAATGGCCAATCACTCTTTCTGTGAAGAACTTCTTCCTAACATCCAGCCTAAATTTCCCCTGGTGCAGCTTGAGACTGTGTCCTCTTGTTCTGTTGGTGGTTGCCTGGGAGAAGAGACCAACCCCCACCTGGCTATAACCAGGTAGTTGCAGAGAGCAATAAAGTCTCCCCTGAGCCTCCTGTTGTCCAGGCTAAGCAACCCCAGCTCCCTCAGCCTGTCCTCATAGGGCTTGTGCTCCAAACCCCTCACCAGCTTTGTTTCCCCAAGTCCCCTGTGTCATATTGATGAAGGCATATTGGAATAATTTCAGGTTTCTTTTAAGAACGTTGTTTTTATTACTGGATTTCTGGTATAAACAGTGCATTCATCACCAGGATATTCTCGTGTGTTAACTCACCAAAGAAATTAAAACCGCCTGGGAAAGATCAGCTGAATATTCAGACCTGTCCCTTTCAATTACTTCACAGTTTATATTTTGCAGTATAACCAAGGCCAGAGTTGCATGTATTGAATGTCTAAATGTTTGTTTTACCCTTAAATGAGCGGGAGATTGAAGCCTTTTTGAAGATCCACCATTCGACAGTCAAAACCAGCTTTGTTAATATTTTTATGTGCTGCAAGTGCCTCAGATGGGGTCAGGAATCTGCTGCTGTACAGTAGAAATCTGGCCTCACAGAGATGGGTCTCTTTGGGATGGATAGAAGGATCCAGAAGGAGGGTCAAGGTATGGAGCAAGTTGCCCAGGACTTTCTGGTAGCTTGGTGGCAGAGTCAGGAGTTTTCACTAATTTCCTTCCCTGCTGGTGTGCCGAGGGTGAGTGTGTTGAATGTCAGGCACATTGCAATGCCCAGGATTTGGGGGGCTGATGCCACCAAGACTGGCATTTCTGCACCAAGCTCCTGGGACCTTCCTGGGGATGGGCCTCTGAATGCCTCCTCATGCTTCCTGTAACAAGGTCAAGGAGCAATGCACCCTTAAAAAAAATACCTCTGATAGACACCTTTCAGAAGTAGTGGCAAAAAGGAAGGAAGTGCTGGTGCAAGTTTTATTTGTAGCTTTGTCTGTAAAATATTTCTATAGTTCCTTTATGGCTGTGAGCATTCCCACCAGCCCAACATCAAGCAGTTAAGTCCTTCTGTTCCGTCTCCCAAATGTATGCATTTAAAATGGCAATGTCACTCTTCAGCTAGAAGTCCCCAAACTGTATCAAGTTTCCTGTGACATTGAAATGGTGCTGTGCAAACAGAGCCACATGTCACTGTCGTTTGTTAATGACACCTCTCACTGTGTGTAACGACCTCAGATGCTGCGGCTCAGCATGTCGGTTAGCAGTGCTCTGCAGGAAGGAACGATCCCTTGTATTTAAGGGGAGGATGAGGCAAAATCTCCCTCTACAGGGGAACCAAGAGGTGATGCTGAGAATTAACAGCTAGACTTGGAACATTTCCTAACTCAACACTGGAGCCTGTAAAGTTGAAATAAATTTTGCTTTTCTTTTCACGTGAAATTGAGGTGAGCCAGCGACATCCGTGTCGAATTTCCATCTCAAATATAGTTAAACCCTGTCAGTTTTGACCCTAACCAAGGCAGGCAAGCAGCATAACCTGTCATTATGCTTAAATGTGCTGGGTAAAGGAGAGACTTTGTTCTTCTCCCCCTTGCCTCCTTCCTTACCTGTACTGATACTTGAGGTCATCTTGTTCAATCTTACCTGTCCAATCTTTCCATGAACAGTTAGGTTTGCTAGATACAAGGACAACTTTGATAGCTGTTCAGCCCTCCCTCTGTGGCATGTTCCTCTTGTGCTTTGCATCAAGAGAGCTCAGGGGCAGCTGGTCATGGCTCTCTATTGGTCAGACCCCCCCAGCCAGCATTGGTTTATGCACAGTCTGAGTGGGAAGTGTTATTCCTTCCTCCACCTGCTGCAGCTCTCACTGCCCACCAGAGAGCTGGGCTGTTTTCTTTCATCCTTCATTGACTCCTTTGGCAAATTTTTGCAATAACCTTGTCAAGGGTTCCTTCATGCAGTGGGTGATGTGGTTTCAGGTAACCTCAAAGATCACTGAGTCATTTGGATGTAGACAGCTGTGTTTGGATATTCTCTTATACTTCAGACCTCTGGGGAAAATAAAATGCATTGGCTGTAACCTAACAATATTCAAAGATGTCCTTTGAACTTGAAGAAACTTTGGAGAGCCCTACAATTGCAGCTTTGTCAGAAAATATGTTGAATTATCATGGCCTGGGTCTCTTCTTGCATTGCTAAACACAGAAGGGAAATTTGCCTGTGAAGTGCCTCCTTTGCAGGTACAGATATAGGTACTTTCAGACATTCACATTTAAAGATATGGTATGTGGGGAGCTCTCCCTAATTTTCTGTGTAGTGAAACTGAGCTTTTGTTAGATGAATTGATAAATATGGGATGGTTTCCTCACAGAAAGAAGAGCACAGATACTGCAGAAATGTGTTGCTTTACAGATACATTGATTAGACTGATGGATAGTACCTGCTCTACCCTAAAACCTCACAGCATGTTTCCATAATTAAAATGCAGCAAAAACTTCCTGAAGAAGAAACTGCATAGAGTATATGTAGGGTGAGGGAGGGTTAGAAATCTTTCCCAGGGACAGTTCCATCCAAGTAACCTATGAAGCTGGGATGGCTTATTTGGAGCTGAGAAAATCAGATCTCATGTCTTTTCAGATTTCATGTCTTTTCGATGATTTCTGGTGATGTGCATCAGAACCCTGGCTCCAGGCTCACATTCCCTTCAGTAGTAGAATTGGAAGTTACTTTGAGGGTGAAGAGGAAAAAAGGGGGTTACTCTTTTGTGGACCCTTATTAGGGGAGGCGTCAGATCACATGGCTGCTCTTGTTGTCGTAGTTTCCCAGACATTCGCACTTCATCTGTTTGGCTTGGCTTTCTGTTGCCTCTAGAAGATGTCAGTGAAAAGCTGTAGTGTTATATTGATGTTGTCATCTTAATATTGCAAGTTTTGTCCCTTGTGGAAGCTTCATACATTAATACCTTTTTGCTTAAATGAGTATAATCAATCTATGACTGCAGTCAAGGACTTCATGGCAGCCATATGGATTCTGTCTAGACCCCTGAGGATTTTGGATTATTCTAGGCTTATAGGTTTGTTCCTATTTACTGCTGAGACTTGCACAAAAACATTTAATACCTGAGCAGAGCCTCAGGAATGTAGTTCCCATTCGATACCAATTGATCCAGGTGGATATGAGCTGCACATGGGATGTGAGTGGGACATGAGAGAAAATTAAAATGCTAGCTGAAGTTTCCCCTGCATGCTGGTCTGTGATGTAGACCAGCACCAAGCTTCGTGCTGTGCCTTGAGACTTGCCTGTGCATGTCTCCTTCTTGTCCCCTTCTGTCAGGGCTGTGTCTTACAGTTGTGATCAGTGCATGAAACCCGAGAGCAGGGGAGGGTGCTCCCAGAAACCTGTGGCTCATCGGAGGGAGTTTTCCTTGTGGGAAGGAGGGCCCTTAGGAAGTTCATGGCCTTTGTGGTTTGGGTGGTAACCCCTTTCAAGCGACTTCAGTCTGTAACTGAGGGGTAATTGTCGAAAGTGTTGTACTCCAGTGAGCTGGTATCTGGTAAGGATGTTAATCACGTCCCTGTATTTGCTATAAATATTTACATCTGAACTGTTTTAATTGGAAACTACTGTTGATTTTAAAAACATTCTCCACAAGTGATGCAGCGTCTTTGCATGCTTAATAGGAAGAACTGGTT
This sequence comes from Picus viridis, assembly GCA_033816785.1. Lineage (NCBI taxonomy): Eukaryota > Metazoa > Chordata > Aves > Piciformes > Picidae > Picus > Picus viridis. Next base: position 15,227,040 of record CM066592.1, on the reverse strand, counting down.
GTGTGTGTGTGATTTAGGGCACTAAGTAAGACATAAAGTTATGCAGAATAAAATGTAAATGTGTGTTCTTTATTTATGTTTTTCAGGTAAGAAATTGCTTTCCGTTAAGCAAGCCTGCCTCAGGGAGCTGACAGATGCTGGCTCTGTGCATTCATTTGTAAGCTACCAAATCATGCAAAGTATTCCAGCAGTACTCCAGTTTGATAGTCTGGCAGCTCTTTTTTGAGTTAAATAATTTCTTTTGGAGGGAATATTTTGTTTAGACATTTAAAATTCTCCTCTTCTTTTCTTTCCCTTTGAAACGCTGTTTGTTAAATACTGTCCAGTCTCTGGTCCTTGCATAGACCTGCATGATTTTTTTCTTTCAGGAGATTTTGTGCACAATTTTTTCCTGATTATTCCAGACCTTTCTGATATCTCAGATAATCAGTTGCACAGCTATCTCTTTAAGTAAATGTCACAAAAGGCCAGCTACAACTCCAGTTCTGTGTATTGTAGTGTTGCCACTCATTATTTCATCTCCACAGTAATATGTTTTCCCACTGTCTCAAAGCTTCATTTTGTGAGCGGTGTTGTGTATCATCCTCTACTACCCCCACCTCCTTTTTCTTTGGGGGTGGGGGGTGTCCATCTCTGCATTAAGCAACACAAAAGGCATAAAAATGTTGTTTCCAGTCTCTTAGAGCTAGGAAGTCTACCAACTGTGATCGATAACTCTGAATGTCTAGTGCAAATTAAATGAAAGCAGTGTATATGAATCTCCCTCATTACACAGGAGAGGAATGGAAAGCTAGAAATGTGATCTGGTTCTTGTAGATACTTGATGAAAAATAATAAGGCTTTGCAGGAAGGTAGCCACCAGGAGTCTAAAATTGATCTTTGTCATTACAGCTGCTTGAGATTTGCATTTTTTGTATCAAGAGACTTTTACAGTGGAAGATATTTTTCTTTCCTAAGTAGTTCATTTGGTGAGACAAAGAGAGAAAAGGACTTTGCTTGGACAAACACCAAAGAAAGCCTCAAGCACTGCTTCATAAAGGAAAAGCTACTGTCCGTCTTTGCCATGGATACTGTGAAGCACAGGTGCAAGGGAGCTAATTCAAGTCATTAATCCTAATATGACTACATTTCCTGGCCTTTCAGTGCCAGAAGGGTTGTTTGAAGGAGGTCACCATTTTAATTCTTAAAGTAGATGGAGAAACTTTGCCCTAAAATTGCAGTGCAGGCTCCAATAAGGAGCTCTTGTAATAACTGCTTTTTGATCCTATGGCGGTGATTATTTTCACCAGCAAGGCACTTAGAGCACGTGCTTAATTTAAAGAATGGTTAGTCTCTTGGAAGTGAAATGGATTTAAGCTGGTGTGACAGAAGCTCTCATGGCTCAGTGTGACCTGGGAGCACAAAGAGGCTTGGACAGCACTTGGGTCTCCATCCCACTGCCACATTATGTCCTGAAACAACGCAGGGGGGATGCAATGAACAGCAGCGAAGGCCAAGAAGTTTCAGCTATTTAAAGCTGTCAGTGGTAATGTTTTTATGTTCGTTAGGCATGGTTGTGGTAAAGAGAGCAGCTATTGGCCTTTTGTACTGGGGAAGCTGTGAGGGTTAGACACAAGTAAAACTCTCAGATAATGTGCTGCTTGTCTGCTTGGTTGGAATCTGTTCCTTGGCAGAGATGGACTTTTAATGGGTGTGTTGAGAATGGCTACTGGTCTTTTGGATGATAAAAGAGAGCCTTAATTATTCTTAGCTGAACATAAGGCTGGCAAATATTTGCATTTTAATTAATCAACATCTTTTTCCTGGAAACAAAATGAACCCTGTGTCCTTGATTAGCTGTGACAGTGGGGAGTGAGTTTAACATATATTTTTTTTCAAATGTATTTTACCGTTTAGTCCAAAATAGAGCCCTGGACCTGGACAGGGAAAGTTGTATGGTGGTTATGATGGTTATATGTTAGATATATGTATAGTTATATGGTGGTTTGGCGTTCGTCTTGCATCTTCATTTTGATTCCATGCGTGATCCTGTCAGCCAACGGAGATATCCCTTTAGTATGATAAAGGGGAAGGATGTGGCTCTTTTTCTTGCAGAAGTTAAATCCAAACATATATCTGGGCAAATGGCTTTCCCATCCAGCTGATGCTGTGTGAGAATCTTCAAGGTTCATGCTGTGCTGTAGAGATTTCTCTTGCCTATCCCCTTTCAAACTCTTTCCCCAGAAGGAAAAGCGTCAGCAGAATTTTAATATGCGTAAACCATGGAGGCAATGATGATAATTAACAGCAGGGTGCCCAGTTTTGCAATGCTGTATTTAGCATTTCTTTTGGTTCTTTTTCTTCTTATTATTATTTTTTTGCCATTCTCGCTTTTTATCAGACTGGGGAAAATTCTTCCCAGACAGAGCAAGAAAACAGAGGAGGTGCATGGTCCAGAAAAGTCAGAGCCTAGTCCTGTCATGTTTTGAAGTCAATTGCAAGAATGCCATTGATTTTACCAGCACCTAGTTTGAACCCTTGGACTATAGCTCATCCAAAAATACTCCAGACTGTAATACTACAGCATAAGTAGACATGTCATAGCATGTCATAGCATCACCAAGGTTGGAAAAGACCTCAGAGATCATCAAGTCCAACCTGTCACCCAACACCTCATGACTACTAAACCATGCCACTTGGTCCAATCCCCTCTTGTCCAATCCCCTCTTGAACACCTCCAGAGATGGTGACTCCACCACCTTCCTGGGCAGCACATGTAAGACAGAAGTAGATTACCCTGCTTTCACTGTCTCTGCTGCTGTCTTTAGATTTAACACAGAACTTCCTTCCCACATCAATTTTCAGACATGTGGAATATTAACATCACTTATTCATTTTTGCCATCATGAAGAATTAAAATCAGCTGGGGACTTTGTTCTTCCAATTCAAAATATTATCTAAGTTCCCAGGGAATTGCAGTTGTTGCTAATAACTCTCATATAATTAATTTCTTTATGAAATAAGAGTGAATGCTTCCTGTCTCAGGTACTAAATGGTCTATATTCTTACAGTGGTATTTCAATTTTAATTTAATTAAAACTGTGGCATATCTACTTGAGAAACATATTAATAGGAAGAACTTAGTTAATGTGGAAGGCAGAGTGATATTACTCTTGCAGTGATAAAAACCTAAATCAGACACAAGTGGAAATCTAAATCAAGTGAAAGACTAGTGAAGAGCCTGTAATCTCTGTTTAAAATCTAAGGCATTTTGCAGCCAATAACTTAATCTCATTTGTTTTGTGACTGGTCTTTTTAAAAGTGGTGGTGTTTTTTTTTCTTCTTTCATTGTTTTGTGTTCTTTTGCAGAACAAGTCAGGGTACCAGAGGTGGCTTGCACGAGGCACCTGATTTTGTTAATTGATCACATTTTGTATACAGCTGTAAATGTGTGGGATGAATACCCAGCTGGCCATAAAGTTTTAAACTTAATAGATGGCACTGGTTTACACAGTTCTTGCCTTTTGCCTTTGCCAAGGTAATTACTGTTCTGCAAAATGTTGTGAGAACACTGAAATTGCCTTTATAAATATAAGCACTGTCTACTACTTATGCTTTTGATGGGTATCAGATCATTTGGGTTGGAAATATTCCTGGGAGGTTGTGTAGTCCAACCTCTCGCTCAAGGCTGGGGTAGCACTGAATTCAGACCAGATGGCTTATGGCTTTGTCTAGTCAGGTTCTTGAAAACCTCCAAGGACACATATTCTTCATTTTCTCTGGGCTCCTACTCCAATTCCTAATTATACTCTGAGTGAATATATCCAATCTAGGTTGTTATATGTCCTTCTGCTGCCACGTCCCTCAATGAAGAGCATGTCTGTGTTCTCTGTAAGCCCCGCCTTGGGTGATTGTTGGCTTCTGTATGTGCCCCTAAGCCTTTGCCTTTCCAGGCTAAAAAAACTCTTGTCCTCACAGTTTAGCTTCACTCAAGCTGATCAACATCTTGTATTGGGAGATGCCAAAACCCAAGGCAGTATTCCAGCTGTGGCCTAACAAGTTTTGAGTAAAGGGGATTGGGATTAATCACTTCCCTTGATCTACTGACATGCATCTTCATTCATGCAGCCTTGGATGCTGCTAACCTTCACTGGTGTTAGGGCTCGTATTGCCAACTGTCCACCTAGACCCCTGGTCCCCATGCAGTGTTTGTACAGATGTGGTCCTAGACAACAGTTTGCAGAACACTGTGGTTTTTACTAAGAGAGGTAAACACTGTGGCAAAATCTTAACACTTTGACTCGCATCTGCTCTTTTACCAGAAGAGTGACCAACCACCTGCTAGTGATTAAAACCAGCCTGCACCAGCTAGTGGCTAAGACTAAATGCAAGCATGTGCATCTTCTGTTTAAACAGAGAAGTTTTAAGCATTCATGGAGCTCTCCTGGCATACTGCTTCTTTTAAAGGCCAAGTTGAACCCTTTCTCTTGACACCCACAGGCTTTGAAATGTGCCTAAACTATTTCCTTTCAGTCAAAAGCTGTCCAATGGTTGTTTTCTAGACTACCTGCACATGCACTGAAAGAGTCATGTGGAAGCATTAGAGAGTGAATTAGAATGAATTAGAGGGGCCAGGTTTTATAAAGGCTGGAGGAAATGCAGTGTAAATGCCAGTGACAGAGAGGAACTGCCAGTTCCTTCAAGCTGAAATCTTGTTTATGTTTTTTCAGTTTTTTTTTTCTCCTTTGCAGAACCCACTGCCTCTATGCCCTTCCTCACAACTCCTTGCTATCTTTTGTCTAGCAAGTCACTTGTCTTCACTTGTGGACAATGTTTGTCTTCAGGCAAGTCACTTCACTTGGTTAATACCAAGTTTTCCACTGCTGACATTGGTGGGATCCTTCCTTCTGTCCTCTCTGTTCCCAATCTGCATAACTTTTCTTGTCAAGTCGTTCCCAAACAATATCTAAAGGAGGCAAGAAGTGTCATTTAAACCCTTGACTTTTAAAACAACTTTCTGCTAGAGCTGTGAGATCCAGCTGTTTTCTAGCACTTACTATTTCTTTATATAGCCAGAACTTTAGACACAGATTTCCTTTGCAAAACTAAACCCCGGGTCTCCACACAAGGGCAGCCCAGGATTGGCAGACATACTGCTGCTTGCAGTAGCCAAGCTTTTAATTGATTAATCTTCTGACAGTACTTCAATGAGACCTGAACCTTTTAAATAGTGCCTTACTACTTTCAAAGTACTCTAAAGCACTTTCTAAAAATCTGAGAGTCGATACTGCTTGGCATCGTGGCTGCAGGCAAAACTAACAGCTCTTCCTCTGTCAGCAGCTGTTCAAATGCCACAGCAAATTTGACACTTTGGGTTGGTTTTTTTTTGGAGCAGGTGTCCTCTGGCTGGGCCACCAGCACGCTGCCCTTGTTTTGTTTGCAGATCATGTAGCAGAATTTTGCTATAACTATTCTGTGTGTAGAGCTTTCTTGCTTTGAAAGCACTTGAAACCATCCCACTGCCTCTTAGAGCAGGGAAGCTGTTTGGGATTGCCCCTAGGTTTCTCCTTAGGGACATGGGAGTCGGTCTGTTCTCCCAGGCAACCAGCAACAGAAGGAGGGGACTTGGTCTCAAGTTGTGCCAGGGCAGGTTCAGGCTGGATATTAGGATGAAGTTCTTCACAGAGAGAGTGATTTGCCATTGGAATGGGCTGCCCAGGGAGATGGTGGAGTTGCCATCCCTGGAGATCTTCAAGAGAAGATTGGATGAGGCACTTAGTGCCATGGTCTAGTTGGTTGGATACGGCTGCATGATAGGTTGGACTTGGATGATCTTGGAGGTCTCTTCCAACCTGGTTGATTCTACAATTTTGCAGAGGGGAATGCTGATCTCAACTGCCTTTTCTTGTTGTAGCCATCATTAGGATAAAGCTTAATTTCAGTCTGACTGATTTTTGTGGCATTTCAGACAGTTGATAGGTTTGACTTCATTGCTGTAAGGTTTGCAGCCCATTTTAGTCCACAGTGCCCAACAGAGCTGTTGTCACCTTGTTTTCCTGTGCATAGGGAGCATTTTGTTGCAGGACTCATGAGTTGATCTACTCCTGCATTCGGAGGCACATTCTTTGTGTTCTGGGAATTGTTTAATTCCCAAGAGACTAGTGTACCAGTGTATCCTCTGCTGTGGCCTTTCAATACTCCTGGAAGTCACCTGTTTCTCCATTCATCTCAATACTCTGGGGATGTGACAATAGGTAGACAGGACTTGACCAGCGGTAGTTCACACCATGTTTGGTATAATGTTTGTGAAATATGCCCCAGGTATTTGAAGCTTCACATAAGCTAAAGTGATGATGGCTACCTGGCATATAGCACATCAGGATCTGGGAGGAAGAAATCCCAGGGAGGTGCTAGCACAGAGGCACCTACTGCTATGAGAACTTCCTCTCCCACTTACCCACAGCTCATACTGGTTTGTAGACCTGCAGCAGGAAGCATAGTTAACACCTTGTCCCTTGAGATGCGTTTGTAGGTTTGTCTTCAAGCACAGGGAGGCATCTGACCCTGCCTAAGGCTTTTGCTGTGTTTGAGCAGCTGCTGGAGATGTTTGTGGCTGTCAGTCTCCCTCCCAAGGCTCTCTGATAGTGGGGTGGCTGTTGGATATGGGAGCCAAAACCCTCTGTCATTAAAGCAATGCATAGCTTTGGGGCACACTACTTAATCTCAGCTTGATCTCCTCTGAAGATCTGACCTTATTTCCCTACTGTATAATTTTTATAGCCACATGAGGACTGAAGATTAATTAATTAACGTCTGTGAAGCACTTTGTGTTATTTAAGGGTGAAGCATTATCATAATCCCCTAGGGAAGTGTCACGGTGTTTAATGTGTGTACTGGCACCTGTCCTTCCTCAAAACCTATTACACACAAATTCTGTTTCAGATCCTTTGATTTCCATATCATTATTCATTTTGCCCTAGTTTGGAACTCACTTTTCATTTGACTTGTGTTAGAAACGTATCTTTGATATGGCAATAGTACACAAAGTTAATTTCAGCTTCTGGATACGTTGCTGCTTTCAGCAGTGTTTCTGGGAGATGCTACACCATAGCATTTCAATGTATGGAACAAAGAGACTGCTCTAACTCTTCTATGCAGTTTTCACTGCTTCTACTGTTCTGGAAGGACTGTATCTTTAAATTTATTTTCATTCTGATACATATGAACATGAGCCAGCAGTGTGCCCAGGTGGCCAAGAAGGCCAGTGGCATCCTGGCCTGTATCAGGAACAGTGTGGCCAGCAGGAGCCAGGAGGTCATTGTGCCCCTGTACTCAGCACTGGTTAGGCCACACCATGAGTCCTGTGTACAGTTCTGGGCCCTTCAGTTTAGGAAAGATGTTGAGTTGCTGGAATGTGCCCAGAGAAGGGCAACAAAGCTGGGGAAGGGTTTGGAGCACAGCCCTATGGGGAGAGGCTGAGGGAGCTGGGGTTGCTTACCCTGGAGAGCAGGAAGCTCAGGGGAGACCTTATTGCTGTCTACAACTACCTGAAGGGAGGTTGTAGCCAGGTGGGGGTTGGTCTCTTCTCCCAGGCAACCACCAACAGAACAAGAGGACACAGTCTCAAGCTGCACCAGGGGAGGTTTAGGCTGGATGTTAGGAAGAAGCTCTTCACAGAAAGAGTGATTGGCCATTGGAAGGAGCTGCTCGGGGAGGTGTTGGAGTCACCATCACTGGAGGTGTTTAGGAAGAGACTGGATGGGGTGCTTGGTGCCATGGTTTGGTTGATTAGGTGGTGTTGGATGATAGGTTGGACTCGATGATCTCAAAGCTCTTTTCCAACCTGGTCTATTCTATTCTATTCTATTCTATTCTATTCTATTCTATTCTATTCTATTCTATTCTATTCTATTCTATTCCTTTAAAACCAGACTGCAAATCACTCTGAGTTTGAAAATGGAAAAGAAATTACTTCACTTACAAAAGCAGGGTATCATCTGTACATTTCAGACCTTAAACTGCAAAGTAAGATGTTTCAACCTCAAGATGAGATATGTCTTTGCTACAAAACTGGATCTTTTCCCAACTTCAATTTGTTAACTCAAAAGGCCAACATATGCAAAGTCATTGAGGATAAATTTTAGGCTTCTTCCTCGTCCTTGAAAAGCTCCCAATTCCCTTGTAAACAGAATAGACTGGTTGGGGTGCTTGGTGTCATGGTTTAGTTGATTAGATGGTGTTGGGCAATAGGTTGGACTCAATGATCTCAAAGGTCTCTTCCAACCTGGTTAATTCTATTCTGTTCTATCTGCATGAGAGTTAGAGGAAAACTGTAATGACTCTCAGCAGTGAGCAGGATGCTCAGCTGTATTGGCTAAGGAAATATTCAAAGCACACACATATGCAATGTTTCTTTGGACAGCCAGCTGTCACCCTGTGAGCTGGAAAGCTGGCATTCTTGCCTCTGAGATAAGCTACTTTGTGTGCTTTGACTTCAGGACTTCTGTCTTATGCATGGAGTTTATCGTATGACTTTAGATGTACTTCTTATTCCTTGATTTCTTGCTCCTTCCTATCTCTGATGCTGTCATCAACAGTTGTTTAGTGGAAAGCTGGCAGATATGTGAACTAATCATTTTTCCTTCTGTCTGAAGCTTTCTCTCCAGGGATCTTTAGAAGGCAACTTATTTTCTCTAAATCATGGTAGCAGAAATTACATAGCCTTCATTTTGCTGATTCCATGCAAGGCCATTTGGTAGTTTTAAAGCTCTTCCAGGTTTTGCTGAAAATCTGTCTTATCCTCCAAATACTTATTCCATGCATGTCCACTCCAATGACTTATTACACATCTTGCTTTCACAAGAAACCCTGTAGTTGCTGTCGAATGCGTAGCCCTTTAGACAGTTCAGGAATTAAGAGGCAGTGGCTAGGCAAATTTCTCTGTAGTTCAAGGTGACCCTTGCTGGGGCCCAGAGCAGGAGGACAGCAGGGGACAAAGCCAGACACATTTTCCCCTTCCGCCCCGGATATCTACCGGAAGGATGGAATTAGTCTGGTAGTACAACTAGCAGCACCTGAGTGTTTGTGAGGGTTTTTAGAGGGCACAGGAGCTGTGCCTGGACACGGTGGTGTTTTCCCATCTGCTGTCTGTAGGCTGCTGTGAAAGGCCCCCAAGGGTAGAGTCGCAAAATCTCCATTTGCTGTTGCTCTTTTGGCCTTGGCACCAGCACAGGGACTGTATTTGGCATGAAAACTGCTTTTCTACACTGCAGCTTGTCACATTAATGGTGGTTTAGGTCTAGAAAGGATTAAACATGACTCCACTCCAGTGCCTGTATATTGTGTTTGTAGATAACTATTTCTTGATCCATATGAGAATTGCTTTCTATTTTGAGCATCTATATAAAAATCAACACTATATATACATATGTAGCTTTTGTAAGGACCTGAACCTTCTTCCTACAATGCTGATGCCTTTACAGAAGCATGGTGGGAGAGGGTCCAGCGACACAAAAATCCAATATTTGGTGCCCTGAGGACCTGTGTTCTGGCACTGAATGCACTCATCTTCCCACAGGCCAATTTTTTTATCTACCAATGTGCTTTTGAATACTTTAGGGAGGTCCACAATGACCTAGCAATCTAGATAAATGCCTTGTGATCAGAAGGCACTGCAAGGCAGGTGTTACACGTTACATGGCTATGTGGGATCTGAGGCATGCTGGACCCTCAAATCGGTGTTACTGTGGAAGTGCCTGGGGGCTATGTCCAGGTCCATGTGCAATAGGAGCAGGCAATGAATAAAAGGCCATGTGTGTCTCACAGTTTCAGAGTAAGAAATGGCCAACAAGTACAAGACAGTGCTCAGGCCAGCAGGGAAAAGTGAGTGACTGAAGCTTCCAGCAGTGCTTCAGCACCAACTCAGCCGCTGTGGTGCATCATCTGGCACAGCATGGGCCAGAAGAGAAGGGATGAATTTCAATGTTACTCCAGGGCTGACTCAGAACTGGTGAAGACAGCTTTCATTGCTGTAGCTTTTCAATGTGTTTATTACTGCAAACAGTGGCTTGCAAGGGGTCATTCTTTTGGAAACCATTGCCCATGTTCGCATTTGTAAACGGAGTGAGCTGCAACTTTGCATAACTTCTAAACTTGGGGTTTTGCATAGTTACATAAAATACAAATATCCTGAGAATAAAAATGAGTGTTTTGGTGTAATCAGTTTCCATAAATATTTCATTGGTGTAATTACCTGCTGCTTCAAATTATTTTTGTGCTTGGCTTGTGCCTGATGAAAATACAGAAACAAATTCATTTCTGGAGTGTCAGTTTGAAATAAGTGTGTTGGATGTATTTGTAAAACCTATTAAAAGGAAGGGGTTGGGGGAATCAAGTCATGCAGGAAACAAACATCCAATCATTTTCAGCTGCTTGAGATGAAATCCAAAAGTCCCTGTCCAAATTTGTGAAAATCTCAGCAGTTTGCTTGATTAAAAAGGTATTTGGAAATGTAGCTTGTTGGAACATATAGAAATAGCACAAATCAGGTCTGAGCAACTTTGCCTTCCCCCCCCCCCCCACCCCTTTCTCATTTTAAAGGTTTGTGCTAGAGAGCTGATACGTAATACTGCAGCAGTTCTAAAAAATCTCTTAAAGCCCTGTGAAAATTACTCTGCTTCTTGTGGATTTAGGGGTTTATGGACACCCCCCCAATCCCCCCTTTTTCTTTTTGTATGTGTTGGTTTTGCTGCCTTTCACCCCACCTAATTTTCTTTATATATATATATATATACACCTACATATCTATATTTCAGTTGACAGAACATGCCATAAAGTCAAGGTTTTTCTTAATGATTTTAATGACACAAACTACACCTGTGGTGTTTCTTCGGCGTGTTTGACTTCTGTCTGGGGGACCGAACTGAAATGTGTCTGACTTCTTCATTCTTTGTCCAATATTTTTGAGGTCCTTTCCCTTTTAATTCAGCTATCTTTCTTGTTCTTACATTCACACCGAAAAAAAAACCAGCTGATGTCAGCAGAGTCAGATCACCATGGAGATCTTCCTAAAGTAAAACCTGATATTGGTTACTATTGGCCAGTAACAAAGCGTTATGGGTCGACAGCAGCTCCCCCAAATCCTCTTGGGTGTTTCATAGCTCATAAAAAGAAGCTGCAAGTGCCTGACCTGATCTCTGCAGCTCCCTCTGGAATTGCATGGGTCTGTTTTCCCAGGATGCCCATGTCTGCACTCTGGGAATAAGCAAGCCATTGCAGAGGGTGATGCACATCTACACTGCTCATTAACCTTACATGAAAACAAGGTTCTTACGTTGTAAAGGTAGCAAAGAGAGGCTGTGTGGATTAGCCTTGAATTTCACCGGGGTCATCTTGGCACTAAGAGCAAATGGTGCCATGTGATGAGAGAATAATTGACACAACACCTGCATGCATTTGGGTCTTGAATGCAGGCTGCTGCAGTGAGTGGTGATTTACTTCTGTTGAGCAGGGCTGCTTTGTACTTGAAGGTTCTCTAACGCAAGTACCCAGTGGGTGGCAGTGTACTAGCTTGGGATAAGGCATGCTCTTTTCTTTTTTTTTTTTTCCCCTTTTTGTAATTCTCCTGCTAGTTTCCATGGTGATGACTGCAGCTTTGATGCCCGTGCAAAAGTGGAGAGGGAAAGAGAAATAAGAGGGCGATATTGCATTAAAGTAGGAGCTGAATAAGCCGTGGATGTCACAGTGGTCACAGCGAACAGCAAGTTCTGCCAGAAGAGAGTAGTAGATGCCGAAATCATGGATGCCTGAAGAGCATCTTCCACTAAAGGTGGTCTAAAAGCAGCAATAAACCTGAATAATTAGGTGTCAGGGGAACAAGGCAAATTTGTCATGTATTGGCATTAGCCAATCTCACTGCTGGAGTTCATAAAAGATTGTGTGATGTGGGGAAAGTTGGGATGAAAATAATAACAAAACACGGTAAAAATGAACATGGATTCTCCTGCCAGTAGTTTTAAGGTGATCCATATTATTGTGGATTTAAATACCAGGCCAGAGGACCATTGCAGTGATTTTTGTTGGTTTGGGGATTTTTGTGGTTTGGAATTTTTGTTTGAGTTTTGGGGTGGTTTTTTGTTTGGGTTGGTTGGTTTTGATCTCGTTCAAGTTTTGCATTGAATCAATTTTATTTGCTGGTGAATGAAGTAGCCTTGAAACTTGAATTTGTTAAAACTGTATCCAAAATTCTCTTTATTCACTTGTTGCATGTCCTCTGCAGCAGTAACCTCCAAATTGCACAGCAGAGGTCTTGATATTCATGCACAGCAGGAATTGTCAGTACTGTTGACCTCGCACCATAGCAGTTTGTGATGCTATGAGACGTGCCCGAATTTAATGCCCACAACCTGCAGCTTGGCAATGTAGATTTTATGTCTATTGTGTATAAAAGCTGCTGATCAAGGAGTGCTGCAGGGCTGATTCTCAGACCAGCCTTTTCCTGCTTCAGTTCAATCAACTCATCCCACTTAGCTTAAGCAGAGTCTGTCAGATGGAGAGAAGTCTGTTAGCTTTTGTGAGGGGGCAGAGGCAAAAGTCCTGTCATGCACTGCACCACCTGGAGCTACAAATCCGTGCTGTTTGCTTAAAATTTAACTGTGTATCAAAAGATTTGTTTGGTTTAATTTACTTGTGGGGTTATTTTTTTGTTGTGTTTAGGGGCTTTGGACATTTGTGGGTTGGGTTGTTGGGGTTTTTGTTTGTTTTGTTTTTTATTCTGGTCTGTGTGATTTATTTTTTGTTTGGGGTTGGTTATTTTGGGGTTTGGGTTGTTGTTGTTGGTGGTGCTGTTTGGTTGTATTTTTTTTAAGAAGAGGGGATGCTTTACCAGTGCAGTTTGTGAAAGTGTGTATCTGTATCATGGTGTTCTTTCTCCAAACTTCCCTAGGCTTACAGTAGAACTGCATTCCCAATTCATCACTGGTGATGTCTCACATTGTCTCAGTGTTTCTGTCTCCCTTCATCATATAGAATAGAAAAAAAGTCATCGAATCAACCAGGTTGGAAGAGACCTCCAAGATCATCCAAGTCCGACCCATCATGCAGCCCTATCCAACCAACTAGACCATGGCACTAATCTTACCACCTTTGGCCTTTGACTTCTTGACCAGTACTCAGACACCAGCAGAAGTCTCCCTGTCTGCAATGATGAGGTTTTTCACCAGCCCCTAAAGCAATTCTTCCCTGATGTTACTAAATTCACTTTCAGACCCCTGCATTCTGCAGCAGATCTGCAGCATCTTGTTTCTTCCAAATCCTGCTCAATGTGCAACCTCAGGTGGTACAGCAGGAAGACTTGAACACGCCTCACTTCTGCAGTGGTTGGGTTTAAAGCTTTGTGTCTGATGTTGATTATTTGCTTTTGAGGCACAGATACAAGTAGTAGGAGTTGCAAAGCCTCTGTTGGAAAGAGAGATGGTTGCCTCTTTGCTAGAGGGGCAACATGGATGACAAACCTTGTTTGAAGAAATTGCTCTGTGTGTTAGCACTACTTGGTGTTCAGTGTGGTTTTCTAAAACAAGCAAAGGAGAAAGCTCAGCCTTTCTGCAGCTCTGGGTGCACGAGTATGCACAGAAGGTGTGCTGGAGTCTCAGTAAATGGTAGGTTTGAGTGTGAGATGAAAAGAAAGTAAAGAGATCGCAGCATCATCTTTTTCATTTCTCTGGTTGGTACCTTTCTGCCATTCTCAGGGCACACACTTCTCTAATGAAAGATAATCAGCTATGTTAGTCATATGCTTCCTGGTCCTCAGAGCAGCAATTCTCTGTAGGGAACATTTGAGCCTTGCTGACTATGATTCTTAAACAAATGATCTTTATATCACAGGGTGGCCAGACAGGATTAAATAAAATTTCCCTCTGTGTTTAACGCAGAATGTCTGAAGACATTTTCCCTCTGTGGAGTTAGGATACATTTCAGGGAGGTGGCTTGGTCAAATTGACTTCATGAGGCATGAAACCTTCATTGTCATTGTGGAAAATCAGCTTGCTCAGAGGAGTTGTTTGCTGGATGTGTATGGTTTCTTGCAAGCTGTTTGAGGGATGCTAAATATATTGCAGCTAAGGAAAGCTGACAAGGATTGTGGCTGCCAAATTTCTAATAGCGACTTCACGATTTCATGACTCTTTCAGCAACAAATAAGAAAACTACTATTAACTAGGCAAGCTCTGTTTTTCTCTGTTTCTCAGGGTGTGGTAACAGTCCTTACTAATATAACTGAATAAAAGTCAGAAAACTATAACCTGTTTTCATGCAAAAATAAAGCTATCAGCCATCTAAAATTGGTGCATGACTTCCCTAGTTGAAATACATCACTCTTCTCCAAATGAATTAGACAGACTGAGACTCAAGACTTCAGGATTAGCAGAAGGTTTAATTAAAACATCATCAACATTGTCCCTGCAGAATCAAAATCCTGATGCTCTGGTTACTGAACTATATTTGAGTCTTAATTTTAAATGACTGACTTTTACTTTAAAGAGGTCATCACTTAGAAACTGAAAACATGACTTTTCTTTTCAGAATTGCAGGTCAAAATAATTCCAGTTTATTAGTGCTATGATCCCATTTTCAGGTTACTACAAGTTAGAGTTTTGGCAAGTCAATGACACTCTTCTGGCTTTCAGAATTGCAATATTGGTAGCTGTAGCAAGCCTTTGAGATTTGCAGCATCTCTCCTCCCCAGAGGTCCATGTGGTTCCCAGAAGGCTGATACCAGTTTGCCTCTAACCTGTCAATTAAGCCTAAGAAATGCATACCAATCTCAATGCCAATCTGAAGTGCTAAGCTTCAACATGAAGTCTCCTTTTTCAGTCTTGGCAAAGAACACTGAAGTCAATAAAAATTTGAAGTGAAAAATATCAAAGGAGTCTAACAAATTCAGGCATTTGGTAGAAAATAAAGCTCAGATGTCCAGAGTTATGATCAGATTTCCAGTCTGGGGACAAAAATTGTAAGTACTTGTCACATTATGGTTGTTTGGCCTTACCTTGTTTGTTGTACTCTTGTGTAGCAGAGGATTCCACAGCAATTGGTAGTGTTCAGTATAGCTTCTGGCACTCTGGTAGAGGTTAGCTATCTGTACCTAAACCAGGGCTTTGTATAGCTTGTACATGCTGTGCAAGGAGAGTGTTAAGAAAGATTTCTGTAAGATTTTTTGGTAAGTAAAATGCCTGAAAGAGAGTATGCATTAAATGATAAAAAACACTTGGTTTTTCAAAAGGTTTCAGTGGGTTACGAATAAGGTTAAGTTTGCATGTTTTAAGGTTTAAGGAGAACTTGTTAGTTCTTTCTTTTCTTCCTGAATGGAGATTGCCCTGTGCATGTTTTCACAGCAGGTGGTGAGATGTGCTTTTTCACCTATTTGCTATTTAATCCACTCATCTTTCCTGAAACTTTGGGAACCCATTACTGATGCTGCCTTTGACCTTTCCATGTTCTTCTGCTGGCACATTGAACAGTTTGTGGCCAGCCCTGTGCCAGCAAAGGTGTGGCATTTGTTACATGTTGTGCTGTGGTGAGTAATGCTGGAGGAAGGATTTATTTTATGGGGTTTTGCAGAGAAGATGCCTTGTTTCATGGCTACCTGCAGTTCCAGGAGACTGAATTTGACAGAGGGTGGCCTTCAACATGATGATCCTCAAATGATCATGTGGAGATAGAATAGAATAGAATTAACCAGGTTGGAAAAGACCTTTGAGATCATCGAGTCTGACCTATCATCCAACACCATCTAATCAACTAAACCATGGCACCAAGCACCTCATCCAGTCTCTTCCTAAACACCTCCAGTGCTGGTGACTCCACCACCTCCCTGCGCAACACATTCCAATGGCCAATCACTCTTTCTATGAAGAACTTCTTCCTAACATCCAGCCTAAACCTCCCCTGGCACAGCTTGAGACTGTGTCCTCTTGTTCTGTTGGTGGTTGCCTGGGAGAAGAGACCAACCCCACCTGGCTACAACCTCCCTTCAGGTAGTTGTAGAGAGTAATAAGATCTCCCCTGAGCCTCCTGCTCTCCAGGGTAAGCAACCCCAGCTCCCTCAGCCTCTCCTCCCAGGGCTTGTGCTCCGAACCTCTCCCCAGCTTTGTTTCCCTTCTCTGGACATGTTCCAGATGTGAGTGTCTTGGCTTTTGGTCTGATGATCTGGGATCACAGGTGTTATTTTCTATCAGTTTTGTAATTGCCTGGATATATTCTGTCTCTTCAGTCTGAAGTGACACATTCCAAATAAACCAAACACATCTGGAGTAGCTTCTCTCTTTGTGACTTGTGGTTAGGGCTAGTTTATGAGCTGCACCAATTAAGTGCTTATAGTGGAAATACTTCAAGAAAGTAATGATCATGCCATATACTGAAAGTGGATATCTGCAACTTGAAAGTGAAGCTCAGAACAACTCAGAAAATTGCTCTTGGCTCCCCTCTCACTCAAATGTGAGTAAATAAGGAGTAATTGCCACTCAAGTCAGTGGGTCAGAAGGAATGTAAGTGGTAAGAGTATGTCCAGTATTTCAAGAAATGCCATTTTAAGGGCTTCAGCCAATTGTCATAGTCCAGAATCAGATTTCTGAATGTCACTTCAAGATTCTTCCATGTTTTGGATGTACACTTCCCAGTCATTTGCAGTTTAAGCAGAACTCCTAGGCACAGGCTACTTACCCAAAATGACTTATCCATGACTTTTAGAAAACCCCAAAGGGCAAATCTTCTGTGTTAGTTCTAAATGTCAGCATTGAATCTACATTTTCTACAATAAAGGCACGTAAGAATGTAAATGAAATGCACACCAGAGCAGGTTCCCCAGTTTGACCGGATTTAAACTGCTAGAAATTTCAACTAGCTCTTGGTCAGTAAGGATTTTCTCCCCTTGTAGTCTGAGAAAAAGTTTCCCTCTGGGGAGGCACACAGGCACTTTGATGGCTGCACATGGGAATTATTTACCAACTATTTGGCTTATTTGTGTGTGTGTGACATCAGCCTGAAGCCACCTAAACAATGGATCAGTGACAGCACTGAAGACCAGCTATAGAAAGTAACAACTCAGATATTTCAGTCCCCAAAGCTTGCTAACTGCAAGTGAAAAAGTACAAACCATGCCTGTGTCCATGTCCTGGCTATGCATGCATGCAAGTGAAAGATTTCCTCATGGCTTTTACATTAATGTGCTCCAAACTGCTAAGTCAGAGCTCTTATTTTCCCCTTGAGCTGGCAGCACAGGCCAGCTCCCTTTTATCCACACATTAAGCACACATTCTAAAGTGTGTTGTTTTTGGAAAGAAGTTTAGCAACTTCCCTTTTGAATCCAGACATAGAGGTCTGCTTCCAGAATTGATGGTCTGTACTCGAGTGAACTTCTCTGTCCCTGGGCTTTGTGAAAGACGAAGTCTGTGAGTTCAGGGATCACCTTTCTAAATGGGGCCTCATAAAAGGCAAGGTGAAAGGAAGGGCAGCTTCAAGGGGAAAAAAACAGATGAACCTCAAGAGTTTAGTTTGGCAAGAAACAGTGCAAGTTTGTTGCACTTTAAAAACTTTTACTGAACTCTCTCCTGTCTTAATTATACCTCTTTTTTTATTACTTTAATAATGTATTAATATATAAAGTATATAGATATGGACCGGTACAAGTGTAAGTTGCTTCCTCAAGCCTTGATTTCTCTCATGCATCCAACCAGAGAAATGGTGTTCTTGTGGATCCCTGTCCCCCCCTCCCCCTCGGCCTGCTAGGCTTATGGTGGTGTCCAGTATGGATGGCTCCATAATCATCATACAGGGTACAAGGTTGACAGAGCAAAACCTCAGAGAAGGCTGAAAGGGGATTTCATAAATGTTTATAAGTATCTGAGGACTGGGTGTCAAGAGGGAGGGGAGAGGCTCTTCTCAGTTGCACCTTGTGATAGGTCAAGGGACAATGGATATAAATGACAGCAGAGGAGGTGTCACCTCAACATGAGGAGGAACTTCTTCACTGTGAGGGTCACAGAGCACTGGAACAGGCTCCTCAGAGAGGTTGCGGCATCTCCTTCTTTGGAGACTTTCTGAAAAGACTTTCAAGACCCATCTGGATGTGTTCCTGTGCGACCTGAGCTGGATTCTGTGGCCCTGCTCTGGCAGGGGGTTGGACTTGATGATTTCTGGAGGTCCCTTCCAACCCCTAACATCCTGTGATCCTGTAATACTTGCAGTCAGTGCAGTTATCCTGCCAACACTTGTACCTCTTCTTAATGTTTTATGCCACATGCCCCTATTCACGGGCTGGGAGTGACAGCTAGGTAGAGAATGTACCAGCAGTCATGGTGGCCTTCATGGGCCATTGTGAGTACCTACATGTTGCTTTTGCATCTTAACCTTGGCCATTAGTTATAGTCCTTGCAAGACTACTGCACTTGCTGTGTGCTGGCAGTCATCCTTTTCCACTTGTACCCATATAATTATGATTGCAGCAGGGTTTGCTGCTGTATCTCATTACAGTTTCCTTTGTGAATGTTTCTCAGTGAGGCAGTTTATTTCGTTTCACTTGTCTGGGGAAAAAAATACTTGGTTTCTTCAATATTTCAGTACAGTGAGTTGTTAGTATTCTTTGAAGACCTTTCTTACTGGGGTCAGCAACTTCTGGAAACAAGTTTTATACTGTCTTAGGAATAAACACTTTGGATATTTTATATTAAGGCTTCCTATATTTGCAGTAAAAGAAAAAAAATATCTCTTTGTGTAGGCAAGGCAAATTCTAAGACATTTTGCTTGCAGTCTACTGATGGCTTTTGCAAACATAAAAAGTATTGCTCTTTCCACTTGACTGGTCAAGTGAGTTACAATGAAATTTATTTTTACTGTCATTTAAAATATTTGAGGAGAGTCAGCATACCTATTGTGATGCAGCCCCATGGTCCATAGTTTTGTGGGTTTGGGTGTGTGCTTAATGTGGAGTCACCATCACTGGAGGTGTTTAAGGGGAGACTGTATGAGGCACTTGGTGCCGTGGTTTAGTTGATTAGATGGTGTTGGGTGATAGGTTGGACTTGATGATCTGGAAGGTCTTTTCCAACCTGGTCTATTCTATTCTATTCTATTTCTATTCTATTCTATTCTATTCTATTCTATTCTATTCTATTCTATTCTATTCTATTCTTGTGGGTTAATGCCCATTCTGAAAACAGGGGGAGGGCTTGTGAGTGCTTTGCACTCCCTACTGGGCGTTTTACCCCGGGAAGCTGAGTCTGTTCCACTCCCCCCTCCCTGCCCAGCTAGGGTATAAAAAGCAGGGCATTGCAGCTATTAGCTCTCTTTTTGGCTCCTGCCTCTCCTGGATGAGAGCTACTGCAGCTGCTTTCCTGCTCCTCTGCTACATGATCGGGCCTGATCCTTCTCCCTGCTGCCTCCACCCGTCTTCAGAGAGAGACTGGTTTTGTATTCTTCTTCGTCCCCCTCCCATCCATCCTTGTTACTTGCCCTTGTGAACCTTACCTGCTATTGATGTATATATTTTGTTTAAAGAAAACTCTTTGCCTCTCTACTTCCAGGATGACTCCAAATTATTGCTTGGTGGATTTGCTCCTTCCTTTTTTTCCCCCCTCTCTGCTGGGAGGGAGGAGGGGGAGTGGGGGGAGAGATTCTCAGCCTTGCCCCTATCTGAGCTCTTAACTCCCAGTTAAGGCTTAAACCACTTCACTTCTATTCTATTCTATTCTATTCTATTCTATTCTATTCTATTCTATTCTATTCTATTCTATTCTATAGTGCTGAAAAGCTGATGCTGAACTGTAGACAGTACTTGGAAGGGTGTATCTACCATATTGATTGCATGCACCATTTATTTCCTGTCTAACCAGCCATTTTTCATGGCATGAATAACTTACCTTCATCCAGTGCAGGCACATAAAACCAGAAACACCCCTTTCAACCTTTACAATTCATTAAAATAAAGAAAATTTTAATCCAGATGCTGGAAGATATAATTGGACACAAAAAGTATGTGGGAGAAGACTTGTATGTGTATAGTTTACTATGTAATTAATAAGTGAAGCAGATATAGGTAGAATGACTTTGGATCCCAGAAGGAAGACATTTGGGTTCAAATTAAATGTTTTTCTCCAAGTCTCACTCTGTTTTTTTTGAGCCAATGCCAAGTGTCTGAATCGAAAATTCAGTGTTACCCTTGCACTGTAGTTATATCAGACTTTCTTTTTTCAGTATGCAGGTGAATGAGGAAAACAGCAAAATAAATATAGCATAGTGAGTAGTGAGGCAAAACTCAGGGTCTTGTACCTTATCATAGCCATGAGAATAAATTGCTGATGGGGTCAGATCTATTTTACTGTAATTCATTTTATTTGCAGGTGTGTTCTGGATGTATTTTTACCGCTGTTAGTCACAGGAAGTCATTACAATTATTCTGGATAACTAAAGATAGGGGTTCTAGAAGAGAAATACTGGAATATCCAATCCTCTAGAAATCAGGATGATTTTAAAATGTCTTAGTTTTTTCTTCAAGTCCAAAACTGTGCTGTCTTCATTTTGGAGGGAGGGCACTGTAGCAATACGGTGTTCCTGCTGCCTTTAATAGTTAATCACGATAAACTAATGAGAGATGCCCAAAGGAAAGTGAACTGGAGACTGTATGTCCCACCTGGGATGTTGCAGTTGCACTACTCCTTACACCTATGGAGCTGTTGAACCACACCTTACATAGATGAAGTATTTGCCTTCTATTGAGGTTAGCAGATCTGAGGAACTTGCTCTGAGACTAAACACAAAGAAGCAAAAAGTGAATACTCTTGTACTGAATTTTGAGGCTTTGCCCTATGTTTTCTTTAAAGACAGATACCAAAAAAACCACAGCCCTGAAGCTGTCTTCATTTGTGAGTGGAAGCTTTGTTGAGCCAAAGGAATCAATCAAGACCTTTCAGCAAAATAAGTGTTGCACTCGCACTTGTATCATGAATAACTGGGACTTTATCAGCCGCAGCCACTTTTTTTCTACTGAGCCAGCTAAATCTTCATGCCTAGTAAGAAGGCACTATTGGATGTAGCACTTGGTGCCATGGTTTAGTAGCCATGGGTGACAGGTTGGACTTGATGATCTTTGAGGTCTTTTCCAACCTTATTGATTCTATGATTGTACTCTTTGGTAGCGTCAACATAAAAGGACAGGGAAGTGTGAGCTAACAGTGATTGTTTTCTTGTTACTTCTCTCCTCTTTGCTCTTTCCATCTCCAACTAGAGGTTGTGGCCAGCCAGGATTGTATTCACTACATTTCTTTGTATTTCTAGCTGCTCATGGTGATATTTCCGTCTCTAGTTACTGTGCAGTGCCCACCAAATCCTAGTAACTTCCTTGGTCTGGGCTCATCGAGGGGAGAGCCAAGTCTGCTGGAAATGGTGCAACTCCAGCCAGTTATTGCTGGGGTGCCTGGAGTGAGTCATGCTGAAGCACTGGGGATCTCTTTGTAGTCTTGTCTGCTTTGCTGCAGATCTGCTGTCAACAATTAAGCTTTCTACAGGGACCCACAACCCTGCCTATATTGATTTTTCTAAACAGTTGCTCTGGTTTAGTGCCCTTGAAGGGACTGTATGTCTTTTTAATTAAAATTAAAGTAAATATCAAACGACTGATGAGGGGTGCAGTGGGCAGAAAACCAACATTGTGTTCTGGAGGTGGATTCATAGGGACAGTGTACAAGGGACTCCAGGACATGAAAAGTGCCTTACCCTTACTAGTTATCTCATACGGTGACCTCAAGGGAAGCATACTGGCATGGCTTGGAAATACAGCTGATCATTTACTTGGGACTGAAAAATTCAAGAAGTTAAATTCACACAACAAGTTTGTTTTTAAAAGTCTCAAGGCAGTCGTCATTGATAGTGTGATTTCATCTCTGAAACTCCTGTGCTTCCACTGCTGTGCATTTGGCGTCATGCTCATGGGCCATGATCTTCTATCTTACCAGTGTATAGTCCCAGTGAGGGGATTATGTCTTTAATGCATTGGGATGGAGGGCACAGTACCAGTGTGTTATGAAAGCTTTGTGGAAGCCCTGAGTAAACAAATACATTGTATTTCTGTTAGGGTTTTTGTTAGTTTTTCATCTGTTTTCAAAAGACTGCTTAAGATTACATTTATATACTGGTAGGTAATTTAAAATCCCTGCTAGAAAACTGGAGATCTGATTTATGGCATGTTAGGAAGTTGCTCCAATTTAGAAACACGTGCATAGATGGCTACCATAGGATGTCTCATGCACAATTAAGGCCTTGAGCATCCAAGTCTAGTTGCGAGGCATCACTGCCCATGGTGGGGAGGTTGGAGTAGATTATCTCTAAAGTCCCTTCCAACCTGAGCCAGTCTGTGATTAATTCACAACTGTCTTCTAGGTAATTCAGTTGCATAGCAGGAAGGGCAGCTGAAGCAAGCTCATGAAGCACTCAAATGCCAGTTCCTGAGTTAGATTGTAAAATTTTCATTCCGGTGTGTCAAGCTTTTATTTGCACAAACACCCCCACCCCCCCAAAAGAAGGGGCAAACAAACCAAAATCAACCAAACAAAAAACACCCACCACAAGCCAACTCTCAACAACTCCCCCCACTGGAGAAATTCTTGGTGGCATTTGTTTAGAGATTTGCAGGCATAAAGGAGGTGAGGAAGAAGGGGGCTTTCTTTACTCATTCTGCATGCCTTGTGTATAGCTCATCATGAGAACAGTGAAATAACAGAATGAAAAGCGGGGGAAATGAATCTAGCAAATATTCAGTAAGTCTCAGTGTGCTCAGGAAAGGCTGTCACTTCAGACAAGGGTATGGAAGGATGAGAAACACAATGACTTTCTGGGGATCACCCACGTAGCGTGGGCAGACCTTGGAGCAAAGGCTTTGTCTGATGAGGTCCACTCTAGCGTGCTGCTCATTGGACCACTGTGCATAAAAAAAAAGGGAAAAGTGGAATTGCGCTCTTAACATTTCTGTAGTAAGTATTGATTAGAATTGCTCTTATAATTTTATGGCAATATATCTTATTTGACAGTTTTGTTTTATTGTAGTAGGAGATGGATGGGGAGGAGGGTGCAAACAATTGATTGCTTCATCTAACTAGGCAAGAGCAGGAGACATGAATTTACAAGAAGAATGGTGAAGCTGTTTGGACCCACTAAGCTTCTAAGAAAATAATCTAATAATTTTCATGTGGAAGAACATCTCTGGCTATTTGCTAAAGAAGAAAGAGAGAAAACTTCCAAGGCAAGCTACAAGGTTAGCACCACCACAGTGTGCTGGTCCTGGAGGTCAGTGTGCTGGGTTGCAATATCTCAGCTGTTCTCTGGACTGGAGATAAATTGCAAAGACAAAGGAAATCTTAATTTCTGTGGCTTAAATACTGATTTAAAGAACCATTCCTAAAGTGGATCAATAAAGTAATCTGTTTCAAGTAAATAGGTAGAGGTGAGCAATAATCAAGAAACATCTCTTTCTCAATGCCCTTAACATCTCAGTGGGCTCAGGCAGACTGAACATGCTTTGTGCTTACTCAGCCTGGGTAGTGTTTTCTTTGCTGCTCTTTGTTTGGAGACTGTTTCCTTTAAGGCTGATTTACCAGAGCAACAGTGCATTGATGCACACATAAGCCTATTTTACAAGGCTAGAAACCAGATTACACTGAAGAGGGGAACATTTTGAAATTCCTTCTGCTCTTGCCCCCCAAAATTTTGTAGGATGGGAAATTTTGTACTGGCTTACTAATAAGCATTGTCCTTCTAATTTTCTCTCTGGATCTAATTACTAAATTGAGACAGTATTGTTGTCTGTGCTGTATGCAGTCTCCTGCTTCTCTACAAGCTTATGGTCCAGTTGATACCAACACAGAGCTGAAGTGAATGTTTTATGTTTATTTAGAATCATAAAATTATGGAATTGTTAGGCTTGGAAGGGACCTCAAGGATCATCTAGTTCCAACCCCCACTGCCATGTGCAGGGACACCTCACACTAGACCAGGTTGCTCAGAGACACATCCAGCCTGGCCTTAAAACCTCCAGTGGTGGGGCTTCTCCCACCTTCCCTGGGCAACCTGTTCCAGTGTCTCGCCACCCTCATGGGGAAGAACTTCTTCCTAACATCCAATCTGAATCTACCCATTTCTAATTTTTACCATTCCCCCTAGTCCTATCATTACCTGACACCCTAAAAAGTACCTCCCCAGCTTTCTTGTAGGCCCCCTTAAGATACTGGAAGGCTACAATTAGGTCTCCTCAGTGCCTTCTCTTCTCCAGACTGAACAGCCCCGACTCCCTCAGTCTGTTCTCACAGGAGAGGAGCTCCAGCCCTCTAATCATCCTTGTGGCCCTCCTCTGGACATGGTACAGCACATCCGGATCCTTCCTGTAATAGAGGTTCCAGAACTGGATGCAGTACTCCAGGTGGGATCTCACCAGAGTGGAGCAGAGAGGGAGAATTATCTCCCTTGACCTGCTGGCTATGCTTCTCTTGATGCAGCCCAGGATGTGATTGACTTTTTGGGCTGCAAGTGCGCACTGCTGGCTCATGTTGAGCTTCTCATCCACCAGCACCCCTGTGTTGCTGGGTTATCCACAGCTGCATGCAAGCATCTTCTAGGAGGAATGGCAAGTTATGGATGAAACCCATCCCTTTCCGCTGGCAACACCAAATGACTGTTTGTTCTCTGGTTCTTACTGCTTTTGTCTTTGCTGTGTCATGTGGCATTCGGTATCGTCGTGTTGTTCCACCTTATGGACACTGGCTTGGGGAGTAGCAGTATTCATCACCCAGTGACAAAACACGGCCTTCACGGACACGTTGGCAGCAGTCTGATTGGGAGCTGGCCTTGCTGAAACTCAACTCATGACAGAATATTCTCTTTGAAGCATAGCTACTGTAGCATTTGGTATTCAGTGGCTCTGGGCACAGTACATCTAAAGGAGTTCATCCAATATTGATGGTCTTCCAGTAAAAGGAGGAAGGGGGAGGGAAAAAAAGTAATCCTGTTTCTTAAAGCTTGTATTTTTAACTTGTCTTCTTGTTCCTTGATCTTGGTCTGAAAGGTCTGAAGCCTTAGCAGGGCAAAACACAGCCTTAAAGACCTATGCTCTGTCTTCTGTAAATACAAGTTAATGTTTTCTCTGACTTGCAGCCTCATGGTGAAAAGAATGAGCCTGTTTCTTTGAGCATTGCTGTATATTGTAAATCAATACAAAACTAAAATGTCTGAAAGTTTCTTCAAGGCTGGTTTAGATCAGTCTTGTACTGGAGAATGTTGGTTCCCGAAGGCATGACTGTGTGCTTTTAAAAAGAGTAGTCTTGCCTCTGTTTTGGTCACAGAGAAAATGGGTCCAGCTTTCTGATCTGACTAAGAATTAATCTCTTTGGTTTGTTGTTGTTGTCTCTTGCACCACTGCTTTGGCATCCCCACACAGTTGTAAGTGCCAAGCTGGAAGACAGAAGGAAGGGGGCTGATGCTTTTACAGCCATGGTGTCCAGCTCAGCTGAGGCTGAGATTTCCACCCTCAGGTTGTGTTCATGTGTGCATTGAGGATGAAACCAGTGCTTCTTTAGGAGCTGCTGGTCTCCAGGTAAGACCCTGTAACTAGCTGTGTGGGGCAGTGCCAGATTGTTGCAGAAGAGACATTGTTGAAGCTGAGCTAAGTTATTTTGCATTTTCCAAGAGGCTATATCTTTTTGAGATGCAGTACCTTGCTGGGCTTAGTTCAACCTGTGAGCAAAAGCAGTTCACAGACTTGTTGACAGTGTTACCAGTATTTCCTGATGTAGAACATCTGCCTGGGATCCAGAGGCCTTTACCAGCATTTCTCTCTAGTGTGAAACTCTTGGATGTATGATCCTGGCCTGAGGAGACACCCTGACACAACTAACTTCAAAGGTGCATTAGCCACCTTCTTTTCCATATGAAATAGCACTTTGCTATGTCTTCTGAGTGTATGTACATAGTTATCTTTAAACCTATTAGACAAGATCTTGTACGTCCGTATGGGTAAGCCTTACACTTCTTTCCATCTACAAACTTATTTTGGTTGTGCAAGATAGCAGGTTTGTAACTAGAAGCTGCTGAAGCCATTCTTTGGCATTAGGCATTCATGCAGTGTTTGTGGCTGAGGCTAACAACAAAGCTGTGATGTGGCACTCAATGCAAACAAATCTGGAAACAAGGCTACACTTTACTTAAGATTCTCATGTGCCATGGAGAAAATGAGTAAATGCCATTTCATTGCTGATACTCTTTATTAGTTTTTCATGCACAGTGTGATGTGGAAGCATTTGTATTTCAATTTATTTCACAGAAAAAGCCTCCTTTCATAATCTCACAGTCAGCTCGTTATGAATAGCAACCTCTGATCATAGAAGGCTATTAATTCTTAATTATCTGCTGGTAATTTACTTGTGCATGAGTTTAGCAATCCATTAGATGGTGGTTTATTTTTGAGAGAAATATGTGATGAAGTTTTAGGATTTGCTTTCCCTCACCCCTCTTTTGGCTTGCAGTGGAATTAGCTGATTGATTAGATTACAGGATTTATCCAAATCTCACTCTGTGTGTGAGAGATTGTAGTTAAGTACATTAAGAAAATCTGAAGCAAGACATAGATAAATGAAACAGTGTTTTTGGTGGCAGTCTCTGAATTGGGCTAGTGGCTGACAAATTGGAAGCTAAATTAACAAACACTGGAGGATTGGTTTAATTCAGGGATTATTATTTTTCTTTCCCCTTCCAATCTCTCTTGATTTATAGATGCCTAAAAGTTTTTGAGTGGAAATATAAATCCTGCACAGCTGAGGAGCTCAGTAGCAGTAAGCTGATTTTCTTCCATACTGTGAGGCTGCGTGGAGTATGGACCAAAATCTTTGATCTAATGCTGTGTTTTGACACTCACCTCTCTCATGCACTCACCTCTGTCCTCGTGCTCCTTCTGTGGGGCATGACATTAGTCTCAATTTTCAAGAAGCACCATAACTTGCTTTCTCCTATGCCAGGAGCTAAACATTTCATGGTGGCTGTCATCTGGCTGACTTGATACTAGTCTTAATTTTGTGATCGTGGCTCAGCAGCTGATCTGTGGTAGCTGTCTGCGTGTGCAGCTTCTGGTAATTTCATTTTCTGTCACTTTCAGTGGACAGAGTGGGAAGTAAACCCCAGTTGCATCTGTTAACAGTTGTCTTTTCACACCTTGTTTGTGACTTAGAGGCATAACATCACAGTTTATGCTTGAGGTACTGGAATACATTGGGACTTACTGATTTTTCTGGTAGATTCGCATGCACCCAAACAGACTTCCTTGCTGAGCAATTCAGCTTAGAACTTAATTAGCCATTAAAAGAGCTAGTTTCTGTTACCTTGAGTTGGCTTTAATTGGCTGTCTGGAAACCAACTGCTGTAATATGTTTTTTGTGGAACAAACCTGCTCTGTTTGGCTGCTGTTCTTGACAGCAGAGAGCTGAGAGCAGGGGGCAGGAGCTGTCTTCACATGTGAGTTTGCTACTTTTAGCTCTACTTGAAGGAGTGACAGAGTCTATGGCACATTTGTCATGTCAAAGATTTTGTTAGTAATTGGCCTCAAGTCTGACAAGATAAATAACTCTGAGGAAGAAAACGTCGCTAAATGAGTATTGCTCATGCTCTTCTGCTGCGCTGGACACGGTGGTCCTGAAGCAGAGCAGCAAGTATACTGTTTATGTCCCACACAGGGTGTACTGAGGGGTCTACTCCCTGTAGGCTGCAGCTCCGCATAATTAGGGTGGTTTGTATCCAACAGGGAATGGAAGACAACATTCCCAGTGACTGCTGTCCTTCATGGCTGTGCCCTGGCAAGGCTTTTGCAAGTCATCCTTCCACATTGCTGTGACCCTCTGTAATGCCTGTGGACAGCAAGGCACAAATGGTTTCTCCAAAGATACCTGAACCTGAAAGAGGCTGCAACTGAGACCTGAAAAGCATAAGAAAGGCAGATCAAATATCTCTTGAGCAATCTTCTTTGAAGTGGAGTCTCTTCTTTTGTAATAGCATTTCTGATAGTGAAGCAAGAGATGTTGCAAATCTGCTACTGGTCTGTACCTCTTGATGTGTGTTTTGCACCAGAGTTGGGGAAAGACCAACAGGAGTGGTGAAGGAGGGTAGTGCTGGCAGAGGTATCTTGAATCATCGCCTGTACTTGGTTCTCACTCCCACCAGTGCTGCCAAAACCACTACCCAGCTCCACTCATGGCAGCTGCATGCCCCTTAGAGAAGAGTTTCCAGGTGTCTGGCCAGAAAGACATAGCTGAGATACAGAAAGTACATTTCCATTTAAACTGTATGCCTTCTTCCTCAGATTTTGGTCTTCATCTTAATTGTGTTTAGCCTGTAAAGAAACTGATATGGTTTGAGCAGTTTGTAATCTCTCTCCTCTCACCTTGCTATGGCAGCAGGACACACAGCAGTGGTGTGACATGATGGGCCATGTCAGGTCTTGGCTTCATTGTCAGCAGCAATTTGAGGAGCAATTTGAGACAGCAGCCAGGACCAGTATCCAGAGGTGCAGGCACGGTGCTGAATCCAGCCCTGTGGGAGCTGTGTGCTGGCAGCATGGCTGCCTTGTTTCTCCCTCCTTGGAGAGGCTGTTTATCAAGATAAATAATGGCATGCTAGTTTGGGAGAGGGCACTTAATCAGCTATTTCTCCTTAGTTACAGATATCTTTTCTTCAAAGCCATGTACTCAGCAAAGCACACAGCCAGCATAGCTTGAAATAGCTACAGAACAGCCATCCCAATTGATCACAATGCTCCCAAACAGAGAGTCATTTGTTTCTGGATTCTGAGGAGGGTATTCAGTGAAAACCTGATGGCAGTACATTAAAAATTGCAGTTTATCTTCCAGGCGTGCCTAGGGTTGCACAACATTGTCCCACATGCGATCTGCAAGCGTGGAACAGTAGCAGTTCTGTCTTGCCTGTGATTTTGTAGAGCCTGGTGATAGCAATGGCATATTTCGACAAAGGAAAGAATTTGACTGTGTATCAGTTTGGAGGGCTCTTCAAAATAATTTAAAAGGCCCACCTTTTTATTGATCACTGAGGGTAACATACAGTTCTTCCACAGGAAAGATGCTCACAAGAAGAAATGCAGCTTGACCCTTGCTATGTATCTTATGATGAACACACAATGAAAAAGAGTTGGGGGGATTTTAAAGGAGCTTAACTGTCATTTGATGGCTCATAAAGAATTTATTAAAGTTGAAGTTCTGGAAGTTGGCTATGCTTTAAAAAGTGTCACAAAATGGTCAGGTAGGAGCCATAATGGTTAGAGAAGAGAATTTCTGTGGGAGCTGGCATGGCAGTTCTAGCAGGGCAATTCCGATTTATATGTACATGTTGCTCTCTTCATGTCCAGCACTCTTCACATATTTTCTGAGGTAGTTAAGTAAAAATAAAAGCCTTGGGATGATGCTGGGCTCTGCTGTTTACAAGGGAATTGGGAGCTTTTCAAGGATGAGGAAGAAGCCTAAAATTTATCCTGAACGACTTTGCATATGTTGGCCTTTTGAGTTAACAAATTGAAGTTGGGAAAAGATCAAATTTTGCAGCAAAGACATAATCTCATCTTGAGGTTGAAACATCTTACTTTGCAGTTTAAGGTCTGAAATGTACAGATGATACCCTGCTTTTGTAAGTGAAGTAATTTCTCTTCCGGTTTCAAACTCAGAGCGATTTGCAGTCTGGTTTTAAAGGTATAGAATAGAAAAGAATCAACCAGGTTGGAAAAGAGCTTTGAGATCATCGAGTCCAACCTATCATCCAACACCATCTAATCAACTAAACCATGGCACCAAGCACCCCAACCAGTCTCTTCCTAAACACCTCCAGTGAGGGTGACTCAACCACCTCCCCGGGCAGCACATTCCAATGGCCAATCACTCTTTCTGTGAAGAACTTCTTCCTAACATCCAGCCTAAACCTCGCCTGGTGCAGCTTGAGACTGTGTCCTCTTGTTCTGGTGCTGGTTGCCTGGGAGAAGAGACCAGCCCCCACCTGGCTACAACCTCCCTTCAGGTAGCTGTAGACAGTAATAAGGTCTCCTCTGAGTCTTCTCCAGACTAAGCAACCCCAGCTCCCTCAGCCCCTTCTCATAGGGCTTGTGCTCCAAGCAACATGTCCTCCCTCTCTTCCTTACTCCAGTTCAGTCCTAGATTAGGATGCTGAAGCCATAAATTCCAGAGGAGAATGCTTTGGATCTGTAAATAAACCTGTGGGTCTGTTGTGACAGTAACAGCAGAATGCTTGTGCTTAGCACATAGGGCCTAAGCAAATCCGTAAGGCGGCAATGAGCGCTTTTGTGCCCTACAGCTCTGCAAAGCAATAAAGGAGCAGAGGTATGAAATGCATTTTATTTCTGTTTCTAAGGAAAAATAAAATTTGAAAAAAAATGGTGGCATGAAATATTTCTGTTGATTAATATTTCACGTTGAAACGGATTAGGAAGGATCTGTGAATTATGTATTTTGATTCAGTCCGCAGCAATTTTGATTTTTGTTGAAAGCATCTGTAGGAGATGGTAGAGCAGAGCTCTCAAGCACATGTACCTTCGCTTTAGGCAGGAGGTGAGGATGGGGAATTGGTGACACTGCGGTCTGTCCTGGCTGTGTTTCACCATCCAGCAGAGCTGGAGCATAACTGCGCTGAGCACATTGGGTATTAGTATAGAGCAGGTCTGCCTCTGAAATCTTTCCAGCTCAGACAGGCAGAATCTGGAGGAAATGGTATTATCTCTGTTTTACTAAAGCTAAGAGAGATTAACTGCACACAAGAAGTCTGAGGCTGAACTGACTATCCAATCTAGACATCCTGGTTCATTTATCCAGTCCCTTTAGAAAAATTATCCTCCAATAAGGCAAAACAGTAGAGTCGTTCAGTAAAGATGCAACAGCAAAGCATCTTTCCTGGGGAAGAAGTGTATGTTACCTTCAGTGATCAATAAAAGCAGCATAAAATGTCTCTGGCTTAACATATATTTAGATACTAATAAAGTTCCTTGTCTTAGGGAGTTGCTGCCAGGGACCTTGTGTTCAATCACTGTCAGCAGAACAAGGATAGAAGTTGTAACATACAGTTCAGTGCCAGGTATAATCACCAGTGGCTAGATCACCTTTCTTTGAAGCATTTAAATCTTGCATATCTTTTCATTTTACATTAGTGTCACTTACTTCCCCAAATTCCTCAGGTGGACAGATGCAAAATCAAATACTGTCTATCTCATTCAGAGGTTTAGTGGTACTTTATTTAATGCATAATTGATATAATAATAATGCTCACTTTAATTTTAAGAGGCGAAATTGCTATTTTTCCCTGGCATGATTTTCATTAGACAAATTATGAGTGGTTGTTTGCATAAGCAACCCACTGAACCACCTATTTTCCCCACCTGCAACCTTACAAGGGTAAATGTGGAAATGGAGATGTTCTGATTGATTACAACTCCTACAATTCACTGATGAATGCACACACTCATTAAAAGAAAATTGTTGTTAGTCCACAAGCTATGCAGGAGAAGAGAAACGAAGCAAGGCTGAGGGAAAAGGACTGAACAAGCCGTACTTAAAATGAAGATGGGCAGTTTCTTTGTGACTAGAACCAGTTGCTCCAAGAGGAGATCTGTTGATTCATACATCTTGACAAATGTGTTTATGGTTCCAATGTAATTAGAAGCTTCTAAATTGAAAAGCTGGTACCTAAATGCTGAGGAACATCTCGAATGTTCAAGCTGAGGGAACTTCAGACAGTTGGAATTACTGCATTTTAAGTTAAAGAACTAGTAAATCATTTAGTAAGGATTGTATGAAAAGGACAAGCATTGAAATCTGGAAAGAATCCTGGAGGACTATTTAAAAAATATATAAAAATCATCTGATTTTGCTTAGTTTCTAATTTGGCAGCCCAGAATTTTCCAGTGTGTTTCCAGAGCCTCTTTTTTTAGTAATCTAATTTTCAAGCATGTTGAACATCCTGCAGCTCCTATTGGCTTTGCTGAAAGCTGCAGTTTTGAAAATTAAGGTATTTGTTAGAGACAGGAAGAGAACTAAACAGGAGAGAACAGGGACTGCAAGAATTTGCTGAGAAAGGCTCTAGTATGTATGAAATATTGTACTTTGGTGGGGGGCAAGTTTGATTTGAATGAAGACTACTGATATTTTGCATTGTGGAACCAAAAAGCCCTTTGAAGGACCTGGCAGCATCTATGACAACCTCAAAACTTAGTCCTGCAAAGGGCCAGGAAGGGATTGGGGTTTGAAATCCATGAGCTGCAGAAGGGGCACTTGTAAAAGCAAAAGCACTTTTCACTTCATTCTTTGGCACTTCTTGCTGGCACTAATGATGTGGAGACATTTTTCTATCAAATGGTTTCTGACAGTTCAATTGCCAAAAATACTCAAGTGGCAGAATACAACTGCAATTACTAACAGTGTGCTTGCCCCAGAGTCTGTAAATTCTCTCATGAAAGCCTAAAAAGCCCATTCACGTTATCTAGAAATAGCAGCAATAACCATGGTAATAAGTTCTCCTCTTTGTTGCTGTGTTTCAATTCTTTTCATGGGGAGGCTGGAAAAAAAACCCAACAAACCCCACATCTGATTTTTCTGTAGCTGTCTCTATTGTAAGGAGATGTTTCTGTTCTCCAGGAACAACAGCTCTACTGAAAGTCCTGCAGTAGCCTAGAGTCCAGATTCTGAAATTTAGCTGAGGGGAAATTTCAGGCAAGGTTGAACCCAGTTTTGTGTTTGCACTGTGGTCTGGAGAAGGTTGGTAGGTCCTGAAGGAGGAAGATATACTGCCCTGTGGAGCAGCATGGCTGAGAGAGCAAGATACTTGCTAGAGACTCTGGTGATGCTCAGTGATGCTCAAGACACCAAATGGTTTGTGCACATCACCTCACTCCTCTGTGGCTGCTTACCAACCTGAAGTGAACCTAGTAACCTCTCCCATTGTTGTAGTATTTGTCTGTCCACATACACATTGTCTGTTTGTGCTGCTCATGCGTGCTCAGGAGTATTCCTTCATTATTCTCCTGAGCTCTAGCGCAGCCCATCTGGAGAATGCAGATTTGGAAGTTCTTTCCATCTAGAGTGGTTTTACTCAGTTTAATGTGCCTGAATATGCTGTGATCCTGCAAAATGCTCCCAGGCAGATTTCTGCAGGGAGCACTTCTGACAATAATAGGGTCTATTAAGATGTAAGATATATCCATAAAGAGTATCATGACGGACTGGGATCCAGGAAGCGAATAAGTAGTGATGTGAGGCAGCTCGTCTGTGCCAAGTTTCTGGCATATGTAAGGGTTTGCAGCATTATGGCTCTAAATCTAGTACTCAGAGACTGCTATTGAGTCACATGGACAGTCAGCTTTGATGCTTGTTAGAAGCAAGAAGCATGAATATAGACTTACTCTCCCTGTTATTAAAGATTATTTTATCCTATAAGATTGTTGTCATGGTATGATGCTTCTACAATTTACAAATGTATCTTCAGAATATAAATGCCTTTGCTTCTGTAAGCTCTCAGAAGCATTGAAGTTTTCAGCAGCTATTTATCAGAGCACTTTGAATGATACAAGGCTTTGTTTATTTAGCTTGAATTTCTAGGACACTCCAAGAGACAAATACTGGAAATGGCTATCAGTGAAAAAACTCAGCACTTATTTTAAGGAGAAAGAAAAAAACCTTACAAGTTTTCCATCTTGTGAAATATCTCAAAAACTTCTGTGGTGGGAAAAAGCCCACAACAAACAACGTTTACTTTGCAATTAATATCGTATTAGAGGTTACCTCTGTGCTAGGGGCTATGCCTGTGAATGTTTGGGCACTGAGACCAGGTGGTACAGAATGACCCACATCCATACCATCAGAGGTCTCTTAACCTACAAAACATTCCCATAGGACTGTGAATGGTGCCAACTCTCAAACTGTGCCTAGGATTGTGTGGGAAAATGATAGTTCAGTTCTGGGCCCCTCAGTTTAGGAAGGATGTTGACTTGCTGGAATGTGTCCAGAGAAGGGCAACGAAGTTGGTGAGGGGTTTGGAACACAAGCCCGATCAGGAGAGGCTGAGGGAGCTGGGGTTGCTTAGCCTGGAGAGGAGGAGGCTCAGGGGTGACCTTATTGCTCTCTACAGCTACCTGAAGGGAGGTTGTAGACAGGCAGAGGTTGGTCTCTTCTCCCAGGCAGCCAGTACCAGAACAAGAGGACAGTCTCAGGCTGCGCCAGGGGAGGTTTAGGCTGGATGTTAGGAAGAAGTTCTTCACAGAGAGAGTGATTGCCCATTGGAATGGGCTGCCCTTGGAGGTGGTGGAGTCACCTTCATTGGAGGTGTTCAGGAGGAGACTTGATGGGGTGCTTGGTGCCATGGTTTAGTTGTTTAGGTGGGTTGGATTGGTTGATGGGTTGGACACGATGATCTTGAAGGTCTCTTCCAACCTGGTTATTCTATTGTATTCTAGTTGGCACAGGCTAAGATTGTGCCGAGCACCCTTCTAACAGCTTAATAGTATAGACAGTCATGGCCTAGGGCACGGGTGCTTCCCTGGGTGCTGCTGTGCACACTTTGGGCACAGCTGGAGTCACAGGTACAGCTGCTAAAATAATTTTCTAATGCTTTGCATAAATAGGGTTGCTTTGTTGCAGAGGGTGTCCCAGAATGACATTGCTGGTTTTGCTGAAAGATTTCATGTCGCACTTTGCAGAATATTAGTGTTATTTTTACTCTCTGGGAGATTAAAATCTCCCAGCAGCGTAGTCAGATGCAAGTATCCTCTAACATTAAGCTCTAGTTCTTCACAACAGTGAAAATCATTAAATTGACAAAGAGATATTTCTGTAAGTCTTGAGTTCGTTTAGTAAACAGATATGATGCATAGGCCACTATGCAACAGCAATGTTCTTTGGCAACTAAACAGTGGTGTTATGTGATATCTGGTCATATTTTCTCCTTCACACACTTCACCTTTTCCACTCTATCAGTACTTAAATTCAAGCCCCATTTTTTGTCACATGGGAGCATCTGAGAAGGGAGACCAAGGGTAGGTTTGGAGATTTTTAAGGCAAGATGTTAGCATAGTCTTTAGACATGTTTCTGCACTTGCTATGTAAATGACTTAACATTTCATGAATGCAAAGTAAATCAGCTCTCTCATGTTGCTTGGATTTAATAATTTTTGATTCTTGGCTAGCACATTTCATAACCAAAGCCTGAATTTTTCATTCTGCATTTGTCAATGATGTAACAATCACCTCATTATGTAGGATGAAGAATTATGTGTGTGGAATTTGGGCTGAGGTATAAGCTTCTAGGAGAGCAAGAAGCTATTAAGACATCCTGAGACCATACATAATACAATGTCCTATATTGGGCTTTCTGACAGAGCTGTGTTAATTTATCTCTGTTCTAGCAGATGACAGCTCTGCTCTTCCCATCATGGGCTTCTCCAAAGCAGTGGAATATTATTTATTTTTCAAATATATCAAGTAACAATTTTTATTAAGGCTTCCTAGACAGGGTCTCCTAAAATGTTGTTACGGTTTAATCTGATTTCAGTTGGCACCAAATACCACAAAATGTTGTGCTTCAAAGCAAAATCCAAGGGTGAAGCTATGTGGAGACTTTAAAATCACAGAATCATAGAAAGGTTCAGGTTAAAAGAGACCTTCAGGATCACCAAGTCCAACCAATAAATGAGTCAGATCATAGTTAGTCCAATGACTTGTATGTGACTCTAATCATGGTTTCCCAGGAATGTGGGTTCTCCACCTTTTCCCAGTTGCAGAGGAGAACAATGAATCTGTCACATTAAAGCCTCTGCATTTTTTGGGGTATACCATGACTTTCCTCTTTCACAAGCTGGACAGATGGGCAGTGTCCAATATGATGACATTCAACAAGTCCAAGTGCTGGGTGCTGCACTTTGGCCACAACAACCCCATGCAGCGCTACAGGCTGGGGTCAGAGTGGGTGGAGAGCTGCCAAACAGAAAGGGACCTGGGGGTACTGATTGACAGCTGGCTGAACATGAGTCAGCAGTGTTCCCAGGTGGCCAAGAAGGCCAATGGCACCCTGGCCTGGATAAAGAATAGTGTGGCCAGCAGGAGCAGGGAAGTCATTGTGCCCCTGTACTCATCACTCGTTAGGCCACACCTTAAGTACTGTGTCCAGTTCTGGGCCCCTCAGTTTAAGAAGGACATTGAGACTCTTGAACGTGTCCAGAGAAGGGCAACAAGGCTGGGGAGAGGCCTTGAGCACAAGCCCTGTGAGGAGAGGCTGAGGGAGCTGGGGTTGTTTAGCCTGGAGAAGAGGAGGCTCAGGGGAGACCTTATTGCTGTCTACAACTACCTGGAAGGAGATTGTAGCCAGGAGGGGGTTGGTCTCTTCTGCCAGGCAACCAGCACCAGAACAAGAGGACACAGTCTCAAGCTGCCCCACGGGAAGTTTAGGCTGGAGGTGAGGAGAAAGTTCTTCACTGAGAGAGTCATTCGTCATTGGAATGTGCTGCCCGGGGAGGTGGTGGAGTCACCGTCCCTGGAGGTGTTTAGGAGGGGATTGGACATGGCACTTGGTGCCATGGTTTAGTAGTCATGAGGTCTGTGGTGACAGGTTGGACTTGATGATCTTTGAGGTCTTTTCCAACCTTATTGAATCTATGATTCTGTGATTCTAAGTTTTCATCCCATTACAGGTATGCTATGAAAACCCTGCATTTGAGATCCACAAAAGTCACTGTTGAACAAAACATTGCCAGTAAATTCAGCTCAGAAGATTATTCTGTTCATCCCCAGCCTGTGATTCTTTTGTGAAATGAAGGTCTAAACTAACCTAATTATTCAGTGCAGACTGAAGATCCCTGTTGGCTTGCTTAAAGTGAACTGTTTACTAAGGAAGGGGAGAAGTAACTTTCCATTACTGACCAAGAATACCTATGTGCTCTTAGTCATCCTTATTTCACCTAATCTGTAATTCAAAAAGCTGTATTCAGAAGGTGGAATTTGTGGAGATTAGTGCATTGGAGTTCTTTGTTCCAAGTGGCTTTAGCAG
This sequence comes from Picus viridis, assembly GCA_033816785.1. Lineage (NCBI taxonomy): Eukaryota > Metazoa > Chordata > Aves > Piciformes > Picidae > Picus > Picus viridis. The sequence continues at coordinate 15,189,942 of CM066592.1, read as the reverse complement.
TGTTTAAGTCAGCTCCGCAGTAAGTTTAGTGTATTAAAACAAAAATTAAAAGATTGCTAGATAATGAGTCTAATGAAAAAGTACTGCCAAGAAGCTATCAGAAAGATCAAATGGGCTTAGAAGTGCTATGAAAAGAATATTAACTAGAATACCAGTGCATGTGGAATGATGGCCTAGTTTCAGATCCTTTTGCTAGTGTGAATGGATGCCACTGCAGTAAAAATTTTATAGGCTAGCTTTAACCTCCTTACTTAGAAACTATGAAGTATTTTTCACCTTTTGTTTTGGGAAAAAAATAGTGCTTCTCTTCATGCTACTGGTAGTGAATTAGAATGACAACCAAAGCTTCTCAGCCCTGCTCCGGTAGGACAAAGCCCTTTGCCTACAATAAAGTGAAAGAAATGTGGGAAACAGTGTTTGCAATCCTGAAGCTGACAGTTTGCACTACGGGAAAAGAAAAAAGATGCAAGTTTTATTGAAGGTTCTTACAAGTAAAAAGAGCCCTTGAGGTGATAAGCTACGCATCAAAGAGTTTGGATCTGTCTTTGCCTGTTACTTTGAGAAGTGGCCAAATGTTTTCTAGTAAAGGAGGGCGGTGAATGGCTTTCCTTTAGAAATGCCATGCATTTCTGCTAGTTTTTGAAGAGGTAGTATGAACTTACACAATCAGTCAGGTTAACAGCAGTAAAGCAATGCCAGTGCATTCAATATGACTAATTGATAACTTTTATAAGTTTTTGGATGACCAAAACAGGCAGCTAACCCACCTAGAACTTCACATCTGCATGGTAGGAAGGATAACTGGGCAGAAGTACTGACTTTATAACTGCAATCAATGTCTCTGGCTGTATTTTCTGGATGGTGCTATCATCCCCTCTTAATTGTAGAGGCAGATGAAGAATGATTCCTTCCCAGTCATGCAGAGGGGGCTGGGGGAGAAGAGAGAGTTTTAATCCGTTTTTTGGGAGTGTTTTAGCATGCTCCACTTGGAAAGATGAATTTTCTAGTTTTTGACTTTGTCATTGGTTTATTTTATCTAAGCTATCCAACCCAGCAAAACCTGCGGTTGGGTGAAAAAGAGAAGACTTAAACTGTACCTCAATTCATCCCCATCCCTTACCAGACATAGTGGCCTGGTGCCTCTCTGAACATTCTCCTAGTTAGCTGTAGGCTGAGGCTAGTAACAATGTGGTCGGGCTGGATTCTCATCCCAGGCAGACAGCTCTAGTTGGCCCTGAGACCCCTGGGTTTGTATGGCTTTCAATCATGAGAAATGCTAAATTGACAGTTACTTTCAAGTTCATACCATAGCACCAATTCCCTGCTGCTCTACACTGTGTGGTTTCATAGCTGCCCTTTGTATTCAATTTCTTCCAAATGGGCTTCATTTGTTGACAGATTTTGAGATTTTCATGGTTGCCTTGTGCATTTCAATGCACAGTCCTACTCTTTGGTCTTGAAATAATTTATAGCATAATGAATCATTATAGTGCTGTGTGATAAAACCACACGGAGAGGGTGGAATCTAAATGGAAGAATGTGTTCACAAAATGTTTTAGAACTGATGTGTGCCCCAAACAGTTCCTAACGGAGCGCTCTCTGTGACTGCTGGTAACCCTGCTGCTCGCTGCAATGTCTCTTCCAAGGCCAAGTGTGGTAAGAGCACTTTGGTCAGGCAATAAAGAGGCCTCGAGTGGGCTTTTTTTCTTCTTCTCTTCTCTTTTTGTGCATTCTGCATGTCCTTCTGAAGCAAAATTTTTCATACATTAAATGGAGTGATTCCCTGCCCTATGTTGTATTGATTTCCATGAAATAACAGATGTGACAAATCCTAGGATAGTTTCAGACTCGTGTTGGTAATGTTCTGTATCCTTTTAGTAGCAGCTAATAAGGAGCTCGACGTTCTGAGATCTTGAATAAGTTAGAATGAAGAGGATGTAAGCTTTTTCAGCCATTTTAACCACCTTCTCAAACATTAAGACTGAAACACATTCTTCTTTTGTGCCTCATCCAGTCTGATGGTTTCTGTTCCTAAAGCAGACTTTTTTTTTTTTTTTGTTTTCTCTTCATTGTTTTATTAGATGATTCTGCTATAGATTGCCTTGAATTTCAGTGATGCTATTCAGCATGAAATTGTAATCCTGGAGTCCTGCTCTCTTCATAGCAAAACCAATGGGAAATAATTTTGTTCTGCACTTTACATATGGTAATAACAGTAACTCTTGACATTTGTTCTTCTTTGTGGTTATTTTGGGTTCTGTACAGCAAAGCAAACAAGCTATTGAGTCCAGTACTGGCCTAGTAATGGAACAGTTGAACTGTTTTGCTCAGTCACATGAGGATGCATGGCAGTGGTTATTTGTGTTTCTCATTATCCATGTTATTCCTGAAATTTCTGATTATGCTTTGGAGAAATTAGAACAAATGCAAATCTGTCTCCAAAATAGGTTTGTGTACTCAAGCAGAAGGGAAGGGTGTAACTGTGTGCATGTAGCATGCATATATCTGTCTATTTTTATTGTGGGTATTGCTACTGGCATCATATGAGGCTAGGGTGCTTGGTACTCCATGAATGTTGTTGCAAGATAGCTGGTAGTTCATTGAACATCTCATCTCAGCAGACAGGAGGCTTTGTAAAGAAAACAAAGGCACAAGAAGATGAAAAGTGTGATAATTTCATTTGGAGTATTTGAAAAAATGTCAAGTGTCTTCTAGCCAAAAAAGAAAAGAAAAGAAAAGAAAAGAAAAAAAAAGAAAAGAAAAGAAAAGAAAAGAAAAGAAAAGAAAAGAAAAGAAAAGAAAAGAAAAAAGAAAAGAAAAGAAAAAAAGAAGAATAGTTTCCATTTAAAGATTGTTAGTCCTCGTCGTCATCTGTTTGTATCCCTTTCACACCTGCTGTCACTCAGTTCTGTAGTCACTGTGTCCTTAAACAGCAAGAACAGTTTATCTGGACTTGTGAACCATTTTATCATTAGCAAGAGGAATGTGTACTCCCTCAGTTTAGGAAGGACATCGAGACACTTGAAGGTGTCCAGAGAAGGGCAACAAGGCTGGTGAGAGGCCTTGAGCACAGCCCTGTGAGAAGAGACTGAGGGAGCTGGGGTTGTTTAGCCTGGAGAAGAGGAGGCTCAGGGGAGACCTCATTGCTCTCTACAACTACCTGAAAGGTGGTTGTAGCCAGGAAGAGGTTGGTCTCATCTCTCTAGCAACCAGCACCAGAACAAGGGGACACAGTTTCAAGCTGCACCAAGGGAAGTTTAGGCTGGAGGTGAGGAGCAAGTTGTTCCCAGAGAGAGTCATTTGTCATTGGAATGGGCTGCCCAGGGAGGTGGTGGAGTCACCGTCCCTGGAGGTGTTCAAGAGGGGATTGGACATGGCACTTGGTGCCATGGTCTAGTCATGAAGTCTGTGGTGACAGGTTGGACTCGATGATCTTTGAGGTCTCTTCCAACCTTGGCGATACTGTGATACTGTGATTTGAAGCATACCAGTGAAATGAGACTATGTGGTCCTGGAAGGGTCCGTAAGAATACCAATCACTTGCTGGGTAGTCTGGACCTTTCTAAAAAGCAGCAAGCTAAAGGGCAAAGTTGACCCACTGAAGGACCTCAGTGTAGTTGAGAAGTTTATCCATTAGCATTGCTGTCACTCTGCTCTGTCTAAACTGTAGAGAGTGAATTAAAAGAACCTTGCCTTCCCGAAACCCCCTCTCTATTCAGCTTCTAACTCTGAAATATTTTCTCAATGAAATTATGGAAGTGATGACAAGCCATGCTGTTTTCATCTTTTCTCTTTCCAGTTCCCCCACAACATTGTGACACCTACCATATTTGAAGTATAACTGCAGAAATGTTTCCTGTGATATTTTAATTGACAATCAGGAATTTGCTTAACATCAAGCCCACTGCTTTGGTTAGGTGAGGGACTTGGAAGAGGAAAGCTTTGGGTGTGATTTTTCATTTACAGGGTACATTTAATAGGAGTGACGAGTTCGTCTGCACAGAACTATTTCAGTCATTTGTAATGATTTACCAGGAAAAGAAAGAGCAAGGTGAAGCTGGCAAGCTTTACAGAGTTTTAAGATGTAAAATGCAAAAGAGGAGAAAATCCATTGTGAGGAATTATGAGGGAAAAGTTGTAGAAGACACCTTCCAGACAGGTGTAATTTCCTTGCGCTGACAACCGCAGCAGGCTGCTGTCTTTCATGCAGGCAGCTTACAGTGTTGCTCTGATTCTCCTCTAGCTTATGCAGATGTAACTCCTTAGACATTAGCCAGTTCTTGGAACAGCTGATAGGAGAACTGAAATGAAATCTGTCAGGATCTTTCTATGGCTTCCCCTTGAACACTTGTGGTCCTCTTACACATTTTAGGCTCTTTAACGAGGGAACAAAACACAATCCTCGGTAAATGATTTGCTAGTTCTGTGTTTATTTGCATAGGTGCATTTTGCAGTCACAGCTTAGTTCTTTGTTACTGTCCACATCAAGTCAACCTTCTCCTGATGTTAGCAGATTTTTCTGGAGTGTGAGTTGTATTGCTTGCAGGATAGATCAGATTTTTCTTAAAGCAATAAGGCTGAAGTAAAAAAGGTGAAGGCTTATTGAAACAGGGTCTTGAAGTGATGCAGAAGTATTCAGAAGCTCCTATTGCATGTATACTCTTGGGCACAGAGAGAATACCTAATCCATTCGTCTTCTCTTCTTAGGAAGGTCAAAGCTATTTGTTGTGCTGCTTATGGAAACTGAAATATTCCAGGAAAAAGTTGTATGGCTGTATATATGTATATTTGTGTGTATATATGTATATGCACACACACACATATATTAATTTAGATGGGTTGAGAGAAGTGCACAGTTTGTTTACCTTGCATTAATTTGCTATTAAAGCTAGTGAGAGTAATGGCCTGTGCTTTGTCTGTTGGAGTAGTGCTCTGCTTCATGTACTTCTATCATTATTCAAGTACAGAATTATTCATGGCTGCTGGACAGTAAAGCTGCTCAAATCCTTTCAAAATTAAACTTGGTGGCTAAAATACCAATGTTTTCACCAGATCAGTGACTTTCAAAACGAAGTACAGGTCCTTCCTCTTGCTTTGGCATGGATATGTCTATGTTTACAGTATCATAATGGTAGGTACTTAAAAGTAACAGCTTTTCTTTTGGGGGAGAAGCAATGTGGTTTTCTTGGAAACAGATTTAAAGGTGATATTTCATAGCTAAGCAATGGCACTTGGCAACATTGTTTGATGTGCAATATTCATTTTGGTCCAGAGGACTTATTTCTACTTCCTATCTTCCACTGAGCTATGCATATAAGCAGCCCTTTTGTGTGCTGTATTTCTCAATTAAAGTCCTTGGCACAACCACTTTGCTACTTTGCCTGAAAGATAAAGGCATTCTCCAGCAGGAAATCTTAATTCAAATTATAAGATGCAGATTTCTCTCTTCCCTTTCAATAATGCCTGATTCATTTTTATTCATGTTAATGAGTTCCTTAGATCTACTTTTTTGATGGAAAAATCACAATGTAGAGAAATGTTGTTATAAGAATGCTGCAGTAATTGTAGCCCTTGTGCCCTGATCTTGATTCTTCCCTTTGCATTTTGACCCTGTGTCAATGGGTCACTGTTGTATTTGTGTTTTGACAGATTTTCTACTCTGTTTTCACTTGGTGCAAATGAATTGTCAGAGCCGTGAATGCTTTGCATAAATAGCTTATCATTTCATTAAGCTCTGATTTATAGCTGTCACACTGAAGTGTTTGTGTTCTTCAGCCCTTCTGTTCTGCAGACACTAATCTGCTAGAGAGTACGATTTCATCATTTATCAGATATGTTTTGCTCTCAGTTTACCTCAGCCAGCTTAACTGCATTCTCAGTTGTACTTTGTTTGGCTGTTAATACCATTCTTTTTTGTCTTTTAATTTTGCATTTTACTTTTTTAGGTGGATGGTTTTGGGTGGCTTTGTTCCTTGATTGCAGCAAGTGGCATTGCATGTACGCAGGTATCGATCGTTATTTGTATGTGCTCAGGTGGGAATGTCCTGTGGCATCCAATAAACAGAAGATCTGTGGTGACAGGTTGGACTTGATGATCTTTGAGGTCTCTTCCAACCTTGGTGATTCTGTGACATTCATGTTTCTGCACACATACTGTTGTGTGTTTAAACAGACTGGAAATATAGTAGGAGGGCTTTTGTATATGAGCTTTGCAAAGGTGATAGTGACCTGGAATTTTAAGCTTGTGTGGGATGAGCAGAAGGACAGCATGGAGTATTTCAGAGAAGCTGCTGGCCATGGAAGGAAAGGCTCAGGGCTTTCCTTCCCTGGAGTAAAGGGCTAGTGTCATGGGGTGAATAGAATAGAATAGGTTGTGGGACAGACACAAACTAAGGAAGGAAGGAACCTCCAGCCCCTTATACCCATAAAACAGGGCTTTGAGGAGCCTCAGATCCCATCCACTTAACCTCCTGTTAGGTTTAAATTGAGGGGTGGTGATTATTAGCAGCTAATTCACATACTTGACTAGCTTCCTTAAACTTTTAATACCTGTAAAGCCCACTTTTTACCTTTTTGATCTCTCTATTTCTACACAGTTGAATACATTGGAGTGCAGTCACTTGGTCAGAAGCGGTTGTGGCCACTTGGCTTTAGGGGAGCTTTCAGACTGTGGGTGTTCCTGCCCCAGGTGGATTATCCTAACAGTGCTATAATGCCTATGCAGCGTTACCTTTGTTTTGTCTTGTCCTTCAGTGAATCCAGGCTTGCAACAGAAACCCTTTGATAAGGAATGTTTTCATATGCTGAACGCTGCTTAGGTGGGCATAAAGTTAATCCACTTGATTGAATTTGGAGCTCCTGAAATGCATTTGGGGGGATTTTGCAGTGTAGTGAAAGACAAACAAAAATAACCCCAAAGAGGAAAACCTATGATGCAGTTGTTTGGATGCAAACAAACTTGGCCTTCAAATAGTCATGGCATAAACCAGCATAATGAGAGAAGGATCTTATGTGTTGTTATTGCTGTGTTTGCAGCTATCCCTGGAGTCTGCCAGAGCCAAGTCAAACCTGAGACATTGCTTCACTTTCTCAGTGCGTGCAGGGTGCTACAGAGACACATAGGCCTTAATGCAGCTATTTTTCCTTTTCCATGAAAACTAAATTAAAAAGGAATTATCTTCATAAGCCATGTGGGATCTTTGTTTCTGTGTTTTTCAGGCAACTTAAATTTCTCTCCCTGAAATACAGATTATATTTTTGTCAGCATAGTTTGACTGTCAGTATTCATTCAAAATTAAAACCCAGCCTTCTACTAATTGATATTTCTGACCATTTTTGGTAATTATTTTAAAATTCAAAAACTGTGTATGGAACTGGAAAAAAAAAAACCTAGAAATAAAACCCAACCCACTACCTCTTCTTTAAAAAAAAAAAGAGGGGGGTGGGGGGGTGTGACTATAAGCCTTTCAGTTCTTCCCTTTTTCAAACCCAGAAATGTCACCATTAGTAACAACAGGATGAAACTGTGAAAGAATTAAACCAGGTAAAAAGCTGTCTTTCTCAATCCCTATTGATACTTGGGAAATCACTCTGAACTGTTCAGGCCACACATTATGGTTGCTTTAATTAAAGATCAGCACAATAAGCTCCCCTTGATTTTTCTCCAGAAAGGTAGAAAACCTACTAATGTCATTGTGTGCTGTTTACCATCTTAGACTTCCTTCTTTTCCACACCTTCTCCTGGGGTATGTGCACCTTTTTCTTCTTGACACCAAATTCACTACATATTACAGCACAGATGAGTTAAATGAGAGACAAGGCAGGCTCCCACTGCCTGCACCTTCACGCTGACATGAGAATGTGCTGAAGGTTATAAAGGCATAACAAAGAGCTTTAAAACCAGTGGTGTAGCTGTTCGAAGCAGGAAGCATTTAAAAACTTTATAGCAAGTGACGTCAAAGGGAGTCAGAATCATAGAATCAGTAAGGTTGGAAGAGGCCTCAAAGATCATCAAGTCCAACCTGTCACCACAGACCTCATGACTACTAAACCATGGCACCATGTGCCACGTCCAATCCCCTCTTGAACACCTCCAGGGATGGTGACTCCACCACCTCCCTGGGCAGCACATTCCAATGGCTAACAACTCTCTTTGGGAAGAACTTTCTCCTCACCTCCAGCCTAAACTTCCCCTGGTGCAGCTTGAGACTGTGTCCTCTTGTTCTGGTGCTGGTTGCCTGGCAGAAGAGACCAATCCCCTCCTGGCTACAACCTCCTTTCAGGTAGTTGTAGAGAGCAACAAGGTCTCCACTGAGCCTCCTCTTCTCCAGGCTAAACAACCCCAGCTCCCTCAGCCTCTCCTCACAGGGCTTATGCTCGAGGCCTCTCCCCAGCCTCGTTGCCCTTCTCTGGACATGTTCAAGTCAGAGGAAAAGGTTGTGTTTGAACACTGGAAATGCAGGGAGTCTGCAAAAGGTTGGTGTCTGTTGTCTTTATGCTACTTGGAGAAACAATACAGTCTCAAGCTGCACCAGGGGAAGTTTAGGCTGGAGGTGAGGAGAAAGTTCTTCACCGAGAGAGTGATTCGCCATTGGAATGGGCTGCCCGGGGAGGTGGTTGAGTCACCGTCCCTGGAGGCGTTCAAGAGGGGACTGGATGTGGCACTTGGTGCCATGGTCTAGTCGTGAGGTTTGTGGTTACAGGTTGGACTCGATGATCTTCGAGGTCTCTTCCAACCTTGGTAATACTGTGATACTGTAATAACAGCTAAATGGGCTGTAGTTCACTAGTCTGAAGTGGCATGTTAAGCACATGAGCAAAAGAAAGCCCCCATGTTTTGAAATTTCAGATAGAACACATTAATATTCATTTTGTTCTGTGCCATCATCTCATGCTTCAACCCTGCAGATAATTAAGACAATAGAAGATAAAATTTTGTACCGTATAAAATTGCATCCATGCCTTAACAAATAAGAGATTATTCTGTCCAGTAAACAAAACATAATCATCCTGGCACCCTTACGAAGGAGCGCCTAAAATAGAAACTCTTCTCTTTATAGGTCATGTAAAATGTCATCATCTCTTTCATTAGCTGTACTGTTTGGATGAAAAAGAACTGATTAATTTAAAAGAACCTTGGCTTATTTGCTAACAAGGTTATTTTCTCACTGATTGCTAGGAAGTCTACTTCCTTTGGAAAGGGTTGCAAGTTATGAGTAGTTCAATTGTCAGCCTGTGTAGAGGCATCTGCCATTTATGTGCTGGCAGTGTAGGCTTGTGTGTACATGGAGCAGCTCTGGATGTACCTTGCTTGAATGGAACTTCTGGGTCTGGTGGAAAGGCAGCAACAGGGGAGCATAGTATCACAAAAGGGCCAGTCTCTTAAACTTGTTTTAAAAGCTTAATTCTTGAACAGGCTGCCTTAAAGGAAGGACCAAAACCAAAGAAGGGTGAAATTAGACCAATGAATTAATGTTTAGGCATATAATTTTACAACTCCAAGGAAAGAAGTATGTCAAAACACAGTACGTTGAAGTCAGTAGGTGTTACCAGGCCATCCTGGCTGGACTTGTTCAGAAATTGAAGCAGAGTTTATCTCCAGGAAGCTGAGGGCCCTACCATGGGGCTTGTAGCAGGTGAGTGTGACTGACACAAAGCTGCAGCCAATAGTGCAGTGCTTCTCTGGGGGATTGGGGATTCCCTAGGTGAATTGGTCATCTGTGGTTCCAGGAAGCCTGTTGTGTGCATTATGCTCAAAACTGATTTTATTTAAAACAAATCACCAACTGTCTTACAAAGTTCCTTCTTTGTTCATCTACCATGGATCCAGACTCTAAAATGGGACTGTGTTCAGCTAGTGACAGTGCATTATGCTAGATTGCTCCTTTGATAAATAGTTACTCACTTTGCATGCTATCTGTCTGATACCTTTTCTTGCTAGGCTGGGAGGTCCTGATCTCAGGTCCTTTTAAGTCACCAGAAAAACTCCCGGTGACTTAATACGCATAGGTAAAGCTCTCCAAAGTCTCAAAGTAACACACAGGCAGAAACCACAGTGAGAGCACTCAGCAGAAATATAAGGCCAATGCTGTTCTTCCTTGCATCTCTTGCTTAAACCGGTCACACTTGATCAATTTCTGAGGCTTTTAAGAAGGAAATATGAGGCATGTGGACAGAAGGGCTTGACTGGACTGAGCGTGGAAACTTACAAACTAGTAGCCAGTATCAGAGCAGCCTGGCAAGCTGAGGCAGGACCTGAAAAGGTGCTGTCAGAGCTCTGTCTGATTTCTGCATAAATGTCATCTTCCTGCAGAGTGCTTTAATTTTTGACAAATGCCATTTTTTGGTGAAAGGCATTCCATGGAAAATGTCTAATCTGCCTTGCACTCGAGTCGAGCTTTTGTTTCTTTATTGCAATATTCTGTTTGTCACCAAAAGAATCACAGAATGGTCCTTTTGATTCTGTTGCAGAACTGTGCTGCTTTACATCTAAAGGAACCATTCGTATGGTGTTTCTTTGCAATTAAAATTCTTATTCCCCCCCCAAAAAAATGTGTTTTCCATTAAAAATTCCTGCCCTGAACTAATAAATCTAAATCTTGTGGCAATTGTCTCTGGAAAGATATATTTTGCTGTATGCCACATATAAACATTTATTTCCTGCTTGAGAAAAATGTGGGTTTTACCATCTGTAATGCTCATATTTGTTTCTTGGGGGGAAAAGTTAGGGTGACAGAAACATGATACAGGCACTCCTAAACACACTGAGAAAGCAAGGCCTTGTGACCAAGGCTAAAAAGAAGTTTGTTACAGAGCCTAGTGAGCTTTTTCATGTCCTTTTTAATATCCTAACATGCTTTATATGAGGTATTAAATTTGTGTTAGAGACTTGAGTTATTCAAGTTGATTTAGTTTTGAGTTGTGAAAGCAACTTTCCCCTGGTGTTTAAGCTGCTGCCGTTGTCCAGCCTTTAACGTGGTGGTTGTAGAAGTGGTTGCTCTTTGTGGCAGAGATGGTCCTTAGAATCAGGGTGGTTTTGTTTGATGTGACAGTGGGTGGAATATCGAAGAGTAACATTGCCCTCATTCACTTCAACTGACAATTTGAGTTTTGTCAATAAGATATGGAAGTACTTTATTAAAACTCATAACAAACCGGCCTGCCGTAGTTCCTGCTTGCTCCAGCCAGCTCATGTGTTCTCTCAGTGCTTTAAAATCATAGAATCATTAAAGTTGGAAAAGACCTTTAAGATCATTGAGTCCAACCGTAAGGCAAACACCATGACTGTTAAACTTTATCCTGAACCACTATATCTACGTGCTTCTTGAACACCTCCAGGGATGGCAACTGTATCATAGACTAGCCTGCTTCAATGCCTCACCACTCTTTCAGTAAAGAAATTTTTCCTAATGTCCAGTCTAAACCTCCTCTGACACAACTTTAAACTCATTTCCTCTCATCCTATTGCTAGTTACATGGAAGAAGAGACCAACGGCAGCCTCACTATAACCTCCTTTCAGGTAGTTGTAGAGAGCAGTAGGATCTCCCCTTAGCCTTCTCTTTTCCAAACTAAACATGACAATGCTTGTCATGTGGCATGCCCTCCACACCTCTCACCAGCCTTGTTACACTTCTCTGGACCCACTCCAGGACCTCAGTGTCTTTCCTGTACTCTGGTCTCAGCAGGGCTGAATACAGGCTCCTCACATTCCTCCTGGCAATGGCCTTTATCTGTGTGGTCACCATGCTGGGTCATCTTCTGGGAAGGGACCAGTTACAATCAACTGAGTTCACCTCTGTGCTTGGTGGGGCTGTTGCTGCCCTCTCTGAGATTTGTGTGGTTGTTGACACCTCATTTAGCTGTGCCTAGGGGTTCTGGCTCTGCCCACACCACCTGAGCAGCCTGCCCACAAGCTGCCAGCCCTTAACACAGGTATGCTGCCTTCCTGGGTTCAAAAGCCCGCATAAGAGCTCCTTCTTGGCCCTTTTCACTGTGATACCCTCTCCCAGTGTGGACTTACCACCAATGGAGCTGGTCTCCCCATATTTTAGAATTGAATTTCCATTCCCTGCACAAAAGAGAGGCCCACAGTGCCATTTTTGGAATTGCTTTTATAACAGAACCAGCACATTAACACTTTTCCTTTTACCAGTGAGGCTTTCTGAACTTGTGTGGTTTCTTAGTCGGCTGAGTAATTGAAAAGATTAGGCTCGTTGTATCATTTTGCTTTGAACTGTTTTAAATTGCTGTTGGATCACCGATTTTTCCAGATCTTTTACCTGCCTGTTCAGCATTGTCTTTCTAAATGAGAAATAGAGGGGGATAGGTCAGGATGTTATAGAACTAGTTCGAATCAATTATTCTTTGTACTTGAACATGCTTTTGCAAGGAAAAAAAACCCACTCAATCTTGCTGTAACATTTTCCAGGGATGGAGAGGATCCTCCAATCATTAGAAAACACTTCCAGTGGAAGACTGAAAGTAAACAAAACATATTTGCAGTTAGAGAGTTAGAGTAATTAACCAGAGCTAGCCCAGTTCTTAGATCTTGTTTCCCCTTTGTCTACAACATGAAATTAAAAAAAGCTGTAGTCATGTTCCCTATAAGCCAGGTTGGTTTTTGAACCAGTGTGACCTTCCTACTCAATTTTTTGTAGCTTCTTGTGCCTCCTGTAAAGTGTGCTTCAACAGCTCCCAATTGTTAAACACATTTTTCTGTTTAAGTGTTTTTTTCCCCCTACAGATTTAGCTCATAATTGTTTTCAGCTTTGAGAGCCTGACTTTATAAATCACAAAATGTTGTTGCCTGTGTGTTTCATTTATGTACTGTATGTTAGTGGTTTGGTGTCCCTTCTATATGACCATAAATGTGTAATTATAGATTTCTTTTTTTTTTTTTTTTTTTTATTAAAAAGTGCAGCAGATCCATCTCTGGTGAGCCTAAGTTGTGTACTGTTTGAAAATACTGTAGTAGGAACAGGACATTTACTTGCTGTGGTGAGGGCCCAGCCAGTCTTGTTTCTGGTTTTGTTTCTTTCTTACTGAATATGGCAAAGAAACTCTTAAGACCAATGCTGATGTTAGATAGCAGGCATTCCTTTTCATTTTTGCACTGTACAGAGAATGTGTGTGGACATTCTATGCATGCTTGCTAATTTTTCAGAAACTGATTGACATACTCATTCATTTTCCTGGAACTCCTTAATATATGCAACCAATACCTTGCACGTGTTCCTCAGGTTATTTGGCGCAGTTCATAGAGTCATGGAATCATAGAATTGTTAGGGTTGGAAGGGACCTTCATTAACAGAATGAAGCTGGAAATGGGGAGATTCAGGCTAGATGTGAGGAAGAAGTTCTTCACCATGAGAGTGGTGAAGCCATGGAATGGGTTATCCAGGGAGGTGGTTGAGGCCCCGTCCCTGGAGGTGTTTAAGACCAGGCTGGACGAGGCTCTGGCCAGCCTGATCTAGTGTGGGGTGTCCCTGCCCATGGCGGGGGGTTGGAACTAGATGATCCTTGTGGTTCCTTCCAACCCTGACTGATTCTATGATTCTATGACCTCAAGGATCATCTAGTTCCAACCCCTGTGCTGTGGGCAGGGACACCTCACACTACATCAGGTTGCTCAGAGCCACATCCAGCCTGGCCTTAAAAACCACTAGGGATGAGGCTTCTACCACCTCCCTGGGCAACCTGTTCCAGTGTCTCACCACCCTCATGGCGAAGAACTTCTTCCTAACATCCAATCTGAATCTACCCATTTGTACTTTTTCTTGCCACCCCCCCCCAGTCCTATTACTCCCTGAGACCCTATAAAAGTCCCTCCTCAGCTTTTTTGTAGGCCCCCTTAAGATGCTGGAAGGCCACAATAAGGTAGTCTTTGAGCCTTCTCTTCTCCAGACTGAATAGCCTCAACTCCCACAGTCTGTCCTCACAGGAGAGGAGCTCCAGTCCTCTGATCATCCTCATGGCCCTTCTCTGGACACACTCCAGCACGTCCATGTCTTGGATGTGGCTCTGAGCAAGTTGGTCTAGTGTGAGGTGTCCCTGCCCATGGCAGGGGGCTTGGAACTAGATCATCCTAATGATTCTATGATTCTATCTGATTTAAATACTTGTGAAGACAAAAAGTAACTTAAAAGCAGCAGCAAAATTCTAGTGTTCTATCAATGTCTGTTATTCAGTGTGTGTTTATGGCCTAACAATCTCTGGTTCTCAGCATTAGATTTTATGTATTCAGTAGCTCTGGAAATCAGGCTGTTAATATTGACATATGTCTGGGAGCCAGTGCGAAAAACTATAAAGCTGTGATTAGTATTCAGAGGTGACCTGGCTGGGCAATGGGAGTCTGTCCCTCCAGCAATCAGGGAAGAACAAGACTGAAACTTAGCTTGACTGCTGAAGGAGTTTGAGGTCAAACTACCACTACCCATGCTTCATGCCCATGGCAGGGGGTTGGAACTACATGATCCTTGTGGTCCCTTCCAACCCTGACTGATTCTATGATTCAATTACAGAGAAGAGCAAGCAAAAAAAGTCAAAGAATAAGGGTAGCTACTCATACATGCCAGTACTGGGTAATTCTGTCACTTTCCCCCCATTTTTCTGGAACTATCACGTGTTGTAGGGAATGGGGTTTGTATTTTGCAAATATTTTCCTGGTGCTGTTGTAGAAAAATGAGTTCTTTGGCATATTGTTATGTGGAGCTTGTTCTGCTAAAGCATTGTAATGCCGTCTGTTTCTCAAGCTGATTTGGCTTTTACAGCTCAAATATTATATCCTACTTTTAGAACATATGGTGACTCCTTTCAGGAGACATATAAAGATATGCATCTGATTTCCAGAAACGGGTCGTTGCCTTTGAGTGAAAGACTGCAAGTGCTTTCCATCTTGATTTTTCTTGTTCTTACTGTTCTATCTAAACTTCTTTCACCCTCTGCCGTGCTCCTACTGCCTGCTGTAAGCCATCCCTGCTTCCCCAAAATGGAAAGGCTCTCAGACAGCTTTGAGTTGGAGCAAAGGAAAAGAAACAACGGTCCCTTTTCCAGGTTGCTTCATGCAATGTGGTTTTGCAGAGTAGGTGGCAAGGGAAGTGCAGAGTCTTGCACCTGGGAAGGAACAACTCTGTGCACCAGTATAGGTTGGGGATGGACCTGCTGGAGAGCAGTGAAGGCAGAAGGGACCTGGTGGATGGAAGGATGACCACGAGCCAGCAATGTGCTTTTGTGGCCAAGAAGGCCAATGCCATTCTGAGGTGGATTAGAAGGGGTGTGACTAGTAGGTTGAGAGAGGTTCTCTCCCTCTACTGTGCACTGGTGAGGCCGCATCTGGAATATTGTGTCCAGTTCTGGGCCCTTCAGTTCAAGAAAGACGGTGAGACAGAGTCCAGCACAGAGCCATGAGGATGTTTAAGGAAGTGGAACATCTTCCATATGAGGAGAAACTGAGGGAGCTGAGGGCTCTTTAGCTTGGAGAAGAGGAGACTGAGAGGCGACCTCATCAATGTTTATGTAAAGGGTGAGTTCCCAGAGGATGGAGCCAGGCTCTGCTGGGTGGTGCCCAGTGACAGGACAAGGGGCAATGGGTGGAAGCTGAGGTATAGGGAGTTTCATGTAAATATGAGGAAAATTTTTTTCCCTGTGAGGGTGACAGAGCACAGGAACAGGCTGCCCAGGGAGGCTGTGGAGTCCCCCTCTCTGGAGATATTCAAAACTCACCTGGATGCGTTCCTGTGTAATCTGATATAGGTGATCCTGCTCTGGCAGGGGGCGTGGACTAGATGATCTTTTGAGGTCCCTTCCAGCCCCTGAAATTCTGTGATTCTGTGAAGTGCTCTTATGTGACTGCCATGCAGACTATGCTTTCCTAATAAAGTATGGCCGGAAGGTTGGGTTGCTCACGTAGCCCAGTCTGTGTTCATTGATGGGAAGGCTTAGTGCAGATGAGGCATGAGCCAGTCAGCCTGATTCTTTCAGAGCCGCTCATGGAGAGAGGCTACATCCCATGCTACTCTCTTACAATGATTTCATTCTGTGTTCACTTCCGATGTGGAGGAGGTTTTTTCTTTCCTAATTTTTTTCCTTTTTAAAGCCTACGTGGCAGCATCAACGATTCTTGCCGAGTAATGACCACTTTATACTCCTTACTGCTCTTCCTGGCTGGAACACGCGGTGTGAAAAGCCCCAGCACAGCAGTGTCTTTGTGTGCAAGAGAAAATGCTTTACTTGGAGGAGCGTCTTTGCTTCCCTAAGTTCACCTCTGGGTCTGGCTTTCTGTGGAGTTTTACAGAGCTGATGCTTTTCTCTGGGCACTTGGTTTGAGGTCCCCACCAAGAGGAAGCGTTTATGGACATGACTTTAATGTTACAGCTTGTTTGTCAGCCAGTTAATTTAAGCCTCTGGTTCAACGCTAATCTGGCCACAGAACTGTCTAAAGTACTTGGTGTGATGCTAATCCAGATTTCATTGAAAACAAGTCTAAAGGATGTTGTGTTCTATTGTTCTTTGCACACCTGTCTCCCAGAGCTTTCCTGTGGAAACCTGATAGTATGTGTGGCTATTAATCAGTATTATGGTTTATCTTGGAGATTTTTCCTTTTAGTAGGAAAGTATTTGTGATCTCAACAACTCCCGTCACTCACCTTGCTCTCTGTTGTTATTCCCAGGGACCACCTGAGCTTCTGGGCTCTCTGCTTACTGTGTGTCTCTGGATCCTTCAATGTGAGAAAGGAAAACAAAAATCCGTGGCAAAAGCAGTGAGCTTGCATGATTTCTTGAGAATAGCATGAGGGAAGAAAAGAGGACTCCTCTGAGTCAGTCGCAGAGTAGTAGTTAATCTCCAGCTTTTAGTTAGTTGGGTTCATGATTAACTGTGCTGTAAACAAAAAGCACCCTGTCTGGCTCTACATCTGCCAGCACCCATATGGATGCAATAAAGCCATAAAGCTCTGTCCCTGATAGGTTCAAATGTGTTTTGGAGGTACCTGTGGCAAACACTCATTAATACTGCTGACCTTTCTTTTTCCTCTTCTATTCACCATAGGCTCTTGTTGCTTGAGCTGCAGTTTTGATTTACCTGTAATTTTTCCCTTCATGTGTCTCAGATTTTCTCTCCTTCTAGACTTCCCTGGGGCAGGTCCAGTTGCCACTTTCTCTGGAGAAATGCCATGCTTTATCCAGTGTCATGGTGCTGTGGTCTCCATGTGGACACTAAAGATACCTGTACATGCTTTAAGAAGAGAGGAACAGAAAGTGTCATCATATTCTTCCTTATGCCTTTACTGTAAGGTTGGACCACTTGGCATGAAAGCTGTGACAAAGATCAAAAGAACCGTGTTTTTTCCTCATGTGGACACAGCTTTAGCAACTCCCACCCACCAACACTGACCTGCTCAGACGCAGGAGGAATCCAGGACTGTAGATGTAGTTAGCAGTGCTCTTAAAAAAATCAAACTCAAACCTTGGTATTTTGAGAAAGAAAATTATAGAACAGTTTCTTCTTGAGATAGAAAGACCTGTTTTCTGCTATCATTCATGCAGCAGCTCACAGATGATTGGACTATGCCTATCCTGGCTTTCCTTTGACTCCCCTCAAAAAGAGAGCCTGACTTAGTAAATGTTTTAATGTAGTAGTGGCTTCAAGCTTCAGGTTGTATTTGCTTGCCCCAAGTCTCTTACTTTCTCTGTTTTTTCCCTTGTTCTGTGAGAGCAATGTCAATGTTACCCAGACCTCTAGGTCATCCTGCTGTCAAACTTTATCTAGGATGTGACAGTCATCTGCAGCTTTCCTGCAGGCACCATCCATGACAGACCATGCTACCCCTGCTGGGATGAAGCTGTGGCTACATGGCCACCTCCTCTCCCAGGTCAGGGTTGTCCTGGGCTGCAAAGATGTCAGAGGATGAAGGAAGGTTTCTTCTCCAGGAGCTTTGAGAAATTCAGGGCTGCAACTTGAGGGTACCAGAGCTTGAAAAGGCCAAAGGGGGATGAAGTCTGGGCATTCTGCTGCATTTGCTGGTGTTACTGATCTGAATTCAGCTGAGGGCAACAGAATTGCATTTGTCACAAGCACTCAACGTTTTCAGGTCTGGTGTATAACTGATAATATTTTTGCTTTTCAACCTCCAGGCTTGAACACTGTGGGGTTTCTTGGCACTTCTCAGCTGAAAGATTATTTGTTTATATTTACATTAGAAATATGAATCACTGTAAATGCACAGAAATTAAGGTGGAGCACCCTGCCGAATACAGTAGATGAGGTGCTCGTAGAATAGTTTCACTGGGGATTTATGATCTGCTAAGTGTGTTTCTGTAGCAGCCAATGCTGAATTACCACTTCACTGCTGGTTCGTTCACCCATGCATATTGAGACTGATACCCAAAAGGTACTGTGCCAGGAAAGCCCTTGCCTGCCCCTGATTTGAACATGACCTGAAAGTTTTGAGTGAATACATCTCCTCCAGATTCACAACTTACACCTAAAATAATATTTTAAGAAGTTTTGCTAGTACTAAAGTACCCAGGGTTATTCATTCTCCAGACACGAATACCTAGCTGCACTGAAGTGCTCTCCGCTGATTCAGCAGCTAGGCTGCTGCTGAAGTCTTAACCATGCTCCATCAAAGTTGAGTTTTATTGCTGTGTAGGTAGTTCATCCTGGAACTTTGTGCAATTCTTTATAGCAAAACCCTTCAGTTTATCATAATTTCCTTCCCTGGAAAGATTTTGCAAGGGCTGTGGCTTTGTTGTTCTGAGCAGGTCTTGAAGCAGAAAAATTGGAAAGTGTTTTATGTTTTATTTCAGGAAGGTAGGAAAAGGATGGGCAGTCATTTTGCTTTGGCTGTGGTATGGATTTGTTGGGAAAGGCTCTGTCTGAGCAGTTCATCTATCTGGAGTTTGGCTGTAGCAGGCTGTTACGAATTAAAGTAACATACTGATTGGGACTGGGTGTAGTATTTCCAGCAAAGACAGTTTGTACCCTCAGACCAGTAGTTTTTGTCAACAGTGACTGGCAAATGGGGATGGAAGCAATCACTGACAATAGCAGATGTGGCTATTGAAGCATCTATAGGGAGCATTCAAACATCTGGACTTTATTGGACTAGTTTGTACGCAGCAATAAAAGTTCATTGGTGTTTTTTGTTTGTTTGTTTTTAATAGAGGACAAAAGAGAAGACAATAGAATTGGAATCAAATTGGGGATCTGCTGAGCCATGTTAATTGTTGAGCTGAACTCCCATGGCAGTGTTTAAATATCTTTTAGCACACTGAGCCATAAAAGGGTTTTAAGTTTACTTGTGTAAGGAAAACGTCGCAGCAGTTAATTTACCAACATGTTGTGGGTTTACAAGGTGCCTTCATTTCGTGGGTGGCTGGAGGATAGAACATGTTTAGATTATAGCAAATTTAAGAAGCCAAATGAACACTTAAAGCTTTTAAACTGGCTGGGTTTGCTTTGCGATCTTATCTGAACTCTGGACAACCATGATGAATGTTTTCTCTTTCACTATATGTTCTTGTGTCTTTGACCTCACAAGAGACATGAAATAACAAATGTGGGTACTGCACTTTATTTACTTATTTACTTAGTAGTTAAAATAAGAAAGCAAACAAAACCATAATGTGTTTCACCTCTTCTCCCCAGCACCCCCTTGACAAATGGTTGTTGGAACAGTGTTAAACTGTGACCTTAAAGCCACAGGCATAATGAAACTGTGATCTGGCAGATGTGACAGGCTCATCTTACATAAATCACTCTCTTTTGTCACTGCTGGCATATGGCCAATGAATCTTCTAATTATTGAATGGCTTTCATAGCCCCATTATTTATAATCACTTTTGGACAGCAGCTGGAAGACAAGGATGGGACAGAACGAAATGGTATAGCACAAACTATTATCATTTGTGTAACAACTGCTGGGATTAGGAATATTGGATGGTGTGGTTACCAGTGCAGTCGTGTCAGATGGTAAAAATCCACTCAGCCTTCTTTTTGTCTTCTAAGATGGGCTACTGCCTACTGGACCTTGGCATGAAAACTCTTATGTTAACTGATCCAGAAATAGATTATGATTTTCTCCAGACATTAACAAAAAATTATGTGTGGCTATCAGGGCCACCTTTGTGCCAAGACTTGAGGAAAATCTGCTGCAGGCATTAGTAAGAGGCAGTGGGGATGCCTTGGCCTGCTGTATGCAAAAGTTTTGGAAGGTGGCTTCTGCTTCCATATCTACAGCCCGCTTTAGTAAGACTTCAACAACAGCTTAAGAAGTTATCTGTAGTCATTTTATTAATCTTTTAGAATATCTTTCTATTAAAAGTTGGGTTGGTGGTGGTTTTGTGTTTTTTTTTTTTTTTGGGGGGGGGTGGGGTTAAAGGGAGATGATAGGTTATAACCAGCTTAAGTTTATAGACTGTAATTAAGGCGGCCTGTTTTGGCTCTGGATGGGTTTGTGTTGAGACCGGTCCACTGAGTAGAGCAGCAGCATTGGAGGAAGGATTGTAACAGAAATCACTGAGTGTGTAAGGCCAGTCAGCTCAGACTGCAAGTCCACTTGCAACTTCAGAAAATGTAACATGCAGGTTCTCTGCATGTGCCTCTAAATTAGAGGGTTTGGGAGATGGTTTGTTGTGTTGAGGTTTTTGGTTGGGTTTGGGTTTGTTTGTGTGTTTGGTTTGGATTTTGTTTTGTTTGCTTTGGGTTTTACACACACACACACACCCCTTTCTTATTTGCAATTCTGCATTTTGTAGAGCACAAATAAAACTCTGCCAACCATGGTAAGTTATTAATGTTCGTTAAATACCTTCAGATAGAGATCTTCAGATAAAAGACAGTATGTTATAATCAGGGGTTTATACTGCAAATCCAACGTGTGCAATCTTTGTCTTTGAAAAACTGAATCCTTCCCTCCTGATGTAGACATCAGGGCGTTGAGAGAGAGTCTTAATCCAGATGACTCTATTGCACTTTTATCCCTTTAGTAAGGCCTTTAACCTTTCATTGCTTCATGGCCCTGTTGTTTTGAAATGGTCTTTGTCTGCCCACAGAGAATCCCTCTGCTAACGATGCCTTTAAACAGAGATTCTGACAAGGGAAGGGGGATTCTGCTGCAATTCAGGAATGGAAAATGGATTTTTCCGGTTCAGATGCTATCAGTCACTGTGAATGTAACAATTGGTAGCTTTTCCAAAGAAGGATAAAGCAAAAATATATACTAGTGTAAACCTGCTTATAGGAGTGTAATATAGGTCAGAGACCACTGTGTCCCGGGCTTGACCCTGACCCATCTTTGCACAAGCATCTGTAGGCTCTGTCAGAGTATAGCTATTTATCAGGATTATCTGTGACCATCTCAAAACATAAATGGGATAAACCAGCTGCAGTAATGAATATAAACATAAACCATAAAATCAGAGTTTCCAAATGCATAAAACATGAATTCAAAATGTTTCTTCAGAATATACATATTGCACAGTTCTGGCATAGACTACCTACCAGCTGGCAGGAAGGTGCTGTCAGCCCTGCAATGTTCTCTCAAGTTTTCGCTTGCAAAAGAGGGAGGGAAAAAAAATAAAGGCAGACTTTACTTGAACATTTGAACATTATGCAATTTACTTCCTTAGTGGAAGCCTGTGTGTCAGGAAGCCAAGATGCATTCAGCCCCCCAGGTCTGCACTGCTCCTCGCCAGTGGTAGTGCTCTTGGAGAGATGGATGTTCTTACACAGACAAGAGAGCGCTGGATGATTTTGTATTCATCTTTCATCCCTGCAGAAATTGGGAATTGCAGCAATAAACATCAGAGCATCATTCAAAGTATAGTTTCTCCAGCGACTTCAGTGTTAGGTAACTGTTGGGAGGACGAATGCATGACAGAGAATTGTGGGTTTGAAAGAAGTGTATTGAGAAACGGTCAATATTTTTCATTAATCCTGGAGACCTCGAGGTTACATATTTATCTACACAAAATTGACAAGCACAGTTTATTGTTTCTCAGAAAATGGTATGTCAGTAATCTATTGATTTAGTTAGTTAGTTTTTTCCTACGAGAGTTGTTTTGGTGCCCACTTGGGGTTTGGTATTGCTACGAAAACGTCGTTTTGATGTCGTGGTGTGGGAGGACAACTGATGTACTCTCAAATGCAGTATAATAAGTGGAGGATGACTGGGTAAACCAGGCCTTGAGTAAGTTTTGTTTCATTCAAAGATGAAGATTCAGATAAGAGGAAAACATCTCAGCTTTGGAGTAGTACTGCAGGGAGAGAAGCAGTGGACAGTTGATTCTCTGTATCTTCATCTAAGGAAAGGCATTGGTTTCATTCAGTGGGGAAAAAGAAGGAAGGAAACTTGCATCAAAACCCAATCTTTCATCATGTTTTTACTTATAAAACTTAAAAATGTGAATTTTTGTGAGTTTTGTAGAGAAGAATTACTTCCCTTTTTTTTTTTTCTTTTCCATTTTTGTAATATTTGATTTCCCAAAGCTAGATATATCAGCCTAATTCTTGTTACAGAAATAGCAAGCTGATTTTTCTGTGTGCTTATAAATGTGTTTCCAGCACATCCTGGCCAGCAGGAAGAGCTGAGTTCTGATTCTTAAGACCTGTATTCTCTGTTTTGGAGATCACTGTTTCAGGATTGCAGCTTTTGTTCCTCCACTATTATCACTGGAGGATCTCTTTAGATGCTTTTAGCAGAGGAAAGAAAAAAAACCACAAGTATCTCAGAAGAGTAAATGGAAGATCCAATTGCCTTGAGAACAGAAGAGTATTTTGATGGGTAGTAGTATCCTTCTAGTTAGCTCATCTGTAAGGAAACCTCTGCCAGATATTTTCTGGAATTAGACTTCACAAATGGAGGACTTTTACATAAAATCAGGTGGTTCTGGGCACCTGCCCTTCTGCCCAGGCTGGTGGTTGTTGGGTATGGGCAATAGCCACCTGAGGGTGAGAGTTCTTCTCAGAGGGAGAGGGCACAAATGGGTGACCCCTCAGATGTGTATGAGTTTTAGTGATACAATTTGCACACAGAAGGTTGCTGAAATGTCACTGGCATATCTTTTATGTTCTCAGGGATCACAAGTGCACGCATTTCAGGCTTGAAAAGAGTTTGCCAGAGGTTATAAGTTTGGATCTAGCACTAGAATTTACTAAATATGCAATATCGAGCATGTGCCCCTTCAATTCTCAGGAGATTTTTGGAAAATATAATGAGAGTGTAGTGAAACACTTCTGTTCACTGCAAGGGTTATGAGGCACTGGAATAAGCTGTCCAAGAAGGTGATGGAGTCACAGTCCTGGAGATATTTAAAAGCTGTGTAGATGTAGTGCTGAGGGACATGGTTTGCTAATGACCTGGTAGGACAGGGTTACTGTTTGGACTTGATAATCTGAAAGGTCTCTTCCCATCAAAATGATTTTATGATTTTGAATGGTGATGTGTCCAACCTGTTCCAGGATGGATCCTCTTGGCAGCTTTCTACACGGAGTTAGTTTCTGTGTGAGCTCATTTCCTTCCTTCACGCTCTGAAGTGAGTTGTATGGGGTGAGCCTGCTTTTGTCCACAGCTGTCGTCACAGCGGCTGTTGAGCTGAGACTGTCATGTCTGCATGAGTCCTTTATTTCTGTCAAAGAGTTTCTGTAATGTAGCAACAAAAAAGTAACTTAGCAAACATTTTAGGACCTTTATGGTTGGTTTCTTTTTTTTCCTTTCCACCTCCCCCCATTTAAAATACTTTTAATGGCAATAAGCATCACTGTGAGCTCCCTGAGAGGACGATCATGAGTGTAAGTGTTGCTATAGCCCCTCTTTTTGCAACTGCCATCTTGGCTAGTGCATCAGTCACTCAGCTGGGAAATCCCAGCTATGGCATAAACCAAATAACCAAACTTTCCAGCGGGGGCTGTAATAGACTGAGATACTAGATGCAATGGGCACAGAGGGAAGCTAAAAGCAAATATCATCAGTAAATTGCATATTTTCTGTGGTCAAACAAGCCCTAGCCTGGCAGAGCTTTTTCACCTCTAGACATTATTGTGGCATAAATCACTGGATCGTGAATCACGCAGTACTTCAGGAGAGAGCCTTTCTTATCTGATACATGCAGCTCAGAGCATTAATTTCTTCACTGGAATAAACCCTTGCATTGTGTCCAAACTGCTTGTCATATCTCTTCATTTTGCTATGAGAAACCACCTTGTCTTGCTATCTCTTGAGGCAAAGAAAAATATGGACTGTTTAGTAAAAGATAAAGAAATGCTTTATTATTTCAGCAGATGCTCTTTGTGTGTGTGTCTCCAGTCTTCTTCTGGAGTAAGATGATGTGGTATGAAATCAAATGTCTGAAGTTTGGAAGGTCAGCTCTGATACTGGAAAACTGTAGCCCACAGGTCTACCAAGCCCTCCTCGTTCCCTCCTATGTGAGAAACCATTTTTGTAGTGTAATGACTACAGACAATTTGTTGGAAAATAGGCTGCTTGTGGAGTGAGGAGTGTTGCTGGGGTAACTCAGGAAAGTCTGCTGAGCTAGTTTTATCTGCCTTAATTTCATCTTTTTTTGTTTGAGCCATTTGAGCATGAGCATTTTGGTCTAAAAATTTTCCTCCTTTTAGTAGCTGAGCCTGCTGGCTAAGCCTTCCTCTCTTCAGTATGAAATGTAATGGGGGGAAAAAAAGAATCAACAAAACAACACCCAAAATCTGTCTGAAGAACCTAAATACAAATAACTTATTTGGGTTTTTTTTAAGAACTTTTCTTGGTGTTTTAGACTAGGATTTTAGTTCTGGTTTTGACCTAACATTTCTGTTAAAACATTGCAAGACTGCATCAGCAAGTAGGCTGTACCTGCCCAGATCATTTAATGATCTGCACTCTTGTTTTCATTTGTCTGGTGCTGCTGCTGCCTCCCAGCCCCACTGTCCAACTGCACTCCATTGCAGTATTATTATTCTTAATTTGTTCTGCAGCGGTTCCTAGAGGCTCCACCCAGGAAAGCTACACTGTGGTGCTGTGTTCACTGTCAACAAGTATCGAGATGATCTCTGCATTACATATTCAGAGCCCAAAAATGTCATAGTACAAATTATCAAAGGCATAGACACAGCTGCAGTGGTTCAGCCCAAGGTGCATGTAGCCCAGCATTCTACCTCCAGCTGTGGCTATAAAATAAGGTGCCTAGCAAAGGAAAACAAAAAGAGCAAGGCATTTAATATTCCCTTCCTTCTTTTCCCATCTCTCAGCCACCAGCAATTAATTTTCAGCTCAAGGGATTTCCTACACCCTCTTTTACAACCCTCATTGGTCTGTCTTCCAAGTGCTTTTCCAGTCTTCCCTTGAAGTTCTGCAATAAACTTCTTTCACCCACAATGCTCTCCAGCAAGGAGGTCTGCCACAGCCTCTGTGAACTGTTGCCATTGTTGTGTAGTTTTGAACCAAGGTCCTGTTAGCTTTCAGCGGTGTCTTCCTGTCCTTGTGTTGGGAGAGGCAGGGAACAGCCAGTCCCCAGCTGCCTCCTGGGCATGGTGGAGACTAAACTCAGGAACAAGCATCCTGGTCTCTTCATCCTTGTATGGCAGATGTGCCAGATTCGGATCGTTCTGGTTGTGTTTCTTTAAACTTTTTCCAGTGTGGGTTTTTTTTTCCTTCTTTTTCCTTTTCTTTTTAGAACAGAAGAGTTTCTGTCCTTATTCTCTGTATGTGCTTGTGGGATTGTTTTTCCTCTTTGGTCAATTTAATGTCAATATTGTTCCAGACTTGGAAATATTTCATTTCTGGGAAAAGACTTCATTAAGTTGCTCCAGTTCTGTGTTCTGCTAAAAGAAAGCTTTTGGTGTTCAGCAGCTAGCAATGAGGTTTCTTTTTCTTTGTTTGTTTGGGGTGTGTTGTTTTATGCTTTGCTTTGTTTTGTCTTCAACTCATTTATCTTTATTTTCATACCCTTCTGAAAGTGTTCAAAACTGAGTGGGGAAATAAATAGATTTAAGTGACAAGTTCTGGTTATTTTTCTCTTGTTTTTAAAGGATGCTAGGTGCTCTTAATTCCTTCAATTAATTCTTTTCTAACTCCTGCTGTGTGCTGGGGTAGATACCAGTGCAGTGCATAGCCCTTGTCTGATTTTGTGCCATATTCAGCTGTATTAGTGCCTCCAAGGGGAGCAGCCTTTGCCTTCTGCCTCTCTCACTCTGCAACGAGTTGCAAAATAGTTTACCTTTATTATTTTTCTTTTTCACATCGTCATCTTTCTCCATTTGCTCAGACAAATAAGTGATAAAAGGGAATGATGATCTGTTTAACACCACAGGAAGAAAGATGCATTATGAGACAAGAGAGACCTCTTGTTTACAGCGAGTTATTTTTGGTAATTAGCCATTTGTAGAGGAAGATGAGCCTCCGCTCGTAAAGTCAGCATGCCATAATTTAGGGGACTCTGAATGGAAGCCTAACATTTGCCTGAATTGGATATGTTAATTGTGTGCATTTAGAAATAAATAAGTGGTTGTGGGTTTTTTTTTTCCCTCTCTTTGCAGGAAGCAGACTGAACAAAGACCTGAGACATTATCTCAACCAGAGGTTTCAGAAGGGATCGCCGGATCACGATCTGCAGCAGACTATTAGGGATAACCTCTATCGCCATGCTGTGCCTTGTAAGTAACACAAAGCGTTGGCCTGGCGGACTACATGCGGTACAACTTCATGGGTTTGTTGAGTCAGTCCTCACTTGGTGGAGTGCACGGCTCCAAGGGAGACTGGATTTTCAGCTGGGGCAGGCTTCCATGTGTGATAGGGCTCAGCTAGGGTTGAAAAGACAGTTTGTCCTTGAACTCTGCTTTTTAGATGATCTTTTTGGAAGTTTATGGTTTGAGGCAAGCCTGTGATGCTCATTGTTGAAGAAAGACTCCGGGAAAATGCAGCCATAAAGTTAGTACTTGCTTAGAAATAGTCTTCATTAATATCATTAAAGTGAAAGTTCTTTTATTTGTTAGAACTTTAGGAATAAAAAGCTTGCTTTTATTTTTATTTCCTTAGCGGGATTTTATGCCTGATGCTTATTGAACTTGTGAAATTGAACAGCATTTTGTGGCTGGGTGCCCTTGTAGCAGACAACTGCCACTTTTTGGAAGGTCATCTTCGATTGAAGTAGGAGATCATAGAATCATAGAATCAGTCAGGGTTGGAAGGGACCACAAGGATCATCTAGTTCCAACACCCCTGCCATGGGCAGGGACACCCCACACTAGATCAGGCTGGCCTGCGATAAGCAGCAAGAGTTAGTAAAACTGAGAAAGGGATGCTCTTTTGTACTCAAAAAAAAAACTACCAGGAGGAAAACTGAGAACTTGAGAGAATGGTTGTCTTCAGAAGTTCAGAATCTTTACCCAAAATCAGAATGTTCTTGGCATTTTGGGAAGATTATATAAAGAATGGAGAACGATACTATTTCGTTCCATCTCTGTTTGGTATCCTCCAGCTGCCAGAAGAGAGACAATCCTAGAGAAAAGGTTTTCCTGCTGAAGCTGTGGGAATAGTGCTATGCTTTTCAGATCAGGCTGGGATCAAAACAAGTAAATACCTCAGTTACAGCGTACTGAGATGAGCAGCAAACTATTTTGAAGTTTTCTCTCTCAGCATGAATCAGAGGTTGTTTATCCTGGTAAACATATAAATGTTGAATAATGATGTTGCCAAGAAATATCACATAACAGTGCGTAGAGTAATAGCCATTTTCAGTCTAAGTGTTGCATGCAGGAGAGCTCTGTAGGGCCACAGTTAACATTGTGTAGTAACACTGACAAATGTTGATTCTAAAAATGGCAGATGCTGTATATCACCTCTGAGTTTATTCTCATTTTATTGGTGGAAAGAGTGGATCGAGTTATGTTTAAAGTGCTGTGCGTGGACATAAGGAACAACTGTGGATTATTATCTTCTGTTGAACACTTCCATTTTCCATTTTATCAGTGTGAAATACGATTAGCTTTCAGTCATCTAACTTGCCAGGCTGCAGGTTTTGGAAGCATGTTGTGGAAAGTGCCTTCAAGGAGAGCATGGGTGCTGTTAGGTACAGGAGATGCAGTGTTGTGAAGCTAATGTCCTTCTGCCTGCGTGTTATATTCCCAGTTTCTAAAGCAGCGAATGAAGCAAATGAGCACAAGTTCCGTGGCAGCATTTTGTGTGTTTCCAAGGTTACATTTTGATTCTTGTCTCTGATTTATGGAACTTGATGGTGAGCTACACTGCTTGGACTCACTGAAGACTTTTGATTTAAAATTAAGAGCAGTGAAAGGGATTCCTGCCTTTTAGAAATAGCTGGGGGAGATGTGGGTTGTCAGTGTATTAAGAAGGCAAGTACTTATGTTCCATTTATGAAACAAGTGGAAAATCTGAGAAGTGGAGTTAGTTATTGTGTGTCTCCATAGTTTTAGAGTTGTAAAGCATTTCATTTTTTTCCTTATGTAGTGTGGGGGTGGTATTAGCAGTAGCTTTGAAGAATGATGCTAATATTCATATATGAATTTGAATGAGACTGGTGGATGCACGGTGGGTTGTGATGCTTTACATGTCTGGAGATTAATCTAGCTCTACACTCATATTTTTATTCCTTGGTACACGTGACCAGTAAATCCAGAGCCCTGGACCAATCTCTAGCACTAATGGATTATGAAGTCTTGTATTTTGAAAATGGAATTCCCTGCTGATTATGTGGTAAACACGAACAAGAACACAAGGTCACTTGGACTGAGCATGCTTGGCCTGACAGCTGCTTTTTGTTGGGATACTATAAGGGCTAAATGAAGTGATAATTAGTAAATGCAAAATGGAGAAAGGCAAGGTTAACCAGTTCTTCCCCAGAAATTCCAGTAAGAATCCCACATGGTTCAGCTCTGACTAATTTGGTACAGGCAATGAGAAAACCCAAAGGGCTTCTGTTTCCCACACAGCCACGTGCTGGCTGTGTGCTCGGCTCACTTGGGAGCTGAGTGAAGAATCAGCTGTAGCTTTTGTGGAAGATGGAGGTCAAGCAGAGGGCAGGAAAGATCCAGAAAGTTTGCCTTGGCCTCCTTATTTCATATGACAATGACATACTGCTTAAGTATCCTTTAGATTTTTGCTTCAGGAGTTTGGTAAAGAATTTGCTTTATTTTCTGGTCAAGGATGATGTCAGCTCCTGAAGGGCATATGAGCATTGCTTAAATGGGTGACATGGAGATGGTCTTCTGAGAGATTAGAACACTTCATCCCTAAACATGGGAGCTTTCATAAAGAAATGAGACTGAAATGGATCAAAAAATGAAGCATTATTGAAAGAAGTAGATGAACCACACAGTTATCTTTGCAAGCTGAAGTCTACTCCTCAGCACCCTCTGCCCCTGCAGCATTCTTTCTTGGAGTTTTCACACCCTCGGCTCCCTGCTTCCTGTTGAACTGATTTTTGTTTTGTTTTGGTTTGGTTTGGTTTTGGTTTGCTAAGATCTGTAGTAAACAACAGCTGTGACAAGCTTCCAGGTGGCCTCCACGTTTGGTTATTGTGCTACTGTGAGCGTTCTGCTGTTACTGTCACAACAGACCCACAGGTTTATTTACAGATCCAAAGCATTCTCCTCTGGAATTTATGGCTTCAGCATCCTAATCTAGGACTGAACTGGAGTAAGGAAGAGAGGGAGGACATGTTGCTTGGAGCACAAGCCCTATGAGAAGAGGCTGAGGGAGCTGGGGTTGCTTAGTCTGGAGAAGAGGAGACTCAGAGGAGACCTTATTACTGTCTACAGCTACCTGAAGGGAGGTTGTAGCCAGGTGGGGGCTGGTCTCTTCTCCCAGGCAACCAGCACCAGAACAAGAGGACACAGTCTCAAGCTGCACCAGGGGAGGTTTAGGCTGGATGTTAGGAAGAAGTTCTTCACAGAAAGAGTGATTGGCCATTGGAATGTGCTGCCCGGGGAGGTGGTTGAGTCACCCTCACTGGAGGTGTTTAGGAAGAGACTGGATGGGGTGCTTGGTGCCATGGTTTAGTTGATTAGATAGTGTTGGATGATAGGTTGGACTCGATGATCTCAAAGGTCTTTTCCAACCTGGTTAATTCTATTCTATACTATTTGGATGATGCCTAAGTGCTAATGAAGCAATGCATTTATTTCAGCTGAACCAACTGTGTGTTACTTGCTTTATCCCTGATGCTCTCATTTCTCTGCTAACTTCATTCGTGTGCTGGGTCAGAGACACTTTTTTAAAGAGTACTTTTGTCTTCTGCTTAAGAAAAGTCAGCACCTTAAACCTGAGCAAAGTCATTCTCTGTGTGTTCAGGTAAACAACTATTCTCATTCCTAGCATGTAGGATCCACTGTCAAAACTAGAAAAAAACCTCAAATACATCACCCAGATTAGAAAGGTGTTGCCTCAGTCTCAAGCTATCCCCTTGGCCTTGTTTTCTTTTGAAGCACCACATTTTTCCTATCTTCTTATGTGCCTAATGAAGATCACCAGAAATGATGCTCTATTTGTGGGCTAGTTAATGGCTCCATTGAGCTTGGAGTAGACTGAATTGACAGAATTTCCTGATTACTCATTGGCCACCACTGCAGCAGAAGTGTTTTGACGGATGCAGAGACTTTGCCCACAGCTTCTTTCTAGCACAGACTTCACTTATTCAGGCTCAATTCTGTCAGCATAAGACTTCAAAGAGCAAAAGGCTGGGTTTCTCAACTGGATGGGGCATCTTGCTGAGGCACCGTTTAGCATGTCCGAATCTGGCTGTGCTGACTGAAGCTGATGTGTCTTGCTTGCATCTGATTTGGGGGAAGGCTGAGACTGTGTTATGTACGTGATGTTGTCATCCTCTCATTAGGTTTCACAGGGTGATTCTAGGAGCAGAACTTTCCCAAACTGGACTGGTGCATGTGGAAATTTCCTTAGTAGAAAATGTGGTTTGTTGGAAGTATGTGTAAGAATATATCCATTAAATAGGTGTTTCCAAGTAGCCTTGCCTTGGGATATCTGTGCCATAGTGTTAATTGAGAAAGATATGTGATGGCAACTTACTTTATAGTCCACTGAACAGACAGGATTATCTTCCTCATTCTGGAATGATGGTAGAGGGCATCTGTTTAAAATAAACAAGCAGTACTGGCCGTTTGTCCTAGTTGCTCATTCTCACCAACCTGACAGCAGTTCTCACAGTGTACAATGAATGAGATAGATGATATTATTTCCACAAAAGCTTATCACAGCATGTGTGTTTCTTTCCTTTGAGCAGATTTACTTGATTCTCCATTTATTTGAGTCCTGTATTATATGCAGAGGCAGCTATGGTGGTTCTGGCATCTACACCTTTGCTTGCTAAAACTGTGTCTGGGGCAGGTGTGGCTGAAGCAGCAGATCAGTGGTTCTCTCCCTATTCATGAATATTCTGCATTTATCTTACTTTGGTGCTGTGTAATTCCTTTCTCTGACAGGCTGTAGGCCTATGAAGCAAAACTCTGGAAAATGCAACATCTTTTTGATGAGAGATCAAACAAGGACAGTGTAATGGCTAACCTAGAGTTAAGCCTTACATGTAAGCCTGGATGCTCAGTGGCAATATTTTTTTTCTTTTTTCTTCTTCTTCATATTCTCCCCAAAATCAGCTTTTAAAACCTCAGGAAGCCCTCATTCAATGGTTGATTCACATTCCCAAAACAAGCACAGGCCCTGGGATTAATTGGCAGGAGACTTTAGCAGTAGAGATTTACCACTTTGATTTCTGCTGTCTGTACTCCCACCTCCCAGAGTTTGATCTGTTCCTGTGTCTTCAATTACAGAACAGTAGCTCCAGCTGTTGTAGTTAGCCTTCTAGAGGAGTGTGGAGCAAAATGGAAAAAATGGAAAAAAATGGATAAAAATCAATATCACAAGTGTCAAGTGATCTGTAGGGAGGCTTAGAAAAAGAAAGTGACACTTTGGCACCTGGCTGGTCTGAGCTCTCTCACGTTTCTGTGGGAAATTTGAGATTAAGTGTCTTTATTCCAAGCAAAATCTTCTGGTGCAAAGGAAAAGTCTCCTTTCTAAGGAAAACCAGTGGTACTGAGCAAGGGAACTTCAGCATTTATAGGACAAACTTTACTGTGGGTGTAGGAGAACACATTGAACTTTATCTGGATTAAATGTCTTCATGGATAATTGAACTACCAAAGGGTAGTTCAGTTGCTCCAAGAGTCGGATGAGCTGCTACATGCATAACCACCATCATCTGCAGCTAATGGAGGACTAGAGACACTAAATGGGCTGTGGTGTGATGAAACTGCTGTCAAACTGGAGACTTAGGTGATTTCCCTGGATAGCTTTTAAAGCCCTATAGCACTGGGTTCTCCATAAGTATTCTGAACTTCAGAGTGGGTTGATAGAAGGGATATGCAGAGCAGCTCACAGAGAGGGTTTTTTCTCTTTCGAATATTGAGTATAATAGGGTATCAGTGTGCTGGGAGAATTTGCTGAAGCGAAGCAGAAAGACCTTTATGTTACAAATGCATGTGTTTTTACGTGTGGGGATATTTGAGTCACAGTTTTTGAAGTTATTTTTAGTTATTAATTTTTATTAAAGGATAAACAGAATCACTGACAGTGCACATTATTTTTCTTCACGGGCAATAAATCATCAGTTTGTGTACACACAAATGTGCTTTGAATTCTCAAAAGCTTGCCAGATTTGCAGCTATATTTATTACTTGCTGTTGTTCCCTTCCTAGAGGTGTAATTCTGCTTTTGTAATGAGAAGGAAGTTGAAAAAAAAAAAGAAAGTTGCAGGGTCCATGAAATATTCATTTGGAAGCCCACACTGATAAGGTGATGAAAAGCAGACTGGTCTCTCTTTTTTTGAACACACAAAAACAATTAATTGTTTTATGAGATTTATGCTAGGGAAAGGTTTTAAATATTTCTCAAACAGTGTCCTTATCACTAGGGTGCAGCATACAGGTACCAGCAGTATGTAAAGATAATTTTTCTCAAGAATATTTGCTTGTGAGTTAATCTAACTCTGAAGAATGCGAGGCATATTTTCCATGCCAGCTAATGTACACACATTTAGTTTTTCCTGTCTTTTCAGCAGGGACTGGCTCCTGAGTACAGCCAGTGGGTATAGAAAATCCTTGTAGCTGTGTTCCAGGGAATGCAGAATTGCAGCACAGTCTCCTGCAGGTTTCAAGGATATAATTATTTCACGTGTTAGTGAACCAGATGTGTTTTCACTTTTGAGAGAGGCAAAATTTCTGTATTTTGCCAGTATTTCTGCAGTTTAGTTCCTTGAGACTTCAGACCTTTTT
Source organism: Picus viridis (assembly GCA_033816785.1). Classification (NCBI taxonomy): domain Eukaryota; kingdom Metazoa; phylum Chordata; class Aves; order Piciformes; family Picidae; genus Picus; species Picus viridis. The sequence continues at coordinate 15,156,649 of CM066592.1, read as the reverse complement.
TTTCCATCTGGCCTGTCCTTTCAGATCAATAGTGCATTTTGTGGCAGTGGAACTACTGGGCTGTTTTTAGGTGCCTTGTTTTTTTTGGGTTTTGTTTTACATTTGGAAATAAAAGCACTTATGATAGCAAATATTGCTCCATCTGCTTACCCATTTGTGAGCAATAGCTTTTTTGTGTTTCACTGTACACCCAGCTGAAATTGCATGAGGCACCAGAGAGCAGTACAAAGCAGAAGAGCTCAGCCTTATAGGCTCTCCCATGCCACTTGCCAAAGGAGATTTGGGTAAGAAGTGTGGGAAGAGATTACACGGCTAGTTTTCTTTGTTTTCTTTGTTGGTCCCCAGTGTACTTAGTTTTGGTGTGGGTTTTTTTTTCCCCGCAGTTGCTTTGCACTGCAACAAAGCATCTACGAGCGGGTGTTTAGGTAGCGCAAACAGCGTCTGTGCGTATGCTCGAAAACATCAGGGTTCCTAAGGTGGTGAGTCTTTGGAAAAGCAAAATAAATCAGAACTGGGAGCAGGTACTGCTGTTGGGGTGTTGAAGAAGCGGAGATGAATTACCCCACATGGTTTACTTCAAAACTGGCTCTGTCCTGCCATAGTTTTTCATCTGATGTCCCCGACTAGATTTTTGCTATGGCTGCAGCGTCCCAGTTTTTGATTTCATAGAGGCAGTCTCATTTCAACCACCACCATGTATCTATTCAAGGTTTATGGTGTATTGATTATGCTACTATCCAAGAGAATGAATGTTCCAGGCCAAAGGAACAGTTTTAAATGAGAGCAAGTTAAATGCACAGCAGTTCTTTAACCTGTTCTTCCACTGACATTTGCATTTGGATTCACATTTCATAGAATCATAGAATCATAGAATCAGTCAGGGTTGGAAGGGACCACAAGGATCATCTAGTTCCAACCCCCTGCCATGGGCAGGGACACCCTACACTAGATCACGCTGGCCATTGTTATTTCATGATTAACTCCCTCTAGAAAGTGCCCATCGCTCTGTGTAGCTCATCGTTTCTGGTTTTAAAGGTGCAGAAGTCCCATGATTCTGACATCAAAGAGATCAGGACTTGAAAGAGGACACTTGAAAATTCTATTTATATGTTGTTCTGGTCCAGCGTGCTACCCGCAATGTAGTGTGGGAAAACCAGTGGCAATGCAGAGGAGGGAAGTACCTTTGTGATTCCCAGATGCATGTATTGTGTGGTGACAGCCTCCAAGTCCAGGAGGGCAATGACAGATGCAGGTTCCTGATAGTTTGATGGGGATGCACACTTGCTACATTTCATCTTCAAACAATTATCCTTATTTTAACATCACCGTGGTTCTTCATAGAAAGTGTGCTGTATTTGTCCCCTAAACCATTTCTCTCTTTATTTCAGCACAGAGGAGATTAGCTATGTAATCATTTGTAAAGCTGTTTAGATTCTGCTGGCTGGTTTTCTCTGGGGAGAGAGCCATACCCAGTACCTTTACTAGGAATACCTCTGTAAATTCATCTTCACTCATTTTTCTTTTCCCACCACCACCCTCTGTGAATAATAAAGTAGAAAGAAAAAAAAAAAAAAAAAAAAGAGAATAAATATTTCTGGTTCTGCCCTTATAGAAGGAGAGATAATTCTTTCCTATTAGTCATAACAGTCTAGATGTATCCTTTTTTTAACATGTCCTCTTGAATAATTAGAACTTTGAGTTATGAAGTCAAGATTCCTGGGCCATTGCCAGAACAGATTTGTTTAAGGGGGACACTAGTTCCCTGAATTCCTTTTAAAGGGCTTTGTAATGTCCCAGGCTGCTCTTAATTAGTGATTTAAGAAGGAATACATCTGTTTCACTGAGGATTGTGAAAATTATTATTTAAATTGAAATCTGTAATAAATGGCTCTTTGAAAGCCCAATATATCTTCAGAATGAGACATGCATTGCAGAGTAATCAGGTGGTTAGTAATCTAGCAATTTAACTTGCAGGGTCTTCTTGGAGCTAAAGATGGAGAAAAATATCAGAGACCCTTGGAAGCATTGTCTACCATTGAATTATATTTCATACAGCCTGCTTTTCCCTTTAAGCTCCAGGTTTAACATTTCGTTTGCCGGGGAAGGGGAAAGAGCGAACAAATATTGAAGTTGGTCTATAGGAAGAAGCAGTATTGCTTGTTAGATAAATAGGTTATACTTCATTTTTATCTTAGATCATCATGGCAGCTCTCATGCTGCCCCTGAAGGATGGATTTTTCTATTAAATTTAAAACCTGTCATATGCTAAAGAATGCTCAGGTAATCTTTGCTTTATTAGGGATTTGAACTGGTGAACCTCAGATTTTGAGGGGTTGGGACAGGTGACAGGGGAAGGAGGAACTCTAAATTAAAAAGCTGCTGCTTTTGGCAGACTCTTCCTTGAAGATGTGAAGAGATGGATATTTATAAATTCAGCATTGCCATCTCCTACTGTTTGCAGGTCTTGAATTAGTAATCAAAACCTTAGAATGTTTTGACTCTTTAAATTTACCTGTTAGTTTTTGAGCCTTTACTGCCATCTTTATTAATATGTTTCTGGAGTGTTTATGTTTTTTGGTGTGGTGTTGTGTTCAGAGGGGGCTAATAGGTGAGAGCTGAAAATGAGGTTATTTTCAGCACTTCTAAATCCAGGAATACAAGTTTTTGAGAAAAGCAGAAAGTACTGGAAGACATGCAAGAGAGCTGAGGAAAAGCCAGCAGGACAATAAATGGCAGTGCAGAAGTGGGAAGGCTTGTCCCAACAGTGGTGCAGCGCTGGACTCAGTTCTTACAGGACCTCCAGTATTCTTTAAAAAAATTTCCCATTTTTGCATTCCTCTAATTTTAAATAGATATTTTGCAGTCTCACTTGGCCTTCTGCAATCCCCTCCAGAATACAGAATTAACCAGGTTGGAAAAGACCTGTGAGATCATCAAGTCCAACCTATTATCCAACACTATCTAATCAACTAAACCATGGCACCAAGCACCTCATCCAGTCTCTTTTTAAACACCTCCAGTGATGGTGACTCCACCACCTCCCTGGGCAGCACATTCCAATGCCCAATCACTCTTTCTGTGAAGAATTTTTTTCCTAAACCTCCCCTGGCACAGCTTGGGACTGTGACCTCTTGTTCTGTCACAGGTTGCCTGGGAGAAGAGACCGACCCCCACCTGGCTACAGTCACCCTCCAGGTAGTTGTAGATAGTGATGAGGTGTCCCCTGAGCCTCCTCTTCTCCAGGCTAAGCAACCCCAGCTCCCTCAGACACTGTTCACAGGGCTTGTGCTCCAGGCCCTTCACCAGCCTGGAGCCTACAAAACACCCAGCTGTTTTCTACAAGGAAACATCTGATGAGATGGGTAGTGCTGCTTCTGTGTAACTAACCACACTGGAGAATCACACTGACAGACATTCTGTAAATTGCCCAAGTTATAGAACATTGATGATACCATTAAAATGGTGAATTTAATATTATAGTACGATTAGATTTCTCCCTCATTAACTCTGATCTGATAAACAGCCTCCGGCATATTTTGAAGGTAATAGTCACCTTACAATCACTACTGCTCCTCTCTGTCTGGCATTTCAAGCTCCTATAGATTTACAGTTCTTCTGTATTCTAACCTGTATTTACATCTTTCTTTTTTCTTTGAACTTGTGCTTGCAAGTAGACCCTTACCCTGACAGCCCTGGGCATGCAGTTAACTCTTCACCGTAACAGTAAAGTCATCCTAAAGTCTGTTCCTGAGATTTAGGACAAAATTGGGTTTAGAGACTAAAATGAACCCAATGTTTAGGCAAGCACCAGAGGTGCAGGCATCCAGAGGTGTTTTAGTATTAGGCACTTTTTTAGGGAAGTGGTGCTGATAGCAATGGTCATGTTCTTGGCTTTTGTAAGCAGGTGTCAGAGCAGCCTCTGCAAAATCTTGCTGGGGATGTAAGTGGTGAAGAAGACAACACGTGGGTGCTGTGGTAGGGGCTTTTCTGGGTGCTGGTCACAGCCCTACCAGGCAGAGCAGCCTTCCTGCAGCATGCCTGGGAGCTGGAAAAGCTGAAGAAACTTTTTTTCAGCATGTGTCTGTTCAGCAGAGACAACTTCCGCTCACCAAAGTTAATCCTGAAGCAGATAAACCATGAGTTGTGGCTGAACAAAGTAACCTTAGCTCCTTTTGACTGGCAGAGAGGCTTCTGTGGAGGTATCACTTGCCTCCCTGTTTTCCTAAGTGAGTCATGGTTTAGTTAGAGCTCTGTCTCCCGGCGGAGGTGGTTGTTATACATCACCTATCACAATGTAAAAGTGCAAAGCGATGCTGAAATGCTGACCCTTAATCTGAAGTGCACCATCTGTGTTTCATTTCCACAACTTGCTGAGTTTACAGTTATTTGAATTCACAGTTTGTTCCCCATTTGCTGTTCCCACATGGTAAGTGAATTGGATCCAAAATGTACTGATGAAAGATTGAGAAGTCTGTGGGAGAAGTTTGTCCCTACCTACAAGAATGCTCCATCTCACACTTCTACCTTGTGAGTTAAATCCCAGCTGTAAAACCTTGTCTCAATATGGCTTCCTTTCATGGTGAGAAGTTGGGGTTATCATAAAGGACAAAGAGTCCTCTCCCCATCCTGAAGTGATTTATGTTTTGTTGTTGACTTTCTGCTCAAGAAGCTGTAGAGACTTCTCTCACATGTGACAAAGTATTGGCTTTCCTGTTCCTGTATGTTCTTGTGGAAGCTTAATTGTGCTTGACATTGGAGCACCACTCTTGTTTAATATTTTTTGCTAGTATGAGCCAAAATATTTGATGCTCAAACAAGTCTGGGTATAATATAGTGAAGGGAGCTGTAATTACAATTGTAAGAGTTTTCATGGTGCAACTTTGAATTACTCTGATTTTAGAATGGACAAAAAGCCCAGAAACAGGTTGAGTTTCATTTATTCTCTTCAGTTTCTTTTTATGTTGTTTTTTTTTCCTGCTGACAGCAACCATTTTCTCAAGACATCACTAACTGTATATATATATAAAGATATATATAAAGATATAAAATTTAAACATGTTGTATTTCAAAAGCAAGCCATCAAAACACTGAAGGCTGTGTAAACTTAAATACCTTCTTTGGCTTTTGCTGTAGACCACACAAGCTCTGAGAAATTGATTACTCTGGTGCTTGAAGGGGCTTTCATGATACAGAAACCGAGGTTTGCATTGAATTTCTTTCTTTGTGTGTGGGTCTTTTTGTGTGTGTGTGTTTTCTTTTCCTTTTGGAAAGAGAAAAGCCTTTAAACTCAGATTAAAAAATAAGTCATTTAATTGTTTCTTTTCCTCCCCCTCTTCTAAATCTTATGAAGGGAGTTTTCATAATTGATTGGGAAAAAAGTCTAAAGTAAAATGCTCTATTTCTTTTTCTTTTTAAATGAAGAGGCTTTTCTTCTGGATTGTCCCATTTAGGTGCTTCTTCATTGAAGTATCAGCTGGTGAGAGAGTTTCAGTGTGGCTTGTGCAGGCTTTTTTACTCTGTAGACCTGAAGAGGAGCAGTGAGGAATTAAGAGTTACTTATTTTTTGTATTGCAGTCCTCAAATTTACTGCATCCGGCACTCTAGACCCATCATTATCCAAGACTTTAGACTTGCCTGGGAGACTATGAGCTGACTAGATGCATACCCAAAAGCCATCCTAAAACTCAAGGAGGCTGTTGTTGAATGATCAAGAAAGTGAATCTTCAGCAAAGAAGTTTTATCTTTTCATATGAAGTGAGACACAAATAATGGGCTGGTACCTTGGGCCAGATGGTGTTTTCAGGAAAATATTTATGTCCCATAAAATGAAGCATGTTTTATATGTCTATAATCAGACCATTCTCCTGTTCTTGTGTGGCAGCTTCTCTTACAAAGATAATATAAGGCTTGCTATCTCTCGGTGACATTTTGATCCTACCCGGCTCGAACACTTCTGGGGATCAGGTACTTCAGCAGGAGCGGTCACTGCATTTGCACCATTGGGTTTGCTGGTGGAGCAGAGATGATGCTTTTTCCTTAGGTTGCTTGGCCCTGGCACACGTGCTGTAAACTTCTGAGCTGTTGCCTGCGTCCACATCTGTACTAAGCTGCTTTGTGAGTGATGCCTGCGAGCTGGTGTAGTTCAGAGCATCAGCTTGTTGAAGCAGCAGTGGCAGGTTCTGTCCCTGCCTTGCCTGAGCCCCACAGCACCATGTGCCTATCCCACCAGCACCTCCTGTGTGGTTCTCAGGATCCACACATCCCTGCCTGCCTTGATGGAGCTGCATGAGTCCCAGCAAAGTAGCTGCTGAGCCGTGACAAGCAGATTTCCTTCCAAGGCTGGAGTCTCCTGGGATTTCACTATTGCATCTAAGCAATCCTGTCCTGTGAGATATGTGGAAGGCGTCCAAGACGGACACCTGCTGGCTCTGAAGCAGTCAAGTGTTCTTTCCAAAATATCTTTGGCCCCTGTTCTTCTTGTTTACTTTTAAGAAGATACAGGCATGTGTTGGCTGTAAAAGAAAGGGAGAAAAAATAATCATCGCTACTGACATTCCCTGCAGATTTAAAAGGAAGATGAAAGTTGGTGCTCTAGGAGAAACTCGAAGCCCTTGGGACAGGCACAGCAGAAAACAGTAAGATGCTCTGTATTCTGTCTGATTGCTTGCAAGAATACATGCTGTATCTCCTACAGGGAGAGAAACAGAGCTAGTAATGCATATTTGCATAGTTCCTCCATTCTCGTGCCTTGCAAACTAGGACAATACCATTTTTCACTTCCCTGTGCAGATTCTCAAACAGCAGCTTGGTGTCGGTGATAAAGAAATAAAAAGGGTGAGGGAAAAAGAGAGGGAGGGAGAAAATCTGCCTTGGTGGTATTTCAGATCTCCAGAATACACAGGTGCTTTTAAATCCCTCTGGCCTACATATTCCACAGCCCCTAGGAATAGAGGAGTCGTGATGTAATGCTCTTTTCCTCACACTCCCAGCTTAAATACAGATGGAAATTGTTGTCATGTGTTAGAAATGTCACCAATAATATAAAAGGCAGGCTTCTGCATTCTCCCTTTTGCACTGTCAGCTGCTGCTGCCAGCTTATTCTTCCCTCTCAAACCTATTGTCATGTGGCAGAAACCCTGATGTAAGTAAGCCCTGTCCTCCCCCTGCTTATGATCCCTGCATTTTTTATTCCCCTCTGCTGCAGTGCTGAGGATCATTACATACCACGACTTAAAGACAAGACCTCACAAAGGAAGGATTAATCTTGTATTTGTGATTGAATTTCGAAGGACTCAGGCAAGTGAGAATGTTCTGTTGTATTCTCTTTTGTGTTGTTGTTCCTAGATGCGAGCGTAAGAATGGAAGAGCAGCAAATGCGCTCGGCTGGGTCTGTGTTTACGGAGGGAACCCGGCGGTTCCTCGGCTGCAGGTTGCGCGTGTGAGGCGAGAGCGGGAGAAAGGGGAAGCTGTGGGGCTGGGAAGGGAGCTGCGGAGCGAAGCTGCACAGCCTTAGCCCAGCCTGGGAGGACAGATGGCTAGTGCTGCTTTTTAATTCATCAAGCAGGCTTTACGTGAGGCCCGTTGGCGAGCGGGTGTGCTGCGAGAAGCGGGGTCAATGGGCACGAATAGGCTGAGATCAGGACCAGATGCCTGCTGAACAATGGGGCTTTTGAAAGAAATGCGGGAGGAAGCGTGGCGCTTGCTTTGTACAGCCTCCGCATTGCAGGTTGGAATGGGGCAGCTCCGATTTAATGAAGTGCATTCCTAAACGTGGTCGTCAGCCCGGGCTGGGAGACAAGGGGACATGTCAGAAGGGCGCTTGTGGGGCCGGGGTAGCGGGGGGAGGGAGCCATCCACTGTTGGATCGCCCCGAACAATGCGGTCTTAGTGTTGGATGGGAAAAACCATCAATACATCCCTGTGCATATTAATGCGCTACAGCAGGTGTTGCTAAATGTCTGTCCCCGCATTGTTCTCCCGCGGCTCAGCCGAGGAGGGGGCAGGAAGGAGACCTCATGAGGGATACACTCATCTGGGGTAGAAATGTAGCTGTTCCTCACACAGCCACGCATGCCAAAAGTAAAGCAGGAGGTGAGAATCGGCACAGTTCCGCTCCTGGGGTTGCAGCATGGGGCAAGGTACTAGCTAGCTGCTGCGAGCTGAACTGGGCAGCAGTCCCCTGTGCTGGCTCTGGCAAGGAGTGAGGGGACAGGCTCAGAGAGGCAGGTCATATTTAACGGCATCGCAGGGCCAGGAGAGTCCCTTTTTTTTCTGCAGAAGATTCCCTAAACTAAGCAGATGTGAGTGGTTGAAAACTAATCTCCTGAGAACAGGTTGGGTCACCAGGGCAGAGGACAAGGAAGGAGGAGGCAGAAACGGTGTCTCAGTTGAAATTCGGCAGTGAGAGAGTTAAAAAGGGCATAGTTTTTTCTGCTTCTCCAGAAATACATCAGTTGCGAATGAGTTGCAGAAGCTGTGTGTGTGAATTGCAATAAACAAGGTATACAACGTAGAGTCATCGAATTGTTTTGGTTGGAAAAGAACTCTTCCTTGATCATCAAGTTCAACCATCCAGCCTAAGACCATCATGGCCATTAAATCATGTACTGAAGCACTGTGTCCATGTGTATAAAAACAAACAAACAAAATATCTACCTCTGCATTTGTGTGCATGCAGCTGCACTGGCTGGATTTAGCCCTCCACAAGATAGATTCCTATGTAACAGAAGTAACATCCCTGAATACTTCCAACCATGTTAGCCAGTGTAGTTCTGGAAGGCTTGGGGGGAGTGTACATAGTCTGTCACCATTATATGTATTTCTTAATAAAAAGACACCCATTTAATTGCTGCCATTGTGTCGTCTGCTCCCCTTGTGATTTGTGACATGCTATACTGTATTTGTCAGCAGCATGAAAGGGGTCTTTGTTCCTTATTCATATTATGGCACACTGCATCTCAGTGAAAATGGAATATTTGCCTTTAGAGCTAACTTAGCTGGTGATCTGTGCCTGCTGTTACACTGGGAAGAGTTCATGGTTTTCCCCAGGAGTTTCAGAGGAATCTACAGGCAAAGCTTCTATTGTTTTATTTATTTATTTGTTTTTACGTATCATTGTGTTAATGGTGATAGAGTGACCAGCTTCATTCAGCCACGGGACAGGTAAAGTGCAGCCAGTGGCTGCAGCAGCTTTGCATGTTGCGGTTCCTGGTCTGTGGATGAATGACCAAATCGACCATGAAGTCCTTGTGCACCTTTGATCATGTACTGCTGTGTAAACTGCCAGCAAGAATTTAGTAAGCTAAGCCAAGAGTCTGTAATTTGGACAAGCTTGTGCACAGGTTGTCCAAGATCACAAGTTAGTAAAGGCAGTTACTGAGCGGCTAGTTCTGTGTGACTGTTTAGGGGTGCCAGGGGCACAAATAGAGGGCTCTCCAGCCCTTATGCTGGTTGCTGGAATGGGTTACACTATCGCCGAACATCTACAGTGTTACCAATTGCTATCTATTTGCTGTCTTTTTTATGCTATCAGTCTTGTCTGCATGAAAATGAGAAAGGTTTATGAGTGTAGTGGCTGGAATTAGTAACCAAAAAGGATACAAATGTTAGGCGGTGCTTACCCAGGCAATTAATAAGACTTCTTCTAACACACATCACATGTATGAAGCTTGTCTTTAAATTGAACTCACAGGTTCAGCAGCTTGAGCTTCACCTTGTTGATTATGCTTACTTACTACTCTGCAGTGCTCAAGGAAAAACAGGCAAAATCAAAAGTCTAGCTCAGTCCCAGGAGGTTATAGTTGGCTAGGAAAGGCTTTTCTGTTAGAGGGTCTGGCTCAGTAAGGGGCCAAATTGTGGATCTGTTGCTTGTTGACATGTGGCTACTCCTGCAATGTGAGAATTGTGTCTAGGAATAACTTTGCTCTGGAGAGAGCAAGGATTCACTCAGTGCTGCAGAAGAGCAGGGAGCATGTTCTCACTTGCCAGCTTATCTCCATTTGTCAATGCCTACCGCTAGCTCGTGTCAGATGGAAGCAATGATGGATCCACGTAGATCTAAGAATGATGCTTCACTTCTTTCTGGGAAACTGCTAAAGAGCTAGTGAGGAAGAGCACTGGCAGCTGCTCCAGGAGTACTTCATCTCCTTGCTGTTGAAGTGTCGCAGAGCCAGTTTCTGCCATAACAGCAACAAGCATTCTCCTGTTGAATTTCTGTCTTTTTTACATACTATTCTAACGCAGGTAATCCAACCTGCAATTTGAAGCTTAGAGTATCCCTTTTGTCATTATTGACATCCCCGAGCACAAGTCAGGCTGTCATAGCAGTCACAGTGTTGCGGAAAGGAAAAAGCAACAATGAAAGCCATTAATTCAGCAGCAGAAGCTGATTAAATGGTGCTGGGTTCTTGACTCTGCTTTTGACAGTAATAATACTTACCCTGCATTTCACTTATTTAAAAGTTCATATGCTGCAGGTAAGGCTCTTGCCTGTACTTTGAATCTTGCATATGGATGCCTTCCTGATAGCCTTCCTTCCCTACCAGTGCACTAAGTCCTGAAATGGTTATGGTGAGAAATACTTCTGAAATTAATGCACATGAAGTCCCATTGGTCAAGAGATGCTGGGGGCTGTGGTATTCAACAAAGCTTGTTCAAAATGTGGTGCTATTTTCAGCCAAATTCTGATAAATCCTGTCCTAAAATCCACTGAATATTTTGCTCTTGAATATTCTGGTAAGCAGGATGACTGGTTCACTGTGTTAATCCTGTATGGTCTTTCTGTCTGCAGCTAATCCTGAGCTGGTTTTGCTGTTCTGCATACATGAGTAAGATTCTTTACCCCCTCCCCTTGATATCAAGTAGAATTCCAGCTGACTACTAGAAGATAGTAGATCAAATGTCCAACTCTTCTGTTTATTTTTTTTGGCCTCCTTAAGTACAAGACTTGAGTTTCTTCTACTTGAAAATCAAAACCTGGAGAAGTAGGAAAAGTACCCTTGATCTCTGTCTGAAGGTATGGGATCTGAGTCTCTGCAGGATGTCTTTGGGAATCGCAGCTGTAGACACATTTGGAAGGAAAGAAAAGTTTAAAGCAAGTTTCTGAATTCATGTAGATCTGACAGAATTTCTATCACAACTCGTCATTAATTAGAAATGGAGTTGTAGTGATGGCTGCAATTAATATTGTTCCCCTGAAATGCAGTTATTGGCTTGGTTTTTTCCTAGTATTTTTTCCATGCACAGGAAGGAAGAATGTATTTCAGGTTTTAGATGTGTGGTTTTTAAATTGGACCTACCTGTGGGAGATGAGCTTTGGCAAAACTTTTCCTTTGGCACCATTGCTATCACCTTAAAATTACTGCTTGATTGTATTTCAGATTTGGTAGAAAAGTCTATGGAAGGAAGAGGGATAGATTAACCTTGGCTTGGTTCCCCTCACCACCCCCACCCCTCCCACTGATTTCACCCACAGGACAGGCATTGTATCTCCTCATAGTAAGATTAGCACCCTTGCATAAGACGAGGTTGTAGCCAGGTGGGGGTTGGTCTCTTCTCCCAGGCAACCAGCACTAGAACAAGAGGACACAGTCTCAAGCTGCACCAGGGGAGGTTTAGGCTGGATGTTAGGAAGAAATTCTTCACAGAAAGAGTGATTGGCCCTTGGAATGTGCTGCCCAGGGAGGTGGTGGAGTCACCATCACTGGAAGTGTTTAGGAAGAGACTGGATGGTGTGCTTGGTGCCATGGTTTAATTGATTGGATAGTGTTGAGTGATAAGTTGGACTTCATGATCTCAAAGCTCTTTTCCAGCCTGGTTTATTCTATTCCCATTCTATTCCCATTCTATTCTATCAATATGCCCTATAATGACATGTTTGCCTAGGATTTTGTATATTTGCCATGTGTATGGAAGATAAGTGCTTACACTTGCATTTAGCTGCTAACATCAAAATGTCATGAACTGGAGAGCCCAGGGTAACTTAAGCATGACTTTTTCTTTAAAATTGGCTACTGTTTAGTCAGTATAAAATGTCATAACACCCACATCTTTCCTTGGAAGAGATTGAATATATATATATATTTTTCCCCTTTTAAAAAGACGTTCAAAGGATTCATTAAGAAAATGAAATCCTAGAAGAAAAATAGTTGACCCAGCAGTTTGAGGCCAATAAGGCAAAATTCCCAGCAAAATCACGTAAAGTCAGCTGTAAGTGAGCTGTGCCTGAACTTCTTGGTTATATGTTGTCTGAAAGTTTTCAATATTGAAATAGGAAAAAAGCTGACAGGTGAATAATGTCATTCTGTCAGCATCTGGAATATGGCTGTGGGTATCACTTACTGTATTGAAAGGAGCTTGTTGCTTTTCCTACCCAGAGATGGTGTCCCACCTGGAATCAGCAGCAATACTGCTGCTTTCATTTGAGGAAACTCTTGTTGCATTGTAGATAGGAGATTTTACTTTGTCTGGGAGTTTTTTTGTGTGTTATATTTTGACTAGGGTACAAGACTACCTTTTAATGCATTTGAAGATAAGATGAGAATCAAGCACACAAAAAAATAAAAGCCCTAAAAGAGCTGTGTTACTAAAATGGATAAACTTGCTCTTCTCTTTTCCCCTGTTGGTACTCTCTTGGGGCAGAGATTTTACCATAAGCCTTTGGTAATAAGAACACTCTGGTGTTGATTTTTTATTTTTATTATTAATTTAGATGAATGGGGAGCAGCTGAATAATAGTCAAGTAGAAAGTGCTATTGGAAGTGCAGGCTTTGTCAGCACCGAGGTGGTGCTGAATAGGATGTGGTTTCCTGGATGGCCCACTAACAATTCAGTGCCAGAATGCAATTCCTTGATAAAGGTGGAGAAATGCCTGGGGGCAAGGGAACCTTCCTCTTCCTCTCTTTCTTACATGGACCAAAAGAAGAGCCTGAGGCTTGAGAATCCCTTGAGGCTTGAGCTGTTTTAGGAGCCTTTTCTTTAGCAGAGGAGGGTAGTGGGCTATAGCAGTGTAAGTTACTTGCACAGTGCTGCAGCACTGACTAGTTAAAGGTGTGTTTTGAATGTGGCATAGTGTCCTGGCGTTGACAAGGCAATATTTTAACATGTCATCCTAAACTCTTAAGGGAAATCAAGGGTTTACCACGTTTAGATGCCTGAGCTAAACCTGTCACTTGCCTTTTCTACACAAAGATTTTAATTCCACTTTTTCTTTTTTTTTTTTTTTTTTTTTTTTTTTTCTGGTGAAGAGGAAGTCAACTCATTTTGAGACCTAATCAGGAAGTGATTCAGAGTCTGTACTCATTAAATCCTTCCCTTTACTCCTGGGACTGGCAGCAAGGATGTCACATATTACCTGCTGATGAGATGATGTTTTTGGGAAGGAGACGAATGCCCCAGAAAGTATTCTCACAGTGCCAAACCACTGAGAAACTGGAAAGGGGCTGGAAAGCCACAGCAAGGCTGGGATTGGAGAACTTGAGCTAGTTTTATCATCACTCTGTTAAGCAGCTGCTTACCCATTAGAGGAAACTCATCTTTAGTCATATGTGATTTTGGGGACATGAAGGTTGAGTGCTGCTGTTCTCATTATTTTAAGTCTCAGATTTTCATTGGGTTATTAGGGTACAACACAGAGTATTTAATTCCCCTTATCAGCTCCTTTAGACATCATTTGATTCAATGGACCCTTTTCAATTTTTTCCCATTTTTCTCTTTCTCATATTTCATCTATTCCATTGTTTTATTAGTTCAGTAGCCTTTTTGGGTCATTGCAGTCTAAGTATTCTGACTTTTATAAAGGTCTTGGTGACTAAATATTAGTGACCTCTATTCATCTTCCTTCCGCTGCTCCAAGACAGTGCAGTCTGATTTTGAGCTCACTGTGCTACAGTATCAGCGAGTTCATCATGTAGTGAATTAAACCTCATTTCTTCTCAACAGATGAAGGTGTCTGCTCAGTACCTCACACTGCTGAGTTTCTGCTTCAAGTGTTTGAGGTATATGGGATCCTTGCAAAGAGGTGGAGGAGAAGCCTGCCTGTGGAGCTTTTCTAGCCTAACTAAAATAAAGACATGTACCATGGCACAATTAAGAGTGTATTGTTGGATTGAGGAGAGACTTAGGAAAGACTAACAAGCTGAGCATGATTGCCTTAAATTTCTAAACTATGTAAGAGGAAGTGGAAGAGATTTTACCATCAGCATCATCAGGGAGCTTGTTATACCAACAGCAGTCTTTTTGGAAAATTCAGCCTTATATTGGTAGGTTCATACGTTGGAGCATCCCTGCTTGGGCACCATCTATGAGGCATTGCCCTAGCTCAGACCGGTTCTTGGTCAGAGCTACATAGTTATGGATCTGAGGAGAAGTTGGAGTTCCATGGTTAGGAAATCTCAGAATTGAGGCCACCATGGTTAGAATATTTTGTGCATTCTATTCTACCATTATCTGGGCAAACCTTGTCATATAGACGTACAGCACAAGAGCTTTTTTCTTGCTTTCTCCTGGTAACCCTTTACCTCAGTTGTTATTCTCTGCTGCACACTAAGTACAGTGGGAAATGGGATTTATAAGTGAAATAATAATGTCTAATATTAGGATGGAAGAATTCTTGAGAAATATCTGCACGCACAAAGAGAAACAAGAGCTGTTCAGGTAACCTGGACTGTGATAGTTCAAAAGTACTTAACTGAGGAGACTGTATTTCAGCAGGTGTTTTTTCTGTATAATGTTGTAGGCTTTTCTAAAAAGGCAGAGGGGGAGAACCAAAGGAACATCCCTACATTTCAAAGTCCTGCCTTCCTTCCCAAACTAAGAGCAAGCTGCTAAGAAGGGGCAGAGAACAACTGTGGGAGATTTCACCCACAGTTTTTAAGGATTGGGAAACTTTCAAATGGGAGTCACTGAAAGCAGAAGCTTATAATGGGGTGTGAAACAGGCTTTTCAGGTATTGCTGCCGGCTGCATCTGGCACACAAAAAGCTTCATTCTTTCAAGCAAGGGGAGATTTTAATGCTATCCAAATGTTGTTTTTATATGTAAAACTCTTTGCATCTCTAGCTGCAAAACGGCACACTGTCACCATGGGGAGATCTTTAAATCGAAGGACCTTTCTCTAATAAAAGGTCTGCTTCACTGTAAAGGAGATACTAGAGTTATATCATCTTGAAGGGCAAGCTGGTAAATGAGCTCTTATTATCTCAGTGTGTTCTTTTAGTAAAATATTTAAAAGTGGCTCACTCCTGGTGAATTACCTGCTGACCTGATCCTCTGGCAGCCTTATTAAATAGTTGCCCATTGTAAGATGCTTTGTGAAGTTAAAGCGTGTCCCACTGCACTCAGCACTATTTCAGATATCCCCATTATAACAGAAACTCTTTATATAGTAATGGTGCAAACGGATGGCTCTCATGGGGGCTTTCATAATGAGGTTTTATGGTAACTGTTCTCTCTGATCCCTTTTCTCCTTTTTCCAGTGTATCAGATTTACTCTGTATTCATAGAGCTTAACAAATTCACTTTTCAGACTCCTCCAATGTTCCAGACAGCAACGCTCCCGATACAGAATGAGTTTTCCAAAACACGAGGTGGCAGAAGATTGGGCTATCTTTGCAGAGCAAGCTTGCTTGGGTGGCATGGCTTAAATAGCTGCTGCCCTTCTGCCAAGCTGCAGCTAGCCAGGTGTGCACTCCCTGCCCTCAGCAAATGCAAGAGGAAATGAGTTAGTTTAAATTCTTAAAGCTCATGAATACTCTGCTTGAGTACTGGGATACTCTGATGCTGTTGTATGGCTAGTGGTGACTTGATTTCTTTCAGTCACCTGTCTATAACCTGAGAGGAGTTTTAAAAGCAAGTAAGTACTTCTGTTCACCATATGGCAGTAGGCAGCTGCCCTTACTGGTGCTGTTTGAGGTTTGCAGTACTGTTACAACACCAGAAATAAGGGAGATGTGACCAGCACCTGAACAAACAGTTATACTTGTGCCTTGAGCTTTGAAATTATATTCCTTGATATTCTTGGGTGGAGTGGAAGAAATCTTGAAATCCTTTGATGTCTTTCCTGACCTCATATCTAATTACATTATTTTTGGGGTAGCTTTCCCTTAGGACTTCTTTATTTTAAATGCCTTTTACAAATACACATTCAAATGAGCCTGACACTATTAATTTCTGTAGTGCAGTTATTGTATATTGCTGCCCATTCCCTTGGTACTTGAACCTCTTTCTACAGAGAGTCTTCAGTGTCCTTCAAGAACCTGTGACCTCTCCCTCTCAGTGAAATAGAAAGCATGATTGGGTTAAAACCTTCCAGTTTATCTCCCTTGACTACTGTGCCTTCTCCCTGTTTGATTACATTTGGGTTTACTCTGATGAATCTAGGCACTAAAACCCAGAAACTGCCAGGTCTGGTTCTGCAGTCTGTAGCAGTCAGGTCTGTGAACTCCCACCTTTACACATTGAGACTTGTGGTGGTGAGAGTTGGCAGTGTACAGTGGGACCTGGAGATCTGGACCACAGCTTTGCAATGGGCCAACAGGTATTGGTGTAGGCTAATGGATATCTTCTAGCTATGTGTTCTGTGCAAATGCTTTCTTTGTCAGTGGTGCCTTGATCTCTGCATACTGAAGAGTTATCTGTCTCCAAAAGGAAAACTGGGATTGAGAAAATGACCTGTCCTGGGATACCATGACCTCTCTTAATAGGAGAGCCGCAACTGATCTTTCTCGTGTCTTTTCACAGTTGATCTCAGTCCTGAGAAGTATTTTTGCTTTCTGAGAAACTATTTTCTCAGATGCTGGTTGTGTTTCAAGAAGAGGGGAAACAAAAATGATTAATTTTAAAATATTGCATTGAGCAACAGCAAGGAATAATCCTGCTTTAGGGAAGAATGCTGTCGAAGCTGGCGTGGCTTCTCCTTTGGTCTCTGCTGCTGTTTGATGCAGCCTGCAGACTGCCCAAACTCTGAGCAGCAGAGACTAAAGAAGCTCCTACATCCAAAGCTTCTCTGGCTTAAGGTTTTATTAAAAAAGGTTTGTTGGGCTCTCTTTGCAAGCTCATGTGCACCACACTACTCTGACTGTGAGGTCCGATACCATCTCAGTAATTAAGTGCCAGCATCCTACTGCACAGTGGGCTTAATAGGCTGTCAGCAGCTTAAATACCACCTGATATTAAATTTATCAGTCTAACTTTTTCAGCATTCTGCAGCTGACCCACAGTAACAATGACCATGGCCAGTTCTGTATAGATGGTACCTACTGCACAGGCACTGCTTGGCTGCTTTAATTGCTGATCTGTTATCTGCCTCAAAAGACAGGAGGAATGAAGGCAAAGGCAGGCAGCACTGTACTTACAGCAGGTTTTTGCCCAGCTCCCATCAGTCCATTCTGTAGTAGACTTTTTAAGTTTCCAGTGCATCAAACTGTGACGGCCAGCAAGGCAGCTGCATCTCCTGGGCACTGGAAGAAGGTGCAGGGTGGCAGGACAGCCTGGCTCTGACCATGATGGAGATGCCCTAGGAGCTGGCAGGATGAAAAGGGCTGGGCTCTTCCGTCTGTCCCACACAGGGCACTTAGAGCCACTGCTGAACTGGCTGTAGCTAGAGCTACCTGCTGTGGTGGTGGCTTTTTTTCCCTTTCTCAAATGGCCCAGATGTCACAAGGGTGCAAGAGCAAACATCCAGGAGGTGGGAAAGGACCTGGGTCTTGGATTTGCTAGTGCTGCATGTGAAGCTGCACCTTTATTGATGTCTCTTTGGTGCAAAAAGCTCCATTATCTGGCATTATATAGAAGCCATGGTTCTTGAAGATCCTCATGTGTCCCCCTACAAAACACAAATAACAGTGAGAATTCATCTCACTCTGTCTTATTTTCTCCTGCTGTAAGTTGAAGCTAATGATATGATCCTTTTGTAAAGCTCTTTGGGATTGGTGGATGAAAAGCCCTATGTAATTATTAAAGTGCAGCTTTTGTGGTACTGCCTTTAGAAGGAAGAGGGAACAAAACACACTTGCTTGGCAAAAATATTGTGTTGTAGATGGAGCTTTGGAAATCTGATTTGCATTGTTAAAGCTGAAATTAAAAAGGACAGTTCTGTGTATTCTCATACTAAAACCAGGCCTGCATCGAGGCTGCCTAGGAGCTTTCTGCACCACTGGAAATGTAGAGTGGGGGAAATAAAAACAATAAAGCAAACTGAAACTAAAAAGAGGGGCTGGTCGAAAATAAAACCAGTGATGTCTGTGAGTGCCACTTGTCTGTCTTTGGAACTTGGAGATGCTTAGGCAATGTAGCACTGAGTTTTTAGTGGTGTATATGGTTCTGGCAACATCATTTTCATGGCCATTAAGTTCAATTGCTTGTCTGTTTCCTGAGATGAAAGAAGTGAGAGCTCTCTCCAAAAGTGAAGGCTGCAAACTCTCAAGCAGCTGTGCTGCCTGTAATTTGCCTGGGAACTATACCTCAAAATACCATTTTTACCTACTTGGAACAAGGCAGAGGCTGATGCCTCATTGTTTTGTCTCAAGATTGTTTTCCTAGAATATATCTTTCCAAATATTTATTGTTGTGTTTTTTTTTTTTTTTTCCTTAAATGCATCCACATAATTATAGATAAAGGCTAATTTGTGTCTCTGAATATTGTACTGTCAAATGGAGGCTGAGTGGTTTAATACTAAAATGGGCCTTCACATTTGTATCACGCCTATGTGCTTTTTATGTCTTCAGTAGCTAATCATCACCTAAACTGGTTTTCCTAAACAACTATGCCATATTAGATAGGCTAATGGTTTAGCAGGAAAATGGGGAGCAAAAATTATACTGCATTGGGTCAAGATTCTAATATTGACATTAAAAAGACGACCAAAAAAACCCCACATCACATTTCTCTGGCCGTGTGCACTTAGCCTCGCTGAGCACATGGACTTGCTGAGCACCAGGATGCTGAAAGCTTGATGGATTTGACCACTTAAAAAAAATGTAACAGAAACAACCGTGGTTTGGGTTGGGGTTTTTTTTGTAGCAACATTCAGACTGCAAGGTGACATTCTACCTCAGAATGCCACAATCTTCAGACCTTAATATCCAGTTGCAGCCTGCCTCTGTGCAGGGTTTTGGAAAATGAGGAGGATAAACTTGTGACATTGTTACTGTTGTGGAGTATTGTGTCCAGTTCTGGGCCCCTCAGTTTAGGAAGGACCGGGAACTGCTTGAGGGAGTCCAGTGCAGAGCCACAGAAATGATTAAGGGAGTGGAATATCTTCCATACGAAGAGAGACTGAGGGAGCTGAGGGCTCTTTAGCTTGGAGAGGAGGAGACTAAGGGGTGACCTCATCAGTGTTTATAAATATGTAAAGGGTGAGTGCCAAGGGGATGGAACTAGGCTCTTCTCAGTGATGCCCAGTGACAGAACAAGAGGCAATGGGTGGAAGTTGAAGCATAGGAAGTTCCGTGTAAACACTGTGAGGATGAGGGAACACTGGAATAGGCTGCCCAGGAGGGTTGTGAAGTCTCCTCTCTGGAGATATTCAAGACCTGCCTGGATGTGTTCCTGTGTGATCTGGTCTAGGTGATCCTGCTTTGGCAGGGGGTGGGACTAGATGATCTTTTGAGGTCCCTTCCAGCTCCTAACATTCTGTGATTCTGTGATCCAGATTGTGGGGGTGGGAGGGGGAAATGCTGTGAAAGTCAATACTTGCAGTCTCAAAATCAATAAAAGCAAAGTATTTCAGTGGAAGAGTTTGCTTTCCCATGCATTGTGCCAAGCTGTTCATGCTCACCATTTATTTTTTTCTGTGTGATATCAGATGTGGCTAGATCAAACAGCAAACAACTCTGTCCATCACTCAGCTGGGAAAGATGAATGCACTGCAATATACAGCTTGGCCAATATTCACATGGTTAGCCCACATGATAATGATTTAAATGATCAGAAAGCTGTTCATTTTATAATGCAGACTAAAAATTAAAGGGGGGGGAGGAGAATAATCTTTGTAGGCTTGCTAGCTGCCAAGTTTTGCAGAATTCTTTTGCTATTTGGAAGACCCTGTGAAATTGGTGTCGCTTATTTGTAAGCCCAGATGAAAATGCTCAACTGAATGTGACCCCAATCAGTTAAAACGTTTGATTGCAAGTTGGAGAACTGCGGCCAAAAGAAAAGTCCTGCTTCTGCCAAAACCCTCCACTTAATTTAAAACTAAGAAGTCATTTTACAGGTAGTTAATTTTAAATGCAGACAGGTGTCTTTTTGGTGGCTAGAACCTGTCTTTTATTGGGCAAAAGATATTGGAAAATGGAGCAGCTATGGAGAAACAGCTTGTGGAAACTTGTTTTGGAATGAGAAAAATGCAGTTTTAGCCCTCGCTATTTTTGTGTGTGTGCGTGCTTACAAATGGCTTTGTGCAGAGAACTGAGGGGAAAATGTTGCCTTTACAGCTGTGATACATTCCAGGTAGGAGTTGTTCCAACTATATATTGCCTCAGTTCCTCTCTGATAGGTATTTTTTGAGTGCTAGAGAGAGCTGTTGTGTTCTGTGGGAACGACAGAGACGGGGCACTTCCATTTGACCTGATCCTCATTTCAGGTGAGCATTGGATCAGGGCTTTGTTGCTTCAGTGGGACTGTAGATGACGGTTTTGAGGGAGGCAGAGGAGGGTTTTCAGCTCTAGTGCTACTACATAGTGACCACTCACAAGTCCAATAGTTTGGTTCAACCCACTTGCTACCAGATTTCCTGAGTCGTTGCAGGAGATGAGCATCCTCTGACTTAGGGGATAATCAATCAGTTTGTTTTTAGTGCATGCTCTTCAGTTGGGCTTTAATCTGTGTATTGTTTTGTGTTACTGATTTGATGGGAAAGATTTCTTTAATGTATGCATGTGGGTATTTGTATAAAGAAATGCTGCTCTGATTGGGTAGTTGACAGCACTAACCCCTCAAGACAGCAGTTCTCACTTCTGGAAATACCTCAGTCTTGTAAACAAGGAATTTGTATACTACTAGGTAGAGTTTTAAAAGAACAAAGAAATACAGCTCTTGCCTTTTTCTTGAAACAATTATCTTGGCATTCTTTTGTTGCTTTACTACAAAATAGGTTCTGACAAACTTCCAAAGGGATGGGCTGGATTCTTCCAGTCTTGGAAATATCCAAATGCTTTGAGTGTCATCTTTTAAAAGTATTGCATTGCTGAAGTTATAGCTGTGGTGGAGGAATTACTGGGTGAAAGATTCTTTGCTTGTCTTGGCAGATCAGACTAGATTATAATAGTGATGTTTTCTTGTGGAAAAGATTCTTTTGTTGATGTTGTTCAAAACTCAAGTTGCAACAGCAAAAAATCCTCATACATCACATGAGAGACCTATCTTCTTGGCTTGGATAAGTATATTTATTCTTATCAGGGCACTGAATGTTTTGAGGTTCATCTATGACTAACTGAAAGTCTTTAAAAATAGCCCAAACATCAGGAAGCTCTTGAAATGTTTTGTGGTGTAATATCTACTTCAAATAAATGGGATAGTCTCAATTGCCTCTTTTAGTTGGTTCATTTTAATGGATTTTTATCCTCTTTCCTTTCCCTGATCAAAATAAATGCATCTCACCTGTGGTATGAGGTCAGATAGGCTCTTGATGAGATTTGATAATGCCCATGGTTATAACAAGAGGCACAGACTCACCTGATGTAAGAGTCTTCTTTTGCACTCATCCCAGCACAACCAGCTCACCTGCTCTTGTGGGGTCAGTCTGGGGAAGTCTCTAGGCTCTCTGACACGTAATGGGAATCAACCATATAACGAGGGAGTTTTGGTGTGTGGATCCTGTTACTTGTTGAAGAAGCGCTAATAAAGACTAATTGGGGATCCACAAGATCTAGTATAGAAGAGCTTCTTAGATGAGGTTCCCTTTTAAGTGAGGATCTTCCCCAGTGCTAGGCAAGCCATTTGTTTACTGAGATCATGCTGTTTGTGGACCCTTGTATCTGAGCTTTCAGTCCTTAGGAAGCAAATTGCTGTATTGGGATGCTGCTTAAACAAGGCTTGTGCTAATGGATCTTGGATCTGAACTTGTGGTTTCTCGGTTTTGCCTTAGAGATTCATACCAGTTTGAACTGTCACTAGCTCACATCAGTGGGATGCCAGATATAAAGGAGGCACATACTGAACATTTTCAGGTGAGTATGAGAGGTGAACTGTCCAGAGCCATTGGTACCTACAGAGGTCCCAAAGATGAGATGGTACTATTGTTTGTTTGTTTGTTGTTGTTGTTTGGGGGTTGTTGTTGTTGTTGGGTGGTTGTTGTTGTTGTTTTGGTTTTGGTTTCTTCTTAAGTATAAATTCAGTTATGTCCTTCTTCATGAATTTAAACCCTTTGGTGGGACAAACAATTTGAAGTGGAAACCGTATGCAAGAATTTCATTGAGCCCTACACTGGGCAAGTAGATTATGGACTGCACTCACAGGCTTGAAGACATTTATGTTTTAAGGTCCCTTTATGTAAGGGGGCACAAAACAATGTAAAAGACTTGGGGCTACTCTTGCAGCTGGCATACATCTGCATAGCACCACGGATTTCAGGGTAGTAACACTGATTTCTGCTAGTTGAGATCCTGGCCTTTAATCTGTCGTCAATCTAATAAAATTGAGCTGCTCTAATTACCACAGTGCTGTCAGAAATATGTTTGCCTGAAATGATGAAGCTGAGCTGGATCCTGGAGCCCACACAAGTCAGCAAACGCTGTGCAAATCTGAGTTAAACCATTTGTTTGCCCACTTAAGGAGAGGTTGTCCACGGTCATAGTATGTGTGGAAAGACAGCGGGGGAGTGAGAGGAACAACTGAAACATATGGCCAAAGGGAGCTGTCTCTTTATTCCAGTGCATCAGGATAAGACAAGCTGTTGAACTGATGAGAAAGCTTCTTTATAAATACCATATTTCAAGATAAAACTGGAAGAAATTTGGTATCTCTGATCTCATATATATATATATATATCTGAGTGAAGGTATG
Source organism: Picus viridis (assembly GCA_033816785.1). Classification (NCBI taxonomy): domain Eukaryota; kingdom Metazoa; phylum Chordata; class Aves; order Piciformes; family Picidae; genus Picus; species Picus viridis. The sequence continues at coordinate 15,133,651 of CM066592.1, read as the reverse complement.
GCAAACTGATAAACTGATAAAGAAAGCAGGGGGAAAAGCCCTCAAGCCCAACCTCCCCAAATCCTTAATAGCTGAATCATTATGTGAAAAAAAACCCAGCAATTCCCCACCAAAATGTCCATAAACTGAAACCTTATCAATACTTCCAGCTGCTCACTGACTTTATGATACCATTAAGTTTAATTGTGCTGATAGAACAGGTTGTATTTGCATGGAGCAAGGTCTTTTCAGAATCAAGTTTGGGGAGCATGCAAGCACAAGAGAGGAGTGGTGTAAACTGAGACATACTCCTCGCTCACTGCATCTTAACTGTTAATTTTTGATCTTGTGTATCACAGAATCCTGTAGGGAAATGTGGAAGTGGTATTTTCCCAGTACTTGTGTCCTCCTGAATGCTCAAACTTGAGAACTTTCTGTATTTTAGCTTCACTTACTGCAATCTCTGCCCTTGCAGTTATAGTTAATTTAGTTTTTAGTAAGGATCATCAGTTTATTATTTAACTGTAAGACAAGAATTATAATTCTGAGCTCTATTCCTTGGGCTGATTCTCCTCCAGTCAATGGAAAGGGATTTTACCATTAGTTTCAGGGTGAAGAGAGGCCAACATCCACTGGGTTTGAAAAATCTCAATTTGCAGTGAATTCAGGGAGAAGCTTGCTGCCTGTCCTTGAAGTCTTTTTATCAGCAAAGGCTTTCCATCACCAAAACCTAGTATTTGCAGGTTTTATCAGCTGTCCTACTGGGATAAATTAATCTTGTTGTCCCTTCCCATCATTAATCCAGCATATCTGCTTTGTTTTATAAAATGTAGCAACCTACAAATGTTGAGGTAGCAGCAACAGTGGATAGCATCAGATCACTTTTAAGAAATTCAGGAGAGGGGAAAAAAAAAGCACCACTGTGTTGTTCTTCCCTCTCCCCAACAAATATCAAGACACCTGCAGTGATTTCTTATCTCCCAGCCAAGATACTGCCTCAGAACTAGGAATGAAAAATACATAGGTTGTTTTTTTTGGTCATCTTTTCTAAGTTGCATGGATAAATAAAGATACCAGTATGACATTTGGTGGCTGTCGCATGGCTTGCTGTGAGTCCACAATGAAGAATGCAGAAACCAGGAAGACCATATTGTCATTGTACCATGGTCAACATCTCAGGTCAGAGACAGCAATCCTGTTCTCAGTGCAAGGGCACAATAGTAGTGACTGGCCTTCTGAGACAGTTGAGAATTAAAGAGTATATCTCCTGGTTCCCCCAAGGTGCAAATGTTTTGCAAGATTCACAGATTTGCAAACTGCATCATGTTGGAAGGGACCCTCAAAGGCCATCCTGTCCAACCCCCCTGCAGTGAGCAGGGACACCGCCAACTAGATCAGGCTGCCCAGGGCTACATCAGGTTTGATTCTGAATGTCTCCAGGGACGGGACCTCAGCCACATCCCTGAGCAACCTCTTCCAGTATGTTACCACTCTCATATATGGATAGTTTTAGTTTCCCCCACTTTCTTTGTTTGGTTTAAGTTGGTGCTTTTGTCTGAAAGTGTTGCTAAACATGACTTGATATGACAATACCAAAGGGATATAAACAACAAGTAAATCTTGGTGGGTTTTTTTGCTTTTGAAAATATATATGATTATCCTCAGAACTGAAAACCAGAATTGTGACAGTTTTTAAGAAGGAATAATGGAATGTATGAATACTTCTACTTATTGAGCATGCAAGTAATTGACAACAAGACCAAAATCATAATGCTGTCGATTTGATGTCTTGCGTGCTTTTAATCAATAGTCATGGTTCTGTGTTCTTGTTAAATGGGCATATTTATGTTCTAGCACTCAGCTGGGAAGGAAGGAAGGCTTGCAACTGTTACTTTATAATGGAGAAATTTGTTTGGCATCAGTGCACAGACAAAACAATTCTGCTGGTGGAAGGTATTGACTAAGTGATCAGCTATTGCGATGAGTTTGAACAGAATAATGCAAACAGATGAAGACTCTAATTAAAGGACAATGAAAACTTTATGCCCCTTATATTGGGATTGCTGTCCTCTCTTACCCAGGGCAATATGTTTTCTTTTTCCTTTGCATTCTTTTACCTGATATCAATATTCTGCAAAGTACTTTGGGAGTTGTAGTTCACTGAGCATGTTTTTACCTACCACCGGCTATAAAGTATGATCTTTTTGTTCACATGCTGGCTGCCCAAGCCATGCTATTTCATTTAGCACTGTTGGAGTATAGTCATTCCTTTCTGTTTGGCTTTCAAATGTAAACTATGCCTTTGAAACAAATTTTCTTCTGTGTTTGTTGTACCACATTGGAATTATAATGAGCAATTTTTCTAATGACAATAGAATCATAGAATTTGTTGGGGTTGGAAGGGACCTCAAGGATCATCTAGTTCCTGCCATGGGCAGGGACACTTCATAACAGATCAGGATGCTCCAGCCTGGCCTTAAAAACTTCCAGGGACAGGGCTTCTACCACCTCCCTGGGCAACCTGTTCCAGTGTCTCACCACCCTCACGGGGAAGAACTGCTTTCTAATATCCAATCTGAATCTACCCATTTCTATTTTTTTTCCATTCCCCCTAGTCCTATCACTCCCTGAGACCCTGAAAAGTCCCTCCTCAGCTTTCTTGTGGGCCCCCTTCAGATACTGGAAGTCCACAATAATGTCTCCTCGGAGCCTTCTCTTCTCCAGACTGAACAGCCCCAACTCCCTCAGTCTGTCCTCATAGGAGAGGTGCTCCAGCCCTCTGATCATCCTTGTGGCCCTTCTCTGGACATGTTCCAGCACCTCCAGATCCTTCCTGTAACAGGGGCTCCGGAACTGGACACAGTACTCCAGGTGGGGTCTCACTAGAGCAGAGTACAGGGGGAGAATCACCTCCCTTGCCTGCTGGCTATCAGAAGTTACAGTTTCACCAGTTCAGTGGCCAGGGAGACACACAGATTACAGTGGTTATGCAACCCCAAAGTCTTCTGGATAGAGGTGTACCATTCATGTTTGCAATAGAGTGGAGCAAGTTGGTTCAATATTTTCTCTTTATGAATACATCTAAGAGATCAGAAGACCTGTAGGGTAACTGTATTGTATAGGGCCAGGGGTGCTTCACAGAGGATTAGTGGAAACACTGGGGTTTACTTCCATGTTACTCTTTGAGGAGGTTCAGCTGAGACAGCTTTTCCTATGCATCACATATGTGATACTTATGCTGCTGAAGTATTTTTGGAAATTGATGGAGTGCCAACATTGGCTAACAGCTCTCAACAATCCTAGGGCCATCACCTGCCAATTCCTTCCTGGAATTGTGTTCCTGCATCAAGTATTTTGCTGAGTGGTTTAATCTTCTTTTCATCCTGCTTCTCTGAAGTGATAGTTGCTGTCAGAAACCTAGACCTACAGCAGTCCTGGTCTTGTCTGAATGTGGGTTATATAAATATAATGCATTTATTTATTTTCCCATTATTTTGAAAGAGTTGTGAAAGTGTTTCTGGGAAGTGCATAGCTCTCTGCCTTTCTTCCTCTGGGTGAAGTATTCCCTTTTATTACCATAAGAAAATCTTGAGCTCTTCGCCATTACCATGTCATTTAGTCATTATAGGCAGATGAGTTGATGTAAAAAAGTGCCTCGAAGATGTTAAAGTGATAGCATTAGAATTTAAAACCCTTCTGACAGTGTCTGTTCCACTGGAGTACTAAATCTTGTCTTCATGTGCAAATGAAAAATCAAATAAAGCTTTTGCCTGCTTGACAATTGTTGCAAAATACAAGAAAATGCTCACACTTTCATATAGTAATGACTGTGTCACCTGAGTGGAGCTGAAAGAGCAAACCCTTCTATGCACATAGACAGCATTTACTTTTGAGACCCTTTGCTATTTCCTAGACTTTTGTGGCCAAAAAAAACCCAACACCAAAAAAAACAAACACCCCAACATAGGATTTTGGAGTTACCATGCCATTTACCTCAGCATCCCTTAAATGATCTTGCTCATTCATATTCTGTTGAAAAAGCTAAAACTTCCTACTGATGAACCAGAAACTGAGAAACATGGAAGGTCTTTTTTTAAATCTTCTGTGCATGATGGTGTAGTTGACATCTGCATGGTGCCATTTGGGAGGAAAGTAAGAACTGGTCTGTCTATATTTAGTTTCGTCTCTAAGTGCCAAAGCTGTAAGGGAAGCTGTACAGCAGATGAAGTTTCACAAAAACAAGTTCTCTTGTAGAGCATCACAGACATGAAAACAGAGCAAAATTTTGTGGTTGAAATGACATCCTCAGGGTTGAAAGTGTGCCTCTGTGCTTTCCTTCCAGGTGGACCAAAAGCTAATAACCTGCATGCTAGTTAATTCTCTAGTCCGTGGTGATGGAGAGGGCATAACTGTTCTTTTCTCTTCACATTTTCTCCTGTCATTTCTGGAATCTGAGTTGCAGTCAGGTTTTCTGTGTGTACACACATCATCAGTGCTGTGAACAGCTTTGTCCAGGACCTACAGCTCTGTAATAACAGAGAAATGACTGCTGAGTGAAACTGGCTTTTTTAATTATCGCTTCAGTCATGGGTACTCAGCATTTCTAATGGCAATTGGTATCATAATCAAGGCATAACTAGGAATCATTGAGTAGTGCAAAATTCACCACATTTACATAGCCTTTGTGACCCTTGGGGGGAGGGGGAATCTCATTTTTACTGAATTATTGTATCCATGATGGTGAGTGGGCTGTGCAGATAGGTAGTCAGTGGCCCCCTGCTGACACTACTGCCCCTCTACTCTGCCCTGGTGAGACCACACCTGGAATACTGCATCCAGTTCTGGGCTCCCCATTTCAAGAAAGACAGAGAACTGCTGGAGAGAATCCAACAGAGCCACAAGGATGATTAGAGGATTTAAGCATCTCCCCTATTAAGAGAGACTGAGAGCCCTAGGGCTGTTTAGCCTTGAGAAGACTGAGAGGAGATCTATTAATGTGTATAAATATCTGAGGGGTGGGTGTCAAGCAGAGCGGGCCAGTGTCTTTTCAGTGGTGCACAGCAATAAGACAAGAAGCAACAGGTACAAGCTTGAACACAGAAGATTTCACCTCAACATGAGGAGAAACTTCTTTACAGTGAGGGTGACAGAGCCCTGGAACAGGCTGCCGAGAGAGAGGTTGTGGAGTCTTCTCCTCTGGAGACTTTCAAAACCCACCTGGATGCATTCTTGTGTGGACTACCCTGAGTGATCCTGCTGTGGCGGGGGATTGGACTCAATGACCTCTTGAGGTCCTTTCCAACCTCTAATGTACTGTGATACTGTAAGGTAACTTCTGATATTATGTGCAATCTTCTCTTACCTTGTCTGCCACAATAAGAGGAAGCCTAACCAGCAATGTAATGGGTATTTTATGGGGTACATTAAAACTGAAGGGACTTGTTAGGGGGAGGATTTCTTCCTTCCATTTGCTATACCATGGGAATGAGTAGGATCTTCCTGGCCAGGGAGTGTTGACCCTGGTTAGACTTGGGGACAAACTGGCAGTTTTCAGCCTCAAAGGAGGGTCCCTTACATTCTGCCCTTGCCTTATCATGTAAGGTTGAGCTCCTGCTCTTGCTTTATATGCAGACATTAACTGCATACATCCCATTGCCCTGACTTGGGGATCTGCCTGCACTGTTGAGCAGGACTTGTGCAAACTGGCTGTCTTCTCTGTATGGGGTTTACTGAAACTGCAGCTCAGCCCTGCAGGTTGGTTGCTCTGCTCCTAGCATCCTGCTTGTGTAAAATCCTTCCCACAGTTTGCAGTGTGCTGTAGGGACCACTGACATCTCAGGCACTTCTGTTTGCAGATTCTGGGCTACAGGTTCCAGAAAAATGAAAAGGTCTCTTTGGGAATTAATATGAGTCCTAATGTGTCTGTATGACCTTTCTTATTTTTCTGTTGCCTTAGTCTGTTTGCCATATGGTAGTATTTGACTTGCTGTCTATTTAGGTGGTGTGAGGCAACTGGCAAATGGTTTGTTTTTCAGACTTCAGGAGGAATGTTGTCCTCCTTGAAAACCATTTCAGTATCTTTCCATAGAGACAGAAATAAAATGAAAGGGTCAGTTCCTACAGCAGTTATTTTGTAGTAGCTCTGTTGGATGAAACTGATTAGTTACATGGCCAGTGAACTTACATTGCTCCTTTCATTTGGGTTGCATTGTACGAACTGAACTGCTTTGGAATGGAAGAATTCTGCTATCAGTTCAATCTGTTTTCCTTGTTGTTTCCATGCAATGAAAAGATAAATATGCAAACATATTTACTTCATTAATTTTAAACAGTGCCAGGAAAAAAGGCTCTGTCTAGGGATGGTGGAAAGAAATATTGGGAAAATTAGCTCCCATATTTTGCTTTTCGTCAACTCTGTTAATTAGGATCAAAGTGCTGCAATTTAAAAAAGTTCTCACTGCTTCTTCCCACACATTTCCAGATTTCAAAAAGATGCAGTTAACTAAGTCTGAAATTGTCAGTAAAGTCTATGGGTTCATGTACTAATAGTTAGGTGTCAAGACCTCTGAGGCCTCCAAAAATAGTAGGATTAGTGCTGTGTAGAGTGAGGTCGGGTTGGGCTGCCTGGCCCTTGGAATGGCCATGGGGATGGGAATGAGGCAACCATGCAAATTCTCTCCTGTGGGTTGGCTGTGTGTAGTCTCATCTTCACTCTGATAAGATAAGCTCTGTGAGATAGCTGCTTTTACAGGTGTGAAAACATTCAGTTTGGCTCTGTAATTAGCAATGTGCTACTTGGAGGAGGAAGGGAAAAATGAACCATGAACTGGATCAGTGCTTTCCACCAGCAGATTGCAATTTTCTAGATGAGGGCAGTACCCAATGAAGTTCCTAAGGTAGTGGTTGTCTGGAAAGGAAACTGAAGCACAGAAAGGGGATGCACAACTCTCTAAATCCCCAACAGGCTGAGGACAGAGCTGCCACACCAGAGTCACCACACATGGAGCCGCTCATGCTGTGTTTCATCTGGATTTCCTCTCAAGCATGAAGACATTTCAATTTTAAGCAGGCACATAATTATAGAAGGATGTTGAGTCAGCTTAAAAATCATGCTGAGATAAATAATTTACCTTTATTTGCACTGATAATACATAAAATGCCAAATAGCAAATTTTTGTGTGTGTTTGAGGGGGATTTATGACTGTAATTTCTGTTACTGTGCTGCTTTTTCTCAGTTCAGATGTGAGGTTTACTAGTTTCATGCTTTGAGACATATTTCCCAGTTATTGTGCATTAAACAACCACAGCATTGGAGTTTAAAACATTGCATGATCTTCTCTGGGTTCATTGCTGGAACTCTGGTGTTCAGACTGTTAGTCAAGGCTGGTTAGAGGTTTGCTTTTAAAAGCAGAGTAAACGCTATTTAATTGTCTAAGAATCTGACACAAAATTCTGTGTGATGGGCATAGACCTGGCCTAATTTAGAATTGAATAGCATAGCATAGCGTAGAATAGCATAGCATAGCATAGAATAGAATAGAATAGAATAGAATAGAATAGAATAGAATAGAATAGAATTAACCAGGTTGGAAAAGACCTTCGAGATCATCAAGTTCAACCCATCACCCAATACTATCTAATCAACTAAACCATAGCACAGTGGTGGGAGGTTTCTTTTGCTCCTGTTGCAGAAGTGTGAGCTCTTTTCCCTCTGGTGAGAAGCCCTTGGCACTGTGCTGGTCTCTAGCCTCAGTGAGACAAACCTTGCCATGTAATTCACGGCAGTTGGGTGAGTTATGGCATGCATCAAATCCACATTTTCCCGACTCGAGTGACTGACAACAGCGTATCAGAGCGGGTCATGGGCGAAGGATCGTCATTGCTTAACCATAGGTGCCTTGGAGCAGGAATCAGTCTCATTATTCTTTGTTAGTACAAAGCATCTTGTGTGGACCTGGACTGTGGTTTGTCTGTAAACTGAATCCTACCCTAGGCTCTTAGTTGCCTCCTCAGCTGTTATATGCAACTGGCTGCAGAGCTATAGCTGCACCAGAGGACAGACAAAGGCGCAGACAGGCTTTCCTTGAGAAAATGAGATGATGGAAAGAGCCTGGCTTTGGTGCCAGAAATTGTCCTCTTTTGCATCTCTTGAAACTTTACATTTGTGAGAACCAATCACATGTTCTGCTTTACAAATGGGTGATGGCATTATGGTATCATCCCCTGCCTTTCTGGGGACGCTGGCTGGTGATCTAATCTGGCTGGACATGCGTAGCAGCTACCAGCCTTCTCCTCTTCTCATTTCTAATAACTGTCTTGGGCATAGCTGCCAACACAAAGGACTGTGATTTGTTGTGTTTTGGTTTGGGCTTTTCTGGGGAGGAGGAGGGCACGGGGGTGTTTAGTTTCTGATAGATGATTTAGTGTGGTTGGTTGGTTTGGTTTGGTTTTGTGGTTTTGTTTTTTTTTTTGCTTTTAATGCTCAGCTATTTGGCTAACTTCTAAATAAAATTAGAATCATGGAATTGCCAGGGTTGGAAGGGACCTCAAGGGTCGTCTAGTTCCAACCTCCCTGCTATGGGCAGGGACACCTCACATTAGATCAGGTTGCTCAGAGCCACATCCAGCCTGGCCTTAAAACCCTGCAGGGATGAGGCTTCTACTACCTCCCTGGGCAATCAGTTCCAGTGTCTCACCGCCCTCATGGGGAAGAACTTCTTCCTAACATCCAATCTGAATTTACCCACTTCTACTTTTTTTTGCATTCCCCCTAGTCCTATCATTACCTGACGCCCTAAAAAGTCCCTCCCCAGCTTTCTTGTAGGCTGGAAGGCCACAGTAAGGTCCCCTTGGAGCCTTCTCTTCTCTAGACTGAAGAGCCCCAACTCCCTTAATCAAAATTCAAAATGAATCAATTATTGTCTTTGGATACAGTTTTATGGAAGGTCTGTAATGGGCTGATCCATGGCATTAATGGTTGCAGTGAAGCTGGGATGTATTTGTATTCAGGCAGAGAATTTCTAGGTGCAGGGGGAGATATGAGGCTTATTCAAGCCCCATTATGATCCATGCCTGCATGCCTCCCATCTGCATCTCACTTGTGCCTTCCCCTTGGCTCCTGCAGTCACTGGTACAGAGACTGCAGCCAAGGCATCCCAGCAGATATAGTCCCAGCTGACAGCACACTGAGTGCTCAGGAGCCATGGGTCCAAATCTCAGTGCTGCCCTTTCCTGACTGCTTGATTTTAGGGAAATAACCTTCCTTCCTCTGCCTCCTTTGTGCTTGTCTTCTTTTTGACAAGCAGGAATGCCATTGATTGGTTCTTGTTTAAAGTGTGTTGAATTCCAGAGTCCACACTCTCTTTAAGGGCTTGCTATTACATGTGGTTTCACTGAAGTGTAAACAAAAAGAATGAGCAATTTAGGGCTTGATGTTTGGTAGCAGAACTGAGGAAATTTGCCTCTAGGTTGAAACAATAAATAAATAAATAAATAATAAAACCTGAATAACTGTGTAATGCCTGTTCTTAACTAATACAAATTAGAGATGTGGTTTCTGATCCTCGGCCTGATCTCTCCTGTGTTTCAATTAATAAGAATAGCTTCTATGACAGAACATTATTTTAAGACAGAATTAAAAGGCCCAGCTGCAGGTGGGCTATGAGTCAGTCTGTGGTAATGTGGCATGGATGGTCAGCCTGTGCTTCTGAGCAGTTTGTAGCTCCTGAGCAGTTTGTAGCTCTTGAGCAGCTCAAGCCCACTGAACTGCAGTGTAGGATGGCCAGAAGGACTGGGTGGGCATAGATGCCAGGAGTAATCCAAATCCTCAGCATGGAGAGATGAGTTAGAAGTGGGGCTGGCTGCTGAGGCCGGCAGGTCTTCCAGGGACCACAGGCTTATTTGGGCTGGTTCTATGGCACAAAGGAGCAGTAGGACCCATCAACCAAGTGCCAGGTCCTGCACTTGGGTCACAACAATCCCCTGTAATGCTAAAGTCTTGGGGGAGAGTGGCTGGAAAGTTGTCCAGCAGAAAAGGTGCTGGTTGACAGCTGGTTGAATGTGAACCAGCAGTGTGCTCAGGTGGCTGAGAATCATCCTGGCCTGTCAGGAATAGCATTGCCAGAAGGAGCAGGGAAGTGATCATATCCCTTTACTCAGCACCTTGAATACTATGTTCAGTTTTGGGCTTCTTATTACAAGAAGGACCTGGAGGTGCTGGAGAGTGTCCAGAGAAGGGCAATAAAGTTGGTGAATGGCCTGGTGAACAAATCTTATGAGGAATGACTGAGGGATCTGGGATTGTTAAGTCTGTAGAAGAGGAGGCTGAGGGGAGACCTCATTGCTCTTTACAGCTATCTGAAAGGAGGTTGGAGCAAGGTGGAGTTTGGCTGCTTCTCCTTAGTGTCAGGTGACAGAATAAGAGGAAATGGTCTAAAATTGTGCCAGAGGAGCTTTAGGTTGGATATTAGGAAAAAATTTCTTTACTGAAAGGGTAGTCAGGCACTGGACCAAGCCAGGGAGGTGATGGAGTCACTGTCCTTGAAGGTGTTAAAAAAATGTGTAGACATGGTACTTTGGGCCATGGTTTAGTAGGCATGGTGGTGTCAGGTTGACAGTTAGACTCAATGACCTTTTCCAAGCAAAATAATTGTATGATTCTATGTTTCTGTCATGCCTCTGCATAGCTGATGGGGTATGTCTCATTGCACATGCTCTGTGGTTTCATCACAGGTTTGCAAAGTTTACTGGTCAGTAGCATAAAATAATCTGGTTGCATTACAGTATCACAGCAATGCATAAACCTGCATTGGAAACAATTGCCTTCATGTGGACTTCATTAGCAAGTTGTGAAGTTGGAAAGAAGGAGCTGAGAAAGGGGACAATGAGTGAACTGGGACAGCAAACTGGCTCCCTGATTCATCTCTGCTCAGGGAAATAGCCTCACTCATGTGAAGGACCTCAAAATCCCACTGAGAAGGTGAAAATCTCCCTGGCTGGGGAAAATTGTATGGTTTTCAGGAGTGCAGCTTGTCAGGCTGCAGTGCTTATGGAAGGTGAGCTGGCTCTTGCCTTACAGAAATGAGCCAAGTTCCTAGGGCTTGTGATCCCATAGGTCCAAAAGGACAGAGTACATTGCAGCTGGATCACCGAGATTGCAAATGTTGTTGTTGATTGAGCTCTGTGCAGATGCATCCTTTACTTATGGATGCATCATGCTAGTCTAAAATTAATGAGGTTTCAGAGCTGGTCTGAGTGGGCAGCTCATCTTGGCAGACTGGAAGTGTGATTGAACTGCACTGGTTTAGGTTTAATTCTACAGGACAACTCTGCAGTGGTCATTAAAATGAAATACTTGAAAATGGAATCATTGCATCAAGTGGATCCTTTGATGTCAATCACCTGCATGTCTGAGCCTGGCTCATGTTAACAGCTTAGTGCCAGAAGGAGCAGACATGAGGAAGGCAGCATTCCCATGGGTCCGTGGATGGAGGAGCTTCTAGTGTGTAACAAAGTGAATTGTGGTTGTCACTTTCCAAAATGCTTGTTTTATTCTTCTGTTTGTTTATTTTCAAAGAAGACATGAAGATGGGGAGGAATGAGGACAGCTTTGCATTCCTCCTATGTCTGTCAGCTGACATCTTTCCATATATGTCAGACTTAAATTTTAATGTATCTGTATGGCCAGGAAAAAAATTGTATCCTGATCGTTTTGTCTGAAGGGTTTCCCCTAGAGTCTGCATCACCTAATTTTGATTTTAAATTATCTTTTTCTTAGGCCAGTGAAGCAATAGCCAGGACGAGAAGTTACAGCCGTGGTAAATCTGCACAGCTCCCTTGGCGGGGAGCAGCCAAGCGCTGGGTTGTTAGCGTGGCTGGTGCGCATGTACCCGTGTCCTGCCAGACCATAAAGCCTGACATAATTTTCCAAACCTGGAACACTGAATCAATGCTAGGGGAATAACACAAGGCACAGGAAAATACTGACCTCTCTCCTACCACAGGCACTTGTAGGAGTTACCCTATCATCTTGTGGACTCCACAGAATGGTCTTTTGGCTTAGTGCCTCTTTGCTCTTATGGTCTCCTGAACATTTCCAGTGTTTCCATCTTTTTCTGTACAAACCCAGCGCTGCTGTGCTTAGGATTCAGCTCTTTGAAAGGGAAACCCATTTGCTTCTGGTCCATCACCTGTGGCCATCTCAACCCAGATGCTTTCTTCCCTAGCACCTGGATAAATCTGCATGGCTGCATTGATAGCAAAGCCACTTCCACTTCTGAACCTAATGGCACCACTTTACGTCCAAGTATCAATTTCTACATTAGTGGTGTCAGTTTTCCTTATGCTAAAGAAACATTAAGCACCATTAACATAATCATACATGTCACTGGCAGCCAACATACCTTCAGAGGTGCCTCAGCTGAGTGCAATGTGAGCTGCCCTCCAGCTATGCAGAACAAAAGGTTGTGTGTTAACAATATTAATGGCTGCACACAACTAGTGCGGATGAAATCAAGCTTACTTTTAATCAGTCTTCAGGGGCTTCATGTGCTGAGGCTATTTGTTTATAGCAGAGGCCAGGTTGTGCCAGAATCTATTAAGCACTGGAAAGCTGATCAGTCCTTTTTTTGCTCATTCCTAATGTGAGAAAAAGTGACATTCCTTGGCAGGGAAATAAAACTGAATTGATACTTTGCAGACCATCTCTGCAGTCTGAGGCTGGGATACAGCAATAAACACCATGATGAAACAGTAAAAGATCCTTTTAGCATCATTGATTCTATTTACATCTATAAACATAAAAACTAAATTCTATCTGTGTGGTGCTCCAGGGGAATGTTCTTACCCTTTAGGGGGTTGTGTGTCTCATAAGGGTGAGAAAGAGATTTTTCAGGTACAGGTAAATATAGCATCTCATAATTTGCTTGTGGGTTGTATACTGGTGAAATATTAGTCTGTGACCACTTGGGTGAAACGCTTCTCTGAGTCAGTACACAAAGCAATGTTTCCTTTCCTTCCTGCCCAGGTGGCCAAGAAGGCAAATGGCATCCTGGCCTGCATCAAGAATAGTGTGGCCAGCAGGATCAGAGAAGTCATTCTGCTCCTGTACTCAGCACTGGTTAGGCCACACCTTGAGTCCTGTGTCCAGTTCTGGGCCCCTCAATTTAAGGAGGACATTGAGACTCTTGAATGTGTCCAGAGAAGGGCAACGAGGCTGGGGAGAGGGCTTGAGCATAAGCCCCATGAGGAGAGGCTGAGGGAGCTGGGGTTGTTTAGCCTGGAGAAGAGGAGGCTCGGGGTGAGACCTTATTGCTGTCTACAACTACCTGAAGGGAGGTTGTAGCCAGGAGGGGTTGGTCTCTTTGCCCAGGCAACCAGCACCAGAACAAGAGGATACAGTCTCAAGGTACGCCAGGGGAATTTTAGGCTCAAGGTGAGGAGAAAGTTCTTCACTGAGAGAGTTGTTAGCCATTGGAATGGGCTGCCCAGGGAGGTGGTGGAGTCACCATCCCTGGAGGTGTTCAAGAGGGGGATTGGACATGGCACTTGGTACCATGGTCTAGTAGTCATGAGGTCTTGGGTGACAGGTTGGACTTGATGATCTTTGAGGTCTCTTCCAACCTTATTGATTCTATGATTGTATTGTATCTGTTCTATGATTCCATGATTCTTTCATACCATTATTTGGTAAGAAGATTTTCTTCTTGCTGTTTTGTGATTATTCTAAGTGTTGTTTACTGTGTACCAGCTACAATCTGTTTAACTTTAGGGCTAAGCAAAATATCTGTGATACTGCATGGGGGAATATCTTTTAAAGATTATTTTTTATTGTACAAATCTTTGGACAAGTTTAGAAATTAAATTTTCCTTTTGTAACACTTGGAGATTTTTTTCCCCCCTGCTTCTGCATTTGCAGAATAAACAAAAAGTTCACACTGCAATGCACAAATGTACTAGAAGTCCCAGTAAAAGTTTCACATTGAGCTTTTTGAAACTAGATGCTTTCAAGATCTGTATTCAATATATTTCCATTTATCTGTAATAATACTTCTGTTCAGAGGAACTCACTAGAATCTATGCTTCCAGCCATTCTATGTAAAAGCAAGGAGGAATATCAAAACATTGTAGCTTGGGGGTCTCTGTTGTTCTGGTTTGTTGTTTTTAAGCTGATAATAGCCCTGCAATCTTATCTTTCTGGGCTCAGTACCAGAGGAACTCATTGAAATTTTAGGCCTGGTTTATACACTGCAGATTAAATTATCTGTTCCTAAAAGCAATGAATATGAATCACAAAAAGCAGTGCACATAGCTGATTACAGTTTCCAGATGACAGTGAATATTGCTTTCCAGACTTGTGCCTTATTCACATACCTTGGTGTGGTATCCTGAAAAAATTAAGATGTGCTGGCCAAGAGCACACACAGATCTATTCCTTGTTCAGCAAGAGTACAGCACACAGATGAAGCAACAAACTGAGATCTTCCTTTCTTTGAGACATTTGTACTACACTGGTTATGTTTTTACCTTCTTCCTTTCTCTCCTCTCCTGCCTGAAATAAATACAGTGAAATCAGTGTCACATTAGAGTCTGAGAGGTTAGGAACCACCACTTGTGCTCCCAGCCAGCTTGAAAGGCTGAGGTTCGTTTTCTCCTGCAGCACAGAATCTTGTGGATATAGCCTCCAGCTGTTTTTGTCTGAAGTCACATTTTCAGGTTGCTTTAAGGTTGCTTCTGTGATTTTCTCTGCCCTTTCTTCCTTTCCACAGAGTCTTGGTAAACTCCTGGACTGCATGGTGAGCATTAGTGTTTGAGCAGGAGGCACAATGTGTTAGCTGTACTATGGTGCAGCCATCGCTTTTCTGAGGGTGAACTTCAGGGATGCTGAGCATCAGGGCTTCCGAGATCCCTGGAAAGAAAGATCTCAAGGGATTTTTGAGAGCTAGATTGCATTCCTTTATCAAGTCATAAAATATGCAGGGGGGAAATGAGTTATAAATCACCTTATCCTGCTTCAAGTCATTTTAAAGAAATGTTAAGTTAAATCCTAGCACTGCTAGTCTAAGCTGTCTTTTTGGAATCAGAAGGGACAGTAAAGAATGAACTTTCATTTTCACCTATTCAGGGTGATGAATTGGACCCTTTGTTTCCTAATGTCCCACATCCTGCTGCTGTTAAGGACAATGACAAATTCCTATTGACTAAACCAGGAACTAGTTGGGCCTTTTATTAACGCTAAATTCTAATTAAGCCTGAAAAATAGGTCCTTGGCTAACTGCACTTCGCACTATGGGTATCACACCTAGGCACATCTCTGCGCATTGTGCATACTCAATCTTTTGTTCCTGTTGGAATTTGCATCGGCTTTGCGCCTTGTGCTCCGGCACCTGGAGTCCCTCTGAGATGCTGAGCAGTGGGAAAGCTGAAGAGACCGGGACGATGAGGATGCTCACTTCAGTGAAGCGCCTGCTGGTCACCAGGAAAGGTACTGGGGGTGCAGCACCCCTCACCTCTCCTGAAGTCACGTAGATTGTGCATGTGTTTGCCCAACAACACAGAAGGGAAGTGCTTCCTTTGCTCTTCTCAGGACCAAAGCAGTCCCCCACGGTTCTCAGGTGGATGTGTTTGACCTTACTCAGGCTGTGTGCTGCCCACAGTCTGCTGCCCTGGTGGACTGCATATTTATGTGAGCAGCAGCTGTAGGTTTGATGGCAGTATAGGCTGTCCTTACCCTGTACGGTGGATCATACTTCCATATGGGATGAGGGACAGCGATGTGCCGATCTTATTAAATAGTCTGCAATGCAATCCCGAAGTGACCTTAATCCTGCCTCTTGCTTCCTCTCACCTTTCAAGCAAGAGAGGTAGTGAGTGAGCAGAGATGAGCGAAGGGCTAGGACCAAGCCTCCCCACTCAGAAGCAAATTAAAGATAACAGCTTATTGCCGAGACTGGAAATTGCCACCAGGCAGGGGCACAGCTTTACCTTTCAGGCTTGCTGAAGGCCTTACTCCTTTCCTGCCCCTCCAGTTCATGTTTTTGTATTTAATTTTTTCCCTCAAGTTTAAAATTAATTTATAACCGATTCCAAGAGCTGTTGGTGCTTCAGTCTTACCTTTATTGAGATGTTTCTTAGAGCCTACTATCACATTTGGGTTGTGGTCCTGATCAGAGCTTCGTTTGCTTTCATTTATCGCCAGTCTTGCAAAATTATGAAGCTGGGAATGGCGTAGGAAGTGTGAGATTTATTCCTTTATTTTCCCCTCTACCTTTTAGTCTCTTCTTTCTTTTCTGAAGCCTTTGAGGAATTTCGGGAGTACGTTCAACCTTTTCTTTCAGAGCCATAAAAAACACTGAGCTTCTTTCTCTTTTGAGAAGAGGAAGAAGGTTTTATGGAGTTTTGTGTTTGTGTGGCTCGTGTGTAGTGCCGCCAGGACTGTAAGCCAACTACGCAACTGGGTGATGTTACACCACAGTGTGTTTCTATTAACTCATTTGTCTAACCCTCCTTTTTTTTTTTTTCTTTCCTTTTTTTCCCCCCTTTCCTTTTTTTTTTTTCCCTTTTTTTTTTTTTTTTTTTTTTTTTTTTTTTTTTTTAAAGCATGAAATAACTTATCAGTGTTTACCTTTGGTTTGTGTGCAAGGCTTGCCCTGACTCCTAGTTAAATGCTGGTGTTGACATGAAGAAGGCAGCCATCAGCTATCGGCCAGATTGTTTGGAGAACTCTTCCAATTAACTGTGCTACTTTGTGAAGGGAGAGTTTAGATAACCAAGAGAAATGGTGTTTAGATGAGATATATTTATGTGTGTATTTATAGCAGCCCTCCATATGCATATCTGCCTCCTGTGTTGGAGGGAAAAGAAAAAGGACACTATTAATAGTTCTAAAGATACATCAGAGAGCAGGTAGGAGAGTCCTTATCTCCTTTGTGCAATGACAGAAGAATCAAATGGCTTCTGTAAGTGTTTCTTCTTTGTGTTTGACCCTGTGGATCCCAGGATACCACTCACAAGTGTATTTAAGAGGCCTTTGTGCTGTGTCCACCAAGCTTGCTCCCCACTCCCAAGGATGGCTGACAGTGCATGCTGTCTGCCACCTTGTTTGAGCTTTATTTCACTGTGTGTTCATTTGCGCATATTTTAAGATGGTTCATGGTGTGGAAAAGAGGAGGAAAAAAGAACTTGTCACATTTTCTTTCTTAAAACAACATAACTGAAAATCTGTGGCTCTTGACAGATCAAGGATGCACTGGCTGTGGTCAGCATCTCTCTCCAGGACTGTATCAGGCTTCATCCAGAGTCTTGTGCCTGATGCTTTGTGCTTATTAGAAGTCAAAATGACACTTCATTTCAGAGTGACACTTCATTTTCACACCTAAGTTGATTTGGAAGATAGTTCCCATCTTCAGATCTTTGCATTTGGTTTATTTTCATTTTGTTCCTTTACTGGGAAAAAGTAAGGGGGAGGGGGGATGTTGAAATGAAAAGAAGGTTTTTCCCTTTAAAGTGAATCTGTTCTTAGGCTTTGCCTTTTTACCCACATCTCAGTGCCTTGCTCGGGCGAAGTGAGAGGTCCAGTGAGCGTTTGCCCGCGCTGTTGGTCGTCAGGATCATGTGGTTTGCTCCGTGGGTGCTGTGAGAGCCGTGTTTATCCAGGGCCATGTGGAGGTGGGCGGGTGCCTACCCGGGGACAGGGGGACAGGAGAAGCCAGGCTCGCACAACAGCCACACTGTGAATAGCCCACATTGACTGAACTGTCTAACCGGACTAATTTGCTGTGCCTGTGGGCTTGATAAAAGAAGCAGCTGCTGGTGAGGGCTTGCTCAGATGCATGTAGATGAGACTGTGGACTGCCAGAAGGATCCGAGCAGGTTTTTTTCTTCTTTGCTGCATTTCTTCTGGAATCTCTACCTCCGGCTCCCGTGAAGTTGCATTGATCAGGTAAACTATTTTAGTTCTTCCCTGCCTTCCATGCTTGCTGGCCAGCGTGTCTGCCCGCTGGATGGAGAGCTAAATGAACGGGCTATGCTGCAGGGGTGGCAGGAACAGCTCCCTTTAGAGCAGACACACATTTTCACTGCTCCCTGCAAGCTGGCAGTCGTGAGGCTTTGAAAATTGTGCAGCCATGTTACACAGCCACAATTATTTCCTTTCCTCCCCCTCTCCTCCCCATTTAATTTTGCTGTGATCTAAATGAGGCTAAGTCTGGTATTTCTCGTTTGCATCTGTCGATGCACCAGCCAGCCATGTTTTTCATATGATTATGTGCACTGTGTGAGTCTTGCTGGGAATGCAAAGATGTTCGCTGTCTTTTTGGTGTCAGGCCCTTTACATCTTCCCCTGGGAGGAAAAAAAAATAATCAGGCAATATCTGTAGTGTGCTGCATGGGGTTTTGTGAGTACTGGGGAAGTGCGATAAAGAGCTCGTTTGGAAGCGAGGAGAAGATGAGAGCTGAAGGCTCTCCACATCCCCTCACCCACCAAATTTGATTGTTTGTATTAAAATAGGTGTTGCCCCATATTATCCCCCCCCCCCAAGTCCCTACCCCCTACCACATTTGCATCTATTTAAGTGTTGATTGAATAAAGCTATGGCTCAGCTGGAGAAAATGAAGAAGAAAGAAGGATGAAAAGGATGGCCTTTTGTGTGGAGATCTTTTGTGCGCTCACCCACCCCCTCCAGCTTCCCGGGGTAGTACCAGCAGCCTTTAGTTTAACTGGCTGCTGCCTGCACAAACAGCCTTGCAGAATTTGAGAGGGGGTGTGTGGGGTAAAGAGTGGGAGCTCAGATGTGTCTGCTTGCAGTGAGAGAGAGATGTTAAATGGGATTGAGAATCTGCAGACTGGAAAATTCTGCACAATTTAACGGAAAGGGTATTACCTGCAGGGATTAACCCTATTTACTGACAATCTCTTCTCTTTTTGCTTCTTCACTTCCCACTTGCTGTGTAATAACTGTTGAGTTTCTGCAGCAAAAGCCTGGGTGCTTTGGAGCACAGTAGTGATTTTACCTGACACGTTTAAGAATTGCCCTGTAAATGCCTTAAAACCTGAGTTTCACTTCTTGAAGTAAGTGTTAGAAGGTGGTGTTGTCCCTCCCTGGAAGATGTGTTAACTGGTGGGTTACATCTTGTGAACTCCTGGGAGTGAGTTTAGAATCCGTGCCCTGCGAATATTTTGCTTCTTTTCCGCGCTTGAAGGGCTGCCATCCCAAATGAATCTTTGTGCAATTGTTCTTTGTAAGTATTGCCACTTCTGGAGTCAAAAGTGGTTTGCTGTTGTGGGATTAATGGTTCCTATGGTCTGTGCTGCTGGAGGTGCTATCTCTCTGAAAGAGCCCTGGCATCTCCTTTAGCATGGTAAAGTGCTGATTTATCCCCACATGTACATATACATAGATGGATATCCTGGCTCAATTAGAGGATTTTAAGATGGTCTTTGTCTGCATTGAAAATTGGAGCTTTGCTTTAATATCAGGGTTTAGGTTTAGACTTTGCTGCATTAACAGACCTAGGGGAGCACAATACCTTGAGCAGACTCACCCACTGGAGACCTGAGCACTTAGTACAATGGTGCTTGTATTGCTCTGCATTCCTTCATCTCAAGCCCTTCATTCCTTCATCTCAAGCCCTTCATCTACGCAAACTCATAGCTGAACATATAAATTCAGCTTTGCAGCATCTTACAGGCTGATTGCTTTTGTCCCCCTTCCCCCAGGTCAGAATCGAGCATGTTGCAAATAGCCATATGCCAGAAGGACTGAGTTCATAGATGTATCTAAGAACCGATTTCCCTGTCTCACTCTAAAGACTACAGTAAGGTTTCCAACTGGCTAGTGCTGGACACATATCATCCATCCCTGTGCAAAAACTGGAGTTGTCATCATGCAACTGCTTTTCAAAATTTCAGAGAGGGTGGAGTCCTGGAGGACTCCAAACCCTACCCCAGCTGCCTCAGCTTTGTTGTTCTCCCAGGATGTTGCTGCTTGATTAATCCCTTTTCTTGTGGGATATGGGCTGAGCAGAGATTGGCTATTGTCAATGTGAATTATGCAGTGAATGAGAATGTCATCTGTTGCTTTTAGTGGTATGCACTATAAAATACTGACACAGGCAGTTGAAATAAGTTGAAAGGAGATAAATTTGAAGGAATGAAAACAGTAAAAATTGTGAGACTTCGAGTTGCATATGGAGTGTCTCACCAGAGGAGGATGCTTTGTGGGGATTCACCAGTCTCTAGTAGGATCAACATATGAAAACATATGTCTGACTCAGTTGTCAGGAGGGTCAGGAAAAAAATCAACTCACAATTTAATGAACAGCAGCAGCAACAAATATATAGGGTAGAAAGTCCTTTTTGAATGCCTCATTCCTGGGTAAATTTCCAACTGTGATTTTGATCAGCCTCCCCCCCCCAGCCCCCTTTTTTTTTTTTTTCCTTTAACATTTTCCTCCAAGATTAAAGCAGGTGAACCCAGAAAGGAAACAATGAGGTGAACTGTTCATAAGCTATTGCCAACCAGAGTGTAAAATATACATTATTAAAAATGAAAAAAGACCTCTTTTCCCCTTATCATCTGCCTTGCAGGCATCATTAGAACTAGGGACCAGGTTTCAGACACAGAAGTAATTTTCATCTTGACAGTGTCTCTTTTAAGCCTTCATTGGTTTGCTCGCCAGCGACTGGTGTCTGGATAGATACATGATTGGAAAGCCACAGTTTGCAATATGAGGTGCTGGTTTTCAGCTGTCTCCTCACAGCATATTTTAAAACCTGGTCTTCTTATGTCTAATGAGGTTTTTTGCAGGATGGTGAGATTAACATACCATTTTTCTTAGGTTTCTTTGTAAAAAGGAAGGAAGCAGCTTTTCAAGGTTTTGGATAGTAATAGGTAAATAAAAAACAAATAAAGCCTCCATGCTACTGCTTAAAAAGGGTTTCACCCATGATGATGATCTGTATAGGTTGTCACTCTGCTTAAATTCCACAGCAGAACTGTGACACCATCTGTTCCCTTTCACTGTGTGCAAAAAATGGTTTCCTTTCATTAGCATTAAGCTGCATAAAGAGACTGGAGATCTAGAAATATCCCAGTCTTTCACTGACACATACCTTCTTAAGACAGAGTTCATTACTAGCATCACTGGTATTCTTGAGAGAATGAGAGGTTTTGAACAATATGCTGTTAAAGATCTTCGAATAGCAGGAGTGGGGGGGGGGAAAGATAAAAAAGATTAAATCACCCCCTCCCTGTTGCAATGAAACCAGAATGCATTCTAAGATCTGCTAAGATGATGATGATTCAGAACAACCCCTTGACTCTTGCATTCCCTGAGGGTAGTGAGTCTGTTGTATGCCAGTGTTGGTATGGTACCTGGGCTGCTTTGCTGCCTCTGGGATGCAGCCCTGTATGTGGGACAGACCCCACCATGCCCCTCCTCAGTGACACCCAAATTTTAAGGTGCTGTCCTCTTTTCAGTAAAAAGTTGTATCAGGGACTTCTGCAAATTCCTAGTATGGACCTCAGTAGTGGAGTTGTGCTTAAAGTTATGCATTTTTCTTTCATTGTCTCTTTGCATTGATCACACTTTGTTTTAATGTCATTTTAATGCTGATGGGCTGAACTGTTGATGGTGACACATGGAGGTGTATTGAAAAGAGTCCTTTTGCAAACTTGGCTTCTGACCACTCTATTAGGATGGCTTGGCAAATAAATGCAAGGCAGGAGAAATCAGCATCATTCTTCTTTGAAATGCTATCTATATGTAAATCCGAGGTGCCATTTTTCCCCCCCCATTTAAGAGCTGAGAAGCACTTCCAGTTCCTGTTTAGTGGCAGCTCCCTCTGAATGACAAGAAGCAGTGAGAGAGGTCAGCCAATGCTGTCCTGTGGGGATGGAAGCTCCTTTTAGTGTCGTTCCATGAAGCTAGTGCAAATAACATTGGAGATGCAGTGAACGCAGAGCAAAACAAGCCACCAGAATTACACAGCATACCCAGTGGATCATAAATCATACAATATTAATCCAGCACTGCAGATCTGAGTTGTCATCTCCTCATGAAACAAGGCACATAGCCCCACTCCACCCCTTCTTCCCAAAGGTCCAAGAATTAAAATATTTGTTAGTTGTGATTAATAAAGACACCTGACTGAGCCCTTGTTGACAGGAATAGTCTCTCAGCATTTTGGATTAGGTTTAATGATCAAACTTTCGAGCTTGGTAGGTGTGAGCCTACCCTGAGGACAACATAGTTGGTTTAAGCTCATGCCAGTTGCTGGAATTCATTTCCCTTGCATGTGACTCTCTTGCAGCGTGGCTTGAAGAGTGGTTTGCCCAGTTATCTTTTAGCAATTCCTTTTTTCTTAAACCCTTGGTAGTTCCTCTCATTTCTCAGTTTCAGCAGTGAAAAGAGCTGTGTTGTTCACATGCCTTTCCAATCTTCAGATGTGGTGACATCTCCCATTTAAAACTAATACCACCACAACTCTTTCTATACAGGCTGACAGGATGGGGTGAACAAGATGCTGAGATACAGGAACTATGCTTGCCATGCAGCCACAGGGAAAGACATTTTTCAGAAGTTAGGCCCCTTCTCGGATTTGGTGTCATCAGAGCAGCTGGTGATTTCTCATTTGCCCATCTAGTGAGGGCCTTCTGGCTCCTGGCTGAAAGAGCAGCATGTCCTGAACATGTAACATGGTTCAACTGGCTAGTTTCCTCCATCTAAAGAGACACTTAGGTCTGCAGGAAGCTGCTGGGCATGGCCTGTGTGCTTACAGCTGGAGCTGGCCTGAGATTTTCTCCATCAGAGACTTCCTCCACCCAAGCAGCAACTTTCATAAAATATGCTGGAGCTGAGTATGTTTGAAATTTTTTCCTGATGCAAAATATAATGTCTGATTTTACTACTCTCAGATTAATTGGAGAGAATTAAACTACAGAAATGTGATGATGGTGAAAGAGATCTGTAACTGGCTACACTGTGAATGTCCCAGGAACAGGAATTCTTGGCAAAGAAGTCCTGATTCAGGGAATTTCTCCTGAATTCTTGCCTAAATCTCATTGTTTCAACTCAGAGCTCTTAAGATGAGCTGCCAAAAAAATATCTGATTTGTGATAGTAATTTGTGATCCAGTGTGTATAATTTGGAGATACATGAAGAAGATCCAGGACTTGGGATCTGAGGTTCTGTGCTGCAGCGTTTGCTCATTGCTGTGCAAACTTAGGTGTGTCCTTCACCACCCTCTCCTGGTGGAGAAATCCCCATTGCAAGACCAGAGGCCAGTCAAGCTTTGTGGCCATGTGTGAGCAAACTGCATCCTACCACACTGGTGCCAGGTGGGTACCCAGGATCCAGTGGTGTACCAGCCAATGAGGAAAACAGTGGTAGATAGTAGAGGGAGACTTGAGGAAATGGCAAATCCATGATGTTGAAATGTGCAATCCCTAGGTCATACGCTAAAAAGAATCAACTCTTGCCCTTCCCCCAGCTAGCTTGTGTGTTGCTGTGTCTTGCAGATGTATTGAAAATCTGTGTTAGAGCTGTGAGCAATTAGCACATTTCCCGAGGACACATGGGGAGAAACCAAACTTGCATGTTCTGCCTTAAGAGATCTTGGCTATGCCTATGATTTAAAATTGTATTACTGACACAGAATCCTACTCTGGTAGGGTTCTGGTTGTGTGGAAGGGGTTTGTGTTACCAGTGCAGGTTGCTCACCCTCCTGAATTCAGGTAGTTTGCTGGGATGCTGTGAAGCTTCCCATTGAAATGGATTCAGTCCTTCAGTCAAATTCAGACTGGCAGTTCTCACCTTGAAATATGCTATTTGCCTTCTCTTTAAGGAGATGCCTTCATTAAAAAAAAAAAAAAAACTAATGAGTAGAGTTGAATGGGAAACAGTTTTCTGTCCTACAAAGCATTTTAAGATATCTGAAGGAAGATGATTTTTTTGTAAGTTCAAGACCATTCCATTGCATGTTTTGTTGAAGAAAGATGAGACACAAATGAAAAATAACCCTCACTGCAGCCAAGACACATGCTGAGGAGAGCATGGGAGAACTGCCCTTTAATAAACCGCTTTGGTGCTCTCACTGTGCTCCTGGAACAGGAAAAGTACATCTAATTCCTGCACTGCTTAGTGGAGACCAGGTGGATACAGAAAGGAAAAGGAGTGAGTTCACATCTGCATAAGGAGGGAAACAGCAGGCAACAGGCTCTTGGAGAAGAGGAGAGGGGTGGAGATGAAAAGCTGTAGAGTGATGGTTATGATTTGGGGAGCATTTTTCAGCTAGCGTGACTTGGACAAGGAATAAAGACAGTGGACTTTCCTGAAGGAAGGCTCTCAGCTTTATGCTTCAGAGATATGAGATTTGGGTTGAGATTTGAGATCAATCTGAGCTTTGAATTGTGTGACCTGAACATATCAATGCTATCAAGGACTTTTCTCTGTAATTAGAGCTCCTGGTACTCTCTTGGATGCTGTGCTTATACTAAGACCTCATTCCAGACACTTGAACGCAGATTTCAGTACTGTGCTGGATCGAGGCCACTGTGAAAAATACAAATGTTAATGATTTTCCAGGCTCATACTTAAAATTCAGTGGTTGAAGTTTGCAAACTGATTGTGCAGATTGCCAAATTAGGTTCAATTACTCAAATTTAGATGAGCTTTGCATAAAACATACAAATGTGTTCAATGCAGTGTTCTGCTTAGGTCTGTGATTTTGTTTCACCAGGCTTATATTTGCATGAGTTCATTAAAATCAGTTTCTTCTTTTTTTTTTTCCATAGCATTGCTTTGAAAAAGTGGTATTTAAGCTGGGGAAAAATGGTGAAGAACAAGCTTGTAATTATAAAATGAAGCTGTATGAAGTCATGCAGCAACGTTGTGGCTCATTCTGACAGAGAGGGAACTTGAGAGCTCATTGCTTAGCCCAAAGTTCAAACAGACCACTCTCTGTCAAAGGTTTCTAGTCTATCAGTCAATTAAATGAGACCTTTGACTGTATGGTTCTCCAGTCTCTGTGGTCCGGTTGTTGATTGGTGGCAGAGAAAAACATTTCCACTTCATCAGGACTGCTCTTGGTTTGTATTCTAATTAGCCATTTATTCTTCTTATTAAAAATAATCACTTGGACAAGGTAGCACTCACTGCTCCTCTGCTGTTTGTTAATCCTTTGGAAGAAAACAAGCAAACAAGACTTCTCTCAGCCTGAACAAATGAGAACATCTCCATATAGACCAAAGGCTTTAATAAGGTTGTTACCTCCACCTGACCCTTTCAAAAAGGTGACAGTCTTGCATCTCCTGGAGCATGGAGGCATGCCTTCTTGTCTCTGTTAATGACTTTGTTTATTACTGTGTGAGTTACCCAAGTGGCAAAATAGTGTTTATGTTTATGTAGACGTACCATTTAGTGCTCCAGTAAGTTACAGTTTGTAATTTGGAAATGAATCTCTCTACTTCATGGTCCAGATACGAAAAAAAGCCCACACTTAGTTTGCATACAAGAGTCACTTTATAGAAATGAGCTGTAGCACGGCTCTGCACACATACTCTGTGTGTATCTGCACTGGCATAAGAATAAATTAGCTATGCTGTGAGCCCATAAACCTTTAAGTAGCAGCTTTAACAACAGGCTCCATTTCTTAATGAATTGGTGCTGCTTAAAAAAATACATAGTATGGTATCTTACCAGCAACTTTCTAACCACACCCCCATTTTCTACTGAAAGCAGGTTCTGACCTGCTCTTTCCTAGCCTTCTCCAAAGCCTGGTTTTCAACTTGAAATTCCTTGTACATGGTGGGGAGGGAGTGCCCTATCTCTCCCTGTCCTCCATCAGCCATGGGCAACTGCACAAGGCGTTTTCTTTCATTCTCCTCTTTTGTCAAGATGCAGTGGGTTTTGCCATCGAAGAAGTGTCATAGCTCTCAGACAAAGAGGGATATATCAGAAACAATTTTTGGATAGGAAAAAAAAAAAAAAGATATCAGTGCTTGATTGCCTGCCATGAAAGTTACTCAGATATTTTTAGAATTGTAGAGTTGTTCACAGGCAGTAAAAATTGGTGAGACAATTCTCTCTGACCTCAGTACGCTGTGTAAACCTTAGTTACTGCTTGGGTGTGGTAGCTTAAATACCTTTCTGTAGTTACTTGGCTTGTTAAAAAAAAAAAAACAAAACCATGAAAATAGAAGCCAATCTCTGGAGAGTCCAGAGTGTCCTATTTCCCCACTACTTCCCAGAGCAGCGCTCTTAAAAATCTTTATGTGCTGGATCTGCCTCTGTTAGCGCAGCCCCGCTCGGCGTAGGTGGTTGTGGGCCATGCACTTCTTTTGATGGGAAATGGGAACAGTAGCTCCATTATTTCTGGAATTATTCCTGGTGAATGCTAACATTTCAGCCACTTCCTTCGAGTGCCGTGGTGGTGTCAGCGTGAGCTTTAGCATGCAGAGATGTGAGTTTGAGAGGAATGCAGTTATGTTTTGTTTCCACATTGTCACAACTGTAACGGGCAAGAAAGGCTGGGCAGGAATGCCCAGCACAATTGAATCTCAGTTGCTTTCTCCATGAAAGCTGTTGCTTATTCATTTTGTTTGTTTCACTGCTGTATTTCAGAATAAAAGCTGCAGAAAATGCAGCCCCCGCCCCCGCCCCGAGTGATAATTGTGTGAAGTTCCGAGGCTGACCTCAGTGGCTGTGCTGTGAAACAGAGGGTTGCAAAGTCAAGCTGCAGTTATCCTGAGACTACGGTCTTTTGTGGATGCCTCTGCATTTTCACTCTGTCGCTTCAAGGCACCAATTGTATTGCTCTGAGTTGTCACATCTGAAAAGTGACATTGCTGGGTTTTACCTGCCTCCCAGAAACGCAGTGAGACTTCCTGGGACCAGCGGCATGTGTTGCCTGCCAGCACAGCCCCGTGCCGTGGGACAGCCCAGCTCCCTTCCCTGGCTCCTTTCCCCATGGTGACCGTGCACAGTCCTGCTTTCTCCCACACTCAGCAGCGGTGATGCATTTGTGCTCGGTGGGAACCAATGTATTTGACACCTCTGAAAAATGAGCCTTATATCAAATAGCCTGTTCAAGTGCTTTATAAAAATGAACTCTTTAGTCTTTGCCATATAAAACAAGATAGCAAACTGAGGCAGGGGAGGGAAAGCCAAGCCGACAGGCAGCTGTAAAACTCTGCAGCCTTCTCCATGTATGGGTTGAATTTGTTCTGCCAGGATGATGCTCTGCTAAATAGGCAAGGAAGGCAGTAAAGGTAAGCATGCCCTGGCTGCCAGTGGAAACCAAAGAAAACTGTCACTAAAAAGAACATTTTAGCTGGAGTCTTCTAATCAGAGGTGCTCTGAGGCTTCTCTTTGCCTTGTAAGTCAGGAGGGTCTGCCATCTGCAGCTGGTCTGGTGAAAATCAGTGTGACAAAGGGCGATGTGACTTGCAAGCCATATTTTATGGTGCAAAGAGGTGGGTGTGAGTTGTGCTCCAGACAGGATGACATCTGGGTGTCACCTCCCTCACAGGGAGCAGTATTAAGTCTCAGCTACAGGGACAGGGTTAGTGTATGTGTGACCCTAAAGTGTATCATGGTGTCTTGTGCTATTCCTGCAAGAGAAGAGTGGGTTTAAACTTGAGTAAATTAATTAATTTGGAATCTGTCTCTTCTGGCTTTCACTTTGAGACTTACTAAGCATTGCCTAAATTTGTATTGTCAAGACCTGAAATATTTCTTGGTCTTCCTATTTGTCAGATGCATCAGCCCCTTCAATATTGTCTCCAAAGTTTAAGCAAAAGTAATGCCACTGCTCTCTGTGTTTCCACAGATAGAGGGATGGGCTGTTAGTGTTGCATACTTTAACACAGGGGAGGCTGGCCTAGTTCAATCTAACTTAGAAGACAAAAATCAGTGAAGGCTCATAGGCTGGTTGAGAAATGAGTTAAATGTTTACATTAAAAACTCAGTCTGTGAAGCTCTTGAAGTATGGCTTAATGGGCAAAACATGGGAATTAAGGTTTGTAGGTTGTGGTTGCAGATAGGTCTTTCTTGACTTTCTTTTGTAACCCTGGGAAGCTTTTCTTTTTCTATAAAATAGGGATAACAATGCAGCCCTGCTTTATTAAAGTGACTTTAAGTGTACTGATGAAGTGCTATATACAACCAGCCCAGGATAAGAGCCTTTATCTGCCATGTCAGTTATTCTTATGCTAAGGCTGGTTGCTGAAGGAATAAATAGAACCTGTTCCTCTGTATGAAGTGACTGCCCGAGTTCAAGTCTGGTCTATATTTAAGCAGGCAGTTATATGTTTTAAGACATACCTCTTTACAAGTTTTGTTATTAAGCATATGTGCTTTTCATAGAGTCACTGGGACCATAAAGTTTAAATGTGGGATGCAGAAAGGAGAGAACAAGAAAACCTTTTAGCCTGTACATTATTAGAAATCCATTTCAGATGATCCCTCTGGAAATGTCACTTGATAGTTTTGTTTCTAAGGCAGACAGTAACTAGTCATGATTTTCTCCAGAAAGGAAATAATATGAACCATGCAAAGCTTAATGAAGGGGAAGTGGCTGCTTTATTGTGAAAATTTATAGCTTTCTGATGTTGCCTGGGTTTTATGTTAATCTCCTTGTGTGGACTATGTGATTGGAATAATTGAGAAACGTGGAAGACAGAGTAGTTTTTGTAGTCCATAAATTAATATCTAGTGAGTGTAGGTTGTAACTTTGTTCAACAGCAGCACTGGTTTCTTCCAAAACTTTTCCAGAGCTTTAGCAACTTTAATGTATCATGTTATGAGGTGTAACAGAATTCAGAATAGAGTTGTGTCCTGTACAAGATCACTTCAAGGAGGGATGCCTTTAAATCTCAAGGAGAAAGGATAGGAGGAAGTGAAAAATGAAAGAAAACCCAGCTTATATAGAGTGGAAATCCTCTCATTTGAATTCTGAGCATAGATTTCTTTAATTATAATAAAGTTGCAGCAGCAACACCACTGCTGTATTTGCTGCTATTGCAGAAACTGGAATGCCATGTAAGACCTTCCATGCTGGGAATGATCAAAAGTCCCCTCAGGTTTTTGGCTTGTTCTCTGGTCTTAAAACGCCTTTTGAAGAGAACATATGTGTAAGAAGTAAGGGCAGAGGACAAGGTGCCAAGGATTCTGCTGTGGTGCCCGACTGCTACTGAATTTCAGTAGCAGCTGGGTACAGAGGGAGGTGAGCATCTTTGGGCATCCTTTGAGATGGCTTCCAAAGCCCTGCTCTGCAACTGGCTTTGCTGTAGGTTTGTCATAAAATCCTTTTATTTTCCTTCTGGTCTTCATCTTTACAGGCTCAAGTGAACAGTGAATCATTCGTGATCCATAGGCTTTCTTTCCATATTGGCTCTAGGTTAGAAAGAGGCAGCCACGCTGCTCCTAAATAGCTGTTGTTGGGGGTTCTACTGCAGTCTCTTGGGGGCAGCACTGCAGCATGTACCAAGCTGAAACCTGTGCCTGCAACACCTTTGTCTTCATTAAGAGGAATTAACACATAAAGAAGGGACTTTAAAGGTGCGTTATGCAAATTAGTTGTAGACTTCAGAGGAGGAGTGGCCTTTCTGTGTTAAATATGCTTCTGTAGAGCAAGATGTGTGTTTGTTGTGAATTTTATAGCATGTGATAACGAGATACATTTATCATATTTATTTGGACTCCCCATCTCAGCTGGACTTTGAACTTGAGACATCTTCTGCTTAAAAAGAAGAAAAATCGGTCTCTGGCAAAAGCAAATTCTTCTTTCCTGCTCTCATAAATTAATCTCTCTTGCATGATATATTCTTAATGTCATGCAAATAGGTGGGAAATCCTTCTCCTTCATTACAGAATTGAATGTGCCAGAGCTAGGGACAGGATGAAGTGGATTTAACCTGTACCAAGCACAGCTTTTCTAGGTGCAAAGATGCTAGGTCTTTAGAAAAGATTTCCTAGACAGCTTGAGAAGCAAGAAATGTATACTACTGAAGCATGGAAATTTTTACCTACCCTAGCAGAGGTCTAGCTCTAGACTTGAGAAAGAGCAGTGCAATCAGATTTGAAAGCACTGAGGGCTTCACTACCGCTGGCAATGACCACTGTATCTCCAGACAGGCTTGAGGGAGTAAGGATTGTTTGTGTTTGTAACAGCTGATGAGTCCCTTTCACAGTGGTTTTAGTATGTGCATACTGTACAGCCAATTTAAAACTGTCTCACTGGGTTTTTTTATTCTTGCTATAGCTTGGGGTACCCAGGGAAGGGAACCTTAGTCAAGGTCCAAGAACTGTGCTGGGTGCTGTAGGCGCTCAGCACGGAATCAGTGTGCAAGATTGCTAACAATGTATGATACCAAATGGTGTAGAAAGGAAGGGACTCTGAACAACTTGTTGAACAGTTGTTGCTGATCCTGGCACCCTAGCAAGCCTGTCACTGTCAGGATGATCTTTTGGTTTTGGAGCACCATAGATAAAGAAAACTGGAAAAGGGATGACTTCTCACTGTGAATGCCCATCAGCATTAATGTAAGCAGAAGAGAAGAGAATTAACCAGGTTGGAAGAGGCCTTCGTGATCATCAAGTCCAACCCATCACCCAACACCATCTAATCAACTAAACCATGGCACCAAGTGCCTCATCCAGTCTCTTCTTAAAAACACCTCCAGTGATGGTGGGGGATGGAGAAAACACTACTAAAGGCAGGTGGATGGGATAAGCTTTTCAGTGGATATTCCCTAACATCAACTAGCAATATCTAAGAAAGAAAGGCTTATGTTGACTTGGTAAGGTTTCATATTAACTGATGTTTAATTGTCACTCTGTTTTGGAAAGAGAAGTTAACAGATTCCACTTCAGTTTTTCGCCATCCCTTGGACTCCTAGCAAGCTGGCCACAACTGTTTGTAATCTCAGAAGCAGCAGAAGCAAAGGTACAAAGAGATTTTGTGCTGTCTCCCTGCTTTGTCATTCCTTCTGCTTGAGGAAGATGAAGGTTTTTTCTCACCTTTCACCCTTGGCACTCTTCCATGTTGTTTTTAATTGCAAAGCAATGTGGTGCTTTCTTCTCATCTGAAAGAGTTGGCACACAGCTCTTTTGTGCAACTGAGGCAATAAACTGCTGTATTAATCAGTTCACACAAGGTAAAAAAACAATAGCAGAGCTGTTGCTTTTGCCTCTCAAGTTCCTAGTAAATAGTCCAACTTCTTGAGGACATTAGAAGTGGAATCCTGAAACTGCATTTCGGTCCATGCCTTTCTTACCATCTTCTGCTTGACCTTGCACCATTTGAGATACCAAAAATAAATCTCATTTGCAGTGTAATTGCTAAAATGTGGTCTTATTTGTAAGCAGGGTTTTAGGCAAAGTTTGTGTCTCGTGTACCTAGTAAAGTCTCGTTTAGGTGCAGGGGAAAGAACAGTCACTTTGCTGTGCTGGCATCCTGAGCCATATGGCTTTCTGTGAAATGTTGCAAGCTACCTTTCTTCTCCTGCAAGATTAAAAGGAAAACCGAGCTAGGATTGCCCATTTGGGACAGTTAAAGATGGGATGTGAGAAGCCCTTCAAAATTGCTTTTCTCAGTGTTTCTTATTTTGCCAGCAGTACAAAGCATTGCATGCACACCGCAGCAGATAAAGGGAGTTTGGAAATCAGAGATCCAGACCATTTTTTCCAGTCATGCTTGTTTTATCTTCTGAGATTGACACTGCTTTACTTCCCTAAACAAGCTTGTAAACACCAGTCTGGGAAAGCACTGCAGGAACAAAGATTGCAGACACTGCATAGAGGTTGTAGGCTGGTGAGTTCCTGGTGGTGCTGCTGGGAGAGGCTGAGCTCCTTTTTCTGCTGGGGGATGGGAGACCCATGTGAAATCTTTGTCGAGAAGATGTTACAGTTAGAAGCAAACAATGAGATGAACTGTGGAGAGGGGGTGTTTGAATGCCTTTGGCATGGTGCAAAGTTAAGGGGAATCATAGAATGGTCTTGGTTGGAAGGGACCTCCGAGAGTTGTCCAGTCCAGCCTCCTCTGCAGTAAGCAGGGGCATCCTTCACTAGATCAGGTTGCCCAGAGCCCTGATCTCGAAATGAGTTTTCCTGATATATTTCACTATATTCTGAGAAATTGGTGTAAGGAGGACTATGCAGTGAGGTGCTGCAGCACAGCTGGGCTCTGGGCCGTGCTAAATGGTTGTAGCTGCATCTGAACACTTAAAATCTCAGCAAAGGTCACATTTAGTTGTTTGCTTTTGTTTTTGAAAGCAACAAAGCTTGCTTGCAATGTAAATGCTCACTGGAATTTAAATACACTTAAGACAAAACAAATGCCAGAACAGAGCAATATTTCAGGCTAAGGCTTTGTGGTGTTGATGGCAATATTTTTGCACAGGGTTCTCTCGCAAGTCAGGCACAAAGCAAGAGTGCTTGAAAAGCAGAAAAGTGCAACATTTGCAGCGGAGAAGGTTGTAACTTTCCCTACTGGGACAAGGTGCCCATCAACTACACAGCTGTTCTGCTCTACAAAGGACACTGCCAAGGTTGTTAGTGTCTACAAATGGAGTGTTTTGTTGATGGATCTCTTGTGAAGTATTTGATGTCTAGGTGAAGGAAGGAGGAGTGAATAGATTGCTTTATCCCTCATCAAATCTCTCCTGTGCAAAGTGCAGCCACTGTACTCCCAGTTTGGGATTGGCTTCCATGTTTTTCAATCACAAAATTAAAATACTGTGATGATTAAACTTTGCTCAGGGGCAATAGCAATCTCAGTTGTTTAAAGCCCAAACTCAAAGTTATTATGTGGGTTCTGTACACCCTAAGTATATTACTATAGGTTAAAAAACAAGGTCACTGTAGTATTTGAATATTTCAAGGTGCTTCAGCAACATTTCTGCACTCTGGTTGTACTTCCACAGTTTCCCAGCTGGGAACTGATATTGTGAGGCAGGGAAAATGCCAAAGCAGCATGGAAAACTATTAAATTCTTCAAGGACTGGCTGCCAGAGTAGAATGGACTTTGGGAAGATGTATGTATACAAGGAGCCTGCACAATACTTATGTTAGAATTGCAACAAGATCAAGAGGTGATCCTGAGCTGATTGTCAAATGGCCTCAAGCACAAGCCCTATGAGGAGAGGCTGAGGGAGCTGGGGCTGTTTAGCCTGGAGAAGAGGAGGCTCAGGGGAGACCTTATTGCTCTCTTCAACTACCTGAAGGGAGGTTGTAGCCAGGTGGGGGTTGGTTTCTTCTCCCAGGCAACCAGCAACAGAACAAGAGGACACAGTCTCAAGCTGCACCAGGGGAAGTTTAAGCTGGAGGTGAGGAGAAAGTTCTTCCCAGAGAGAGTTTTTAGCCATTGGAATGTGCTGCCCAGGGAGGTGGCGGAGTCGCTGTCCCTGGAGGTGTTCAAGAGGGGATTGGACGTGGCACTTGGTGCCATGGTTTAGTAGTCATGAGGTTTTGGGTGACAGCTTGGACTTGATGATCTTTGAGGTCTTTTCCAACCTTGTTGATTCTGTGATTCTATTAAATACTTTGGGTGTTTTTCACTGTCAAATTTGACTTTTTTTTTTTTTTTTAAGGGTGGAAGAAAGATTTCCATTTTCATGAATATAACTCAAAAGGTAAAAGGTATGAGCTGCAAGCATAGAGCTGGCTTGCTGAAATCAGGGAATGTAAACTGTATGTGCTTCCGTGGCTTACAAAACCAA
Source organism: Picus viridis (assembly GCA_033816785.1). Lineage (NCBI taxonomy): Eukaryota > Metazoa > Chordata > Aves > Piciformes > Picidae > Picus > Picus viridis. The sequence continues at coordinate 15,099,956 of CM066592.1, read as the reverse complement.
CGATGAGTAGATTCGAAATTCAGAATTCAGAAGAGATTTCTTGTTGAACACAGATACAAGCCAGAGGAGGAATTTGCCATTCCAAATTATATTGCTAGGATTTTTTGAAATGAAACTTGACCTACATTAGCAGTCCCCTCTAAAATAGCACACCTTGCAGGTGGTTTCCATGTGATTTTTCTCTTCCAGCAGATTCCTGTGCTGATGGCAGAATTTCTTCTTTAAGAATGCAACGAAAATGTAAGCAGGCAACGGCTCAGCTGCCAAACCAGAGCCAGAGATTCATGGTCAGTTCAGTTGATGGAAGAAACCCTGAGATGACAAGAGGCAGCAGAACTGACCTGTGGTATGAAATGAAAACGTGATTGAGGAGAACCTGCCACAGGGCAAGTGGCCAGCATATCTAGGGCACTGATGGTGGAGGTGCTGGGGAACGTACCAGTGAGCCAATAAAAAAACCCATCCAGTTCTGAAGGAGCGTGCAGAGACATAGAAGAGAGGCAGCTGGACAGGCAATCCCAGGGATAGGATGAAGAAGCTGAGGCTGTGTTAGGTGAAGTCCAGAGGGGTTTACAGTGCTAAGAGCAGCAAGGATAGGTTGACACCAGAACTCAGTGCTACTAAGGAAGGCAGGCTGGTGGCACTGGTTGATGATGCTGGGTTGGTTACGCTCCTGAGGTAGTTTTCATCTAACCTGGCTGCAGATGGCTACATGGGAGATAATGGTATATAGAAGCCCTTTAAGGCTGAGGAAGAGAAACTGTTGCTTCTGGAGTGCAGCTCTGCACATCATAAGGTGGTTGTTGGTCTGAGTCATGCTCTGGATGAGTGCGTTTGTGTCTTGTCATTGAAGCAAAGAGAGTGTGAAGCACTAGCTCAGTTTGAGATGTCTACCTTGTCAGCCTCAAAACCTAGGTGAGATAGATGCCACCTCCAGAACGTGACCCAAGCCCTGCTGCAGCTAATGACAAGGGGTTTTGGTGGATGTAAAGAGATAATAGAATTCACCCTAAAGAGCAGCAGTGTGGAAGATAGCTAAATCTGAGCTAGCTAAATAGCTAAATCTTTTTCTGCCGAAAAGCAGAAGAGAGGTTTCCAGCAGATAAAACTGAGCTGCTTCTTGCATGACTGACTGCTCTGAAAATATGGTCTGTTTGCTTAGATGCACACTGAGTGCTAATAAGATGGCTTTTGTTGCATTATTTCATGAGGTGGTGTCAAAGGCTACAGAAGATCTTGTTAGTAGCTGTGGGAGGACTATGATATATTCTGATTTTGTTTTCTCCCAAAGGAAAAGGGTAATTTAGTACTTTTCTCATGGGAACCAATTGCTGGAAAAAAACTCCAGGGTCAAAAAATCCAGTGACCCTTTTCCCTCAGGAAAACACATAGTATTATCCCTTTCATAAACTGATCAAATACTTGATCTCACAGAAACTTAGCAAACTGCAGGTTATGCTGACAAAAAATAAAACAAGCTTTTGAGGGGAGAAAGAAGCATTGCTCCATGCCTTTCCCTGCCTCTGTTGTTTTGTGCACTGTGGTGTCAGTACTCAGGGCTTTAGTAAAGCTGTAAATATAGGTTTGAAGAGAAGATTTGAATTTGTTTAGTATTTGAACATCTTTGTGCTGTCCATGGTAATTCTCACCTATCTCCTGGTGGCTTTGAAACAGCAGTCATGTTTATAAATGGCTTTAAGATAATTGATGAAAGAGATTATTTGCATGAAGAACAAAGTAGTGCTGAAACTTTGGCTGAGACCTATCCAGACCTTTCTGGTGCTTGGGGAAAAATAACTTGAAAAGGGGGAAAAGGGGTTTTGTTGTTGGGGGTGTTTTTTTTTCTCCACTTCCACATGCCTTTGTTCCCGCTGGTGGAGGATGCCTACAAAGCCTTTTGAAAAACAATCAGTTGGTCAAAGTATAAACAAACAGTATCAGATTAAAGAAGTGAAATAAGATCCCAGGATTTATATTCTTCATTATTAGAAATTAGCTTTTCTTATTACCCTGGAGATATGGCTGGCTAGGTTCAGGGTACATCCTTGCAAGAATGCTGGAGTGCAAATCCCTGGCAGCTCCCCCAGAGCATCAGTGGCTTGTGGTAATATAAGCTGGAAGGTTAAAAATAGACCTAAAAATGGAGTGTTTGCTTGAGAAATAGGTGTAAAGATTAGTGAAGGTTTAAGGCTGATCACATAGCTTTCTATGTGGTTGGTTCTTTTTTTGTTGTTGTTGTTGTTTTCTCTTTTCTTTTTAATTGTAAAAGATCTGAGCAGTTGCTCAAAATGTGATGAAGAACTCCTAAAATACCCACCAGGAAATTAGACAAGCCCTCTGTCTTTGAGGTTAGTTACAGTAAACAACCTTCGTAGAGAAACTGCACACTTCTTCCCAAACCAAACTAAAAGCAAGCTCTGGGATCGAGAACCCACCAAAACTTTCCCGGCACCTATGTTTGAAAGCGGGCCAGGGCCAAGAGCTAACGCTGATGGCTTGTGAAGCGCTCCTGCACGTTTGGGAAAGGCGAGGTTGCTTCTCTGGCGGTGCTGAGCATCGCCGCGCTGCGGACGCTGCGAGGGGCGGAGGCAGGAGTGCGGGCAGCGACCGCGCTTCAGCCTTTCGCCTTCGCGGCCCCCGCCACCTCCAAAGCCCCCGCCGCGGCGGGGGCTGGCACCGGCATGCCTCTTCCAGGCAGAAGGCCTCCCGGCACCAGGTCTGTGTCACCCACTCCTTGCTTGTGAAGATTTTTCTTGCCTCACACTTTCTTCTGTGCTTGACATCTCATCCGTGCGCTCAGGGCGGCCCCGGGGTCGTGATGGGGCTGAGTCCCCCTCCTGCTGCCGTTTGGCCGTGGTGCTGGCAGGCGCTAGTCGACAGAAGCTGATGATTGATGTCAAGGCTGGGAGCAAACAGCTGCTGATTTGATTATTAGTGTTTCATCTCCTAACCTTTTGGAGCATTATGGGAATATTTATTCACCTAGTCACGCTTAATGGCATTTGGTGCGGTAGTTCCCCAGGAACAATGAAGGAGTGGTGTTATACGGAGGTAGTTTAGAAATTCCCACTCCTGTTCTTTGTATTTATTCACAGATATGGGGAGAGAAGCGAGGAAGACCTTGCTGTGTGGGGGAAATGGAAAATTCAGCTATTTGACTGGGAGCAGTTAAAGACATAGATGTGCAATATGTTAATAAAGTAATTGTGCTATGTTGCTATAAAGAGGATGGCTTCATTATAAAATTCTTGGTTTAATACTGTCATTATAGCAGATGTATAGCATGTGAACTAATTTGCATGCAGATAAGGAGGCTCTGACAGCTTGGTAGCATAATTACTGCATAGCATACAGCTTGCTAGTGCTGGGAGCTGAAGCTGTTACTGGAGGGGTGCTCATGGGACTAATTACACTGGCTTTGTTAAATTTAAAATAGTGTATAGCCGGGAAAGCGACCCCTCTCCTGTGCTCCTTGGTGCTTTGTGCAATAAGTTACAGAAGCCTTGAACCGCTGCAGCCATTTTAAGCCATGCAAATGCCTGGATCTCAATACCTCCCAGTGTAGAGGAGTGATAGACTTTTCACAGAATCATAGAATCAGTCAGGGTTGGAAGGGACCACAAGGATCATCTAGTTCCAACCCCTGCCATGGGCAGGGACACCTCACAAGTTTTACTTAACCAAGGGGTCTGTATCAGCTTTCAAACAAAAGGTTGTAAAACTCTGATATTTCTGTATACTGAAACTCCAATCGGGTCTTTTTGCTAAGTGAGCAGAACTGTAGCTGCAGTAACTTTGTTTTGTTTAGCATGTGATTTGTTTAGCAGATTGGTGAATGGATCCTCTCCCTGCTGCACCTATTGCTTTGCTTCACCATATTTGTGTCTTAGTGATTTGTCTCCACTTCATTTCAGGCATATTTCTGCTTCTTTTTATTGGCTTTGACTGTGTCTGCAGTTTTAGATGATTTTTTTATTGAGGTTCCTTTATGGATTTTAAAATGTTTAATTCATTACTAGGCCGTTATAAACTGAAGGTATTTTATTTTCCTGGGGAAATGAAGATAGTGCCACAGGAGATAATTTCCCCCTGGTACATTTCCCCTCCACTGCTGCCAGATTAGCCTGCAAAGAAGGGAAGAATTTGTGAACGCGCAGTTGACTTTGATTACGTAAGCTGGAAATTGGCAAACAGTATGGATTTATTTCAATTCCACTAACTTGAAAAAGAAATACATATTAAATTGGAAGTGCCTTAGGGCATCAGGCAAATGGGAAGCCAACCAGAAAGTGTGCATTCCCTCCCTGACTCCTCCTGCGGAGCAGTAGGTGATGCCGGGTAGCTGGGAGGATGGGGCTGGCAGGATTGCAGTTGATGCTGGGGTGAGTGAGATGGTTTTGGCGAAGAGGGTGGGAAGGAGATGGGGATGGGCTTGTACCAAGGCACAAGAGATGCCATGGCCTCTCTGTCATCAGGGAGGGAAGGTGGGGGGTGTGTTGCTGGGGTGCACAGGGCACCATGATTTCTGGCATCTTGCTGGGAATGGCCAAAAGAGCACCCTTTTCCCCACCCTATTGGTGGCACAGCAGCAAGGGACCAGGTTGTTTTCTGCATGAGGTTGGTGCTTGAACAGGTACTGTGATCATCTGCTTCACTCAGCTTCTCAGAGCTTTTGTTCCTAACTGGCCAGAGCCTGGCTGTCACACCAGGAGGGCCCTCATTCTGTGTGTCCTCACCTGCCACCAGCCCTGCCATCGGGCTCCTCGAACCACGATGAGCCAGGACTGGGCTCAGCATGGAGCCACACTCCTCGAAAGCATGTCAGCATCGAGGGACTGCTGAGCCACTCAGCAGCTTTGTCTCTTTTTATGGATAAGGGTTTTGTGCTCCACTGTCCTAATTCTTTCACTGCTTCAGGGTCAACGTTGCAAAGCCCCTGTATCTGTTTCCCTAATACCCCAAGCTAAGCAAATAATAATTTACACTTTTTTTCCCTTTTCTTTTATGCTAAATATTTAGCCAGGTACTTTGTTTTGCAAAATTCAAGCTCCATGTGAGATCAAAATCCTGCATGATCTGCTTGCAGTTTCTTAATCTGGGAATATTAATAGCCTGCTGGCATTGCTGCTAATTTGGAGTTTATGCTGTAGAGTGAATACAGTAATGAATTTTTGGAATGGTTTGTTAAACTTATCAACATTCACTAGGCATTTATTAATAGTAATTGGAGCCAATCACAATGTCACATTTGGAACTTTTTCTATCAATCAAGCGATTTTTGAGAAAATTGTCATTTAATGGGAAATTTAGTATGTCAATATTTAAGAAATGACATCTGGTAAGAGAAGGGGTACAGGAAAACAGTGAGCCTAATGAACAGTTTTCATCAAAAGTCTTGTCTCTTCCTTCCCTTCCCCCCTCACTTCCCAAAGCAAAGTAAACAGAGTAGGAAGGAGGAGACGTTATTGCTGTCTACAACTACCTGAAGGGAGGTTGTAGCCAGGAGGGGGTTGGTCTCTTCTCCCAGGCAACCAGCATCAGAACAAGAGGACACAGTCTCAAGCTGCACCAGGGGAAGTTTAGGCTCGAGGTGAGGAGAAAGTTCTTCACAGAGAGAGTTGTTGCCCATTGGAATGGGCTGCCCAGGGAGGTGGTGGAGTCCCCATCCCCAGAGGTGTTCAAGAGGGGACTGGACATGACACTTGGTGCCATGGTTTAGTAGTCATGAGGTCTGTGGTGACAGGTTGGACTTGATGATCTTTGAGGTCTTTTCCAACCTTATTGATTCTATGAAAGAGCCTATTCTTCTTTAAATAAAAATGACTCATTGAAACAGGTTTATTTGGCTTCTTTTTTCATATAGCATCAGGGGTTTCAAGGCAATTTTTTTTCAGGTTAGCCTGGCAGTTTTAAAGTAGCATCCCATCCACAGTGTGATTTTTTTCTATGTGCCTTTGTTTTTGATGCTGAACCTGAGATACTTCAAAGGTTTTTGATTTTTGAGAGGTTGGGAAGGAGCACAGTTCCTTTGGGAATCAGTGCTCTGTGCTCTCTTGGCTGGGTGCTCGCTGTCTCAGTCATGTAATCAAACCTTTCCCTGCCATTGCTGCTGCGCGCTCCTCCAGGTAACATTGTGAAGTCCTTTTAGTATGAGTCCTGAATGAGCCCTTTAGGTCTCTTGCGATCACATGAACAATAACAAGAGTAAAAGCATTTCAAAGGATTCATGATTGGACGTCGTGGTTGTTTCCTTACCAGCCCCACTCTTCCATTTATGCTCTTTAGGCCTGCTGTTGCCACTCAGGAAACAGATTATCCAACACTTCTCCGTTTTCCAGCCCAATCACAGGTTCCTCCTGAATCAGCACTGCTTATTATCTCCAACTGTACATAATTATGGTAGAGAGGTTGCTCCACCATAACTGGATAGTGTCAGCATTTTGATTACAGCTCCATACTTTCAGTATCCTGAAAAGTGGATATAAAAACTCACTTTAGCTTTATAGTCTTATCCAGTGGTGAGAGATGAGGCGTGTGCAATCAGCCTTTGAGCAGTTAAAGAAACCCTGAACAGCAACAAAAAAATTCCTCTTTGGGATGTCAGTTGTATAAATGCGTTGTTTAACTTGAGCTGTGCTGGCTGCCAGGCTGGGTGGTGTGCAGCAGCCTGCAGAACTGGAGCACAAAGCCATAAACATTGCTCTCCTGTTTGAAAAGCTCGTTGCTAACTGGGGTCGATTGCATTTTTGCAAAACTCTGAAGCATTTGGTGTTAGTGAATAGCTGTGAAAAGATCAATATTGCACAAACACAGAAGGATTGGCAGGTTGGTGCAATAAAGAGGGGAAAGAAATGGATGTGGGTTCCAGGTTTAAAAATGTCGCAAGTGTGCCAAAATGTGGTGAATGTTTCCTGAGGGTGAGGAATGGCTCCTGCAGAGCTATTCAACTCCAGGAAACATTTGAGTGTATATGTTTAACAATCTAATAATCTAGTTGTATAAAAATGTTGCTATATATTTGATCAGTTATGAAAATGGTACTTGAGATGTAAGTCTGCTTTACAGAGGTCAGCTTTTGCAGTTGTTTATCTTTTTAGTCACATTTTTAACCCTTTTCTCACTGTGCAGTCTTCCTTCTTCCTCCTGCTACCTCCAGCTCCATTTGCAACACTAAAGGCAGGAGGCTGGAGTAACCTAGGTTCTGAAGTCTGCACAATATGAACCAGCCTGATGCCCTTTACAACATTCAATGTGGTCTTTTTCAAACAAGAGAAAAGGGTGAGACTTCGTCTCTGAACTTAGATAAGAGTTCTGCCTCCTGCTCCTCTGGTTATCATATTGATGCCAGCAGAGTGTCCAGTGATGGTTGCAATACTCTGCCTGAGGTTTGGCATACTTCTAATTATAGCAAACAGTGCTGTAAACTCCAGCAGAGCTTTAAAGGGGTAATACATTCCTGTTCTGCACCACTGTTCCTGATTTATATGTTTGTGGAGCCCTAGACTTGAGCAATTATCTCTTGCTTATTTTCACTGAGCTGAGAGGTAAAACATGCAGAGCATTGGAGGTTTGTAATTTTATTAAGCTAATTGGTATTATTCATTTGTGTTCCCTCTGGGAGATGCATGAGGAAAGAGAGAAGGGTGGCAAGGTGCTCATACAAGCCCTTCATAAAAGCTAACTGCCCAGAAAGTGGTGATAAGCCTTCAGTGTTCTGCAGTCCCATGTCAAACTCATATCTGCTCCTAAGCTTGGGCCGTAAGAAATGAGCCTTATTTATATTGCACTAATTCAGCATTCACAAAATCAGGGTGTGGAGGTGCACAAAGTGAGAGAAGGACTGTACTGAAAATGAGCTCATAACTTGCTATAGGAAACTCTTGGTGAGTGGGAAAGGCTCTTTTCTTTCCACAAGTGATGAGCATAACCCTGGCAGTCATCTATGCTTTCCCGAGGTGTGAACCCATCAAGCAAACCTTGACACGTTCTGCTCTTTAATCTCAGCATGTGAACTGTGCTAGCTCTCTGAGTGAGAGGTAACATCAGCTTCATGTTCTCTAAGAGAGAAAAAATAATCTTACAGGATTTAATCACTGAGAACACCTTCATGTCTGGGTGACCTGATGACTTTCAGTAGACTTGCTTCTTAGTGCAGCCAAGTCAGTACAATCCATATGACAGATCTGATCCTCCATTTGCTTTGGTGGTCACGTGGAGTATGTCTTGAAGACAGGCATGGCGGTAAGGGAACTGGTGTCTTCCATAGCTGCTACTACTTTACTGGAAGAAGTAGATAGAAATTACATTATGTTCCAGTGCTTCTGCATTGACTGTGGGAAGGTTGTCCCTACCTGCAGTTCTTATGTCTCATTGGAGAGAAAGTTGGGATCATATCCCAAGTTACACATCTGAAATTAGAATGGTCTGACTCTTATGGATATGTTATACATGAGCATAGGTGGGGTTTTTCCTACCAAAAAAATACCTATAAAAAGATGCAGTTTTGGTCTGCAGGAGAAACTCACAAAGGTTGTCTTTTACACTGTAGTAGAGGGGGATAAGGAAGGAGAAATCTAATTTTGCAGAGAATTAGCAACTAACATGCTCAAATAATTTCAGTATGTGTTGGAAGCAGATTTGGTATACCTGAAGTAATGTAAAAGGCAGGAAATTTTTACTTCTGTTCTCACCTCTTTTTGTCCAAAAGATGGAACAGAAATTCTGAGTTTGTGGGGGAGGATTCCTTGAACTGGTGTGAAAGAACCCAAAATATAATAAACCCTTCCAGTATAGTATCCTGATATATGCTAAGCAAGAAAACTTCAGCCCTGCAGAAGCTGGGACCTGAAGAGTACAGACATTTGGGTTCATCCATCTCCCTGTCTCTCTAAATATGTTCTTTCAGTCATTTTTTTTTATCTGAACCATTATCATCATACACAACTGTTTCCAAGGTTATACAGAGTACTGTTTGAAATTGCTTGGTATTGTTTAAATCCAAATGCAACCACTGAGGGCTGCCAGGCTGTGCTGCCCAAAGGCCTGTTGTGAGGATGAGCCAGCAGTGGGAGGTGGTGATCTGCAGGTGGACTGGGAGGGCAAGGAGCACTTGGAGGTGAGGAGGGGGTGGGAGCTGGCTGAGCATGTGGCATCATCAGTATGGAAACATAACATCTTGCAAACTCCTAAGCCTTTAATCTGCAACATGAATTTATATAAGCCTGCGTGTGGAGGTGGGTACATGGCTCTGTCTGGGCTGATAAGTGTTGATCACAGGTGTGTAAAGGTCCTTGGCTGCATTTGGAGTTAAGTGTTGCTCGTAATCCAGTTGCACAATCTTTTGCCCTTGGCAAGCTGCAGCACCTGCCTTAACAAATCCATAAATACTTGGCTGCAGAGCTTTGTCCTCAAGTGACTGCAGTGTAGATGTGCACTTTGTAAAACCTCATTTAGAAAAGACTTACTCTAAATAGATGAATGAGTTGGCTTGGATACCTGTTTTAAAAAAACACTAATCCTATTCTACCAGCACACTTTACTACAGCTCTGACATAATTTAGAACAACTCTGCCCTCCTCCTAAAACTTCTACTACAAGATTACAGTGTTGTCAGCTCTTGTGATTTGCAGACTTAAGATCCTGAAGGAGATCATTTAGTTCACCCCTGTAGCTCAAAGCCTGTACCTCATCATCCCTGAAGGCTGTGATATGGAGAGTTGTTCTTCTGTCCTTCATGGTTTCAAAGAGACTGCCTGTTAGGCCAAATCATAGCTGCCAGCAAGGATTTGGCACTGACAGTACCTGATAGCTGGTGGTTTGTGCCTTTGGTAGACCATCTATTTCGTTCAAAACTTGCTTTTTTCATGGTGGGGAGTGGGGAGAGTGGGGAAGGTGTTGTCCTGAAAGTTATACAATCAGAATAACTGGGTATCTTGAATATTACAGAATTATTTTCGTGTGGTCTGTTTTTTTGAGTCTGTCTTGGTTTCTTGGAAGGGAAGGAGTGAGTTTTTTTGGAAAGCTATGCCGGTTGCTTGGACTGATGATGTCACTGACGTGCCTGTCACAGCCTTTTAAAGAGGCCACTTTGTCTCCTGCAGTAAGCTCGCCTTTTGCTCTCCTCTGGACCCAGAGACAAGCTAGTTTTACAGTGTTTTGGCATCAGTAAAGCAAATAGGTTAGGGCTATCCCAAGTGTCTGTGACTGCAGAGCCATTCCTTCTGCAAGCTTGCATTTGTTAATGTTATGCTCTCTTAAAAATCCACTTTAAGTGTCTCATAATAGAGGGTAAAGCTTGGGAAAATCTAGTTTTTACCTAGTTATCTAAACTTCAACCAAGGAATCTCAAGTCCTGTGCATGGGAATGGTGTATGGGAAAATAGGGTGTCATCAAGTAGACATGACCCATCAGCCAATCCGTCAAGTTGCTGACCTGTGTTAGTAATACAGAGCATACAGAATAAACTTCCCACCAGCAGCTCATTCTTCTTTGCACTACCATCAGTTCTGGGAAGAGGGGCAGCAAGTGCTGGATAGATAAAAATGAGCTGCTTCATCAAGCCAGTTATGTAAGTGTTGTGACCATTGCTGCTTGACAAGCATGTGTATCAGTCACACATCATGGTAATTCTGTAGCCATGGCTTCCAGAATGATTAAGAGTGTGAGCTAAAGGTCATGAAATGGTACCTCAAATAGCCTCTAGATAGTTTCAGCCCTTGAGCTTTCGTTGGTGTCTTCTCGCAGCCACTTGCCTAAGTCCCACTGATGCTAATGGGAATTGGTTGCACACAGCAAGTAGGGAATAGAACGGGAAGTCACTTGTCCTTGAGAGATGCTGTGACAAGTAAGAGCCACAACTGGCACCATTTACTGTGGACCATTTCTGCTGAATGCTGCTGCTGTGTGCGCCAGGGAAAACGTTCACTTGAGTTTGCAGTAGGAAGAGACTCTCATTAATCAAAAAATGCTTTCTCAAAGTTAGACTTTTTAAAACTGTGTAAGTTCATCCTTATGCCTTTATCTTGCAGAAAAATTCTGAATCCAAGCTCTTGCTGATCGATGGTTGCATAAATTATGCACAAAATGTTCCATTCTGCCTGCCTTGTTCACTTTGAATGCTGCTTTACCCTGGGAGGAATTGACTTGCATTACCAGGTTGGAGAAATTCACCTACAGTCTGAACTTCTGTAAAGTCTCCAGGGAAGGTCAAGTTTCTGTTGCTTTCAATAATAAATGAGGCTCCCATTGATAAGATGATCCAAGAAATAAGCTTCATCTCTGTGTGTAATGGTTGTGTGGCCTCCAGGGCAGGGTTGAGAAGTACTGATAGAGTCAGAGGAGAGGTGAAACTCTGAGCTGCAGTTCTTTCAATGCTGAACTTGTGGACTTGGCTCCAAGGAAGCACAGGTGTTAGTGACTTTTTATGTTATTTGGAAGAATGTCTCAGAGCTGTGATTTTTTTGTTTACAGTCTTAACTTACCTCGAGTAAACTCTTGTGGGTGGAAGGGAGCTACAACAATAGGAGGAGAGGATGATGTTTGTGTAACAGACAAAATAATTTCCCACAACTGCTGACAGTGTTTTCCCCCTCCATGTTTCTTTACCAAATGGATGTTTAAAAGTGTTAATAATTGTGTTTTCCTCTTCAACTCTGGAATCAGCCTAATTTGGCTTAACAGTCAGAGAGGAAAAGAAATATTAATAGGGTTTGTTCATCTGGGAAGTGTAAAGCAGAGCTTAAACAAGTGGTGATAGCGGTAGGAAAAATGCTGCAGTGAGTGTTTCAAACTTTAAATTTTCTGTTGAGGAATGAAGTGACATGAAAGGAGTGAGTGGCAGTTCATCAAAAGGATATGCATTTCCTTCTAACACTCTTCTATTGGCTCTTTCCAGTTATTAATCTGAGAATTGCTTAAACGTATATGGAATAATGGATGATTGTCACGCAGAGCTCATTTACTGCACAGTCACTGTGGAGAATTACTTTGGCTGCTTTGGCTCTTTATTGCCTCAAGAGAGAACTTTAGTCATGTAAAGTTTACTCCAGGAGTCATCTGTTGTTTTTTCAGTGTATGAACATGAACAGCTCTTGCTCAAGTGTTGAGTCAGCAGTTCCCCCTGATGAAGCCATCACCCAGGACTGTCACGTTTATCTCAACAGATCAGCATCACAGAGCATGTAATGCTATTAGCCCCAAAACGTTGTCTGCTAACCACAGAATCGTACACCACAACTGACCTTCTGCTCTTTGCCTTCCTAATTGGCTCTGAGCTTTGGCTGCCAGCTTGATCACTCCGTGCCTCTATAAGCCATCTGAAAAATGGGCACAGTTTCATCTTCCCACCTCTCTGAAGGCATATGTACTGCCTGGGAGCTGCTCAGATATTTTTTTCTGATGGATGTTGGAGGATCAGGTGCTTATTTTATTTTTATTTTAAATGCCTGTGATTAAGTTCCATCACGTCCCTTGTGCTCTGGTCACCCTCACCCTTGCAGCTGCAAAGCTAGCAGGGGCTTCTCTCTTGTCTTTCTGCAATGCTTCCACAGTGGGGTGAGAGAAATGTTTCTGGGGGAAAAAAAAAAATGGTTCCAGTGTCACAAAATAATAACAAGACCAATCATACTTGTGAATGTTTGAGGTTTATTGATGTATATGGAATAGAATAGAATAGAATAGAATAGAATAGAATAGAATAGAATAGAATAGAATAGAATAGAATAGAATAGAATAGAATTAACCAGGTTGGAAGAGACCTTTGAGACCATCAAGTCCAACCTATCATCCAACACTATCTAATCAACTAAACCATGGCACCAAGCACCCCATCCAGTCTCTTCCTAAACACCTCCAGTGATGGTGACTCCACCACCTCCCTGGGCAGCCCATTCCAATGGCCAATCACTCATTCTATGAAGAACTTCTTCCTAACATCCAGCCTAAACCTCCCCTGGTGCAGCTTGAGACTGTGTCTTCTTGTTCTGGTGCTGGTTGCCTGGGAGAAGGGACCAACCCCCACCTGGCTACAACCTCCCTTTAGGTACTTGTAGAGAGCAATAAGGTCTCCCCTGAGCCTTCTCTTCTCCAGGCTAAGCAACCTCAGATCCCGCAGCCTCTCCTCATAGGGCTTGTGCTCCAATCCCCTCCCCAGCTTTGTTGCCCTTCTCTGGACACATTCCAGCAAGTCAACATCTTTCTTAAACTGAGGGGCCCAGGACTAGACACAGTACTCAAGGTGTGCCCTAACCAGTGCTGAGTACAGCTGCAGAATGCCTTCCCTGCTTCTGCTGGCCACACTGTTCCTGGTACAGGCCAGGATGCCATTGGTCTTCTTCGCCACCTGGGCACACTGCTTCATTTGTGACTTCATCTAAATATACCTGTATGTCACTGCACTGGGAATCTAGACTCCTAACAGATCAGTGAATGGCTGCTCTGGTAATCAGGGCTCTGATTCACTGTGTCTCGTGGGTTTACTGAAAAGGGGGAAGGTGTTCTGACTGCCGTGTTGCTCTGCCACTGCTTGTCACCTGCATGAGAGCAGATGTGAGGGAAACGTGCGGTGCCCTTCACAGCCCAACGTGTCAGTGTGGGCAGCCAGTGAAGTCTGACATCCTTGTGCTGCAACATGCAGTGCTGGGAGGTGAAACCGCTAGCATCTGCCAGCCTTGTTGCCTCCTTGGGCAACAGTGGGGACCAAACATCACCTAAAATTATCAATCTCCTGAGTCAGAACCCCAGCTAAGACCAAAGAAAAGTTCTTTCTTTTTTTGTTGTTGATTCACAAAACATTTATTGCCTCTAGGCTGCTATCCTGCAACAACTTGAGCACGTGTTTAACATGAAGCATGGAAATTGCTCTTGAAATAATTGGGATACTTGTGTGCTTTGAAATGAGGAGGTGGTTCGGAGCCAGTACCTTCAAGAGCTCTGTACCAGCATCTGTCTGGCAAAGAGATTTCACCTGCCTCAGTCATCTGAAGGACTCAACACAGTTGTCAAAGGATAAATGCTTCATGCTTTGTAAATAAGTGCTGGAGTTTAGGTTTAAATGTCGTGGTTTGGGTGAGGTATTATCTGCTATGTGACGTTCTTGTCCTAAAGAAAAGCATTCTGTCTCTGATAATCACTTCACTGTCCTCTAAGTCAAATACCATCCAGGTACTTTAGAGAGAATCTCGTCTCAGTGTTTTTCTAAAGCCTGGATCTGATTGTGTGCTTTCAGGCATTCATTTTCCAGGCATGTACTGATCTAGTAGCATGAGAAAGCAGATATCTGGGGAAACTCTCTTTTCACTGCTCTAAATCACATCCTCCACTAACCGTGTCTAAACTGGGGCTGTAATTGCAGTATTCCTCATTCTCTGTGTGATGCCAGCACAGGTACAAGCTAAAACCTGGTGGTAATTCTGTTTATCAGGAATTGGAGGCAAGACAAGGAACAGCTCATTTTGTTTGGGCTGCCAGACAGGTGTGGAAGGGTAATTTTTGTGTACTGTTTATTTATGTTGGATTCAAACCAGTGACAGTGGGGACCTGGAGATACTCTGGAATCACTCATGGCAGTGAAAGCAAGACCTGCTGTTGTTAGGGCTTCATGTTGCCTCTCATGTTGTCTGTTGGCCAGTCAATACTACAAGGGGACTGGTAAACCAGCAAATGAGTTCAAAGTGGCATTTAAAAATGGAGGCACTTGCAGAAAATGATTTGCAAGACGCTAATAAAATGACAGAGTGTGTAATGTGATGGAATGATTGGTTTATGTGAATGCAGAGCTATAAACACCTACACAGGGACACTTCACAGAGAGAAGGTATAACCAGAAGTAATCAGATTAAATGAAGCAAAGACCATTTAAGCCAAGCACTATGTCATTGTCCCCAGTTAAAGCACTGGAGTATTTTATAGGGGTGGTGCTTGGCTTGAGAAAAGCCAAGCAAAGCACGCTGTGGATATATATCCTATGAAATTCATAGGCAATGACAGGATTGGAAGGCAAGGTTTGTATTATTTGTGTACAAGTGAAGAAGCAATAAAACAAATGGAGAAGCCTGCATGCATTATAAGCAGAGTAACAGTGAGCTTTGGACTGCAGAGATGCAGAGTTATGTGCTACCTAACCAGTAGGCTTACTGTACTGGTGAGTGCTTTAATTAAAAGTGAGGACAATGTATTGCAACTTGCATTTTCTTTAATGTTTTATTGAACTTAAAAACTACAAGGATTAATAAGCTCTTTCTCTGTTGAAGCTTGGGAGTGCAGAATTTACAGCAGGAAAATGGGAAGTAATAAAATATTCCAATAGTTTTGTTTTGGTGAGGTAAGAAAATAATGTAAATAAATGTATTTCTTTTCTGTTACATTTTAACACTTCCAGTTATCAATAGGGATTAATCTGAAACTCAAACTTCTCAATGTTTGGCATTCTTTCAGCTTCCTAAGCAGTTACCTAATCCCAGCATTACAGAAAGTGAAGCAGGAGAATGTTTTCAACCAGCTAAAGCGTTAGCAATCATGAAGGACTAAAGCATGCTGTGAGTACAGAGCTGCTGAAAAAAATACAGAAATTGGTAGCAGCTAAGAACAGGTAGAATTAAGGGACAGGATCTGTAGGGAATAGTGCCTAAATGCACATATTGCTAGGTAGATTTGCTGTCTGTTCTAGTCCTTCCTTGAGTGTTACGCTAAGTGCGTCCATATGGCTACATAACTGTGTGTTTCTATAATCTGCATGCTTCTTACTATAGCTGAGGCATTTACATTTCTTGATCAGTATTGAATAGGAAGTTGGAAAACTACTAGGCAAAAGGTCAAGGAGGACTTGTCAGGGAAAAAGACCCACCTGAACCAATGGTTGGGGAGTGGGCAGAGCCAAAAATTGAAGAGGCACAGGAGACTTGGAGCTTTCTAAGTGTGATGGTGAAGTTGTTGCAGTTGGAAGTCCATTAGCTTTACAGCATTTCATTACTGGGGGCTAGGGGAGAAAGTATACCATGGAGACAGTGTCTCTAGTGTGCATTTTTCAGTTAAAATTACTGGTTTAAATAGGTATAATGATGTCATGTAGAAGTGTGGTGGAATGAGGCTCTGTTGTGTTGAGGGTTTTTTTGTGGTTTGGTTTGGGTGGGGTTTTTGTGTTGGTTGGTTGGTTGTAGGGATTTTTGCTTTTTTTTTTTTTTGTTGGGGTTTTTTGTTTGTTTTTTTTTTTTTTTTTTTGTTGTTGTTACTGTTGTTTCAAAAAAACAGCTTAGCCTGGAGAAGAGGAGGCTCAGGGGAGACCTTATTGCTTTCTAGAACTACCTGAAGGGAGGCTGTAGACAGGCAGGGGCTGGTCTCTTCTCCCAGGCAACCAGCACCAGAACAAGAGGACACAGTCTCAAGCTGCACCAGGGGAGGTTTAGGCTGGACGTTAGGAAGAAATTCTTCATAGAGAGAGTGATTTGCCTTTGGAATGGGCTGCCTGGGGAGGTGGTGGAGTCACCATCACTGGAGGTGTTTAGGAAGAGACAGAATAGAATAGAATAGAATAGAATAGAATAGAATAGAATAGAATAGAATAGAATAGAATTACCAAGGTTGGAAGAGACCTTGAAGATCATCAAGTCCAACCTGTAACCATAACCTCACAACTAGACCATGGCACCAAGTGCCACATCCAGTCCCCTCCCGAACGCCTCCAGGGACGGAGACTCCACCACCTCCCTGGGCAGCGCATTCCAATGACGAATCACTCTCTCGGTGAAGAACTTTCTCCTCACCTCCAGCCTAAACTTCCCCTGGTGCAGCTTGAGACTGTGTCCCCTTGTTCTGGTGCTGGTTGCTAGGGAGAAGAGGCCAACCCCTTCCTGGCTACAACCACCCTTCAGGTAGTTGTAGAGAGCAATGAGGTCTCCCCTGAGCCTCCTCTTCTCCAGGCTAAACAGCCCCAGCTCCCTCAGCCTCTCCTCATAGGGCTTGTGCTCAAGGCCTCTCACCAGCCTTGTTGCCCTTCTCTGGACACGTTCAAGTGTCTCAATATCCTTCTTAAACTGAGGGGCCCAGAACTGGACACAGTACTCAAGGTGCGGCCTAACCAAAGCAGAGTACAGGGGCACAATGACCTCCCTGCTCCTGCTGGCCATACTATTCCTAATGCAGGCCAGGATGCAGTTGGCCCTCTTGGCTGCCTGGGCACACTGCTGGCTCATGTTCAGCTTCCCATCAACCAGCACCCCCAGGTCCCTCTCTGCCTGGCCGCTCTCCAGCCACTCTGACCCCAGCCTGTAGCACTGCCTGGGGTTGTTATGGCCAATGTGCAGAACCCGGCACTTGGATGTGTTCAATCTCATGCCATTGGACTCTGCCCATCTGTCCAGCCTGTTGAGGTCTCTCTGCAAAGCCTCTCTGCCCTCCAGCAGATCAACTCCTGCCCCCAGCTTGGTGTCATCTGCAAATTTACTGATGATGGACTCAATGCCCTGATCCAGATCATCAATAAAGATGTTGAAAAGCATGGGGCCCAGCACTGATCCTTGGGGCACACCACTAGTGACAGGCCGCCAGCTATGGGGATGGGGTGCTTGATGCCATGGTTTAGTTGATTAGATGGTGTTGGATGATAGGTTGGACTCAAAGGTCTCTTCCAGCCTGGTTTGTTCTATTCTATTCTATTCTAAAAGACCTCTCTCTGAGTCTCTCTTTTCAGTAGGTTGGATGCGGTCACTCAGACAAACTTCAGGCAGTGCCTCAGAGATAAATGTGACTCCTTCTATGGTGGAATTTTACAGAGATTAGGCTAATGAACTGATGTAGCTTTAGGCACATGCTGCTAGGTGAGGTGTTTTAATAAGACTTTTAACTGCAAATTAAAGGTCTGCTAGGAGGGCAATTAGAATCAACAGAAAGACTTTTATATCACACCCAGACGTGGATGACCCACATTGTGTTGTATTTATCTCAGCAGTACTAACTGCCTCAGAAGACAAAACAGCAAGGGAGGTAAATAATCTTTGAGGCAGTTGAACTATTGCACATCAAATAATCTATATAATTCTGCAACTTTAAAGTGCAGAATATCTTTTCCTGGCTATATGTGCACATACAGCAGGCATCAAAAGCAAGCTTTGGTTTTTAATAACAACTGAATTGAAATACTCTGTGTTTGGTCTTTTCTCTTTTTTTTTTTTGGATACTTGATTTATTATGAGTTTAATTACAGTGTCTGTTTGTAGGGCACACCTGAAGCCTTGAAGTAGAATAGGAAATAGAATATCTTGGTTTGGGAGATTAATTTTTGTTGTTGTTGTTCAAGTTTTAAAGAAAAAAGTAGGTAGTGAGGTGCTTTTTTTGCCTTCCAAGAATTGTGGCAACTTGTGCAGTCGTGTTGCTGTGGGGAGCAAACAGGCAGTCTTGCTCCAGGGAAGATCTATTGCTAATCTCACTGTGAGGCAGATTTACACATATATAGCTAACAGCAGTTTCTGATGTTTTGTTTGTTTGGGGTTTTTTCCTTCTTCCTTTTGTTACAGTACTCACATATATTGCCCAAATTAGTTTTCACTATTTTTTTTTAAATATTAAAAATCCAAGATAAAACTGCCTGTTGTGTCCCTGTTCACCATGTTTCTGCTTCAATACTCCGCTGTATGTCTTCCATCAGATTCTGGTGAGACCTCACCTGGAGAACTCTGTCCAGTTCTGGAGCCCCTATTACAGGAAGGAACTGGGAAGGTGCTGGAAGGTGTCCAGAGAAGGGCCGTGAGGATGATCAGAGGGCTGGAGCACCTCTCCTATGAGGACAGACTGAGGGAGTCGGGGGTGTTCAGTCTGAAGGCTACGAAGAGATCTAATTGTGGCCTTCCAGTATCTGAAGGGGGCCCACAAGAAAGCTGAGGAGGGACTTTTTAGGGTGTCAGGTAATGATAGGACTAGAGGGAATGGAGCAAAACTAGAAATGGGTAGAGTCGGATTGGATGTTAGGAAGAAGTTCTTCCCCATGAGGGTGGTGAGACCCTTGAACAGGTTGCCCAGGGAGGTGGTAGGAGCCTCATCCCTGGAGGTTTTTAAGGCCAGGCTGGATGTGTCTCTGAGCAACCTGGTCTAGTGTGAGGTGTCCCTGCCCATGGCATGGGGGTTGGAACTACATGACCCTTGAGGTCCCTTCCAACCCTAACAATTCTATGATTGTAAAATTCCTCCAGTACTTCATGGTGGGTGAAAAGGATTATGCAGTGTTTCCAACCCCCTGAAGTTTCCCTGGAAAGCCAGTGAATTCAGCGTATCTGACTTGGACAGCTATGTGTCTCCCTTTGCTCTGTGACTGGGCAATTCACAGAGCACTCAACCCTGGCCTCTCATCTTTCAAAAGCCCTGTCATCCCTATTTTCTGTCTCAAACGTAAAGCAAGGGTTGTTTTTTTAACCTGTTCTCTTATTTTGCTTGCTCAAAAGTTATACTAAGGCCCATGGAGATCCAATAGACAATAAAAACCATTCTTAGCTCAGCCAAACATGATAGGGAGCCAGTGTGTGTTCTGTTTCTCAGCAGGTGAATGCTTCTACTGCCCACTTCACAGCTTGGTTTTAATGCTAGCCCTGGACTTAGGAAGCTCGCAGACTAGGCTACACCTTCTCTTTGGCAGTTTGTAGAGATCAGACAGCTTTGCTGGTAGCCATGGAAAAAGCAGATATAGAAGCAGACAAGTTGTACCTTCAGATAAACTATTCCCTGTAATGTGACAGTATAAATAAGACAATGAGGTATTTGTTTAAAAGTGCTGTTCACATGGGAGCGACCCCACAGCTTAGGTCTCTTGTAACTTACGTCAAAGTAGATTTTAAGCACCTGCCCTGATCCCATCTCCCTTTGGCCTGTTGTATTTAAGTATGGAATAGTTATCTTAATCCACATTATGCTTTTCCATAGCTGCTATGGGTCAGCAGCATGGAGGGCTGCTGTGCTGCTGCATGGTGAGACTTGAGATGGCTGATGGCTCAGGGTCCTAGCCTCGAGCAAGCGCTACAGGGACCAGGTTAAGTTTGGCTAGAGGTAGTCTGGAGTGGATGATCTACAGGGTTGAAAATAACCAGTTAATAATATGGGTGCTCTGTAATAATCCAGTGTATGTATTTCATTTGCCATCTTCAGCTGTAGCCTTTTTCCTGACAGGCAAAATACCTACTCAAAGTAACTATGGCAATCTTTACATAGAAGGAGGGTGGTCCTTTTGAGATAAAGGTGTGTGTCATGGCTGTAGCATTATCTAGACTTCTAAAAATCTGTGTATGAGGGAAAGTGAATGTAAATGCAAGCATATTGTCACCTTGTTAATTTACTTTCAACTAATTTCACTTCCTATAAATCACATACACTCTTACACAAATGGCAATTTTCATTCATTTCTGTGCCAGCATTTCAAAGCAGAACATTGTGGTGCACTCTCATTATTACAGCTTTATTGATTTACAAAATGACATTTTATTACACTAATCCATATATTAGAAAGACTAAAATTGTGCACAGTTACAGCTAAGGTCTTCTTGCCAAGGAGGTGTACATAGTTTGCTTTTTTTCATCAGTAGTTCACAGTTTAAATTAGTGGATGTCATGCTGTTGGACTCCATGAACACAGGATTAATGGCAAACTCATTAGTTCATGAAGTTTAATCTTCCTAGTGGGTGTCCCACCACATGGGAAATGAGAGGGATTCGGCTGTAGGTGCCTGGTTGAGCAATCACTCAAAGAGGGAGATCCAGAAGTCAAGTTGCTGCTATTGAAAGCCTAATAACATTTATTATTTGTGTTTTATTTGATGCCAGAACAGGCTTTTTTATTTAAGAGAAAGAAATGAGTACTCTGAAGGACACATGAAGACATTGCAACTGCATGCTGCCATGCTGCAGTACTACCATTGGTGGTGCTTTCCCAGGTCAGGAAGCTGCTGCTGTATTTGAATATTTGGCATAGGTCATAAACCAGGTCTTTTCTGGGTGGCTTTCTTGGGGAAGTGTGGTAGGTTTTGTACCCTTACTTCTTCTAGTTATCAGGTAGTTATCAGATCCCTTTGATACTACAGTTAAGATTGCGCCTCCCCCACCCCAGTGCTGAATTGACTTTGCATAGCCATGGCATGGTGTTTTGTGACACATACAAATGAGCTTGCAAAGCCCCAACACAGCAGCAAGTTCTTTTCATTCCTTTTAATCTGTTAGGCTCTGATCCTGATCTGTAGGGTTTCCTAAATCCCATTGATTTCTCTAGAATTAGGCTCCTGAAGTCCCTTTGGGAGCCCAGGTCTGGCTGATTTTGTGCTATAAAATGAAAACAAAACTATTTGCTCTACGTCAAAATACTATAAGGATAAATGTGCTGAAGATTATCAGTGTTCTTATTGGGTGGCAGTGAAGGCCATAGAAATGCCAGAAATAGATTTAAAAGGGACAAAAATAACTTGCTGCCTGGAGGGTATACAAACTCTGAGCTGTTGCTGTGCAGCTTGGCTGAATCATTTCTCCAGGGAGGCTCCAGGCAGCCAGTACAGCTTTGAGAGAAAGAGCCAGAGAAATGCAACTGGACACAGTGCTTCAGAAAGAAGGAGAGTGGGTTTTATGTGGACTGAGGGTCAACCTGCCGTGGCATGTGTGCATGGCTGGCACAGTCCTTTGAGCTAAAAAGGATCCTCACAAGCTGCTAATGTGAGGTCCAGCTTTGGCCACTTAGTGTTGCCAGAAAGGCTGGTGGGAGAAGGCGATAACTGAGCTCTTTGTACAAATCCCTTCCATCTCCCCCTGTTAGAAGCAAAATTACTTCAGACCACAGCCATGAAATGCATTTCTCTAAACTGTGTCTGTAGAAAGACAGGTTTGTCTTGGTCAGCTGTTTTCTCTGTTTAATCAATCATTTCTGCTGACCACAGTGACAGAAATTTGCTTTTAGTACTGCAGTTATCTGTGTGGCCAGGAAGAGTCAATCAGCATCTGTTCCTGTGCATGCATCATTAGCAGAGCTGTGAATTAATTTCTAGTGACAGACCACATTCTCCTTTGGACTGCATTTCTACTCTGCCACCGAGACGCTTTGAACGCTTGTCATGTGCTTGTGGTTTATAGGTATAAAGTCACTGGTGAGAGGAAGGACAGACAAGATTTAGGTTTCCAGAATGAGCTTCCAGAGTTTTGAGTTTCAGGAGAAAATTGTATTTATAAGTCAAGCATGTTTGGTTTGTGACAGACCAGACCTCCCTGAAACTTGGTGTTTTCATGTAGTTGCAGCTATAAATTACTCCTTACTGTAGGTAAATGGCGTCACGCAAGGATGACGGATAGCACGGCAGTGCCCAAATATAATTCCTTCTATTGCTATTGGAAAAAAAGCAGTCAGTAGTCCTAGTTTGGACAGCCCCAGAAGTCAGTAAGATGAAGTTGTTCTGTCTGCAAGGTTACTCTTTAATTATTTTTTTTTGTTAATGTAGATAAGGCTATTCCTAATACTGTGCTGCAGATAACTTACGCCTTAAGCTTGACTGCTAATCAGGGTGCTGCTTCTGGAGACAGACTAGGTTGTCTCCCACTTTCTATTAGCACTTTCCATTAGCAGATCTGTGAAGTTTGTCTTGCCTACCAGTTATCTGGCACCACAGGTGACAGATTCAGGAGAGCCAAAGCAGGCTCTCCAAATCATCCTGTGACAAAGGTGACTTCTCAGCGCTGTGCAGAGGGAAAAGGGGATGTTTTCCTAAGAAGTTTCTTCCTTGACAGCTGAAGGTATTTTCAGTGTAGGTGATGAGAGCAGTTCCTTCTTGTTGAATGAACGAAATATAATAGGCTTAAAGCAATGACAGGTGCAGCATCCTTCCTTCTAAGTCACCTGCTTACAGCTTCTCGTCAAACCCCCACAACAGCTCTTGACATTGCAGCTTTATGAATCAGTAACATCCCTGTACACTTCACATGAAAACCTTATTTATTATAGTTCCATTCACTGGTGGTAACCAGCAGTGACTTAAATTTGTGTAAAATATGGTTGTAGCAACTATAGCAGTACTTGAAGTGTACAACTCCTATGTTATCTGTCTTTTTAAGAGAAGCTGGTCAGTGGAGATGAGAGGCAAATGACTTGTTGTTTGATTTGCTATACTTTCATGGCTCATTGGATTGTCACTGCTAGCCAGTGGAATTGGATAAGGAGTTTTTAGAAGTAATTTCTTTGCAAGTGGGAGATGTAGGTGTCCTGCACTTGAGAAGTCAACTTCTAAATTACTTGCTAGGGGCTGTTTTGGTGCATGGTAACAGAATTACTGCTCAAGAACTGTTTTTGTTTTAACAAGAAAGTAATTGAAGTGACTACAGCTCCTTTGAAGTCTTATTTTTAGATTACAATAAGCAAGATTCTGATTAATTTAGCAGCGGGGCATCATTGGCTATTAACAGCTTAACATGAGGCCCTGGTAGATTGATAAGGAGCTAAACAGCCCCTGTATCACATATTAACAATCTGGTCATACTATAATTGAGGCTCATGTTGGGTAATTGTCAGCATGGTTGATAGGCAACACAGCAGCAGCAGCTATTTGTCTTTTAAATGGGCACTTAAATTATTCAGAATAACAGTTGATAGTCATCAGCACGTCTGAGCCACAGTCCAGTTAGTCTAGGCATGGACGACAAGCTTTAATTTGGTTCGCTTAAGTACAACACTGGGCTGTGCTTGGACCAACACCTGTGTCTAGAAGCAGCTTCTCAGGTAGGGTCTCCAGCCCATGATGAGATCCCTCCTCTGTGGCCCAAGCATTAGTGATGCATGAATAAATGGAGATGTAACTATCTTGGTTATGATAACCAAACTCATTTTTTACCTCATGTCTAAGCCATCCATATTATACGGAGTTTCACCTCTACAGACCAAGAGAGAAGGTAAAAACTGCAACACTAACCAGTAGCCTTATTTTTTGATTTATTTATTTCCTGAAGTGTGCTGTGGTTGCAGAAGAGTTGAGCAATTCTCCTGTGAGTTTAGTGTCTCTGTCTGGTTTTGTGTGTTGAGGGACATTTGATGCAAATATGAGTGAAAGTTTATGAACTGTGAAATGTACAGAAGGAGTTGGTAACCACTTGTTTTCTCCTCCAGTTCCTTCTTGGTGTGGCATTAGTAGTTCTGAGCTAGTCACACGGTGGGACATAGCTCAAATTAATCAGCTAAATTGCTAACTAATGACAGTAAGATTTGATGCCACTTAATAGTTCAGTGCAAACATGGCAGGCAGGTTAGCTTATTTAAATATGATTGGCTCACCTTTCCTAGTGGAATATCTTAACTCCTGTTTGGGACACCTGCAGCATTCATTGCACTCAATTAATTCTGCCATTAGCTGTGGTCTGAACTACTGTTAGCTCTGGTAAAATTTACAGTCATCTCCATAGCACTTTCCCGCATTGGGGACCTTATAGCTGTCTACCAATACCTGAAGGGATCCTACAGGAAGGCTGGAGAGGGACTCTTCATAAGTGTGTCTGCCCATAGGACAAGGGGGAATGGTTTTAAGCTGAGCGAGGGTAGGTTTAGACTGGATCTTAAGAAGAATTTCTTCAGTATGAGGGTAGTGAAACTCTGGAATAGGTTGCCCAGGGAGGTTGTGGATGCCTCCTTCCTAGGGGTGTTCAAGGCAAGGTTGGAAGAGGCCTTGAGCAGCCAAGTCTAGTTGAGAGTCATCTCTACACATGGCAGGGAGATTAGAGTAGATGATCTCTAAGGTTGCTTCAAACCTAAGCCATTTTGTGATCCCAAGATTCTGTGATCCTTTTGTAAAGATGCTGAAATGCACTTTAAAGGAGAAGGGAGGAAACATCCATGATGACAGAAATTTCCAGTAGTAGCTTGCAGTCCACCAGGGCGTTGAGCTGTGCGCACGCATGCTGCACAGCAGCTGAGCAGTTACAGAAGCAGAGAATCGTTTCAGTTGGAAAAGACCTCTGAGGTCATTGAGTCCAGCCATTGACCTAACACCAGCAAGGCCATTAAACCATGTCCCAAAGTGCCATGGCCACACATTCCTTAACACCACCAGGGACGGTGACTTTAGCACCCCTCTGGGCACCCTATTCCAATTCCTGACCACTCTTTTCATAAAGAAATTTTTCTTAATATCTAATCTAAATGTCCCCTGACACAATTTCAGTCATTTCCTCTCATCCTATCACCTGATACTAGAGATAAGAGACCAATCCCCACCTCACTACAAAGTTGTTTCACACCACGGAAGGGCTCTGGTCGGAAGGTGTTGATTACTCGCAGCATCCCGTGCCTGGGAAAAGTCACTGCGTTTGCTTACGCACCTCTTGCTTTCCTTTGCTTTTCCCCTTTCTCTCCGCCCGCCCTCTCCCCCCCCTTGTGAAGCAACCCTTCTGGCTTTGTTGTAAGTGCGGTTTGTAATCATTGTACACATCCCAGATGGTTCACGAAAACTCTTTGAAATGCCATCTGCCAGGCGTGTGTCCAGCCGGCAGCCTGTCATTCTGCTGCAAGAAAAACGGAGGCGGGTTCTCCCTTCCCCCTGCCTTTCTGAATGGCATTCAGTACCGCTCGCTCAGATGTGAAGCAGGATAACAGCCCCCAGCATCTGCAAGCAATCTTCGCTCCAGACAGCAACATGGGAAGTTGTTGGGTTTTTCGCCTTTGCCCAGATAAGAGATCTTGAGCGGTGGAGGTTTTCTTTTCCCTCTGTTTGTGCAGAGGTGACAAATGTTCTCTCCGTGATGTAATTGTTTTCCTTCTACGCAGTGACTTGGCCTTCCTGATGCGTTCGGAGCGCGTTGCAGGCGGCCGCGCTGATGGCAGCCGCATCTGCGATTCTTCAACTTGAGCATATTCAGGAAATTAAGAATGCTGAGATGAAACAAATAAATCCTTTAAAATGGCTCAGAGGAATTATGGCAGAGATATAATTGTAGTGTCGAGCAGGCAGCCAGCACCAGTAAACTGCCGACTGCAATTTCACCGCTATAAAAAAATTTGGGGGGGGGGGGGGAAATAATAAAGTTATTAATAAATACTCTTTGGAGGGAGATACAGATAAAGAAAAGATGAGAACTCTAAAAGATCAAGTAAAATGAGTCTTGAAGTTCCCTCAATCCTTGTGTCTCATGAATGTGTGTTGTCATTTACTGGGGAAAAGTGTGTCTTGATCTTTGTCATTCAGCTTGCATGCTGCGTGGCTCGGGGTGATGTTTGATACATTGGATGAGGAGCACTACAAAGCTGGTTCTCAATTCCATTGTGCTACAGGCATGGGACAGCTACAGTGGATCCTTGGACAAACTTATTGCTGAGGCTTTTCATTCTTCTTTCCTTTTTTGTGGCTCTGCTTTAGGGGAACCTGGCACCGATCAACAGCCATGGTGTTCTGGTGAGAGTCATAGGATCATAGAACACTTTGGTTGCATCATTAACCAAGCACTGCTCGGTCACCACTAAACCACATCCTTGAGCACCACATCTAGACAGCCTGAAAGTCTACAGCAGTGTTGGTGCTCAGGGAGGAGATGCTGTGTCCAGCCTGTAACACTTCATCCCAGCTGCTAGGTGCCTGCATGCCACGGAAGGGACCTGTGTGGACATTGCCCACTCAACTTCGCTGCCTGCCTTCAGATGCAAATGCAGGCACTAGAGCAGAGAGGGACATGTGGAGCAGTTCCAGTACTTGTCTGGTTTAGATCTATGAATGACATCTGTCCTCTGTTACAAACTGCTCAGAAAAAATCATTGTAGTCTTATTGTAAGGGTTTAAGAATACAAAGAGGGCAAATTTGAATATTTTCAAATAGGAAAGAGTAATTCTGCTAGTAGGCTGAAGATATCCATCACCATTTCCATTCCTTTTTTTCCCCTCCTTCTTCTTGCCTTCATCTATTCACACAGCTCCAAGAGAAGGAAGGACAGAAAAAGCACAAAGCCCCTCTGCTGTGGGAAAGGACACCTCCCATTGGATCAGGTTGCTCAAAGCCCCATCCAAAGGCTGATGGTGAATAAGAAAGGAGAGAGAATTTTTGGTTTGAAACAAGAAATGGAGGATATTAGAGAAAGTGAATGTCTGTCAAGGAAATTAATCTAGTGGTGGCCTTTCAAGAGTGTCACTCTCTCAAGACTGACCTTTCGAACAGCCTCTCAGACGAATAGGGCATAAGCAAACTTTCTGCTTCCCAGGCACTTGAGAAGAATATTTGCCAGATGCAGGCACGGTGAATTTATGCTTTTGAATTTTCTGAGAGTTGGAATCTTCCCAATTAGTTTCTAAAAACTCAGCTTGCTTTTATACTCTCTTTAGCTCTTTTATAGAGGGTTTAAGAAATTGTGTGCACTGAGAAGGCACAGCCTAGGGGTCAGAGTCCCATAGAAGAGAGAAATTGTGCTTCATTAAATGTTTGGTATAGTCTTCACATCTCTAAAGTTGTTGCCAAGCCAGGAGATTGGTTGTGGCCACAGAACTTGGACGCTTTCAACTCTCTAACACTGCTCTGTCTTTTAAAGTTCAGTTTACTGGACCATCTGTGAATGTCACTTATATTTAATCTCACATATACAGAATCCAGCTATCTCCTAGCCTTTAGAGTCATGGAAAATAAAGGCTATTGAACAGAAATCAATCCTAATCAATTTAGCTGTGCTCAGTGACCTAAAATGCAGTGGCCCAAGCCATCTTCACAAAAAGTCACAAAATGACTCATCTTACACCATGCTTCAAAGGGTTGCAAATTGGTCAGAAGGGAGAAGAGCTTCAGAGTTGTCAGGGTAGCAGTGATTAGAGACCTGTTCTCTGTGGGGACTATTTAAATTGTCACATGCTAGAGAGATATTCAGGGTGAGTTATTACTCAAAAGTATTTCTTGAACTGGAATGAGTTTGTGGGTGAACTTCTGTGAAGAGAGATTGCAGTTCATCTCTTTAGTGAGAGTGTGTGAATGGTGCATCAAAACTGTCTTGTGGTAACAAATAGAGATAGAATATTAAAAAATAGAGAATATATCTTTATGATGTAAAAGAATATTTGGTGAGATGAAGCGATGAAGGAATAATGGAACCTGGAAAGAAATTTTGTCTCTGAGATTTCAAATTGCAGTTTTAGTAAGTATGAGAGACCATGCCAATAGCAGGAAGGTAATTGCTGGTGTGTTTCCAGATACCAAACGCTTCCAGCTGTGTTTCTGCATGTGAGAGGAGAGATTTCTTTGCCAGAAAGTCTTTCTGAGAATACCAAAAACATTGTCATTGAGTGGAACATCTGGTACTGCCAGTTCAACCTGTGATCTGCATCTTGTCTTGTTTTCACATGGGCTCCTAACTTCTGTTTGACCTCTTTTGACACTGCTTTCTTTATGATACCACTCTCTCACTGGTTTAACTCTTGATAAGACAGAAATTATATTAATGTGCTCATTTTTCCTTTTAGGCACAACCCGCCCTCCAAGAGAAGGAGAAGTGCCTGGTGTGGACTATAACTTTCTGACTGTGGAGGAGTTTCTGGACTTGGAGCGAAGTGGGACTCTTCTGGAAGTAGGAACTTATGAAGGTATGGAGCACTTCAAGTAAACATGGTAGCACCAGACTTGTATCATCCTCACTTTAATTAACTAGTTTGAATTAGGACCTCATTTTCTACCCTAGTGCTCTACTTCCCTTCTTTCTCTCTACCCTGAGAGAATGAATTCCAATATTGCTGCACTTTTGTCTTTTCCCTTCGAGTTAACTAACTCAAAAGATTAACATCAGTAGGTCAGGAAAATCCAATATGAGATCCAGTAACAAAATTCTAAGGGAAGAAAACCTGGCAGTGAGTGAGAATGGATCTGTTCTTTATATATGCTGTGGCTCACTTCCGTGTTCACTTTTTTCTTTGCTCCTGCTGTCTGTTTTTCCCTTCATCTTCCCTAAACGCACACCCTTCATCACCCCGTTGTGTCTCACTGTGCAGCTACTTGATGCACTGCTTTTGGCCTTTTTCCCCACTTCTTTATTCTTGGATAATTACTTCTCACTCGCGGCATTGTGTTGATCCTTTTTACAGCACAGCTTTACAAACAACAGCACTGAGACAGCCAAGGGGCATTGAAATGTCACCGGGGTGAGAGCTGGAAAAAGATAGCTTTGAGTCCCAGATAAATGCAAGGCAAATTTGCCATTATTTAGATGCAGAATAGGATTCGTGTAACTTAAACCTGAAATCTACATCTCCTTTAAATGGAAAACTCCTTTTGAGATGTTTTTTTTTTGCCGTTGTTGGGTTTGTGTTTGTTTTGTTTTGGTTGGTTGGGTTTTAATTATTTGTTTGGGGTTTTTTTGTGAGCTTTTGTTTGTGTTGGTTTGGGGTTTTGTGTTTCTTGTGTGTGTTTGGTTTGTTTTATTCTCTTCCCTGGAGAACATTCAGCTGTACCTTTTTAAGACAATGAAAAGCAATAGTTGCAAGTTTCAAAGTTCTTCCACTGTGCTTCATCTTGTTCATGTCATATTTCCATCTGCAAGAAACAAAATGGATCTTTTTGTGTTTATGAGAAGTTGTTAAAAAGAAACATGAAGTACAGTAAAAAATATGAACTACCCACAAATAGCCAATAGTCTTTGGAAAAACAAAACCAAAACATCAAATGTGAACAGAAAAGACTTTGACATGTGGTTTTGGTTTTCAAGCTCTGAAAAGCCCTTCTGCAACTCTGTTTGTTTAGTCTGCTTCTTTAGAAACTCCCCTGTAAGGTCACCTTTAAGCCTTGCATTATACCCAGCTGCAGACAACTGCAGTGTCCAACCTGGTTTGCATGAAGGTGCTAAATGTATAATTTGGTTTCACTCTTCCACCTCTCTGAGCTGATTAGCTCCATCCGCACCAACGCTAACGTTCCAGCAGCAGCACTTCTCCAAAATGAGCTTTTCCTCTCGATGTTTCTAATTATAACACTAAATTAGTTTTCTTTGTCGTGGTGCTCGAAATAGATCAGCTGAACTGCCTCACCATTTCTTCCTGATCCTATTTGTTCTGGTGACCTTTCCAATTGGAAAGACAAAATGGGTAACTGTAAGCTGGCTCCTGGGACATGCTGGGAATTAGTTTTCAGGAAATGCTGTACCCATCTGGGACACTCCTAACGTGGTCGTTTCATTGCATATGTGATTATAAGCGGTAGCAGCTAAACTGTGTAGATTTCATGGGTTGCTCTTTTGAGTTGCTGAAGATGAGGTTGATTTCTCACAAGTCTAATGAGTATTTCATTTTGCTGGGTGAGAGCAGTGTCTGAACTTTAAAGGACTAATTTGTCAGAAATGCTGAGAAGCCTCTTTCCCTGTTGCCATCAGTGGCACTGGTGCATAGTGGCTCTGGAGAGCTGGCCTGTGGAAAGGAAAATCAATGAGAATAAAGCAAATAATGATGATGCATGTGTGCACATATGCATCAAGACACATTACTATTTGATTGTAATGTGAAAGAAATAAAGTTCATTTTTCACTTACAGCTTCAAGAAATCATTTTGCTGCCTTCTGAGATTTCTTTAATGGCTTTGTTGCACTTTTTTGGGAAATCTTATTTTATAACTGTATTGATCAAGACAGTGTTGATTAGATCTGGGAAGATGGTGTGACTCAGACTCAATACTTCAATCACCAGTGATTGAAAACAAAACACAACAAAAACAAACAAACCAACCAACCACCCAACCAATCTGCCACAATAAAACCCCAGACCACAAAGTAAGTTAGACTTCTACTGTCCAAGTCTTTGTTATTACCCATCTTTATAGTGTCATATTAATTATTATTTGTTTCATGCTGGATTGTGCTGCTGCCTTTTTCTTCTGCCGAAAAACAAAACCCAACAAGTACCACCATGATGTAGCTGATTGCGTTTTTGACCCTGTCAATGATGGCTTATTCTAAATCAGAGAGATGGAAGCCAACAAAAGAAAATATTCTTCTCTTCCTCTCTGAAGAGCAATAAAACAATCCCTTTAATGCAGGACTTTTAGTAGTAGTAAGGCTACCTATTGTATGTGTAGGAATCAAATGATTACGAAGATAGGTTTGCTTTTGATTACCGTGTACTTAGGTGGTTTAGGGATGAGGGAAGGGGAATCCTATGCAATGGAGAGTAGTGATGAATGGGGAAGTTTTTCTTGCCCAGAAGACTGGTGGTTTGGGGTCAGGGTGGTCTCAAGGTTCCTTCATGCCCTTAATTTTTAAGCATGTGTTGGGGAAGAGGGATGCGTGCTCTGTATTTCTCTGCTGTGTTTCAGCAGCTGGAGAGGAAATCTGTCCTGAATGATCAAGATAAGGTTTTGACATTACTGGATGACTTTTGTTTGCCTCATAAAGGCATAAACAGGGAGCCATCTGAAGAGGGATAATACACAGGACTTTGATGCTGATGTGGATACTATGGATTTGGAAAGACTAAAGAACAACAGAACAATCAGAAACCATAAGAGTAGGAAAATGTATCGGGTTTTGAAAGAACAGGCAGGGTTTTGAAAGTGCTCTGATTGCAAAGATTGTAACTGGAAGCTGAATAGGACACAAAAAAAAGGTGATTCCTACCTACTGGGCTCCATAATGTCATTGTTATTTCTTCTGGAACACTGCAAATAAGTGGTTCTGGGCAGGTTTTGATTCACATCCCAGTGAATGCAGAGTGAAGGTGGCAGGTGCTTTTCTGGTCACCATTCATCTTCCTGGACTGTTCTGCACCCATAATGCTCCGAAAATTGTAATCAGGTGGGATGTGGTGTTTGCAAGCCTTAATTCCTTAGGTTTTCCAGTTCCAGTTTTAACATGCTGATTTTTAACCATGAAGCCTAGGTGCTTCTTTCCCTCCCTGCCCTAATGAAAACTACATGTTGATCACATCAATTCAGGAGCTGAAATCCTGGAAGAGCTGCCCAAAGCTTTGATGCGGCACCAGTACTGGCGCTCTTTGCACCACGTGTGTGCTGGTGAAGCTGCCCACCACACACTCAAGCCAGTTAGTCATTCCCATTGACAATGCTCATTAGGAAGGAAAAATCTTTTTAAATTGAGCCGTGCCTAGGCCTTCTGGCGCATAGGAAATCATGATAATTGTAATCTCAGGCATTTATTGACTCTTCCTTTAGGGCATGAAATACTGACGGATGCATGGAGGTAGTTGTGTAGGTTACTAATTATTTAGCAATTACTTCTGCATTTGAACTGCAGACTCTCACAGAGCCTCCAAGGGGGTGCTGTTTGAACAGGACCACAGCTTCTTGATTTTATCCCCATTTCTTCCTCAGCTGCTGAGTGGCCCTGGGCAGATCAGGTAACTGTTCTATACTTCAGGTTACTGGCCTGGAGAATATTAAAACAACACTTCTTCATTAATATTTCAGCAGATGTCCTGTGTCTGCAGTTATCTGCTGTTACAAATAGGAGGGAGAGAGTGGAAGCAGTGGTGTTCTAGAAGGTTGTGAATGCAGCAGTGGAGATGGGTACTGTGCAGAGATGCAGAGGGGCATTAGCATGGTGCCTGAATTTTGAATGGGGTTGGCTGTGTCACCGGGGTCTGGTGAGGCTGTACTAATGAATGGCTGCCCAGCACTTTGTGAGCCTCAAAAGAAAAAGTGCTGTGCTTTATAACTTGTGAAGGGTTATTACATTATAGTATATTATTGTCAAGGCATCATGTTTCATTCTCAGGACAAGTGTTATGTGATTGCCAAGAGAAGTAATAAGTAATCTGCATTAGTCTCATGACTAAGATGTAATGGGGTGACTTGCTAACGGTTTTGAAGAGTATAAAACTAGATACTCTAGACAGCATCTTAGATTGTGATACTTAATGAGTGTAATATATTACCTTAATAGTGCAGTTAGAATTTCAGCTGAAGTAGAGAGGTGTATTCAGCAACATGCTTCAAATCAAGATTCCTTCAGCCAAATATATCTGATGTTCTAGCTCTCCTTGAGTCTCTATGCAGCAGCCCCACACCTCCAGCTGCTTCACCAATATTCCTGTGTTTTCTTTGCTGCTCTTCTGGTGGCTTCACAGCCTGTGGGTCTTGCCAGCTTGGTAGGGCCTTGCAATGAGAGCTGTGCCAGGGGCGTACCAAACATGACAGAAAGACTGGACAAGCAAGGGTGGCAGATGCTGGGGATGCCCATGCAGCAGAACATGTTCCGCTTAATAAGATAAGATCCGCTTATTATTGTCTCCATACTCCAGATTGAGTCAATAAATCATAATGGCTCCTTTAGCACCATTACAAAGTGTCATGTCAGATACCCATTTACTAACATCTGTGCACTGCAGAAAGATTCCTTTTCTCTTTTTGACTTTTTACACTTTTGATTTCATTTGTTTGTTTGTTTTGTTCTTTTTTAAATTGCTGCTAGTAAAAAAAGACAACACATTCTTGAGTATGTGCACAGTTATCAGTGCTG
This sequence comes from Picus viridis, assembly GCA_033816785.1. Classification (NCBI taxonomy): domain Eukaryota; kingdom Metazoa; phylum Chordata; class Aves; order Piciformes; family Picidae; genus Picus; species Picus viridis. The sequence goes on along the minus strand of CM066592.1, from coordinate 15,066,546 downwards.
AGCATGAGTGCTGCTCTACTGCTGTAACCTGGTAATCAGTTCTTTATTCTACAAACAGCTAAAGTGGTAGCTGAGTAACTTTAAAAGCAAATAATCAAACACTTGATAGGGTTTTAGAGTGGTTTTGAGTTTCACATGGCATTCCTGATCGTCTTCTTTCTGTGCATGTTCAGTAAGACATATTTCTTGTGAACTCTGTCTGATATTGTTCATTCCAAGTCCTGCATTCCACTGGTTTTGATTTATTTTAATACAAAAGCCTTGTGGGGAAAGGTTGTTCACAAACCCCTCGGGCAAAGAAAGTTATCTATCTATCTATTGATCTATCAACTATGATGAGTTAGGCACTTTTTTTCCTAAGTTAGATTTCAGGTGCTTTTAAGGCATCATTTACTCTCTAACCACTGTCTGATATGCTGAAGTCTTCATTGGTAGATGGCAGCCCAGCACATTTTGGCATTGTTTCTTGGCACTGGGGTGTGGTCAGGACTGTCCCTAGAGTTGGCTAGTCTGTGGTGGTGTTACCCAGCTCCATCCATTGCATCTGGGCAGCTCTTCTGTGCCATCCACAAACTCCAGCATTTCCCCGCCACTGCAGAGTTTGCCTCTGCTGTGAGCTGCCATACACACACCACTGCCCTCTGGAGAGGCAAGGTGTTAATGGGACACATCCTCATGGTGAAAGTATATAAATATATAAATATTTAAGTATTTGCAAGAATGAGAGCTGCATATTGCAATGGCTTAAGATGATATTTTCTCCTAGGTTCTTCCAGCCTTGTGCTAGGTAGGCTGTGTTCCAGCTGCTTCTCCAGTGTTCTGTCTATACACCGTGCTTATTTATGTTCATTCTGAGTTTTTTAATCAGTTTGTATGTGGATGCAACAGCTGCTGTGATACAACTGGGCTCAGGAGTCACCCAGAGCCTCCATAGCCACCTCATGCCCCAAGCTCTTATTGCTTCTGTGTTACTTTAAGTATCTTTGCTTTGTTGTAGAAGTTTTCCATGCATTAAATATGCTTGGACACAACTGTATGTGAGTGTTAACAACAGCATGTGGCAATACCTAGTGATATCTCAACACAGGAAAAATCAGGATAGATGAGCCTGATTTGATCTGTAGGTGACTTTCTGCTGTGCTGTCTTTGCCTCTGAGGACACTAATTGGAGTATGTGTTAGATTTCAAACACAAATTGAACTGTGAGTATTCTAATGCTCTGACTAATTTAACAAGCAACTCAGGCTGATCTTTACTTTAACCTCACCATTCATACCTGCAAAAATTGACTAAGAATCTATTATTTAAAGCAAACTGGATTTGCATATATTATAGGTTAATTTCTCCAAGGTTTCTTTGGTTGCTGATGTTCTGCTTCTGATCCAGATGCTGTATCTGTGGCCTCCTCCTGGTTGCCTGGATACTCTGAATTTCCTCCAGGCAATTGCTAATCAATGTGCAGTTGCAGCTAGGTGAATCCCACAGACAGCAGCCAGATCTGTCATCTAAATGTAGAAGTCTGTAGCAGAATGTGATCAGGGAAGAGAACAGACAAAACACTGTAGCAGGAGCCCTGCTCCCTGGAATCAATTCATCCTGTGCTAATCAGACACAAGCACTCTTGCTGGATAAAATGAGTAGAAGCTCTCCTGCTGAAATTAAGGGTCAATTGTTTTGGTTCTTGTACAGCACAGAGAAGAAGAGCCGCATCTCAGAAAAGAAAACAATTACATTAATAATTACATTTAAAGTCTTTGTGTCAAGGCCTTGCTTAATTTTGCTGCTAATCTCGAGTCTCTTTCCCCAAATACCCGTTTGCATCAATGCAGTAAGCAATGAACAGCTTTTTAGAACATGAGCTGTTAAAGGAGTCCTTGTTAACACAGGGTGGTGGCTTTGAAGATCAGGTGCGCTTCTCATGGATGCAGGATCCTCTGTGCCGCACAGAGGCTTTTGAGTGTCTTGGGATTTTTGTAATTGCAAAATTATGCCTCACAGTAGGCATAAAGAAATTCAGAACTGTGAGAGACAAATGAACTCCCAGTCCCAGGCCTAAATTTCTTTGCACCAGAAATGCAAGACAAATGATCCTCCCTGAGAACAGAGAATAGCTGCTGTAAAGCCAACACCTGCAGGTCAAAGTGACTGAAATACACCATTTGGGACCACGTTCTTCAACTGTTATGGTACCACATGGGATTAATGCTTAAGCTCATGCTGACCTTGCATGCCACTCCTCTGTCTTCTTTCACCTCTCCATGCCAACTCTACTACCCTGTCCCCACCCCAGCAGTCTCCATGGTCTCTTTTTCCCTCTCTGCAAGGTGGAACATCTACTTTCACATCCATTCCACTCCAGACCCTTTCAGATTGTGTCTCAGCTCATGTGTGTTTCTACCCATTCCAGAAACAGCATCTTGGATGGATGGAGTCCTTACAACTCAAATTCAGTGGTGACTGGCAAAAGTTTTTATGGGTTAGATTTGCAGCTATATTATGTAAGGGTAGGTAATTGGTGTGGGTTTTGTGAACTCCATTTCAAATTTCAGGTCACATAAACAAATTAAGGTTGTCTGGGAATTTCATTGCCCATCAAGGGAATATTAAGTAAGAATGTTTTATTTTGAATTATGACAAATTTTCCCTTACCACTAGGTTTCTAAAACCTACCAAAAAAACCTCTTGGCTGACAGCATTGCTGTAATTCACAAGCTGTGGGACAGGGCAGAAGCTGTTGTAGATTGCTTGCACTGATAGTGATCACTGCTTGAATTGGCAGAGGAAGACATGTTATGATGCTGTGAACTTGTCTTATTGTTGTGATTAGCTGTTGCCAAAGTCTAATTACTGTGCATGATGCTAAAATGTGTAAGCTGCAGACACTTAGAGATAAGGAGATGAAATCAACTCATTCCAAACAGCTAACCTTTGTTCCTTTTTTCCCCCTGCCAACTGTTATTTTTGTGCACTCTCCTGAGCAGTGCTTTAGAGTGTGTGGATTGAGTCATGGCTTTGGCTGCAAAAGCTGCCATCAGACTTCAGTTGTGGTTAAATAAGTTTTAAGCACCAAGGGACTGAATAAAACAAGGGTTAGTGAAAGGTGATGACAAGGAACTCACTTAATGGTATGTGCATCTACTGAGTGAATGCATTGTTGTTAGCCATTAATTCAGTTGCTGTAGGCAGGATCCAAATGTGATTGAGAAGAAGGTAAAGCTTAGAAGCCCCATTCCCATAGGAATCACACATGGGAAAGTACAATTTCTGCCATGCTTGCAGCTTCAGAACTGGCACTTCCATAGAAAAGTAGAGGTTTTCCCACTGTCCTGATCAAGAGACATGCTGCTTCTGGGACATGCACTGCTCTTTTCCGGCTTTGAGACATCCCGTTAGGGGCACAGTCCTCAGAAGTTTTGCAGAGCTTCACCTGAGCTCAGCACTCTGGGGACTCCTGCCATAGCTACTGTGCTGACTTCAGAAAGTGTTTTGGGATCCTCTGGGATGACAGATGCTTGTGTATGCACATGTAACATGCTGTTAATAATTAGAGCTGATTGGATATTCAGTGCAAATTACACTGGCTATGAAGTTAGCCCCTTCTTTAGGCTTACAAGTGGCTCACAAAGCACTGTTAAAGCATATTTTTCAATGTATGTTTTTTCATAAACATTGACAGAATTCATTTGAACAAATAATGTTGAGTCTGAGTGTTTTAAAATCTCTTGCTGGGCTGTTCACTGTTATTAATTGTGCACTTTTGGATTTCTGAGTCACAGGGTAAATATTTTCTCTTTCTAATTTCTGGGATTAAACATGAGTTTTGATGATCATTTTAAGTGCCAGGCCCTCTTAATGGTGTGCCCCCAGCCCACACGTCATGTCTTCAGAAAGAACTGCTTGGAGAAATAGATCTGACTGCATACCACAAACATAAGGAAAAGAGAATATTTCCATTTTCTGGTCATTCACCATGTCACCTGGAAGCTGAGTTGGAACTTTCTTTTGCAGTTTTCCATCATGAGCTGGGTTATATCCCAAACCTGTATGTCCTGAAGGAAGAACTGTGGTTCCTCAGATTATTGATTCAGGCTGAATCTGCCTCCTGTGGAGGAAAATTAAAAGTTCAGCCTCAGTGGCTACATTTCCCATATTCTGCAAAACAAACTCCATGCAGGTAGAGCCATGCTGCATTTCAAATTCATATCTGCTCTTCATATGTGTTCATATGTAATTATAGGGGCCCCTAAGACAGCAGATTGTGTTGGGAGAAAATAATTTTTCACTAATGTTAGTACCAACAACCATGGCTGGCTTGAAAAGTAACTAATGATTATGATATAAGCAAATCTGAAATGTTTTAGAGAAGCCTTTTTTCTACTGTGGCCTGTTTGGAACTCTAGCCTTGCTTGTGGCCAGAGGAACTGAAAAGGAGCAAAACTCAAAGATACAATCATATATTTCTCTGTAACTGGAGAAGGGATGGTAACATTTTTCTCTGTTCTTGTCCAGGTGAAATAAAAATCCATGCTAGCAACATCTATATATTCCTTTGAGTCACTTTGTTGTACCCATCACAAAACAATTTAACCATTTACAGCAGACCTGAAATACATTTTGCACAGAATAGTGATGTGCAGTGCCATAAATAAGATCTGTTCTCACACAGGGGGCACACACTTGAATCTCTCTGCTTAGTAGTTAACATTCTTAGAAAACACATTTTGTCTAGAAAAACAAACAAACAAAACCCCCAAACCTCAATGTAGCAGCATTCTCCAGGAGAAATGCTGCAGAAGATAGGATGTCAGCAGGGTAGATTATCCTTTTCCTGCCCACCTACCTTTGTATTTTTCCTTTTCACTCCTTCCTCCCCGTTCCTCCTCTTTTTGTGTAAAATAATCCTGCAGTATCTAGAGCATAAGAATCGTTTCTCTTGCAGAGACTGCAACCTGCTTGAGGAGCCTCCATCCCCATTAGAGGCTCTTTCCAGAAGAAGTAATTTCCTTCTCCCTATAAATTATGCATCAGTGTACACTTAAGATTCTGAAATGATGAACAGAAGATGAAAGCATTGCAGAGTGTTGCTGCTCCTATGGAGCTGAATCCACGACACTGTATACAGGCCGGGACACACCTTGTTAAGACAAACCTGCACGTGTTGCTGTCCTAGTACTCCAGCTGTAAAAGCATGGAGATAGGAGCTCCTTCAACTTCTCCATCCTCAGCTCTGTAAGAAAGACTTTTTTCCTCCTGGAAAGCAGCTAGGGGGAAAGATAGCAACATGAACCCAAAGTGATCTTCACAGATGGGCTCCACCAGCCTGAGCCAGGGTGATTCACAGTCTCCGTTGCTCCTGATGTGCTTGGAGACCTTCCAGAGTCTCAGGTTGAATGTTAGGACATGCACAATCCCCGTGGCACAATCTGTCTTACCCTCTAGCTGACAACAAGCACACCTTAGGGATCATAAGGGACTTAGGTGATCTAGTGAGATAGATAATTCAGCCAACTAAACAGGACTTGAGATGAGCACCTAGTACTTCCAAACTGAAAGAGGGTTATGTCATTTTGAACCTTAAGTGTGTGATGGCTGAGCAGTGTGAAATACATTGGGTGAGCTGGGGCTACTGTGTACAGCAGTGGGGCAGGTGAGTGCAGAGTTTCATGGCTAGCTTGTCAGTGTGTGAATGCTGCTGCTGTTTGCTTCTGCAGCAAAAAGAGCACGTACATATGTATAAAAATAAATGAAACAAAAAGTTGGTTTTAATCACAAAGGAGGTTTTAAAGTGTCTTTGCACAATCTGCCCTTGGCGTGTGGTTTCCATCTAGTGTAAGAAGGATGATAAAGGGTCATGTATGCTTCCTGTGGAAAGGATGTTTAATATATAATGTAATTATGTACTGAAAAATTGAAAAATAAGGCTTTTAGGTTATGCATAGCCTATGGAGATACATAACGAATGTAATCCAATGTGCATGTATATTTAAGAGAAGAATTTTGTGCTGTTGCCACAGTTAAGTGGGCACCCCCACATGGGTTTATAGAAAGCTATATGGAGGGCATGCTTTGTATTTTGTCATGTCAGAGAACACAGGGAGAATTTTTAAGTTAACCTTTGGAATCTAAAGGTGGCAAATGAAAGTCAATAATAATACTGTCATATAATTATATGATTATATTAATAATTCCACACCTGAGGTTCCTGTGGAGTGTTTCAAGGCAAGTCAAGCACATCTGTGGTGCTTGAGGTGAAGTGAAATAGGAGCAGTGAAATACCTTCAAGCAGTTTTAGCATCAGTGAACCTGCACTTCCTTTGTATTTCTTCCATGGGCACTTAAAAGGAGGAGACTGGATGAGGCTGTTGTTGCCGTGGTTTAGTTGATAAGGTGGTGTTGGGTGATAGGTTGGACTTGATGATCTTGAAGGTCTTTTCCAACCTGGTCTGGTCCATTCCATTCCATTCCATTCCATTCCATTCCATTCCATTCCATTCCATTCCATTCCATTCCATTCCATTCCATTCCATTCCATTCCATTCCAACAGTGAAGCATCCCAAGCACAGTTTGGATCACTTCTGGTGATGGCTGCCAAGAGCTGTGTTTGCATAGCTGTGGGTGCATCTTTTTCCCTTCAAGTTTTGCTTTAAGGTCTGGTTGTTCACTTCTACCCAAGCTGACCCAGTCAGCTTGTCCTTGAAGAGAGCAGTGCCACGTGGTGCCTTTCCTTTTCCCTCCTTTGACAAAGTTTTATTTCTAAGAGAGAGAACAGTTTTTGCTTTTTAAACGCAACCTGTGTATTAAAGCAGGCCATTGAGCCTTTCATCACTTCTCTGGGTGATAGCAGTCATGAATTTTTTATTCTCTGCAGGGCTCACTCCAGATCTGCCACAGCATTGTGTGGGTGCACACATGTAAAAAGGCTACTAATTGAAATTCAGATGTAATGAGGTGAAGTTTTGCTATTCACCAGGCCTGCTTTTTGTTTTAGCCCTTATACACTTAGTGCACCGAAACAATGCAACCATTGCTTCTCCTCTTAGATTCACCAAGAATAACTTAAAAGCAAAGAAACACTTCTGTGTCAGCTCTGAAGGTGAAATATGCTCCCCCCACCCCAAAACTGGAATGGTGTGTGTTTATTTGTTTGCTTACTTGTGGGGAGCAGCAGAGATTTTGATGGAACTGGAAATGAAATAGGAATCTTGCTGCTGTAAACTGTTGCCTTTTGAAGATGCAAATGTGTCTCTATTGCCTAGGTAACTATTATGGAACGCCCAAGCCTCCCAGCCAGCCCCTCAGTGGGAAAGTGACTTCCACCGATGCTTTGCAAAACCTGCAGTCTGGCTCCAAGCAGTCGACCCCAAAGCGAACCAAGTCTTACAATGATATGCAAAATGCTGGCATAGTGCATACAGAGAATGAAGAAGAGGATGATGTACCTGAAATGAGCAGTAGCTTCACAGGTAAAACAAAAATACCCATCAGTTAGGGTACATGGGGAAGGTTTTTAGAGGGGGATGTTTTGGAGGTTTTGTTTTTAATGGGTTTCCTGCAAAGGTGACAGTCCTGGACAGAAGCGGCCAGCAACACACGAATGGCAGATGTCCAGGTGTGGACAATCACATGCACAGTTGTACCTTCTGAACAGGCCTTGTAGCATTGAGCTGGAAGAGACCAAAATGGTGAAAATTCAAATCCATAGTTGCAGAAAATTCAAGAAAGAGTTAAGCTAAGATTGACAGTTATAAACATTGTGAAATGGCTCAACCAGGATTGCATTTGAAAATAATTATTGCTTCTTCCTAAATCCATTGCTGTCCTTTCCCCTTTCTTGTATCTAGAGAAACCCATCACATACAGCTGCTAGGTACTCTTCTCCAAGGTACATTCCAGCAAATTGACGACTGCTTGCTTGCAGGAGTGAGGGTTGGAGCATGGGCACAAGCTCTTTATTTTGTAAATGCCTTGTGTCTCACTGAACACAGATCCCAGTCACAGGATCTGATTTTGGGAGGAAGCTTGTGGGAGATGCCGTCTGACCTCCTTGCTGCAGTCATACCATCTCAGTTTGGTGCCCGTGAACTAGGTGGAGCTTCATTTCTCTTCCTTGTTTTCTTTCACAAGATGAAATACAGGAAGATGCCACTCGTTTGTCACAACGTTAGCACACCCTGGCCCCTTGCCTCCATAAAATGGGCACAGACTCAAGAAGAGAGTTATTTCTCATATACTGAAGTGATTCCTTGTGCTTATTTCACATTTAAGTGTGCTAGCCATATTAGACTGCTCCTGCTTCTTCAGGAGACCTCTCGGTGACTTGTGTTTTCCAGACTTTGGCATGTTTACACTCGCAGTCTTAAGCTGGCGATGATTCATTCATGCTTCTTTGTCTTGTCAGCTTCTACCTAAAAATATCAAACACCATGAAGGCTAGAAAGCAGTCAGCTGAAGGTACTGGTATAGTCGAGATCTTTTTCTTCTCTCTCCTCCCAGTCTTATTATTTTCAGTGTCTTGTCTTTTTGTAATGGCAGCACATAGATTAGAAACAGTGTAGGAGCTGCAGTTAATGGACCTCCTGAAAATGAAGGCTGGGGACTTGAAATGAGGAGATCCATGATCCCCCAGTCTGGAGGGCAGAGGCAAGGTCTTGAATCTGAAGCCCTTTCAGTCTCACTGCTTGGGACTTAGCAGTGTGAGACACCAATCTCCCTGTCATTTGCTGAGTATGTTGTCTGCTGCATATTCTGGAGGCTGGTGGTCTTAGGTAATTTGGAATTACTGCCATTAATTTTCATCACCTGCAAGAACCAGAGAAAATCCGTTTGGTCGACAGAGGGGTAGTTTGAGAAGTTGTCTGTTGTTGCCAAAAGCTCTCTGTGAAGACGTTAGGGACACAGACTTGGTTTATGGAGAGCATTTACTGTGGTTAGGCAGGGAGGGAATGAGCAGCAGTGTTCCATGGATGTGGCTCAAAACTGCATGGATGTAAGCATGAGAAATGTTTTCTTAGAGAGAGGAGGGCCAGATCCATTATAAAATCCTCCTGAGTGACTTTGACTGGAAGGAGAGGGTGATAAGCCATGGAATAAACCTCCTCAGACAGCCAGAAGAGGCAGTAGTGAGCAGCAATAGTGGGCACAGGCTGCAGTGCTGACAATTATTTTAATTTTTAATTTAAAAAACCCAAACCTGCATTGCAAGATGTTCACCATTAGCTTGTTGACTTTGAGCTTCTGGCTGCCTTCTCCACTTGTAAAAATCTCCCCTTTTGATCATTCTTCAAACAGGAACATTTATTCTCCTAATCCCTGTCCCACAATTGGCGCTGCGGGAGTGAACTTGTAAGCCTGCTCAGAAGCCCATTGAACTCATCTACATCAGTGAGCCCTGGCCTCAGACATCTTGGAAAGCTTTGGTACCTCAGCAGGGCCTATTAGAGTCAGCACAGTAGCTGATCACAGCTTCTGATTTGCACTGGCGAGGACCTGGCTGGCAGAGTGCGTGTGGGCGAAACAAGTTTGTCCCTGCTGGCAGAAGGACTGCAAAGTCTCTGCCCTCGGTTCATCTGTTGCTGTGTCTTCTGAATTAAAAAACAAAACCAAACAAAACCAAGAAGGAAAGGGAAACTGTAAGGATGAGGCTGGAGAAGAAAACGGGATGAGAAAAAGACTGATTTTTCAATCGTATTTGTGCTTGTTCTTTCTGCAGCAGAGTCTGGTGACCAGGACGAGCATAATACGCATATCGTAAGAGAGACAGCCCCACCGTCCGCCATTGAGAGCCACACCAACCTTCCCACCACGGAACCATCTCAGAACCTCCCCCAATACCTACCTCCTTCTGCCGAGGATAACCTAGGTCCTCTGCCGGAAAACTGGGAGATGGCCTACACTGAGAATGGAGAAGTCTATTTTATAGAGTAAAGCACATCTTTATTGTTCTAGTTCTCTCTCTCTGGGCATAAGTAAACCCCCATGGATGCATTTGGTGTGTGTATGTCTGTGTGTTAAATAGCCTATACAGTCATTGTACAGAGCTCTAAGTTCTGTACTGCTTCTGAAGGAGTTTTGCGTTTCCTGATTGGATTAACATCCGAATTACTCCTGAGTTTAAAGGCAGAGGGAATTGCTTGTTTTATGAGGGTGGTTACAAAAGCAACAGACACTTATAAAATGTGGGCCAGTTGTTTTCACGGGTGGAATGAAAGCTCCTAATTGAAAGGGCTGAGACTCCATGTTTAGAGCCTGCCTCTGTGCATAATGCAGCAGAGAGAGTTCCCTAGTCTTGTGCTCAGGCTGTAGCACACTCAGGGAATGGACTTGTGTGTTGTCTTCTTGTCAGAGCAAACAGACCAAACACGTTAACATGCTCCAGTGGTTTGCAGAAGGCATAGCTCAGTGCAGAGCAGGCACAGTAAGTTTGAAGAAGTCCCTCATGCTCTGCAGTTTTTGTCTAAGAGCTGAGTGCTGTCAGCAGTTTTATGATGATATTGATTTTTTTCATGCCATAAATAATAGTTTCTAATTATACTTGTCTAGATTTATTGAGATAGGAGTAACTTACAAAATGGAACCTGTTAGTAGAAGAGATTTCTTGCGCTGAGTTTAGCTAGACATTAAAATTCAATTAGCTATTGAAAATCATACCCTTAGCTGCCAAAGTGGAGGAGGAGGGTGACGAATTGATTTTGGATTTGATTGCCTGTTTAACGTGATCTTGGGAACTGAGATCCTCTATGTGTCTACCAGAGGCCAGTGGTCATTGAGTACAGAAGTGCCTTCTCTGCCAATGCCTTTCTGGTCCTTTGGAGAATTATGCTGGGTTAGGTCAGCAAGGGGAGCCGTACTTTTCCATCATTAGAAGTGTCTTTTGGATAGGGCCAAGGAAGGAAGGTTCATCAGAGCAGGTTTTCCCTTGGCTGCTATGACAAGGAAACACATCAGAGTGCCAGTAGATCTGAGGAGCTGGGAGGACTGAGAGCATTGTGGCAGCTTTTAACCGGCTGGGAGAGGGCTGCTGTGAAAAAAAAGGCCATTTTCCAAGGTGTTCTCAATTACTTTGAAGAGGTTCCACCAACCCCCTAGAGTAAGCCAAAGTCTAGAAGGCACATTGCAAATTCTCATGAGCATCATGTCAGATGAAACTGAAACGTGTTCATTATCCTGAACACAGTATTCTGCCCCTCATTATGTCCTCAGGGTGCCTCATTCTTTGACGTGCTTTCTGGCTTTAATGTATATAACACAGCCTGAGTAATAGCCCATCCAGCCTGCCATTTTCCTCCCTGCAGGAGGGCAGATGATGAGCACTAAATATGCCCAAGCAACCAGTTGCTTCATTTTTTTTTGTCCCCACATGGGCCCCTGCTGTCATTCCTCACAAATGCCTCAGCTGTGGGTTCTGCTGCTGCCAGTTCCCCCAGAGCTCATCCCCATGGCTTCTGTATTCTCTGTGAGTGTGTAGCCTCTCAGCAATGGAGGATTCTAGCACCTTAAATGATTTATTAGACCTTTTGCCAGAGAATCATGTATGTGGTGGGAAAATATAGCCTGCATACACAACTGTCTGCCTGACATGGAAAGATGCTAGTAGGTCTGCTGCCTTCCCTGCAGTGCAGACTGACTGTTTGGGGGATACATACACATCAGGGATGATTTTGTGCAAGAACATGTTAGTGTGTATGCAGCACTGGAGCACTGCAGTTCTATTAATTCTGAGGACACCCAGAGCCTAGAAACAATTTAACTTGATTTGTAGCAAATTAAGAGAGCAAGCTAATGAGCTGTGTGGACCCAAGCCGGCTCAGATGTCTGTGCTGTCATCTACAGTGCTTTGGATTATCAAGTCAGGATGCTGAGAGGAACAGTAGAGGAACATCTGAGCTGTTTGCACAGAACCAGCACAGGTCCGGTGGGGCCAGAGCTGCGTGGCAGATAACCAATCCTGGTGGCTTGCAGCTGAAGCAATTTGGCCCTTGAGATATTTTTTTCTGGTGCTTTAATTGGGATTTTCATTACCCAAAGTATCCCTGTCTCACATTACCCTGTGTGTAGATCTGTGCATGTTACAGGTCTAACACAATCTGTCCCTCTGTATATTCTGGAAGGTGTTCAGCTAAATATTTTGTGCCTCAGCAAACGACACTGTTGTAAGCTTTTGGTTAGTGAGAAAGTTGCAAGAAATATGCAAATACTCTCTTGCTCTCCTCCCACCGTCCTCTTTCTCAGCTAGACTGCAGACCTTCTTATTTATAAGTTGGCAGAACCCCTCAGCTTTATTGCTGCTAATTTGCCTGACTTGCTGAATTTCTACCATTCAGTTTTCTGGTTGGTGATTAATTGCTCTGAAGCACACAAAAGGATTAAATATGTTTACTCATCCTGCCTTGGGAGGGCTGGATGCTAGGGTGTGTAAGACAAGGACATTTTCTTTACAGGCTTGGACTCTAGGAGTAGAGCAGTCCCTCTTCTTCTGGTAAAATACAAGTTTTCTGGTCAGTTGTTAGTTCCTCAGGGATCATATCCCTCGTTACAGCATTTCCAGTTTCATGAGGGGGTTGTGAGGCTAAGGTGAAATGTGTAAACCTCTCCGAGACATTGAAGGAGAAGTAAATATCATTACAGTGGTATTGAAACTTAAAGCCGTTAAGCAGCGTTAAAGGCTAAGCTAGACAAATGATACCTCAGGGACTGGAGAGATGTCTTTGCAGGTTATGCCTAAGATGACATCGGGTTGTAAGGGAGGCATTATATTATGAGATTGTATATGCAAATGAGATGATGGGAGAAAATAATTACTAGAAAAATGTATTTTAAGCCTGTTTACTATGCAGCCTTCCCCGCTGGGACTGGCATCACAATACTGTCAGGGGACTCATAGAAAGGGAAAGTTGAAAGTGAAGCTGTTCAACTTCCATCAAAGGCTTTGAGGGAACGTTTTTATTTGTGTAATTAAAAAGTTTTCACGGGAAATTTTGGGTTGACTCGTGCTTGGGTCAAATCTGCACAAATGTCAAAGGTCTTCGCAGGAAAAAAGGTTGCTGCATGGTTTAGGGTGGAAAGGAAAACTTCTGTCTTTTCATCAGGAGGTGAACAGCTCAGAGGCAGCTCCTGGAATTAAGAAACAAAGCCTGGAAATTAATATTATAGCATTGCAGCTTTCACATACATCCTTCCAGTAGGAAATGATGATTTGTATATTGTCATTTTTCACCTTTGCGTTATCAGTGCCAAGATTCTTGTGATTGGGTCGACTAGTTCACAAAATATTGAATTGCAGTGTCATTTCTTCTGAAGCAAAACTCTGCCTTCTGGGTCTGTTGAATAATAAAAGAGGATATATACTTTTATGTCACTGATACTTCAGCTCTGCTTTATTAACAAAGGTCATATTTCCATTTTTGGTTTCCAGCCATAACACAAAAACAACATCTTGGCTTGATCCACGGTGCCTGAACAAACAGCAGAAGCCTCTGGAAGAATGTGAAGATGATGGTAAGAGACTGAAAACGATGAAATGGTGATGTGTTTGGTCCATTTCTAGGTGGCTTTCTTCCTTTCCTTTTCCCCTTTACAGTTACCTGTGTTCAGAAATACTTTAAAAAATGAAGAAATGGAAAAAGGTTTATTGGTAAATGCATAGAGATGATGTTCATTATGTTGTAAAATCACCGTCTGTGTGTGTTTAATAGCTGCTGAGGTAGCAGATCATTTAATAAAAGTCAAAGAGGTGCTAAAAGTAAGAGACCTATGTTTTTGCAAAGGCATTTGAATAGTCACTGATGCTGAACAAGACTCAAACCTTTGCTCCTTGGATCACTCTGTAGGAGGAAAGCAACTGAGTCTCTGCGTGCTCCATTGTGTTACCCTACAACCACCTGCTTTACATGAATTGAGAGAGTTATGTGGTTCTTTCCTTGTCTGAGCAGAAGTAACTCAACTGCTTCACCTCTGCTGTTGAATTCTGACTGTCCACTTAGTGTTATGATGGCTAAACCCAAATTTCCGTTGGAAGTGTAGATTTTTGCCACTGAAAATTTACACTGATGTAATTTTGTATTCCTTGAGATGTTGAAAATGCAAGCCACTGTCCAGTTTAGGGCAGCCAAATACAGGACTGCTAAAGGATGTTCTTTCTCTGCATCTTGTAGGAGATGCTGGAAGAAAAAGAGAATTGTGATGAAAACAGTTTAAATATTGGGGAAAACCTCTGTGGAAATTCTGGTCTACTGACCAGGAAAGAGGATGACATTCTCATGCATAGTTCTGGCCAACACAGCACTATCATGGTAGATATATCTTAAAAACAGGAGGCTTTACTTCATCAGTGTTGGTACTTTCCTTGTCAAATTACTTTTTATGATATGATTAACCTCCTAATGGTGCGAATCAGTTCCATAAGAATTATGATGTTATTTCAGAAAGAGTCAGCTTAATCCTCTTTACCGTTAGGTTCAAATCTGGGCCCCAGCTCTGCTGTTACTGCTTTTAAATATGCAGTTTTTCAACCTCTGCTTCCTTTCACATGTGAGATTTTGCAGATGAGAATTTCCTCGTGCAGCCTTTGCTGCTGTGATGAAGCAGGTCCCCAACATCCTGGTGCAAAATGCAGCTTTGCCCCAAACCACAAGGATGTGTAAAGGCCAGGCAAAACCTGAGCATGCTGATCCGATGCCTGCTTCAGATCCTTAGCAACTGGCATCATCTGTCAAGAGCTGGAAGGCCTTGCTCTGCTCCTAAAAATGGATATGTCAGTGGGTAATCAGAGCTGGAAGAAAATCAAATAATAGAGTACATGGACAAAGCTCCCTCCTCCTTGCAGACAAACATTGCTGGCAGTTTAAAGAGGAAGTTTCCAAGTCTCAGCATAACCTTCCCTCTTTCTGAAGGTGGTTTTACCTGAAGCACAACTTCTGTCCTGGCTTTCCTTATCAGCAAGAGTCCCGTTGCATCTGTAGTCCTGGTGATGCCAGCAAGCAGCATGTGCCACTGGGGGTCAGTATGTCCCATGCTGTAATCTGAGCCAGGGCACGAAGCAGCCAGAAGGAGAAGTCAACAATGGATGGCTAAGCTCCTCAGTTAAGCAGTTTTATGCCTTTTTGGAGAAGGGAAAGTAGAAAACAAACTGAAATAATTTATTTTGTTGAGATTAGAAATATACAGCTGGTATTTTTGTATGTAGTTATGGAATCACAGAATTGTTAGGGTTGGAAGGAACCTCAGGGATCATCTGGTTCCAACCCCCTGCCATGGGCAGGGACACGTCACACTAGACCAGGTTGCTCAGAGCCACATCCAGCCTGGCCTTAAAAACCTCCAGAGACGGGGCTTCTACCAGTTCCTAGGGCAACCTGTTCCAGTTTCTCACCACCCTCATGGGGGAGAACTTCCTCCTAACATCCAATCTGAATCTACCCATTTCTTGTAGGGTAGCAGCATTTTTGTTTATCATGTCCTTCAGATCAGATAATTTCATCTTCCCCCACACCCTTTCACATCATTCACTAAGTTGCTCAGTAATTAATTTCTTTAACATTCACTAGTTTGCCAGTTGCTTTATAGGTACGGTGGTGCATAGCACCATTTTGCTTGGCTTCTCTGATATTGTTTTGCACGTAAGGATAATTATATCTCAGAAAGTAATGTGAGCACAAAGAAGAAAGAAGGGTATTTTTACTGCATCATAGAAGCTGGCTATTTTTGGCAAGGGTCACTACTGGATGTGGTGCCACCGAAGTCGGTGGAACTCCTCCTCACTTTTGTTTGTTGTGTGTGTGTGTTTTCAGACTTGGTCTCATCTTGTTTGTGGTTCTTATAAATGTTAGATGTTGTTTCAGGTTTGTTTGGGTGCAGTTGCCTTGTGTTTTTCCTTCATCAGGATACGTGTCCCTTACAGGCGTTGGGTTGTTTGCAGTCGTTTAGGGCTATCAAAGGAAATTGCAGTTCATGTTTCACACCAATGGTCCTAAACAAATGTTTTGGTAGAATATTGCTGCAAATAGGTTGTGGAAGTGCTTTTTCAGGTGTCCAAATTTTCAAAAGCAGTGATGTGACACTACATCTTCTGTTTGCCTCTATCATTCATTTATGTGGCTTACACTTTGCTGTATTAGGTCCAAGGTTGTTTTTACCATCTTTGTTCTGGTTTTGCCATCATCATTCATTTTCAGACTGCATTATTATTATTTATAGGCTAAGCAATACTTTAATCATCTGTGTCACTGTTAACTTATGAATATGGAGCAGATAATGATAAATGGAGCAACAGTGAATATTGATGGCTTTGTGTCTTTGAAAAATTATGTGATCTTTGTCCCAGGTGCCCCACTAAATGTGGTGCATTCCTGTAGATGCCTCACCAGTGCATCTGGACTTCACTGTGGCCCAGTGCCTCCAGTTATCCAAGGCACTTTGCTTCATGTCTGTCTTAAATCATCTGAGTAGTTACAGTGAAATCAATTGGACCTTGTATGCACATAAATTTAGGTACTTTCTTGAAAGCCTTGCTACATTAGTTCTTATTTAGATGCAAGGTTTCCCTCTCAGAATTCTTCATTAGTATTCAGATCTGGCCTTCTGATAGATCCATGTGTCTACAGAATGGATTACTAAGGTTGGACAGAACAGATCTGAGGGAGAGGTTTCACTACAGTGAGAGCATAAATGTATTCCTGTGCCATATCAAACTGAGGCATGGAAATAGTCAATTGACTCAGATATTTTGAGAATGCCAGAACCAGTTCTTTTCATTATCTGCATCAGATCCATCAATATTCTGATCACTAAAGTGTGATAAATTAAAAGCTTGGGCTTGGTCTGTAGAAAATTAGTGTTGGTTCTGCTGTTTGCTCTAGGGAATTTCTTGCTTGGTGCTGGTATCTGAAATTTTCTTTTAATTTTTTCTGTCTCATTTACTGCTCTTCCCTTGGAGAAGAAGGGGTACACACGGAGGAACTGGACAGTGAACTAGGTAAACCATCCATCTCTTGTTTTGATGTTTGACTTCAACTGCACTGTTTTAAGCCTTTAATTACTTTCTCTTTTGTATCATTTTACATCTTTCTGCTTTGTTTTTGGTTTTGTTTTAATTTTGACAAGCCTAATTTATCAGCCAACCTTCCATTGCACACAAAGCATTAACCTTCCCCTATCTGCAGATTTACAGTGTTTTTCTTACTGAGTCAGAGTTTGGAGAAGCCTGGAGAGTCTTAATCTTGCAAAGTTTGTTCCAAGTTGCTTCCTCCTGGACCCCGTAGAACTGGGGCTTTCCCATTGGCATCACTGGCTCCAGGAAAAAGATCACAGATGCCAAAGTTGATATCAAGTAGCTAATGATACTTTTTCAATGAAGCCAAAGACATTCCCTAGGCAAGAAAGTGTGTTTTAGGCAGTTTGAGTATTGCACAGGATGCTTCTGCTGAGCTTGTGAATGAAACATCTGAAATTTTTGCCTCAGTAGGTGATTTTCTAAGCAGATGATTTTCAATGATGTGGTGCATTTTCATTTGCTGCATCTTTTGTGAAGAATGCTGTCTTGATATCTAATCTCAGTGGTGCTCATTCTGTTTATAGTGATGGTGGAGGTAGTTGTTATTTCTGTTCAGCTATGCTCTAGTGCACTTGGAAAGCTGAAAGGCGAAAGAGGTTGCATAGGATTTTATTTCCACTAGGTCTATTATTGCTTTTAAAAAGGACTGTGTTTACAGTTTATAGTTCTGCATACTGGAGGATTGTATTACCAGAGAATTAACCTGTGGTTTCTGTAATGACTTGCAAGTAAGTGTATTCTCCTCCCTGCTTTTGTGTGATTGATAAGGCATCAGCAGCTATTGAGCGGACTTTTAACAGTACTCCAGGAACTGTTCTTCTAGATAATATGACTGGAATACTGTTGGAGGCCTAATTTCCTTTAATGCAAGAATTTGAAAGAAATGACAATCTAAAGAAGAATGCAGTCGTTTTTGTGGTACATTAGCATTATGTGCAGCTCATACAAATAACCAGCAGCAGACCAAGTAACACTGGAAGTAGGTGGATAGACACCAACAACCTGCAAAGATTTCTCATGAGTGTCTTTAAAAAGAGTAACTTAAAAAAAGAGTTTGGTTTTGGTTTTTTCCCCCTAAAAGTACCTGTAGAGACAATAATGAAATGGAAATGTTCTCTTCTTTCAGTCTGGTATCAGGTTCTAGTGCAAGAGAAGAGCTGAAAAAAAGAAATAATGCAGGGAAAATAATTTAATTGATAAGCCTGACCCCCAGTTCAGCAGGTACTTACAGACACAAGTGTTTTGCTTGAACATCATGAGATGTTCCTTTTGTTTTAATTCAGGTAAGCTTTACTGAGCTTACAGCCCATCAATACACTGTTGAGATTTTCAACAGTTGCAGTGTAAATGAGATTTTTAGTCAGCTGAGTTGTTTACTGCAGCATTACTGACAGGACATATAAATATGTGGCCCATTTACTAACCACACTTGTGGTTAGTATAATCTGTGTGGCACCAGATAGTTAGCTTTGTAGTTTATGAACAGTTTCTGTTCTAAATGTAAGAAAATCAGACCTTGAAGCATTTACACAACTTTATGTTTTCCAAAGAGATGGGTTGAATATGGAGTAGTAGGTCACCTCTTTTTCACAGAAGGGTGAGCAGAAGGACACAAAAATTCAACCTTTAGAGTAGAATTTGGCATGCTTGTGCAGATCCTGCTGGCCTCACAGAGCAGTAAGAACTGAGTAAACTGAGGTCATCTCCAGCTCCTTTATAGTGATGCATGGGTGTGACTGAAATAGCTGATGGCTGGAGAAGTTCTTTTTTAGGAAACCATCTATCTTTTCTGTTGGATAGGATACTAAACAAGAGCATCTCTGTAGGAATCCATGTATTTACCTCAGGCTTAAAAGTGTAGACTTGGATATTTGTCCCCTGAATTTACCTGCTGACAAATGCTCTGAGACTGCAGAGTGCTGCATGGATGTACCAAAATAAAAAACATATGGCTCACTCAGGCTCCTAATGATGCCAAATGATTTTGGAAATCTCATCTTGGTGATAAAGCCTAATGCTCTGGGTCATCTTCGGTTTGGTCAGAGAGGTAGAGAAGCAAGATGAATAATTTAAAGCTGCTGAGAAGCTAGGTTTTGCAGCATGGCTATGGAGAGTATTGCCTATTGATTTACAGAGCATTCAGAGATTTTAGAAGTCAGGATGTGCATCTGTGCAGTCAACAGGTAGTGTGTTGAAAGCTGCAGTTACTTGAGGAAACATACAGATGTATTCCTTAAATGGAAAGCTACAGAGAGGTTTTGGTACAACACCATTTTGGGGGTTAGGAATATGCTGATTTTGTGACCTCCTATGAAAATGCTTTAAAAGAAAACAAAAAGTAAAACTTCATACCAAAACCTTTAGTGAGTAGAAGAAAAAAAAAACAACACATTGTTTAAACTTTTAAAACCAGGAAACACTTTAGAGTCCAAAGTAGACAGAACATACTTAGCAGGAAAAACTGTGGAAAAGTTATTGTAAGGCATTTGTACATTCCTTCTCCCCTCCCTCGTTCACTTCTTATTTTCCTCTTACCCTTAGTTTATTCTCCTCACTATTCTACTTTCACCATAGTGCAATGAATTAAATGGCTGCCACAACTTGTGATTTCCCTGATTTCCCTTAATTTAATTGCACCAAAAGTCTTCAAGCCAGCCCCACAGTGTTTTCACCATATGGGACTCCTTTGCAAATCTGAGAGTTCCCTTTGCAAAAAGACTTTGAACCCTGGCCTCTAGTTCTCACATAAAGGTGTAAAGGAGTATCTGCTTCTGAGGTGTTCCTTTCAGATTGATCTGTTGATAATATTGTGGAGTGTTTTCATAGCCAAAAGCTAGCACTGGCTTGCATTTAATTGCTTATGTCTCAAGGAATCCAAAGATGTTAAACTCAGTAAGGATAAAATAATGATAAGAATGGAAAACCTATCTTGTATCTGGAAATAAGGGACAAGTGGAGCAAACCTCATGATTTCATCTGATCTCCAGCCAGTTCTGAACACAAACAGAAACTGTGACTAATTAGTCCACATTTGTTTGTATGGATTCTGTTCACCCTCAGTCTGGAGGTATTTCTATCCTTATGGCAATGTGGTTGACATCTATAAATGCAGAATGAGATAGTTGTATTTACTCTAATTAATGGACCATTGTTGATTGTATTGGCTCAGCATTTCGTGCCATTAATGAAAAAATATCTTTGCATTTGATAATAGATTATTTATCATCAGGCTTGTCTATACAGTGATAAATTTTGAGGAATTGTTTTGCATGGAGTATTTGAACTTGTGTTATCTGACAGTGGCTGCTTCTTGTTGTTGGTGGTGGGGTTTTTAAAATTATTTTTCATATTGAAATGAATGTGCAGAGTCTGTGGGACCACACTTGCACAGTCCATATCCTGGTGGAATCTTCTTTTGAGTTGATTCACAGTGTCACACAAGCACACCACCCTGTGCTGTTAACAGGATGATTATTTTGGTACCCAAAAGCCAATGGGAGCATTGTGTTTAAATGAGTGGGGCAAGGATCAGGCCCTTAAGTAGTACATACAGCTTTAATAACCCTCAGTTGGATGCTGAAGTGTTTTTATTACATTTACTAATTAAAGTACTATGTGCAGTCTAGAAAATCAACAGGAACAAAAGTGGGTACATTTGCAAATGTTAATTTCATCTTCAGAACTGGTTTTTTGGTAATTATGCTAATTTAAAAAAAGGAAATCTCTGTTACATGTGATTATGGCAATATGTGTTTTTACAGTAAGTGCTGTGCAGTGAAATGCATCTGTATGTGCAAGCCACATTTGGGTGGGCTCCATATGCTGGGTGTTTTAAGTTAAATTCACTTTGTCCTGTTTCAAGGGGCACTTTTGTCTTGGGCTCACAGCTGAGTGATGCAGTGTGAACCCCAAAGAAAGGAGTCACCCCCCACCCCCCCTTTTTTCATAAATGACTCAGCCCTAGTACAGGAGATGACAGTGGTCTCTCTGTTAGCATGCTTGCCATAACCTCTCCCATCTTCATAGGCTGGGATTAAAATGCCTCTGGCCTGTTGCCTACATTGACTTTTGCTGCAGTACTCCATCCAGGACCACTTCACCCATGATGGTGAAACTGGGAGGGTACTTGAGGCAGTCCCAGGAGGACAGTTTATTGATCATTTGTTTATTTAATGCTAAAAGCAAACCGAAAATTGAATACTGTGGGCACTGATTTGCTAACCCAGCACTGGTGAGCCAGGCTCTGATGTTGGTGCCATGCTATGCCAGCCTTTGAAAGGAGGCTGTGATCATTCTGAAAAGTGTTTGAAGCAAAATCTGAGCTACTGATGAGTTTTACACAAGGAGCAGGAGAAGCTACATGTCAGAAGAAACTTCTTTGGAGGCTTCAGTAATGCCTTTTCTATTTGCAGAGTTGCCCGCTGGTTGGGAGAAAATTGAGGATCCTGTATATGGTGTCTACTATGTAGAGTAAGTGCTGCTCTCTGGTTCTGGTGGGAATGTTGGGTGGATGAAGGCTTTCCTTGCAGCAGTCTGTATGCTTTTTGGGTAGCATCTCTTACTGAGGAAGAAGAGACTGGCCTCTTACAGGCAGAGTGATGCTACAGGAGCTGGGGGAGGGCAACCCTGCGTTGCCATTCCCCATCCTCTGGAGGGCTCTGGCAGCAGCACCCTGGGATGGGCTCAGTGGGGACAGGAGTGTCCTGGAGGGGGTTGAACTCCAGGGGTGAGCTCAAGGAAGACAGAAGTACCCCAAGCCCCAGCATCTTACAAAATACTTTTATCCAAAGAATATTATCAAGCATGCAACTAACTGAGCTTGTTCCCGTTCATATAGTGCTATGATCAAAACACAAGTGTGCAAAGCGGACAAACTATTCAGTTGCTAGTCAAAAGATGCTAGAAAGGAGGAATGGATGAGCCTGTGTGACCAACAGCCACAGCAGAGATTCTTGCATCAGGCTGTGTTGCTGTGAATAGAATTACAGGTTTAATGGAACTCTCCCTGGAATTAGAACAGCATCTTCTTTATCTAGATGTCAGATCACTCCCTTGGGAAGCCAGAGATCTGAGTTTTGTTTCATCACTGACCCCATAAAATGAATTTTTAATTATGTGTATACTCCTGTCTAGTAGGATGGCTTATGATAGCCCTCAGAATAGATATGGAATACAGTTTCTGTCTGCTTTGGCTCATTTCTGACCCTGCCGTCTGTGCCTAGGGAAACAAGGTTAGCAAACTGTGTAATTAAGGCCTGACATTTATTTATCAAAGACATCAAGAATATTTTTCGGCTATTAAATGCCATGCCAAGAGGTCTTTACAGCATTTTTTCCTGTCACATTATATATACATGCCCATTAGTTTTGTGGCACTCCTCAGTAATGCAGTTAAATAGAAAAGTAACATCAATGAGACATAAGTTGATTTTGCTTACTATCTGCGAGCTAGGAAGATGGTTCTGATTTGAGCATTTGTCTGTGATCCTTCCAATTCAGGTACTTTATTACTGCATAATGTTTTTTATTTAGAAATTTCTGTATCACCAAAAAGCTTAGATCATTTTTTAAGTAGCTACCATTTTTCCTTAGCTTTCTGAAGATATCTTGAAATGGGAAATCTTTTGCAGAACTCATCAGCTTGTTTCCCTTTGATAAGTTGAATGTTCTTCCGTTGACTTCAATATTGATCTTGAGCAGAAAAATATCCTCACATAACTATCTAGAGTTGTAATTCCTTTAAAAAGTTGTTAATTGTTCATCCTTCTTTTTAATTATTTTTATTTTTTTTTAATAAAGACATGTGGGACAAGAGAGAGAATGAGACAGCAGGTTCTGAATAATAAGCTTTCCTTTGGATGCAAAGACGAGCTTTAGGTTAATATGGTTGTCTAAAGCTACATGCTCCTCTGCTCTAGCAAAATCAGTGTTCAAAAGTTACTCTTGAACATTTGATGAGCAGCTCATCTCAGCTGCACAGGGTCCCCACACCTGCCCCCACCACTCTGCCATCTGTGGCTGGTGGTCGTTGTTTGGTGTCATAAAATGGGTAGTTCTCTGTGGAGTGCATTGCTTGGGGCTGGTCTGCTTTGTTTCCCTGAGACTGGCAAGAAGTATTGGCCCTGAACATCTCATACAGGTCAAAAACTGGCAAATGACCCTCCAAGAAGGACAGCTGAAGTTTCACCAAACACTGGTGGCTGATCCTGAAAACATTTTGATCCATTTGGAGCCCAGCTTTTCGGCTCATAGCCTGCATCCCCGCAAATAGTTTTAAGAGACCCTGTTAACAGTGTGCATTGATCAGGTAGCTGACAGATGTTACCACTTGTTGGGTTTTGTTCAGTTGTTTGGGGTTTTTCTTTTACCTTCAGTGAGTCAGGGAATGACTGCAGCTCTAGGAATCTAATTAAAGCAGAGATGATACAGGCCTGTCTCTCAAAATGCAATCAGTCAGAGAGCTTTTTCTGCTTTAATATTATTTTTCACAGACAGTTCACTGTTTTAATGTAGCTGACAGAATTAGCCATTCTTCTTCAGGACATCCTCTCAATACTGAAGTCCTCTTCTCTTCCCAAATATGTGTTTTTGGAATGTCTAGGTGAGCCTTGTTTCACATCCACTGCTGTTTGGTATTGCACTCCTTTTCTCAGAGGAGTTTCATGCCTCCCATCACTCCTGCCTATCACTGAAAGGGTTTTCTAATTTATTGCTCTCTTTTATCTTCAGCCACATCAACCGGAAAACACAGTATGAAAACCCAGTTCTTGAAGCAAAGAGGAAGAAACATCTTGAGCAACAGCAACAGCCACCAGAAGGTTGGCACCATCAAGGGCATGATGGTTGGGGTTTTCATGGGGGAACGTGCTCTGCCTTGCTTGGCAGCACCATGCCAACGTGTTTGCCTTTCCTTCCACGGGGTTAGCATTTAAAGGCAAAACGACATGCGTAGGAAAGGTTGCATAAGCCCTTCATGTAAGATGCACCAAGGGAGAAAACCCAAACTGTTTAGCTGCTTAAATACAGTGGCTTTCACTCCTGTTAAAGCAGAGGGATTTCTGCTAATGTCCTTTATTTCTGGAAAGTTTGTAGACTTCTCAGAAATAATTCAAACACGCTTTTTTGTTATGTGCTCCATCGAGTTACTCATTGTAGCTGGTGCTGTTCCAGTCTGTATCAGGACTCATAGGTTATTGAAGGGACTGAGGAGTGACCCTTTGTGTGCTCATTAGAAAAACCCCTCTGCATGAGAGACTTCTTAAGCTAAGACCTATGGATGTTGTCAACCTCTAAGATCTGAAGTAATATTTTTGATTTTTTTGCCCCCCCCCCTCACTTTTTTTCTTTATATTTTCTTTTTGTTTCTTTGTTTGTGGTTGTTGGTTTTTTTTCTCCTTTAAATGCAGCCCAACTGCAGTGAGAGGCCTGTGGCATCTGGGTTTCTTTTGGTACCTTCATAGCTTTCACACCAAGTTATTTCACAATTATTGTCCAAGACATAAATAATTTCGGCTTCAAGATTCCTCCTGCAGCCCCATTTCCCATAACATCTTTAAATGCCAAGAGTGCAATGGGGAGTAGATTTCATATAAATGTTGAGACCATTTAGATGCAAATCTAGTCCCATGTTTGAGTGCAGGGGAGGTAGGGTGTCCCAGCAGACCTATCAGTTGACCTGGTACAGAGTCCTCCAGAACTGGTTTTTAGACATTGCATTCATTTTATTCTCTCTCTCTGTGACTCTTTCCTCGCTTGCCATGCTTCTTACATCTCCTCTGCCTGAACTCCTTACTCCCTGTAAATGTTTATGCAGGAGCTTGTAGTGCTGTTGTGAAACAAGTAACATGTCCCTCTCTGCCCTCTCTAGAATGGACAGAGGAGTGTCCATCTCTCCCACCACCCGCTGCTCCAAACCATGTTTCAAACAACCAAGAGGCAGTTCGGGAAGCACCAGTGCAAGGTAACAGCCTTGTTAAAGTAGCCCTAAAAACACAGCAAGGTTTTTTTCCCCCTGAGAGAGAAATTCTCTCAGTCACCAGCAAAAGGAGTTTCTTGATGAGCAGTGTCACACAGCATGGCCACGTGCCTGCTCATCCATATTCCTATAGATTTTGACCCTAGTTGTTGCACAGCCACATTCAGTGCCAAATGCAAGAGGCAACTGAGACTGTCTGCATCCAAAAAGTACTGTGGCAATTCTCTGTATTAGCATTCCATGTCTTTAAAAAAGCAGGGCAAAAACATGACTTGCAACACAGGTGAGATTTAGCAGCAGCCGTGATGGATGCAGGTGCAAGCTGGAGGAGATTTTTTCCCTACAGAGTTTTACTCTTTGCCTTAATGCAAGTATTTGTCTTTTGCCCCTTCTAAACTCTACTGAGTTTAGAATGTGGCCTTTATAATAAGTTCTAATGCAGAGATTTCTGTGGGTCAGCATTGCCTCCTAAAAAGAGCAGCAGAAAATCTCACCATATTGCACCACAATTAAGATACAGGCATCACGAGCATGGTTTTAGTTTGAGAGCTAGAGCCAATGTCACCTTGTGTCTGCATTCACAGGTGGATAGAGTTTCAGTTCAAGTGGTTTAAGAGCCCTCACAATTTGTCAGCATGTTTGGGAACCTTGGGTTTGGAGAGCTCGGATATCTCAGTTGCATTTGTGACAGACGTCTAAGCAGCCAGGTTCTTGTATTGCCATGGATGAGTCTGGCTTGCAACTTTATGGATTTTCCTTTTTGTATGCTTTAAATGCAAATGAAAATTTGTGGGAGTGGGAGCTGGTGAGGACACCAGAAGGGAGAGGTCCTCTGCCATTTGCTGAGCTGTGCAGACCTACAAGGCTTCTGTGATGAATCTTGGCTTGGTTTGGGGCAAATTAGATCATGTTTCTGAAAAATCTGAGCTGAAGCTCCTCTGGGAAGCTCTACATGAGGAGGGAATGGTTATAGGTCCAAATACTGCAGTCTTAGTTTGAAGTTATATATGTGTACAAATACCTTGGGCTATGGCAACTTTATTTATTAGTGTCAATGGCTGGTGTATAGCCACCTGCTCACAGACCAGTTGCTTAACTAACCAGACAGAACATGAATTGTTCCTGAATTTGCAGCATGACCTGAAAGATTGCCAGATCAGGTTGCCAGCAAGAGCAGAGAGTTAGGCTTGTACCTGTTGCAGGACAAGTGCTCTCTGGTTACAAGTGGTTGTAAGTAGGCTTTATCTTCATCTACATCTAAACTGCATAGTGAGTGAATGGCATTGCCTTGGTCTGTTGAGGAAGGTGAGAGAGGGGGAATCTGGCTGGATCATGTCATCCTGAGAGCTGGGAGCAGCCAGAGGAGGCTAGGCTCAGGAGCTAGGAAATACTCCTATGCTCTGCAGGTCAGCTGTGGTCTCCAAAGGTGAGTCCAGCAGGTGTGTGCCGTCTCAGGCAGCCTTTCCTGCCTTGAAGAGCCAGGAAGCGCTCTCTGCTACAGACCAGCCATTCCAAAACAAATGTATGAGATTTAACAATATCCAGAGTACATAGCACATCCCTGAGGGGTACTAGCATAATCCAGACTTGCAGCAAGGCAAAACACAGGAGATCTGAGGGTGGTTCTCAGAATACCAGGAATTAAACACATCATCAGAATCCCCAAAAAATGATGGTCTTCCTCAAGCAGACATCTGTGAATGCCATCTCTGCCTTTCAGACTTTCAGGCTGAAGCAAGGGCTGCCCAAGCATCCACGCATGGCAATATAAAGGCCCCATCACTCAGCTGGTGATGTTAGAAGCCTTACTCAGCTCTCCCCACGCTAAATTGCCAGCCACCAAAATGGTGCATCAGCATTACAGGAGAGCATTAGCCTGTCTCAGCACCACTCTGAGTGACATGTCCTGGTACTTGTTGATGACTCCTCCTCTCTTTCATTTCTTCTTCTTCCTTTCTCAGTGCTGATCCCTCTTCTCTTGCTTCCCATTTGCAACAGCTGTTTCCACCTTCCCTTTTCTCTTTTCCCTCTGCCCTATGTCCAGGAATTTCCATCTCTCCCACTGATGGCACTGCTGGTGGGGAAATGGGCACAAGGACCTCTCCTTACACCCCTGGCACCACTCTTTCAGCTGGGGTCTTGTAGATACATCCATTTAAACTGTGATTCCCCTTCCAAATGCTCTTAGCGTGTCCAGCGGGGGGGGGGGGGGAGGTTCTCCTCCCTCTCTACTCTGCCCTAGTGAGATTACATCTGAAATACTGTGTCCAGTTCTGGGCTCCCTAGTTCAAGAGGGACAAGAAAGTACTAGAGAGAATCCAATGGAGGGCTGCAAGGACGATTAAGGGACTGGAACATTTCTCTGAGAAAAAGCTGAGAGACCTGGGGATGTTTAGTCTGGAGAAGACTGAGAAGGGGTCTTACTAATGTTTACAAATATCTGAAGGGTGGCTGTCAAGAAGAAGGGGCCAGTCTCTTCCTGGTGCCCTGTGATAGAACAAGGGACAACAGACACAAACTGGAACACAGTAGATTCCACCTCAACATGATGAAACAGTTCTTTACTGTGAGGGTGCTGGAGCACTGCAACAGGCTGCCCAGAGAGGTTGTGGAGTCTCCTTCTCTAGTGACTTTCAAAACCCACCTGGATGCCTTCCTCTGTGGCTTACCCCAGGTGATCTTGCTTTGGCAGGGAGTGCTGGACTCGATCTCCAGAGGTCCCTTCCAACCCCTACCATTCTCTGTGAAATGGGCCATAGCCTATGATGCTGTCATCCTGTTACTACAGCACAAGTTCACCCTGCATTTCTAGGCAGACACCAGCAAGCTGTGCTGCTTCTTTTTCTCTTTTGAACTAGAAATCAGCACGGGGCCAAGCCTTCTGCACACTGCCTCGCAGGCGTGTTTGTTACCAGAGGCATTGGGTTGCACTTTGATAGTTAGGGCTTTTTGCAGCTTGGGGTCTGAGCAGAGCTCCTGCCTGTGGTGTGCAGGATTACCAATGTTCCTGTGCTACCCTTCAAAGGCAGAAGACTAACCCCTCATGAATAGTCTTCAAATATACTTTTTTGTTATTGTTATTGCTGTTCCTCAGTCAAAGGCTTAGGTGTCTCAAATCCCCTCACTCTTCCTCAAGGTCTTCTTTCTGAACAGAGGCCCACAGCAATGCTGCCGAGGGGTGTTGAAAGAGCACCAGCTCTCCTGGCCGCCATACACACTGCTGCTCCTGGAGCTGTCGCCAGAGGGCTTAGTGGCACAGTCTTTTCCTCTCCAAGCATTAAAAACAATTAAAAGTGCAAAGGTGTTTAGTGTTGGCACTAGGAAGTACTGCAGCCATGATTCCTTTTTCCGAGCCTGAGGAACAGGCATTTCAAGGATGCTTTTTTGTCTGGTTCCCTCTGAACTGTGCTCCCAGAGAGCTTTAATAGCCCTCCAGCACGGCCGCCCAGTCCTGGGCTGCTCTTTGATCCCTGCTTCACAACGACAGTGTTTCATCCACAACAGGCAAGGAGCAGAAAGGAAAGAGAAAACCCTTCAAACACTGTCTGAAGAATAACATCAGCATCCTCCCTTTTTTCACCAGAGGAGGTCACAGGGTGGTGGCGATGATGGGGCAGGGAGCGTTATGCTGAAGGGTTACACAGTGTCTTGCCAGAGCTCAGATGTAGTTTTTTGCTTGGTGTGTTGGGAGAAGACCTTGTGGTGAGAAACCTGATACTTCTTGCTGCAGACACTCCTGCTGTGCACTCCTTCTGTAGGAAGCATTTGTGCTGCCCCGTCCCATCCTTCCTGGGATGGATATAACCACCTTAGGATAGAGATAAGACACATATCTAAGCCAGCTTTGCCAGCTTTCATGTATTCCATTCTTTAAAGCAGCATGTTTCCCCCTTTGTAGCCTTGGGGCTTTGGTGTGCACAACCACAGCTAACAAAGTGCCAGGTCCTAGGGTTTTTGCTCACTTCTTTTACTGCATGATTGGATCCAAGGAGACTGATGGAGTGTGATGAGGTGAGAGGATGCTGAAGTGCAGTCCCGTCCCAGCACACTGCTGTGTTTGTACTTGTTAGAATGGGGAGGGACAGAGGAAAACCAGATCAAACGCTCTTGCCTGCCTCTTTATAGATTTTCCAAACTTCCTACACAGGAAAACCTTTTTTTACACGAAACCCTTCTGAGTTGAAAGGAAAGTTCATCCACACCAAGCTAAGGAAAAGCAGCAGGGGTTTTGGCTTCACTGTCGTTGGAGGAGATGAGCCGGATGAGTTTCTCCAAATCAAAAGTTTGGTGCTTGACGGCCCCGCAGCTCTGGATGGCAAAATGGAAACAGGTACCAATGCTTTGTATCACAATCACCACCACTGCTTTGCTGTATGTTTTTTACAGCTGTTTTTATGTGCAATTCATAAAGGACTGCAGTCCTCATCCCCTTTTTGGGGAAGGGCATTCATCACTCCTGGCAGCAAGCAGAGCAGTGAGAGACATGTTCAAAATCTTACAGCGAGGCATTTCATGTGCAGGAATTTCACCTCAGGTGTCAAAAATACCCAGCTGAGGCTCTGCCAGCTCCTGCTTTCCCCATGTTGACCTGAAGACAGCAGCCAGTAGTTGTGGCACCTTCCTCAGGCTGTGGGTTACTGCTCACTGCTGTGGCAGTTGCTGCTGTATTTTCATGGGGCTGTATCACTCTGTATTTTCATGCCACTCACCCCCTCTCCCAAACTATTGCCATTAAGAGAGCAGAGAAGTGGGCTAGTTTGTGTTTAGGTGCCAAGGGCCAATGTGAAAATTGATTGTGAACTCATGTTAGGATTGAATATTGGGAAAAAATTTCTTTACTGAAAGACTGGTCAGGCATTGGAACAGACTGTCCTGAGAAGTGATGGAGTCACCTTCCCTGAAGCTGTTCAAAAACCATATAAGCATGGTGTTGTTGGGTTGATGGTTGGACTTGTTGATTTTAGAAGTCTTTTCCAACCTTAATGATTCTATGTATCACCTCAGGTGACGACAACTCGCTCACAGGTGGAGCATCACAACATTGAACATCCCCATGTTGCAGCCCCAGTGTTAAAAAAAGGAATCCTAACTTGATACTTAGATTTCAGAGCAAAATATGTTTGGGACATGACACACAGCACCATATTTGAGCAGCTGGTATTTGAGAGCCTTCTGTTTAAGCTCTCATGTGCTCTCAGTTTTGTTTCTGTCATATGTCAGCATAGTTGAGTGTATAACAGTGAAAGCTGGGCTTCAAAATAACTCCTGAATGGACCATATACTGTTAACTGAACTTAATATTTTTTCTCATGAGCCAATTCCATGTTCACTTCCAAAACGTTTTATGTACCTAAATGCTTCACACAGTGACTCCTTTGTGCACAGAATGTTTCCGCTCGGCCATGTGTCACTGAAATGCTGCTGTTTATTTGTGGCACTTGGTACCTGTGGGTGCTCAGATCCACTCACAGGCTTCAGTCCTCACCTTCCCAGGGTGCACAAAACGTTTGATCTATCTGTGTCCGCTGCAGGAGACGTCATAGTCAGCGTGAACGATACCTGTGTGCTGGGGCACACTCACGCTCAAGTTGTGAAAATCTTTCAGT
The DNA here is from genome assembly GCA_033816785.1 of Picus viridis. Taxonomy (NCBI): domain Eukaryota; kingdom Metazoa; phylum Chordata; class Aves; order Piciformes; family Picidae; genus Picus; species Picus viridis. Next base: position 15,035,917 of record CM066592.1, on the reverse strand, counting down.
CCATCCCCATTGGTGCCAGCGTGGACCTCGAACTGTGCCGAGGCTACCCCCTGCCCTTCGATCCTGATGATCCCAACACGAGCCTGGTTACGTCTGTGGCAATTTTGGACAAGGAGCCCATCATTGTGAACGGGCAGGAAAATTATGACTCCCCAGCGAGCCACAGTAGCAAAACAGGGAAAGTAAATGGCACAAAGGAAGCGAGACCCAGCAGCCCGGCTGAGGTCTCTTCCAACGGACCCCATGGTTACCCCAACGACACAGTCTCTTTGGCATCTTCGATAGCAACGCAACCTGAACTCATAACTGTGCATATAGTGAAAGGGCCTATGGGCTTTGGGTTTACTATAGCAGACAGTCCTGGTGGGGCGGCCAAAGAGTGAAACAAATCGTGGACAGCCCACGGTGCCGCGGCCTGAAGGAGGGCGACCTTATAGTAGAAGTCAACAAGAAGAATGTGCAGAGCCTCACTCACAACCAGGTGGTGGATATGCTGATTGAATGTCCTAAGGGAAGTGAGGTCACGTTGCTGGTGCAGCGAGGAGGTAAGTCTTCAAAACTGCTTTAAAATATTTCTTCTTGAGATTTTTAAAAAGGAAAAAAAAAGTGTCCTGAAAGATCTGCTCTCCTAAACTTCTCCGTGGAAATGGTGTATATCCTGAGGTGTAGGAACTGCCCCAAGATGGCAGTTGTTATGCCACATAGGTGGTTAAAGTTAGGTATTGTTTGGTGCTGCACTGTGGGAGAAGTGTGGGTGGTTTCTATGTGCACATGCACTATGCACACATCTGGCAATACACAGAAGGGTGTTACACATGTGGCTACACCTTTACTTGCATAACAAACACTGGTCTTACACTTCTAAAAAACTATTTTATGTAGAACATGGCCTTTTTTTTTTCTTTTTGAGCTGTTTTGGGGGATGGGAATGGCTGTTCTCGAATTTGCAGTGTTCAAAATCAGATATCCAGTGGCCCTTTATTGTGGAAGGGTTGCACAGCTGGGAGTGGAAGAGAGAGTATAAACTTCTTCAAGTTGTAAGCAACTGAAATGTTACTTCTGGACATGTTTGTTTGCTGCACAGTTGCAATCTGAGCTTGTTTTTGATTTAAGAGGTCACCAGCAGGTGCAAAAAACATCTGACAGGCAGTACAATACATCTGCAGCCCACGTGAGAATCGTGGATGGTAGATGACAGACAGGTCAATGAGGTCAATCCATCCACAGGAACATTTTTCCTGCATCTGTTTAAGTGTCAAATAATCTGAGGTAGTGCACCCCACCTCACATAGCACACTTTTAGTCTGTAGATCTTTATAGTAAAATAAAAAGGTAGGGAACAGAACACAGGAAGAATTCTCCAATTTTCAAAGTGTGAGTTCCTTGAAGACCTTCAGTAGTAGGTTTAAAAAATGCACTATGCTATCATGATTAATATATGTACTATGGAGAAAATATGGTTGGAAGAAAAATAGCAGCAGTTATTAATCCTCCTGGAGAGTGCAAATACTTCTGGTAACACCATACATTAATTATTTGAATTGTGGCTGACATTTAATAATCTTCCTTGTGCCTTGAAGGCATAATGAAAAGATCTGATGAGGAAATAAAAGCATAGTTTTAATAAGGTAGTTATTAGTTCCCTGGTAATCTTCCTGAATATCTCTCTCCTTTTTTCTTTTTGCCTTTAATCATGATACTAACCACATGTAGAACATTTGTTATCACTTTCCTCCACAGATACTATATCAATCTCCTTGAACTGCCTCCCTCTCTCCTTTGAGGTCCTGACACTTCCATCCAAGCAGAGAACACTTGCAGTTCTGAATTTCATGCTCTTGTGCTACAGGACTCAGAAATTGTGGTGGCCCTGGATCCACAGTTAATGACTGAAACATTATTCTTCACATCCAGAAGAGAGCTGGACAAAAAGGCATTCAGGTTGTGGCACAGAAGCCAAACAGAACACAGACAGCAATAGTACCCCCAGAACCAAAACCAGTCAGGTTTGTTTAAACCTTATGAGGTGGAGCTGGATAAAATGCAACTAGCTTTCAGTGCTGTTGTACTTGGGTCCTTTCTCCCATAACTTCATCTCCTGTTACCGCTGCCAGGTCTTTATCAGAGGTGCCATCCACAGACAAAGTACCACTATTTATTTTGGACTGATTACAGAAATGTATTCAGCTCTGGGTCTGATTAGCTCCTTTGGAGTTGTTGAAGTACTTCTCCTTTAGCTCCACTGTCAGTTGTCCTTTCCTCCTCCTCCCTCTGGTGTCCAATGAAGAAAATGCTCATATGCTGTCAGGCATCCTTGCATTAGCCAAGCATTTGCATTCAGTCAGGCTTTGCATGAAGCATCCCTGCAACACTAAGGCCGATGTTCAGAGCTGTCGAAAGGATTTGTCAGAAGTGATTACTAATCAGGCAGAAAAATATCAGAAGGAGATGTGTAATATACAGGAAAAGCTCTGCCTGCTCCAAGCTACTGGTGCATTCCCAACAACAAGGTTTAATTGTTAGAATGAAAAGGCAGAGCTGCTGAGAGCAGCCTGTAAAATATTTACAGTAAAGCGTATCCAGCCAAAGTGCTGCTTGTGGGAGCAGTGAGTCCTGCCGGTGCCTATGAGTGAGGAGCAGAAGGGTGAAGGTGAAGTGCTCCCTCTGTGTGCTCAGCTGCTCGTGTGTCACCTCAAAATTGTTTGCAGGACTCATACACATTTGGGGCAGGGGGTTAAATATGCTAAGGACAGTCAGGTCATTGGGATTTTGCTTTCCAGAGGCCACACAGAAAACTTGCCTATGTTCTGATTTAGTTCTTTATTTTCCCCTTTCTCCTCTCATTTCTAAGGACTGGTTATATTACTGCTGTTGTTTTCCCGTTTCATCTATCCATAGCACTGGATAAAGCTGCCCAAGCACATCTCACAGTTTGGACTTCAACACCTGAAAGGCTGAAAAGGATGAACTACAAGCAGAGACAGGGTGCAGGGTTGCTAATTGGGCTGTACGTGAGATTTGAAAAGCTGCTTTTGCTTAGCAAAATGAAGGGACAGAGGGGACAAAATTATTGTCTCTTAATTATTAGGTAGGAGAGAGAGAAGATAAACCAAAGAGTTGGCTGTAGAAAACTGAATGTAGTTTGGCTGTGAGTAATTTAAAGTAGAAATAGGAAGAAAATGCCAAACCATTAAAGGCTGTAAGTCAAACTGGCGGAGGCTTTGCTGTCTGAAGGGGAAGGTCAGCATTTTTGAAAGGGATGTGACATGGTGCCTGCCACAGGAGAGGAGATGCTTCATAACCCAGCAGGACTGTTCAAGGGCTGTGCAGCAGAAAGTAACCAGAGCTACTGGTTACTTCAGTGCAGAATTAAGCATGGTTTTCTTTTGTCCCTGCACTGTACAATGTGATTGTGCACTTATTTTAGAGAATCATTGTTAATAAGGCTATAAAAGACACGTTTGTTTTGAATATTTGTAGCTGAAAAAAGTTCTTTTAACTTTGTACCTGCCAATACGTAAAGTACTCCTCTCATTAAAAAGAAGGAAAAGGCAAAGAAAGGAGGTAGTAATATGTGCCACTTCAAATCCATTTGTTATTGAAGCCTTGTGTATGCACAGTAATCGACTGAAATAAGCAATTCTCAAATACCTCTCCATTCTGCACAGATTCTATTCATAACAAAAGCAACATTTTGTCAGAATAATTTCTCTGCTTCCCAAGGGACTCTTATTTTGGGAGCTGTGTCTATGCTGGAACAGGTAGGGGGCTGTTTCAGAACAAGTTATTCTACAAAACTGCTCTTCTGTGGTTTCCTGAGTCACCAAAATCCAACGTTTGTTTCAGACTTGTCTCAGTGAGAATATTCATGTCTTACTGATGTATTTTGTGAATTACCTCAGATAAAAGAGGATTTCTTTTTTTACACACATATCACACACACACTTTTTCTCTCTTTTTGTGGGGGGAGGGGGTTGCTTTGGTTTTATTATGTTTTTAGGTCAATCTTCGTTTCAGGTCATCTAAAAATATTGATTACTTTTTGTGCTCAGTTACAAGAATTAAGCTGATCAGTTTTCAAGCAGGTTTAGACTGCTTCCCTTCAAGACTTCCACAGTTAGTGCTCACTAGCACCTTTATTCACTGGAAAGCCAAAAATAGCATAAACCTTGAGCCTGATCTGTGTAATCCCCTCGAAGATGTGTTTCCGCTTTGCTCCAGATCAAAGTGAAAGCATACAGGTGAAATGTCACTCACATGTCATGTGTAAATCAGTGGAGTTTCTAATACCTTTTCCTAGTGCCAAATTCACACTGAATTGGGGAATGGAAATCCAGCTTCTGAAAATACATGATATATATGCTAGGGTTTCAAAACTAAACATATTTTATGGGGAGAAGTACCAATGCAATGCCTAACTCTAAATTCCCAGCAGTGGGTGCCTGAGTCTTACCTCCATACGAAACCAAAGGCCATACTAAATTCCATCTTCATGGCTCAGTTGAATGGAAGGTGTTCATGGGGAACAGTGAGGTGGGTGGAAATAGGGAGAGCAGTCTGTGCCATGTCCTGCTCATTTTGTTCTTAGCTTAGTGGTCTTAAGAGGGTCCTCATGACACATAGAGCTACAGCAAAGATTTGCAGCAATGGAACAAAATTACACAGCTCTAAAACAATAAACCTATTAAGTCTCCTTAGCTAGATGGACCTTCCCTTGCTGTTCTGGTGATGCTCTTGGCATGTGAGGGTAATTAACCTCCAACACCTCCCACAGAGAGTTACCTCCTCCACCTGCTGAAAATACATGCTAGAGTCAACTGCCCTGGACTTCAAGGCTTCTCTCTGTAGGCTAAAATGGAAGAACATCTTTTTTTTGTCTCTTTGTTTATCACGTGTCCATGCCATTGAAACATCACATAGTAAACTAAAGCTACATGTCTTTTTCTTTAGGTTGGTTGCTGCAGCTTCAGGTTCACCCCAGCCAGGTTAAGGAGATTTACAAGATACTTCAGAGACAGTGATAAAGCTTTACAAGCAAAGTACCAAAGTACCTTCCTACTCCACCACACTGTTTATAATTGCAAGCACATTATAACAGTACAATTGAAATCAGATTGCTCTTTGAGATCTAGAGTGTCAAAATAAGATCAGGCATAGATGAGCAGGGGCCTTGAGCACTAGGTATTTGAGCTGAGTGAAATCTGTTACTGCAGTGGGTTTCAGAGAATATTTTCCCAGGCAACCAGCACCAGAACAAGAGGACACAGTCTCAAGCTGTGCCAGGGGAAGTTTAGGCTCGAGGTAAGGAGAAAGTTCTTCACTGAGAGAGTTGTTAGCTGTTGGAATGGGCTGCCCAGGGAGGTGGTGGAGTCACCATCCCTGGAGGTGTTCAAGAGGGGACTGGACATGGCACTTGGTGCCATGGTTTAGTAGTCAGGAGGTCTTGAGTGACAGGTTGGACTTGATGATCTTTGAGGTCTTTTCCAACCTTATTGGTTCTATGATTCTATTCTATGATTCTATTCCTCACTGCACCATCCTTTCATGCCCCACCACAAATACCTGTCAGTCTGAAATTTATAAGCAAAAATATTGTCTCTGTACTTTTCAAGACCCTCTCTTCTCCACGGAAATGAAGTCTTCCCTTCTTTGCTCTACCAGAAGTGTTGGAAATGGATCATTTAATGGTAAGAGCCAAACAACAAAAAAACCCACCGCTATGTCACAGTGCTGAAATCAGAGCTCTGCTTTAGTTGCTATCCCTAATGATGTAAAACCATGGTAATTAGAGCTGCAATCAACTATTCAGTGCAGACTTGAACTCTCTTGAACTAGCCACTCACTTCTGTTTGCCCTTTAGTTTTGCCTTTAGTGAGTTGAAAGTCATGCCACTTTAAGCATCTAGCTGCCAAAAAAATCTCCAACTGTCTTAGTAGCTGCTGAATTAGGGAAGAACTGAGTCCAAAGTGCACTTAGAACAAAAATCACAACTTGGGAGTCATCTGACCACTAGTTACCACAGAGCGTGTTTGCCTGTGCCAAAGCTTCTGGAAAGGGAAGAAGAGTTGACCATTTCCAGCAGTGTTTTCAGTTCCTCATACAGAAGGGGGCAGAGCATTATACTGAGGTCTTTGTGCTGCGTTTGGATCTGTAGGAACCCCCAGGAACACTGCCTCACTGACCCCAGAGCTTCTAGTACTGATCATTATGCATGCCACTGTTATGGTCAGTTTTCTTACTCTGCCCACCAGCCCCCACTACATTGTGGCAGCTTCTTCCTTCACCCAGGGCAGGAGCACATGATTCCTGTCTGTCATCTGATGTACTCAACTAACCTCTAATTTTTTTTTTTTTTTTTTTTTTTTTTTAAAATCACATTTCAAGTCAACTTTCCTTTTCTTTGTCTTTGTTCTGTCAACCACCAGGAGCTGCTAAAGCTCCCAGCTCTACTTGGGTGTCTCCCATCAAACCTGTTTGTTGAATCTCTTTGCACTTTGTCACTTATTTGAGCAGCGCACTGAGAAGTATAGCTGATATTGTAGTACAAATTGTACCATCTAGAGTTAACAGGTGAGGGGATATTTTGGATAGCTCACAGGCATCCCTCAATATTTACTAAATCATATGTAAAAGCTCAGAGTCATGGTATGCTTAAATAAGTAGATGTCTGTGTGGAACACCTTGGCTTATTTTTCAAGTTCATTACTTTGTGTTTCAGGGTTATTACTTTGTAATTCCAGAGTTACAGATTTCCTGCTTCAGTTGGGAATCTCATTTGGCATTTCAAAATCTGTCTTTGGTTGTTTCCTCTTGCTTACTTTTTGTTACTTTTTTCCCTTTAAAGAGATTTGTCTGGGAAGAAGGAAATCAGATTGGTAAAGTTTGTAAGTTGGCCTACAGACAGCTTTAGAAGTGAAAGAGTTTTCAAACGTTTTGCAACGTTAGTTTTCCCTTTTCTGCAAATAGACCATCCAAACAGATCATCCAAATAGACCAAACTTAGGACTTACCCGCAGGGAAGGAGCAGGTTAAGTGGAATTGTATTCTAACAAGGCCACAAAAAGTTGATGAGACTTTAAAGCAAGTTTCCAGCAAGTTTGATGTCACATTTGCTATTCTCTTGCAGCCTTATTCTGATTAGGCACTAGTATCTCAAGGTGCAGATACAAAAAATCAGTTGAAGTCAGGGAAAGACGAAATAAAGGAAGAGCTACACACTTTGATATTTTTAATAAGAAGTTTGAAGTTCATAGCCCTTGTTAGAATTGCTTATGTGCATGTATTTCAATCCACTGTGCAAGTTAATTTTGCTGTAAACAGCTCCGGAGGGTTAGATACGCCTTTGTGGGGCAAGGCTGTGTATTGTTATGCGGCACCACGCACTGATCACCGGTAATTGGTTTTGTAAAGCAAGCTAGCAGGAGCTTGTTTTTCCTTTGTGATAAAAATAAGCCGAACTTAACATTTAAAATCAGGTCGTCTTATAAATAATGTAATGTTTTGGGATTACACAGTGGTTTGTTGTTTCTCTTTTCGCCTTCAAAGTGCTTTACAGGTGTTAATCTTAGTGACATTAGCCGTTTGGTTTTGATGATCTGAATTTGTCAGGTTTGGGATAATTCCGCTTGCTGAAAACGTGAGGGGGAAATTTCGGTGCCGGTGAAGTCCATGGGAAGGCTCCAATTGGACTGCAGGAGGCAGCAGGGTTTCACCAAGGTTTTGGGTGCCTACAACTGCCTTCAGCCACAAAGAGTAATTGTCAGTAGCGTGTTCAGACACCAAATAGTTTGATGTGCGTTACTAATGTTCATACAAATAGTGCATTTGTGGGAACTAATTAATTAGCACTACCAGGTCATGCTGGAGTTTCTCAGTGCAAGGCATCCATTTGAAACAGTAAGTGACAAATTCAAATATCAAACCTCAGAAAGCCCAAGCAATTTAAAATCCTATGTTAAGCTCACAGAATTCTAGATACAAAAATACTACCTCAGAGTTCTTTCTGTCTTTTTTTCTTTCCAGCCTCTCATATTCATATCCAATTGCCCCTTTTCAACCCTGGGAGGCTGAGAAACTCCAAACGAAGAACATTGTCATATGAGCACCTGATTCTAAAACCAACAGCTTATAATGTAATGTTCTGATAATAAAAGAGAATTGGCATTGCTGGTACATGAACATTTTAATTGCCTGCAGAATTTCCAGCCCTTGCTGGTGTGATACATGCAAAGTGCTGACACTAATCTGTTAGTCATTTGAGGCACAAGTGTTTTCCTCTCAGCTACCCTTCATTAACTCCATTTGCACCGATTCTCTTCTAAAAATGAGTAAGCAAATTAAAAGATGCCTGTGAAATCTGCTTTTTGGGTCAGCTTTAGTTTTGGATCAGTTGCCCTGCATCTTTGTGGCAGCATGGCCTATCTACACTATAGCTTGTGTCCCCCAGATATATGTGTCATCTGAGCTCCAAGGTCCTTTGGAAGGGTGAAATAGGATGTAGCAGCTGCTGATTCATTGCTTGGCATTTTGCTACACGTTAATTTCAGCAGCTGAGATAATTTACTAAAGTTTTGAGAGATTTCACAAAGTGTGCTGTAAGGCCAGGAGGAAACCTGGAGTGTGATTGTTAAGGAGGCCAACAATTAACATATTATGGAATAAGGAAATAATGTCAGTTTTGCCTAATTTTGCATGCTGACAGCACAATAGTGGTGGTGTGCGTGTTACGCGCATGGCTGCCTTTCTGTGGCAGGGAATCTAGATCTGCTTTGAAATCAGTATGAAAACCAAAGCATTTGCTGAATGCTGGAAGAAAAAAATGCCTGAAATCTTCCCATCAGGATGTTTTATTGCATGAACCACCTTATCTTGCAGAAAGGAGTAGGCTGTTAGATGAGAACAAAACAGGAGGTTGCTTAGCAAATGAAAGATGAGAGCTCTGAAATTCTTCCTAAAGGTGGTTTGTTTGGATTTTTTTTTCTCTCCCTAGCTTAAAATTTTGAAAGTTGGCTTCCCCCTCCCCCTTTGTGTTTTGATTTAGGTTTTGGCATTAAATGCTGAAGTGGTGTAAGTGGAGCAACTCAAACCCACACGGTGTTGTTTTGTATCAAATGTGATGTGATGTAACACAAGGTGGCACAGCAGAACCTAATACTGTGCATTAGATAAGGCAGATTTAGCTGGAGATGTGCCTCCCACATCTTCATTGGGATTTACACAGCAGGAAATGGAGCAGACTGGAAGCTGTGCAGCAAGAAGGCTTTTATTCCACCCAGCTTTTCCTCCTACCCTTACATCTTGCCTGTATGGCATTTTGGTGTGTGTGTACTAGTAAATTGCAAGTTTTTATCAGCCACGTTGCAGGTGGGTGCAGTGGCTGCTGCCCTCATTTGGCATGATTATAACCAGTCATAATAGAATTAATGAGGTATCAGAAATCCAAGAAAGGTCTTTGTTTATCACTGTAATTAAATGTGTTTGGAGTGTCATTAAAAGCAGTAACAGGTGGAAGAAGGATGACTTTGTAATGGGCTAGTCAATGGTTTTGTTCTGAGACAGATTGGTTTTAAATCTCTATCCTTATGTCTCACTTTTCTAAATTTGATTCTTTACCCATTCTGCATTAGGATTTTATGTTTATTCATTTTCATGTTTTTTTTTTTTTTTCTGGGTCAGAAGGACCTGGTTTTTTGTGATGGTCGTATTAATTAGGACTATACCAGCTTTCGGGCCCTGTTAAAGCTCTGTCTTTTCTGCCAGATGACCTGCAGTGTACCATGAGTTGGACTTGAGATGCTGGCAGGGCTTGTATATAAACCAGATGTGGTAGAGGAGGCTGAACTTCAGAGAGATGACCCAGCTGGCTGAGGGTGCTGGGGCAGGTCAGGGCCCTGTGGCTAGAAGCACATGAAGGTAACATTGATAGGGATGTGGCAGGTGAATATCAGTCCCTACAAGTTTTGACTCCATCCTTATCCTCAAAGGTTAGTTTCTGAGGTGTAAACTTTCATGCTTACAAGTATAGGGGACACAGTCTCAAGCTGCACCAGGGGAAGTTTAGGCTTGAGGTGAAGAGAAAGTTCTTCACCGAGAGAGTGATTCGTCATTGGAATGGGCTGCCCGGGGAGGTGGTGGAGTCGCCGTCCCTGGAGGCGTTCAAGAGGGGACTGGATGTGGCACTTGGTGCCATGGTCTAGTCGTGAGGTTTGTGGTTACAGGTTGGACTCGATGATCTTCGAGGTCTCTTCCAACCTTGGTAATACTGTGATACTGTGATATTGAGCTCCTGGTTTACTTTTGTAGAAAAACTTTACTTTAAAGGAAGTAAAGTCATGTTTTGTGACAACATCTGCAAATCCATTGTCTTCTAGTAAAGATTTTCTGCCTTAACATGCCATGTGTGCTCTCCAGGGCTGAATCTGGCTGGACATTCTATAAATATTAGCTATTATTAAGGGATGTTTTTATTAATAGCAACATCAATCTAATGCCAAGATGCCCCTATTTGTAGACAGCCCCTTTGTGCAGGCTGCTCTCCAAATATGAAATATGAGAATCTACCATAGGCCACACGGGTTTGAGCATGGGATTTACACCTTGTAACAGCCCTGTTATAAGTCTGAAGACAAACACCCTCACTGAGCCGGATAAATTCAGATATCACAACAGCAGAATACTATTTCTCCTCTACGAGTGTCCTCCTGAGCATGGAGTGGCAAATGAGATTGGCCTTGAGCTGCTGCTGCACTTCAGTACTCACATGGCCATGCCACAGGGCAGCCAGCTCTGGAGGGGGGTTTGGCACCAAACATACTCAAAACAGCAGCATGCCTGAAGAATTGTGAGCTGTACTTTAGAAATAAAGCTTGCAAGCCATGGATTTTGTGGGCTTATGCAAAGGTATTGGTACCTTCATGCATATCAACACAAGTATGCTTATGTAGATGATAAAATCCAAGGGTACACATAGCTATGTAAAAGAACATGTGGATTTCCAGTTACTTCTCAGTTCTGGTGCTTACCTTCTGAAATTTGTGAGGTTTCAGAAATTGCATGTTTATGTACATATTTGCTTAAATATTAACAGAGATATTAATCTAAGTGTATGATTCCAACATAGAGCTTTAGGAAAGGCTCTTCATTTAACGAGCTTCAAGACAAAAATGTAAGAACTTCTGACTTGCTATCAACTATAGGTTAGATGGGTGTCGCACTTATTCTCAATCTATTACCTTACTCTCTTGTGGCATTGCTAAAGGTATCTTACTACACAGTTATATTTATGTTTTTGTAGTGATTAGACTCTGTCTTTATTAGCCTATATCTTCATAGCTTCCAGAAATCCGTTCTGGTTTGAGATGCTGAAAATATGACTGAGACTTCAATTACTAGGAATCGTTTAGCATCCTGACCAAAAATGAGTAACTGAGTCTAATGCAATTTAACACCTTTATAGCATCTAGCACTGAAATTCTTGTTAATGGCGATAATATACTATGCCTCATTATGTTTTTGCCAGTGCCAGTGGGTTAATAATGCCTGAGATGCTCTCTCGAAAACATTGCTTTCTTACCATTAGCATTGAACATTAGCATTAGAAACGCAGCATTTTTCTCTGTGTTTGGTAGTTATGGACCTTGATTTATGGCAGGGCTCTATTCCTGCAGTGTAAATTATTCTCTGGCTTACAGCTTGCATTGCATAGCTAATTTTTTTTTTGCTAGCGCAGTGACACTCTTGTTATGCAAATCACAATGACGAGCAAAAAAGTTGGACAGGGACAAGGTAGGGATTTCTTTTCTAGATGGTACTCCTTACACCTCTATAGGCCTTGCCTCTCGTGCTGCATATTACTCTGTTTTCTTGTTCTTTCTCCGGTCTGGAAAAGATCAAATTGCATCTATTTATTTAATTTTTTTTTGAAAGACAGTATTTGTCCTTTATTAGAAATTCTTTGGCAATGGTTTATACAGAACCGAGGGGGCTGCTTTATCACCACCAGCCTCCCCAGCCCTCCCAGCAGCACTAATGGCCATTAGCGTTAATTATTTAAAGTTCCTTGTTTTGCACACAGAAAGCAGCTATCAGTGTGCCGTGCCAAATAGATGGCTGTGTACACCCTGACGCCGGTACCTTAGCCCTCCTCCTTCAAGATGTCTGTTTTCTTTGACACAACCTTTGGTTTTTGTCCAGCCCAGTGTAAGCAAAGCTATTTAGAAAGGTGGTTGTTATTTTTTTTTTTTCCCAGGCAGGAGCATTTTCTCTGTAAATGTTAACCTTGTGAGACAGCCTGAAATGTTTCTTTTCTTGTGGTTTTATTTGTCTCTTGCTAAATTTTTAGCTGTTGTGCATTCTGGACTGCAGACAACATAATGGTAAAACCAAATGGGTGACCTTTTTGCTTAGGCCCACCTATAGCTTTTTATTTCTTTTATTTGCTGTCCAATAAAGTCTCCAGATTTGGAGTGTTAAGCAATCATGAGAAGTAAAGATCTGGACACAATTGTTCTTTTTCTTCACGTGCAAAACCACCTCAAAACTGAAAAATGCTGAGCAGTAGCCATAGATGTTTTAAGAAATAAATGATAGACTGGCTTCTAGACTGGCTCTTAGCGATTTCAGGCACCTTTACCCTATGGGCAGGTTGTATAAACTGGTGCTAAGTTGTTCTAACTTCATCTGAAATCCCATTGAAATATGTACTTTATTTTTTAGATAAGAGTGGAATGGAATAGAATGGAATGGAATAGAATGGAATGGAATGGAATGGAATAGAATAGAATGGAATTAACCAGGTTGGAAGAGACCTCTGAGATCATCGAGTCCAACCTATCATCCAACACTATCTAATCAACCAACACTATCTAATCAACTAAACCATGGCACCAAGCACCCCATCAAGTCTCTTCCTAAACATCTCCATTAATAGTGATTCCACCACCTCCACAGGCAGCCCATTCCAATGACCAATCACTCTTCCTGTGAAGAGACCAACCCCCACCTGGCTACAACCTCCCTTCAGTAGTTGTAGACAGCAATAAGGTCTCCCCTGAGCCTCCTCTTCTCTAGGCTAAGCAACCCGAGCTCCCTCAGCCTCTCCTCACAGGGCTTGTGCTCCAAACCCCTCCGCAGCTTTGTTGCCCTTCTCTGGACACATTCCAGCAAGTCAGCATCTTTACTAAACTGCTGTGGAGGGAAAAGCATTCACTCCAAATAGCCTTTACATAACCAAACTGTTTGGCTGGGTTGACTGGATGACTCCTGTAGTGCCTGGAGATAGGTCTTCCTTAAGATTCAACTTCAGATCATTTTGATTCACTGTCGCTAAAAGACAGGGCTTTAGAGCAGAGCATGATGTGGCTGGTGTTCATCTAGGTAATTTCACAGTATCACAGTATCACAGAATGTTTGTGGCCTTCTGAGGCCTTGCCCAAATCAGGCCCAGGCTACGACATAGACTGGTACTCTCACGTTGTGTTCTGCGTATGCTCAGTAAACCAGTATTTGCTATGTGTTGTAATCTTCCTGTCTTACTTTGTTTGCATAAAGACAAAAAAATAGGAAAACACACCTGTGAAAACTGAGGGGCACTGCATGTTAGAAACAGCAAGGCTTGGTGTCACAGGTTTGTCCCATCAGTTCTTCTGTGAACTCATTGTAGGCAGAGTTAGGGAACTTATAGTTTCTCATCTCCAGGAGTTTTACCATGGAAGACTGCAAAATTAACACCTAGCAAATAATAAGAATTAAGCTGAGTTGTGGCCTTACTTCACGGGTGGCATCACTCCCAGCATAATCCGGTGTCACACAACAGAAATGCTGCTCCTGATGGGTAATGGCTTTAAGAGTGCTGAAGTCATGGTACAAAACTTGCTTAATGATTTGCGTTTTCCCCCTATGTTATAAAACACAGTTGAGCAGATGGATGCAGCCAGCTGTACATAGAGCTTTAGGGAGTACTGGGGAGAAGAGAGAGAGGGTTTTGTTAAGATAAATGTAATAATCTCTGTGATAATTAGTTTAATTTAGATCCCTGCATCTGACTCATTTTTGACTAACCTTGTATGAAGCCTTTCTTGCCTTGCTGACGAGTCTGTGAATTTAGTTTGATTACAATCCCTTTTTTGTACTTGCAGATTACTCACTGATCACTGATATTTTTCATTAAGCAGTTGCTTTATTACATTGTTATTTAGAGGGGAGTAATTTGTGCTTTCTAATTAATTTAATTCCAGGTACATTTAGTAAGTAGCTACAATGAGCCCGTTCAAGGGGTTTTAGGTCATATTGACATTGTTTACCAGATGTGCTCGTTTGTTTTAAAATACTGTTAACTCTGTGATGGCAGCAGCCCCGTTAAATTGCATGACTCTTCCACCGTCCCTTATCTGCACACCTCCAAACCCTCCCCAAATGGGTAGATGCACTTCAAGTGCTAGTGAGAGATGTCCACAGGCATTAAATACAGAGAATTATATTGCAAAGAGTGTTGATACAAAACTATTCCATTATCACATTTGAGGGCAGAGCACTGAATAAGCCTTTTGGCTTCCCTTAGCCAGAGATGTCAATGCTATTACTCCAACCACTAAAACATTGGATAATGCCATTGAGACCCAGACTGGGTGTTAAGACCATGCTTGGGTCATTTACCTCTGGAAAACTTGCAGTGAGGCTTCAGAAGACAACAGGACATCTGGGAGGATGACCGCAGGAAGGAAGGCATGGCATGAGCAGTATTGGTACCTGGATATTGTAATCAACAGGCTAATGTCATTCAGAGTTGTCACCATCCCAAATTCATAGGCATGGGCAAGGTTTTTGCCAGAGGCTTTATGATAAAGCTCAGCATTTTCTTCCTAGTGATGCTCCCAAGATTCGGGTCGTTCTTCAAGTGCTTTGTGCTCATCGCTGTTAAATGCTGTATCTATTCCATCATCTGAGCATGAGAAGTATGCATGATAGCTATCATTTGCTCATTTGGCCTGCTGTGTCAAAAAAATGGGGGATTTAAAATGAGACCTGAATTAGATGAGTAAATAGCATCTTTACAGGGAAATCTACAGGCAGCTTAATCCCCTGACTATAAGCTCATCCCATGAAGAACTGCCACCAGTTCGTTAACATGTTCCACAGTCACATATTTTGGTAAAAAGCCAATTACTGCTTGTTCTGCAGCAAAGTCTGGCACAGAGAAGTGACACTGTAAGATTCATGGGCCTCTGAAGGACCCACCAAACAATGGTGTCTTGATGTGTTCTCCATTATTTTTCAACTGTTTTCCATCTCTGTTGGATTAGAACAGCCAAAATTCATGACAAACTTTGAAGGAAAGGTTTATTCAGTAGCTCATACTTAGTAAATTTTAACATTTAATGCTTATGATGCAATAAACTGAATTATAGTACAATTTGGACCAACAGCCCAGCTGCATCTCCACTTTATGTTTTTTTTTATTTTTTTGTGGGGAGCATTTCAATTGCTGTAATAACTTTCCTGGCTTATGTTGGTCTGTTAAGGGTGCGTGCATGCATGGAGATCTGTTCTACCTATTGATTTAATAGGAAAGAGCATCTCTTGGAAAGGGAGAGTACATGTGTGTGCATGCATGTGGAAGGGGAGAGACAGCCAGAGAGGGAGAATCTCTATCTTTGTGTTTATCTCTGTGATAAATGATGCCTGTTAAAAATGTGACTTGCCGTGAACATTATTAGTGCTTTCCTCTTTAAGTGTATTATACAAACACTGTCACCGTCAGCAGAAATGAAGCTGCGGTCTTGATTGTTTAGTTCAAACAGTTTTGATGTTTCATTGTCCCTCAATCAATCAGTGCCTGGAGGGGTATCAGCTATTGGCTGAGAATGCATCAGAGTGACATGCAGAGCACAGCTATTCCTCAAAAGCTGAAAATATTTCATTTAAAATACTCATTGCAGTTTGCATCCCAGTCTGTGAGCAGGCAGCAAAGGGAGCTCTGTTTATCATTTTTAATTGTGTATCCTCCCCATTCAGAACTAACATCTCCCAAATTACCTTAAAATGAGCTTTTTTTCCTACAGATTTGTGATTTGGTTGCATCACTTGTTTTATTCTCTGTGTAAAAGTTAGACGAGGGCATGGGTTTTATCACAGACAAAATGCATAAAGCAGAAAACGTAATGCGGCACAAATGCCACACAAATCACATCCTAAAGACAAAAGCAGATTTCAAACATCTGAATTTCTGAGCACTTAATGTGGAGAGTGTAATCTTCTGGTTTGGTTTGTGGTTGTTTTCTGGAGTGTCACACAGAGCAAAATAAAGGGAGCTCCCTCTCCTCCATCAGTGGAAGAAAAGAGGGGTGATGTGCAAAACACTCAGGAAAGAGCTTTTCTTATGTAGAAGGTATATCTCCCACCCAAGTGTCTCCTTTGCTGCTGGGAATTGGACTATATGTAGAAGTGGTCGACAGAAATCCCACTTGTGTTCTGTTTTTCATCACAGAGCAAGGAAGAAGCTGCTCCAGAATGCAAAACTGTCCTTGAAAAACCCTTTCTCTAGTGCCCTTCCAGTTGTTTCTTCCTTTGTATGGACTGCAACTTGTGTGAGCCCCCTTCTCCAGGCTCCCTAGCATCCCCACAAGGGTCAGGACAGTTGCAGTGCTGCTTTCAAGCCTCAGCTCTCTGAAATTGTAGCTAACAGATGAAATCTCTGCATTTAAAGATTTACACTTAGGATGGACAGGGAGGGAAATGTGTGTTTTCTCCCTTAGCATTCACATTTTTAGGGATAAGGGCTTACTCTTCCTCACGCCTTTGCTCCGTTTGTGCCTCCCAGCTCGAGCCAGCACACATTTTCCTTTTCAGAGATTGATTTCTAGAGAAACACTTTTTAAAAAATCAACCTGTTCTCCTGCACTGCTGCGATTGGTCTGATAAAATTGCCGAGCCGATCGCGTCAGGAGGAAATAGCCTGGGCTTAATTGTAAGCTAAGTCTCCCGTAATCCAGGGGAGCATTTGAGATTCTGCCCAGGCACTGGGTTTCGGCGGGCACTGAGGGCTGTGGGTTTCTCTCCCAGCCTCCCGGCTGCTGCAGCACAAGTCAGCATAGCTAATGCAGATAGAGCTCTCCCCCCGCTCCCGTCTCTCGCTCGCTCTCCCTCTGCCTGTGCTTTGATTCGATATGAACAGACTGGTAACTCCGATGCGAGAGCGAAAGCTGACATAACTCTGCAGATGGCTACGTTCGGATGATACACCTAGGGATTTTTCTTTAAGGGAAGGTAACGGTCAGATGCTAATGTTTATTTTTCCCTTGTTGCCATTTTTCAGGACTGCCGGTCCCAAAGAAGAGCCCAAAGTCGGTAAGCACTTTTCAGCTACTATTCTTGTCTGTTTGTCTGCTTTGAAGGAGAGAGGTGTGAGTTCGGCTTGTTTTCTTTGTGGGTCTTGATTGTTTTAAGTTGTGTTTCTGTTGCAACCATGATTACCTTGTAAGGCTCCTGCTGCATGGGGAGATGAAAGAGGAAGGCAGTAAGGAAGGGAGACTTGTTTGCAAATAAAGCCTCAGGTTTACAGATCCTCATCCCTGGCAGATGAGCTTCTCTGTCATTTAAGTTAGGGGGGGAAAAAAGGCTATTGTTTCCTTTGGAAAGATGGGAGGCTCCACCTTCTTGCCAGATAGCAATTCCTGTCGGGTGCTCATAGGCACCAACCTCTTCCATTAACTCCCTGAGTTTTCTGGAGTCCCCTTGGCTGAATTATTAACAGAATGGGAAAGCACACACCTTGTTGAGAGAGACAAAGCATGAACAGAGCATGATTGCTGTTCCCAGGGAATACAGTTAGCTGTCCGAGTGAGCAGGATTGTGCTGCAGGTGTGAGATTCCTTATTTCCAAAAAAAACAACAAACACCCAAACAACAGAGCAGTATTTTCCTGTTCCTTCTGATTTCTGTGTAAAGCTGTTACCTGGATAACACATTACCTAATAGAATGGAAGCCCTCATCTAAAGTATCATTAAAGCTCCCTGAATGATGATGTAGAGGAAATTCATGTGCTATTTGTATGCAGCAAAAAAGGAATGTTTTGTTTTTCATGGAAATGTAATACTTGGAGCCTGAAAGTTTCGAGTTATGTGTTGGGGGGAAGGGAATTCTCTCCCAGCAGCTTTAGAGAAGCATGTTTTAAAACAGTGCAAAACTTCACCGACAGTCCCCAAAGGGTGTCAAAAACTGCAGCTGGGCACAGCCCACCTTGCTGCAAACCTGGGCAAGAGGTTTATGAAGGAGCTGAGCAGAAGGCTTCTGCTTTTAATATTTCTCTGTTCATCCAAAAAAGAAAGCCCTGAAATAATTAATGTGATTCTGATGGCTTAGGGCAGTGCTGATTAAAATCATGTGAGCCCAGGCCTCTACCATTGTCAGCTCACATTAATGTCGAGAGGCAGAGGCGCAGGGTGCGCTGCGTCGCGAATCGCGGGCACGTCAGACCCCGCGCGCTCGCCGCTGTCACACGCGGGGATCGTTTCAGCCTTGGGTAAAACAGAAGCGAGTGTGTAAAATCCATCCGCGTCCGGCACGCTTCTCTGCCTGCCTGCACCTTCTGGCCCGCTCGGAGCAGGAGCGGCTGCACGCGATCCGGAATCCCGCTTCGATCATTAAACCAGCCCCAATCGATTCATCTTGGTCTTCTCAAAGCACAGAGGCTACTGCTTTGGCACAGGCACGTTCGATGGCAGGTGAAGTGGGGTCCTGTCATGTCAGACTCCTCTCTGGCTGGCAGTGATGCACCATGAAAATCTGTGCGGCATCTAAATCCACCTCAGGATAATTCTGCCATGGTGAACAAAGAGGCTGCTTGCAAACAGGTGTAGCTCTGAACCAGACTTCTCCCTGCTGTTTGCTCTGAGGAGCAGATCAGCTCTGGGAAAGTAGTCCCATTCCTTCGCATGCCTCTCCCAGACCTCATTCAGCTCTAGGGTCCCTCCAGTAATTTTGACTATGTCCCTAGGCGGTGCTGTTGCCTCTGAAGCACAGGACTGACAACAGAGGCTTCTCTTCTCTCTGCCCGCACACCGGATCATTTGCATCGGCAATTAGCAGGGATGTTTTACACTGCCGCATTGTATGGCAGCTTTAATGACCAACCGCTGCTTGAAGGGGCAGGGCAGAGCATGGCAGAGTCAGTACAGCCACTGCTTCATTCCCAGGCATCAATGATGTGCATGGGGTAAGCATGGAAACCTGGAGCAAAGCACCTCAAGGCACCCATGTGCAGAGGAGGAAAATGTCCTCAGGGCTGCCTGGGGCAGATTTACACCAACAATACAGCTCATGTGGCCGATGCAATGGTCAAAAGCATAAAAGCAGTAGTATTGCTAAACATTTTCCTTCCTCAGTTTGGTTGCAGGGCTGCTGCTTGGCTGTGGGGTAAAGGGAGCCTGGCCCTCTTAGCCATTGTGATTCCATCTTGCTCTTGTTCTGACAGTGGAGAGCCAGGCCTACTCCCCTGGCATGCTTCCAGGCTAGGATGCTGTCCTGCTGCACCCTGCCCTTGCATTTTCTGGGGATGTTTTGCTGTGCTTTCAGCTCTTGGGTGAATGTAGGTACTGCCAACTGAACTGTGTGACCATGGGCTGTCCTCAGCACTTGGCTATGGGCCTTGGGTTGAGTGTGCTGCCTGCCTCCCCAGCTCCCTTTGCCTGACACCGCAGGGGAACTGTTCTTCAGCATTCCTTAATGAATTAGCTGCAGTTAGAGGACAGCCTACATCCAGGCCAGAAGCAGCTAGCCCCATCTGAACTCATGCGCCTTCTTTTCCTTCTGCTGCAGCAGAGAAGATATTAGCTCAGCTGTCCATCCTCTTCTGCTCTGCTCAGCTCAGTGCTCCTATCCCTTCCCAAAGCCTGGACATTCTCCCAACTTGCTGTCAACAGCTGTCTCTTTCTCAAACAAGCCCTGTTTTGAGCTATCAGCCCCAGTCCCATATTCCCAAAAGACCAGCTTCAGGCTGTTGAATACCTCCCACCTGGGATGAAATGTTTTAGCCCCTTGGAGAGTGTCTGTGGCACAGTCTGGGAATATTTTTCTACTTTGAACTCAGTTTTCCTGAGTGGCATTTTTCAGGCACTGTATCAACTGTCTGATGAGCTTTGCCCTTTTTAAAGAAGAGGCTTTCATTCTTGGTGGAAGAGACAAATCAGTGATAAAAAGTTTGCAGCCATACATGGGACTGGGCCCTTCCAAGTTCTTTTTTCTCCTTTTACCTACACTAAGGTTGTGCTCACAGCAAATCTCTGTGCTGCTTCTTTGTTTTCAGATTCCTATTGATTCTTTTTTTCAGATGAAAATGGATAATACGTTTGTATTGACCATACAGGGATATACATTTTCAGCGTGCAAGTTCTCTAGGATAGCAATTTCCCCTTCAATTATTTTGGTATAATATGGATGAAAGCAAACTTTTTCTTATTTTTTTTTTTCCTCCTCATTGGTTGCATCAAAATACTCCACAAGGGGGCAAAGATTCCCATTTCCAGCTTGGTTTGCTGTCCTTGCCAGGACCAGCTTCTCCAAACTGCTGTAGAGCACAAAATGTGCAGCTAAGATCATCAGAAGACAAAATCACTGCAGGGGAGAGGAAGTGCTAAGCTCTTCCAAAAAACTCTCATTTTTTTTCTTTTGGGTGTAAATAAATGCGTTGTCAGCATAGCTGAGCTGTGGCCAAAAGCGCAGTTCCTATGCACAGCCTGTCCCTGACAAGGGACTTGACACATATGTTGGGTAGATACTCAGGACTTGGGGCCCTGCCGGTATCCTGTTTTTGTCAGGAGGAGAAATTGGTTCCACAACACAAAGATTAGTACAACACATCCTTCTACATACAGGGACCATTTTTCCCTTCCACCTTGAAATGCAGTGGGAGGAAACCACAGCAACTCTTCCCTCTTGCAGTTTTATGCCTGGAGAATCCCGTGCCAAAAAGCTTTGGTGTCCGTTCATGCTGCAGGACATACTCTCTGCCACCATCACCTCTGCTGCTGTGGGTTTCTCTCTGTTTGACACAGACATACACAACTGCTGCTAACAATCAGTGTCCTGTCTCTGCCTCCAGCCACCTCTCAGCCATGTCATGGCCCTCAGTTGTCTTAACAGTCACTGTACAAAGTAACATCTAATTACTCTTCCATTTATCATGAATGACAAACTGATCTCTGCTGTGTGGGTATCTGTAACATTTTCCAGGCACTTGGAGACTTTTGCAAGCAGCTTTCCTTCTCTCCTTGAGAAGCACAACAGCTTCCAGCTCCCTGGCTCACATCACCTTCTCTCTCCCTAATCAGAGGACAGTGTAGGCTCAGTGTGGGCTCACTCAGCCTCTCTGCTGAGGCAGGAGCTGCCTTTCGGCTCTGCAAATGCAGTGTCTGTGGCTGAAAATGGGATTGCACAGTGGAGGAAAGAAATCCTGGAAGATTGATGTATGCCCAAACTCTGACCACTGCTGCAACTTCTTCTGCAGGACTTGCCCCCGCAGCTGCACTCAGAAATCTAAGCCATACTGATTTGCATAGACAGCTGTAAAAGACCTTCCTCACAGTACTACATTCTCTTAATCTAATTTTTTGCTGGCTGAGGACTGCAGAGTTTCAGCAGGGTTGTACAGAAGCTGGCACAAGACACATATCTCAGACCTGGGGCTTGGGTAAGGCATGAGAGGCTCCAGCTTTCCACATACTTAGTTTGTCATGGCTGTGCTATAGTGCCAATGTAATTATTTATTCCCTTCACTTGTATCTGAGTGTGCAATCTGCCTAAACAGACTCAAGGTAGTCATCTCATTCTTGATTTCCAGACACTTTTGGTCAAAAGTCTTTCTGGCAAGCTGTTCATGCTTATCAGCAGCTCTGGAGATGACCATAAACTCTGGAGAGTCAGGAGTGCTCTTGCTGACGTGGGTATTTCAGTGCTCCATGCACTTGTAGCTACTGTCAGAAGGTAACATGATGCAGTTCATGGGCTTTACTTTGCACTGAAAAACACGATCAGCATCTCAGGGTGAGGTCTGAACCACCTCCTAACCTCCTCTGTAGTTGATCTGTCCCCAGACTGCCCCATGCTCATCTGTGTGAGCTGAGCAAGCTGAACAGTCAGATCCAGATCCAGGAGGATAGGTCCAAAAGGCAGGAATGAGGCAGGAGCCATCCTTTCATTGACATACCATCAGCTCATCTCTCCTGAGAAAGATCTGCTGTTGCACCAAGGCACAAACTTCATCTGGGCAGTCCCCACTGAAGGAACAGTGCAGAGAGGAGAGTGGTCAGACCCCTTCAAGTCTTGACGATGATGTGCTGGAGCTTCTACAGTACATGAAACCAAGAGTGGCTGCAAACCTTTTTGGCCTTATCTGGTGTTGTGAAAGTCAATTAATATCTTCAAGATTTAATTTTATTGCAGGTATTCATTATTTCCATGGTTGTGTTCCCCTTTCTCTGTTTCTCTCTTCAACTTCTAAATAGAAATGTTTCAGGCTCTTCAAGTGAGTTACTTGGAAATAAAAGAAATGTGTGCCTCTGAATAAACTCCCCCCATTTCTTGCACAATGTACTGTGTGTTGCAGTTGCACCTCTAGTTTAATCAGAGGTGGTTTGCTTGAGAAATGCTGACGCTCCCATTTGTGAACCAAATGCAAAGCTGAATTCATAGGTTGTTCAACATTTAGACCTTTCATAGCATAAAGTGAGAGCACCTCTTAAAGTTCTAACTTTTATTTCTTTTTGGATCAGAAAGTTATCAGAGTTCTCCACATCTCCCCAAGCGATGGAAAAAAGCTTCACATTTTAGTCCCTGTACTTCAGCTTCTGTAAACCAGCTATTTTCAGTGAGATTGGCCTGAAGTTTCACAGGATGCTTGTAGTTATTTTAGTGGTTTGGCCAAACAAACACAACAATCCAGATGGCTGCAATGAGAGCTGTAAAGTGTTCTTCCTTTCTCTCTTTTTTCATCATTTGAAGTTACAAAGGAATGGTTATCCACAGCATAGATGTTTTAAAACTGCCTCATTTAAAAACTGAAGGGCTGCATGTGAATTAGGTTCTTTTACTGCTTAAAAAGCTAAAAATGTCTGAAATTGGTTCAGATATTTGTATTTGAAAGTCCACAGATGAGTAATCACAGCAGGTATGCTTTGTTCAAAATTGCTTGAAAGGACAAAGGCAATTTCATATTCCAGTCAATCGAGATATCATTTTAGAAAGTGCCAGTAGTGGATCAACAGCTCAAACATAAGGCTGTGAGGGCAAAGTCATTTGGACTGTTTGAGCTGGGTTTTTTTCCTCATGTAAACCTAAAAATATGTCCAACTTAGGAGAAAACAAACAAACAAAAAAAAAACCCACCAAACCACCACCAACAAAATAGCCAAACAAACCCCCAAAATTAAAACCATAACAAAATAAAACAACAACAACAAAACAGAAAATACTATAGTTAAGAGTCAAAAAGAGGTAACTTTCCTATGGTGACGTTCTCCTCTATGATTCAGCCCTGCTCTGAGGGATCATTGGCTGCCTTGGGTGTTTGGGTTTGTGTTCAAGGAGGTGGTCCCTAGACCTGTGTGTACTTCAGCCATCTACACTGATCTGCTCTTCATTGGCTTTTCTCCCTACCCCTGCTTGGTTTTCTATGGAGAGTCCCTGAAAGCACACTCATCATATTTTTGGGTCCACCACCACCACCAGCAGCAGGAGTTTTTAAATTTTATGCTGAGGTTTCTTGGTACAAGTGAATGGTTCTTTTTGTCCAGGAAATTGTGGATGATGTGAAAACAACCTGTAGGATGCTATTTTTCTGGCCACCCTCTCCATCATGGCAACCGTTTTGAACATGCCAGCTCCTTGTGCCAGAACAGGTGGGAGATTGGGCTCAGTCTTGATGCCAACTGAAGGTCATCTCAAAAGAGCATTAAAAAGCATTTGCTGAGCAGTTTGGGGAGCTCTTGTTGAGGGAGTATTTTGCTGCATATTGAGTAGTACAAATCCTGGTCATGCAAATGTGACTTCATTTGAGCACACCGTTGTGAATTTGAGTTAAGAATTATGTACCCTACTTAGCTAAACATTGAGCAGCCAGAGCTCTTGACATACTGCTTTTGAATAAGCCTGGAATTTAGGCATGTTATTTCCTGGTTTAATACACTCAATTAAAACAAGAAAATCTAACTGCAAATAGATATTTTCATGTCTGTGAAGGTCTGTTGTAATCCTGTGGATGCTTTGGGAAGCAGAGACATGAAAGTGGTACTCTGTTGTTCATCCACTTGTGATGTTAGGGGCTTGCAGTAAATGCAGAGGAAAAGTGATCTTTCATAGTAAGGGCTGTGCTTGCATCTGTTTCACAGGGACTATTTCAATGTTCACAATGATATCTGGTATTTTTTCTTGCAGAGGGGTTCAAACTTAGAACCTGACATTACCTGAGTAGAAAGTTGTTGAGTTTTTCTGCTTTAATGTCGGGGGTGGCGGGGAACAAAACAAAAAACAAGTGCACTGAAACTAGTAACCTATGATGAGATTTCAGTTCATTTCATGTGTGAGATGGAGAACTGCATATTTTTCATGATAAATGACTTTATTTTGCGTATATCTTTCTGTCAGTCTGCCTATCAAAATCTGTCATCAGGGAATTTAACTGCACCCGGCATTAACTGGGAGCAGCAAAACTATGATTTATATATTTACTTATGTGCATGCAGAAACCCTGATCAAAGAAGAGAGAAAAATTGATGGAAAACACCCACTCAAAGACCAATAACCGTCTGTTCTCTCTCTCTTTCCACTCGCTTTCTTCCTTACAGCAACCACTTGAAAGGAAAGACAGCCAAAACAGTTCTCAGCACAGCGTCTCGAGCCACCGCAGCGGGCACACCGCTTCCCCGTTCACGGCGCACAGGTGCTGCCAGACTACGCCGCCGCGGAGGCCCCCGCTGCGGATCAGCCGGACAGTTCTGGGCAGAAAAAGCCAGATCCATTCAAAATCTGGGCCCAGTCCAGGAGCATGTATGAAAGCCGACGTGAGTATGAAGCAGGTGTGGTTGCTAAGGCTACGGCTCTGGCAGCTGCTCTCTGTATATTTTCTTTGCGAAGAGCTGAATCTTTTAGATTTATGGTTGAAAATAGACGGCTCCAGTTTGTTAATTTAGTGTTAGTCAATGATAGCTACTGGATGGAGGTGCAGCTTCCCCTGATGAGGAATGAATACAGATGATCTCTAGGAAAGGGCACTTAGACCAAAGCATAATACAAAAAAAAATCCCTTTAAAATTAAAGACATCTTTCTTCCTTTTCTTTTTCTTTTGCTTTGCAATTAAGCTGAAGGAGAATTCCAAGTTTGTTATCCAGATCCTGAATTCCTTTTTGAGGTTAATACTCAGTGTCTGATATGCATAGGAATTTCATTAAGGAGGGGAAGTATTTAGTTTACTGAAATTCATATCAGATGCTTTCCATTCTCACCCCGGAACAGAGAAGATCCAGCTGAGCCATTTTACTTTGACCAGAGTGGACACTTTAACAATGCAGATATCAAATGCATATTCTAAGTGGCTTTTATGGCAATTAATAACCTACACACTTGGCTGATAGTTCAGCAGGGCTTTGACTCTGCTCCAAGACTATAAATATGGTTTCAATCAGTTTCTTCTCTGCAAACCAAATATACACCTTGGCTTTGCTTTAGTTGCACTGCTGAAGATGATTAATTTTGTAAAGCTTGTCAAAGAAAAAGTTAGTGTGTTAGGTTCGTTTGCAAAAGCAGTAGTTGCAGAAAAGGTGCTGTAAGAGTATTGCACTAACTGGACTTTGGTAAAACCAGTATGAAATGCACATTACCTCTGAACGACAAGTGGTAGGAGTGTTTTGATTCTGACCAAATGAATCACTTGGAAGTCTTACGTTCTTGAAAAATTAAGTCATGAGTCACAGTTTCTTGGCTGAAGATTGGATTGAATGTCTCAGCAAGGCAGTTTGTAGGTGTCTTAGCTTCTGTGCACTGCTTCCCTTCCCAGCCCTGTGGGCTCTTGGGCCTGGTCATGCTGACAGAATTTGCATATGCATCTCGTTGAAATAGCAAAAAGGGACAAAAGCTAAGGGACAGTGACCCTTCAGCCCTTCAGAGCTGTGGACAGAACTGCTCCTTCTCCTGCTCTGATGTTCAGAGTTGAGGCTGTCCCATGGTACAAGTGTTAGCCCTGTTCAGCTTATGTGGTTCCTGTAGGCTGGTATTGTCTCTGACCCCCTGCAGCTACTTTGATAATTTCTAATTAACTGTTTAACTCCTACTAATTAGTCATTAGTATCAGCTTAGCAGCCTTGACTCCTGCCTGTCCTTTCCAATAAGATCTGAGGCTGAGATATAGAAATCCTGAAGTGTACAGGCAGGCATTCGCCCGTGTCCATCTCCAACGCCATGTGCTCTTTCCTCCCAAAGGCTGCAAGGTATCTTGTAGAGCTTTTATCCTTGTCTCTGCTTAGAGCCCTTCTAGAGGTCTTTTCACTGTCTTTTGATCTGCTGGTTTTCCTTACCCCAACTCTCCCTGTACCAGAGTCCTCCCTGCTTGGGCCTTTTGCTGGTCTGGAATCTGCTACACTCCTTCAGTTTTGTTGTCTTTCCTTTCCATGGTCCAGTATCTCTGTAACTGGGCTGATCCTCTTCTATTCTTTCATTTCTTATCTCCTGCCTCTTCTATCAGATGAAACCCAGCTGTTTGAAAGTCACTGCTTTTCTACCACCTTTTCTTCGCATTGTGATTTCCTTCCCAGGAGGGATTTTTTGGTTTCATAGATAGAGGGAGTTTGGACAGTGGCAGAATTATGATGTGGTTGTGTCTTCTTGTAAGCTTGTGACATTTAGAAGTGTCTAAGAGCCAATGAAGTTCCAACCCAAACGTGGAGTAAAACACATTCCCTGAGATTTAACCTGCGCTGTTACCTAGTGACATGGCTTTGCTGCACCTAATGAAAGGTGGAGGAAAGTAGGAAATATATAGTCAAAGTGAAAGAGATGGCTGCACATGCTCTGTCTGTAGTTGCAGTCTGATCCCAAAGTGTGACTCGTGGTTTTATTTAGAGGTCCTTCTCCTTCCCTCACTAAACCTTCAACTTTCATCCCTTTCACCAGTCTCACAAAGGGAGACTGTGGTTTACAGGTTGAACCTGCTGCCTCTTCTGCCCTGGAAGCTTGGGATGAGCCACAGTGTTTGTTTCCTTGTGCTTGGTCTGTGTGAAAAGTGGGCAACTGGGGCCTCCTCTGTTATGAACATGAGTCATCCTTTGAGACTTGCTTCCCAGTATTGCTCAAGCACCAGCCATGTGTCTCTCAGATCACTGTTAGGGAGCTTTGTAGTCATGGAGCACCACAGGCTGTGGCATGGGAGAAGCTGTTCTGGTTCCACTGTCTGTCTGCTTCACATATGCTGTCTTTTTGGCTTTACCCAGCTGCAGTTCAGTTTATCTCCAGTGCCTTCTCTGGCTGGTGATGATACAGTCATATCATTGCTTTCTTCTTTATTTGAGCACTCATTCCCTTTGGCTTTGGGAGTGAGGTTAGCATTTCCCCTCCTGTGACAACCATAGTTTTGGTTGCTCGGTGTGACTCTGCAGTCTTCTGATGAAGGTGTCAGCAGAGCCAGAAGAATACCTGCAGCAAAAGGGTGCCACACTAATGCCAGTGCTGAGATTGGCTGATACATCCAGTAACTGGGGCTTTTGGTGGGTCCTAGAAACCCCCGCTGCCTGAGGAGCCCCAGCTCAGCTCTCTCTGCTGCCCAGTCCAGGGCTTGGTCTCTGCTGATTCACAGCCTTAAATTTTAATAAACCTAAAAAGGATTAGAAAATATTCTTCTGAAGAGGCAGGGTTTTGAATCCCCAACAAGTGAAGTGATAAACAGCAACAAACCATTGTGTTGAAGTGTATGATGAAGTTACAAAAGACAGGATTTTAGAGCATTAGATCATCTTAAGTGTTTTATTTCATCCCATTTGTGAAATTGTCAAGCACAAAGAGAACATAGTGCAATTTTTCAAGTGCAGTTGGTACAAGATGATGAATTCATTAGCCCCAGCCCAGACAGATATATTTTTTTTCATCCAAAAATAATAATGTAAAGAGGTTTTATTCAATGTATGAATACAGTGTCTCCAGGTTATTTCTAAGAAGTGCTGAATGTATAATGACCCCTGCTGCCTTTTTTACTGGGAGTGCATCCCACTGTTATTACCATCAATAATCATAATGTAGACATAGAAAGCACACAGGCAACATTTTATTTTTTTCAGAATTGGTGAAAGATGTTCTCCCTTTCTTTGAGTATCTCTTTGGATCAGTCTTTCATTAAAAAATGACTGTATTTGACTTACGTGACTTGTCTCACCGAAGCCATTGGTAAAGCAGAATTCCATTCAGAAGCACCAGATAACCCATAATTTTGTAAAAGCATGTATTTTTATTTGATTTCCCAATGCATCTTAATATCAGGAAGCATTCCAGCTCGGCAGAGGAGAGCCACAGGCGTTGCCTATTTTGAGGAAGACAAATTAAAACTAGAAGTAGTAATGCAAAGCTAAGCAGTGGCTCCATAACTGTCTCTGGGCCCTGGTTGAATGGCAGCAGATGAGAACTGCCAAGTTATTCAACAAGTGTAGGCTAAAGTTCCTTCACGTGCAGCTCCCCTGGGTGAGGGGATCAAGCTGCAAGGTGCTGAGGGCCTGGGCTCTGGGCCAAGGAAGCTTCTTTTCAAGCTATAAACCCAAAGGTACTTGGATGCTTTAAGGCTAAGCTCAAATAGTCTGCTGCAATCTGGCCCAGTCGCAGTTCTTTGCTGGTTTAAGACATTTAAGAATAGCTGGCTCTGTGTTAAGTGCATCTAAAAATTCTGTGGCAATAACACAAACACACTCTTTGCTGGTGCGAAGTTTTAGCTGCCTGAGCTCCTCTGTATGGGTAACTCATTGCTGCTAGTGGGAGTTGTGCACATGAATCAGAGAGAAGGACAAACCCTTAAGGTTTAAAAACTGAAGCAGTTCCCACATCTAGGAATGACAACATGTGTGAAGAGCACTCAGCGAGACAAACAGCAAGTGAATAGTTTAGCAGAGAACTGCAATTCAGAAATCACTGATTTATTGCACATGTATTTTTGTAATATGCTTTTTTGTTTTTCAATGTATTATTAAACTTCCTTAAGGATTAACACAATCTGTTGTCAAATTTTTCTCATGTGGCCTGATTGCTTTGCAAAATACCGTATCCTACATATGGCCATCTGTCAAAACAGCAGTGACAAAATGAATTAATCTGAATTGCAGATGTGTTAATGAATCCCTTTGAAGGGCTTAAGCATTTAATTAAAAGTAAAGCAGAACATGATAGGTAATTTTTAAAGCTTTTAAAATATCGTTAATATTTGAAATTTATTTTCAGGCACATGATTTATTTGGTAGGATTTTTCTCTCCCCAAATCTAATTAAAGTTGCACAAACAAGTCTTGACCCCAGTGTGCAGTGCTCACTCACCAGCAATTACATAGAATTAAAAATATTTGCACAGTGATACCAAACATTAGATACTTTCTCCATAAAATAGAGAAGTCAAATGCTCTCAGGGATTTGCAGCTGCCTTCTCATCAGACTGACCTTAAAGATAATAGCTGGTAAATGCCCTTCATAAAGTTGTGTCCTTTTATTATATTAATAGGAAGCAAATAGTTACACTCAGTCACTTGGGCACACAGATGTGCCCATGCCCTTAGAGAATGTCTTGCCAAAAAGGACTGTAGTACTCGCAGCACGTGGTGTGAGCAGCAGAGGCTGCTGAGCTGTTACGGAGCTGGGTCCCGGACGGGCTCTGGTGATGTTAATGTGGCAACAGCCGGGTCCGTGGCTCTGTCGAGGCATTGTGCCTTCCCCAAACCTCAGCACCAGAACTTGGTAGAGGATTGCCGAAGGCATCTTTTGAAAGCTTTCCATGTCACCAAAACCAGTTGATTAAAAGGAAAGACGGAAGCCCCAGAATTCTGCAGTGAACTAGTTTAGGAAACAGAACTTTGCTGCAAACATGGAGTCTGCTAAGATTTATGGCTAAATCACAGGACCTTCCAACACTGAAACTCTCTACCAGCTTCAGTGAGACAATTCACTCTTCACACTTGCCCTTACACACTTTGCTCAATCTGGGCCTTAAAACTTATGTGCTTTGCCAAGCTGTGAGTAATGAAAAAAGTGCCACTGCCTCAAATGAGCCAGTGACTAAAGCAAACCCATCGTAATTGGTTTCTGAACCCATCTTTTGTTGAAACTGATATCACGCTGGGCAGAATTGTTTTGTTTGGTTTCAAATATATATATATATGATGTGTAAGATAATTGTTAAAGTTTACATAGGAAAGGTCAATTAAAGTAACTTCTAATTAAGCACTGTGTTCATTGTTCATTACTAGTCACCCTGAATTTAGAATTTCTTTTAATATTAGAATAAGATATTTCCATTTGGAAAACTGTGTCATGATGGTGGAAGGTTTTTTTTTGTAGGGAAGTGTTTTTAAGGTGCTCTCAGAGAGATTCTTCCTCTGAGGAGAGGGGAAAAAAAAGAGTTCTTTAAATGTACCTGCATGTTGTGCATGGATGTATAATTTCATATGTACCTGTATATTATAGATCCATATGTACATAAGGCATGAACAAATAGATGGGACAGTTAGTATGTTATATGCCTTAGTAGCTATAACCTTAGTCATTTGTGCATGAAAGCCTAACCTGATCCATATGGTCAAAATTAATGAAATGCACTAACAAGAAAGCAGATACATTAAGCTTTGCAAAATTGTAAAATTAATATTACAGCTATGTCACCTTCGCCTGCAACTGGACTGAGCAAGGGTGAGAGAGAGAGAGAAATCAATTCCACCAGTTTTGGAGAATGTAAGACTGTGCTGAGAATGTATCTGTGTCTTGTGATGTCTTGTTCTGGTGTCATTGCTGCTCTGTGGCGGGGGCTCTTCATCTCCAAGGGTGTTTGGCGGGGCCATATGCCAAGGTTAGCCACAAAGGTGCAAAGCGTTTGCCTTCCTGTGTACTGGCTAGCAGTGGATTTTGTAGGCCGTGTAAGGGGACATCATCTTCCTGTTTCATTTCATGAGTTTGCCCATGTGGCTCATTGACAGGGCTGTGGCACTCACTTCTCCTTCCATTCCTCCTTACATCCCTGGCAGAACTCTTTCTACCACTTTTGCAACGCTCCCAAATGGTTTGGTTTAACCCAGGATGAGCAGACTGGCAGGTTTGACCCATTTGCATACTCTGAATGTACTTTTTTCAGAAAGAGTCCGACCTGCTTGAGGTCAGGTCAAGGTGCAAAGATGCAATAAATGCCTGCTTAAAACAGTTTTGTTGTTTTTCAGTCAGACCTGCTTGAGGTCAGGTCAAGGTGCAAAGATGCAGTGAATGACTGCTGAAAACCATTTTTTCATTCATTTTCAACAAAGCGCCATCAGGAAATCTTCCTTGTAGGTGAGGGAAGTGGCTGCTCTAAAAGTCTACTGAATACTTCAAGACCTAAAGAAATTCTCCAGTATGGAGATCCTCAGGGGGTCCCACCTCAGCTGTATGGAAACACAGAGCTGAAGGGGGTTTTCTGAGCTGTGTCAGTGGATCACCTTTCTGCAGAACTGCTGCAAAAAGTGGTGAAAGGAGTTCTGTTCAGCTTGTCCTCACACTGTGTAAATGTGTGTTGTCTGTATCTTTGTTGTATCTGTGTTTCACCTCCTTGTAACCCTCCCAGCAGAAGCAGTGTTACATGAAAAAACTTGTTTCTTTGGATATAGACTTGTCTCTTTTTTTCTTGTTGCTGCTCTGGTTTGATGCCGCCGCTACACCTCCAGCTTGCCGTTATCTCCAGCGGCCGTTAGTCGGCTAGCTGGTACCCGAACCGGGAACATAAGGCATCGCTCAGGGAGACTGGAGAGTTGACAAATGGGAGGGTGTTGAGAGATGCGGAGGAAATGGGCCCACGCTGAAGCTCTCTGCAGAATCCATTTTGCCTCTGACAGATCCAACACGCACTATTAATTGGTTGGGGCCAGCCTTTGCCAAAAAAACCCCAAGCCTGCGAAGCGTTGGAGAGATGCTTCTGAATGTGTCTGCTCTTCACGCTCCCCCTCACTGACAGCAGCGACAAACACCAATTAATTTGTTGTCTAAGTTCTGCTGTTGTGCCACACGCCTGTATGGTGCTGAGCTGCCTTCAGTCAGTGCACCTGAACAGGTGAACCACACAGGCTTCCAGCTGGTTCATCACCTGATTGTTCTGTAATTGTATCTGGACAATAATAAGTTCAGTGAGATAATGTGCACAGTTTTTACACTTAATTTATAACTGCAAGTGATTAAAATGTGAAAATATTGCACATGAAAGCAGTTTGACAGAAAATATTGAAGTGGACATCTGTGCCTTAGCACTCACCTGTTCTGTTAATTTATAGTATTCCCAGGTCTTAAATCCCTACTATGTTTTAAATCTGTTGAGTCATTGAAGAGAGAGTGAGTCATAATTAACTGCACGTCAACCAGATGACTAGACCCAAACCATTGTGCAGCAAGGACTGACAGTGTAAATTGCAATTAGGGCCCAGTCTGACATGCATTGATGTCAATGGAAAACAACCAGTCTATTTGCTCATAAATACAGAAAACTAGATGATGTTTCATTAAATGTGTTGCATTCTATAGCTGAGTATTTAAATTACATTCCTGAACGATACACTTCAGTTTCTTTACTGAAGATAGAGGCAGCTGACTTGTAAAGGAGCAGCTTTTTTTGTCATTAATTATAAATTTTGGGAGGGGATCATTACAAAATTAGTCAATGTTACAGATACCAGCCAATAAATATTAAATGAACCTGAAGTTGTCTTCTGATATGATTCAATGTTAGCAATTAATTTTGCATTTTTAAAAGAGGGATGAAAGCAAGCATGAATAAGTTAATATAAAACATTACTGTTCAACAGCACTTCAAGGTTAGTACTTCACTGTATGTAATATTCATTGAAAAAAACATGCTGGTGTTCCATACTAATGAGGTAGGGTAGGTAGGTAAGGTTGGACATTTTTTATGTTTCCAGCTGTTTTTATCTGTTCAGTGGTTCTGCAAAGTCTGTGTACAAGCAAATGAGAGTCAGGAGAGCTGCATTGTTTTCAGTGGAGCCCTTCTGGTTTACAACAACTGAGGATCTGTCCCGTAGTTATTTAGAGCAGCATCAGCAGACAGATAGCAAACTATGCTTGTGAAAGTTAATTAAACAGTAGAAGTCGTAACAAGTGGCTCCTTTGTCTGCCGTGAAAGAGAAGGCAGCTGTATTGTTTCTGGCAGAGTAATTCTCTGTTGTACACATTTATTGATGATTTGTAAGAGGCTCTTGCACTGGGTAATGATGCTAATATTGGTGAAAGGAAGTATTGCAGTGATAAACAAATAACAAGTCACAGTTAGACACCTAGAAAACAGAAACCACTATATAATATTTAATAGTGATTTAAATAACAATACTTAAGTATTTAAAGCTATAAATGTTCCAAATTATGTCTAAAAATTCAAGACCACCTCGTTTAAAGCATAAAATAGTGCATCAGATCCCTATATACTTCGATCAGAGTAGTCCTGATTTGGATATAGAGCTGTCAAGTTTTGATTAAAAATAATCATTTCCCTTCTTTCCCTTCAGTTCCAGATTACCAAGAGCAGGATATCTTTCTATGGAGAAAGGAAACCGGTTTTGGATTTAGGATTCTAGGTGGAAATGAGCCTGGAGAACCTGTGAGTACATCTAGAAGTGGTCATGTTTTAACTTGCAACATCTTCCAGATTCACAGCAGTAGTGTGTACTGGTGTGCAGCACCAGTAGCACTGTAGCATCTCTATTAAAATAACTAGTGGGCTATGCATTTACATCTTGCAGCTCCTCCCCACCCTCCCCTCAAAAAACCAAACTGAAACTCCTGTAATTGAAATGGGATTGGCTTCCTTTCCTATTCCTTGGTTTTATGATAGCCCACATGAAAGCACATAGGGAGTAGGGAGTCTGTAAACCCTAGAGGCAACTGAAAAGATACCTCAACCTTGGCATCCCTGAGAAGACCCTCAATGCTTTTAGCCATCCTCCTCTCTGGCCACTGGTTGAAAACATTTCCCAAGGCTATCTGTCATTAGAATGGATGGACTGCCTAGAGAAACAAAATGCAAATGTATTGCAATTTCATGTGGAGCTGCTTTCACAGGAGCAACTTTCATGGGCAGCAGACATTTGTCAACCATTTCTTGCCCCTACTAAATTTGGTCTACCTACCTCTTACTTGCACCTGGCAGTTGAACTAGTTCTCATTTATCACTCTCTTTGCACCTTTCCTTCTTTTCTTTCTTTCTTTCTTTCTTTCTTTCTTTCTTTCTTTCTTTCTTTCTTTCTTTCTTTCTTTCTTTCTTTCTTTCTTTCTTTCTTTCTTTCTTTCTTTCTTTCTTTCTTTCTTTCTTTCTTTCTTTCTTTCTTTCTTTTCTTTCTTTCTTTCTTTCTTTCTTTCTTTCTTTCTTTCTTTCTTTCTTTCTTTCTTTCTTTCTTTCTTTTTCTTTCTTTCTTCCTTCTTTCTTTCTTTTTCCTTTCTTTCTTTCTTTCTTTCTTTCTTCCTTTCTTCCTTTCTTCTTTCTTTCTTTCTTTCTTTCCTTTCTTCCTTTCTTCCTTTCTTCCTTTTCTTCCTTTCTTCTTTCTTCCTTTCTTCCTTTCTTCCTTTCTTCCTTTCTTCCTTTCTTCCTTTCTTCCCTTTCTTCCTTTCTTCCTTTCTTCCTTTCTTCCCATTCCCCTTTCTTCATTCTTTATTCTACTTTGTGCTGCTTCCTCAGATTTACATCGGTCACATTGTACCGCTGGGTGCTGCTGATGCCGACGGCCGCCTGAGATCGGGTGATGAGCTGATCTGCGTGGATGGGACCCCTGTTGTTGGGAAATCACACCAGCTTGTCGTCCAGCTTATGCAACAGGCAGCCAAACAAGGTCATGTCAATTTGACTGTCAGGCGCAAAGTGGTTTACACAGGTAGGCTGCTGTGTCACTCTGCAGGGGTAGATTTTCTTTCCGGACTCCATCTGTTCAGCAAAGAGTTTAAAGAGAAGGAAAAAAAAAACCAAAAACCTTTCTTTTTAATACTGCAGAAGCTCAGGGGACATGGGTGGTAGTGGTGTTCTTTTTCCTGTTTAGTCTTTAGTTGCTGTTGTTGATCAAATATGTTTCACATTATTTGTTTCCAGTCAAGGTTCTCTCAGTCTCAGTTGGCTTCTCCAGTCTTCATGAAGGTTTCTGCTAAAATGGGTAACTGTTCAGTTGCAGCATGTTATTTTCAGTTTGACTTACACAGCACAGACACTGTGCCCGTCTGTCTGGTTTTTTTGTATTTACTTCAAAAAAACCCCTGTGCTACCTGATAGTCCACTTAAACTGAGTGTGAGGGAAGAGACAGGGAAGGGTAGGCAAGAGGAGAGAGTGAGTGAAGGGCATATGTATGTGGTGGCCAATACCCCAGGCTCAGGAGAAGCTTCAACTGAGGATGCAACATATAGTTGACTAACCACAGGGTCAAAACTATGAGCGGCATTTGTTCTGGTAGTGCAGGGTGTGTGTGTTTGTTGCAGTAGAGATGGGGTTTTGTGCTGAGTTACACTAGATGTTGTGCACACACTGCACAAGCGTGTGGCCTAAATGGACAAAAGAGAAGCTGGCAGAAAGACAAAAGATGCAGAGAGAAGTGATACTGCATGGTGGTACTCAGATTAGTGACAGAAAAACATCCAAATAGCAAAGAAAATTAAGACATTAGCATGAGCTTTCTAAATTACATGTGACCTTGTGGTTAATATTGGAGAGTAACATTGGGGTGCTGCTTCTTCTTTTAATCCCTTTAGGGTGTTCAAGTGTGGGAGTTGGTTTAGGTCAGTTATTCAAAAGAAAGGTTAATATATAGCTTATTAAGTTTAAACATCAGCAGAAAAATAGGCAGTGATGTACTTTCTTTTCAGATAGCATTAAAATAACATTCAAGTGGAAAATTAGGCCCACACCAGAACAGTACTTCTAAAATAGCTCTGGATTCTTATCCAAGGCTCAGCTCCTTCCACACAACACTACAAAAATGTTCACTTGTCATTCCTTTCTTTCTTCCAATTGTAGTTTAAATACCAGATTATGTCTCTCCTCTAATACCCTCTGTCTCATTTCTGACAAAGGGCTGCCAATGTGAGAGAAACTAAAGGAGATGAGCTTTGGGAGGAAGAGGAAGGGCAGCTGAATTTTGGTATTGTTTTATGCATAGATTTTCTATTCAGTTTTAGAGCCTCCAGGCTGGAAATTGCAATAAAAGATTTAGATGCATGAGAGATCTCTTGATATTTCACTCAGGGAACGTTACTCCAGACCGAGCTATTTCTGAATCATTTCAGATGTGGACACTTACTCTAGGATAAATTATTCAGGATCCCTTCTTTCACCTTACACTTGCAGGCTTTTAAATTCCAGCATAACTTCGTAGGGGACCTGAGTTTTGGTCCCTTATTCCTCCTGTCATCTGTATGCCAGTAGAAAAAGATTGTTCATTTAAATGCCTTGTGATGCATGCAGGGCAAAGTTTATACACCTGTCTCCTTAATATGTAGAATACTATATATTTAGTACATACTTTGAGTACATAAGTGCTATGTATCCAAGAATATTTTAAAGTTACTTTTCTTTGGCTCATTAATTTAAAGGTTTAGATCTTATTTTGGCATCCATTTTCTTGTTGTTGCTTTTAAGATCTTCATCTTAATTCTGATTCACCAAATTGGACAAGTGACCTGATTAGTGGAGGCAGCCATTCAGTAGAGACAAGTACAATATGTTGCTCTGAGCTGTGCAAATGGACTGTGGAGAACTGGCTGAGTAACAGGAAGTGAAAGCTATTGTGGGCCACAAGCTTTAACCTGAGGTTGGCTCAGGTGAAGGAAAACACTGTGTTGGGATGTAGGCAGCAAGGGAACTCTCCTGATTTCCCAGCAGATGATGGCTTAGCTACAATATGGTCCAGCACTTCAAGAAAGACATGTTTGAGTTGGAGACAGCCCAACTGGAGGGAGTCCAGAGGACCAGCAAGAATAAGGAGAGCTCTAGAAAACATGGTCTGTAAGGAAATATTGAACAAATTGGGATTGTTTAGCCTAAAGCAGAGAAGAGGGAGGAGGTGTTAAAACTCTCCAAGACTATAAGAGGCTACTGCAAAGA
Source organism: Picus viridis (assembly GCA_033816785.1). Lineage (NCBI taxonomy): Eukaryota > Metazoa > Chordata > Aves > Piciformes > Picidae > Picus > Picus viridis. The sequence goes on along the minus strand of CM066592.1, from coordinate 14,998,591 downwards.
GGAAGGGAATAATATGTTCTCCATATGCCTGCTAGATAGAACTAGAAATAATAGCCTTATGTTGCAGCAGGGAAGATTTAAGTTAGATATTGCAACCAATAGATTGCCTGGGGAGATATTTAACAGCTGATTAGGCAAACATCTGTCAGGACTGACAGTAAGTATAGTTGGCCCTGACTCAAGCAGAGTGTGGACTAAGCGATTTTTGTGAGATTTCTTCAAGCCTTAGCATCTGATTAGATTTTAAACTAATGTCACTTCCAACTCCAGTTGCTGTGAAGTAGTTGTTTAATATTAATGTTAATAACGTTTAATGGTTTTGCCCCGACTGTGCCAGGCGGTACAGATGATAGTTGCTGGTTCTTCCATCCATAAAAGCTTGGTTCACAAGCTGCTTTGCTTTAGAATGGGTGGTTATTGTTACTTAATATCACATTAATCAAAAGCAATGGGTGCTACCTAACCGATAGTTAAAAAATATACAGGTGTTGAGGGATGGGTGTTTGCTGATTGTTTCTCCTCACAGCTTGTGCACATATACACAGCTGCACATATAGACCTGAAGTGGGGATGTGATATCTAAAGGAGTCACCTCTGAACTAAGGTAAAGCCACAGAGCATCCAAGCACACAGCACTGAACTGGTGTAACTGGACTGCTGCAGTCTGGCAGCAAAAGGCTTCAGTGGCATGAGCATACATGGAACAGGACAAGCATGCATGGTCAGTTCTGTCACCAGAGCTGGTAGTGGTGGTGGCGGCGGTCAAAAGGAGATAGTACCCTTAGTCGTCATGTTTGTGGTCTATAGATTAAAACAGACAGGTGGGGGTTGGTCTCTTCTCCCAGCCAACCAGCAACAAAACAAGAGGACACAGTCTCAACCTGCACCAGGGGAAGTTTAGGCTCAAGATGAGGAGAAAGTTCTTCACAGAGAGAGTTGTTAGCCATTGGAATGTGCTGCCCAGGGAAGTGGTGGAGTCACCATTCCTGGAGGTGTTCAAAAAAGGATTGGACATGGCACTCAAAGCCATGGTTTAGTTGTCATGAAGTGTTAGGTATTAGGTAATAGGTTGGACTTGATGATCTCTGAGGTCTTTTCCAACCTTGTTGATTCTATGATTCTATTTGTCACCTTTTTTATTTATTTTTTTAAAAACCTTTTTCTCAGTGAGCAGCACTTTTCAAGCACTAAACAATGCAGCCTCTTCAGACAGATTGTTTTTCCTCCTCAGTTCCAAAGGCAGAGAATGAAGTACCATCCCCAGCCTCTTCCCACCACAGCAGCAACCAGCCAGCCTCACTGACAGAGGAGAAGCGAACACCACAGGGCAGCCAGAACTCCCTCAACACCGTCAGCTCAGGCAGTGGCAGCACCAGCGGCATTGGCAGTGGTGGTGGTGGGGGCAGCGGGGTGGTCAGCGCCGTGGTCCAGCCCTACGATGTGGAAATCCGCCGCGGCGAAAACGAGGGCTTCGGCCGTCATCGTCTCATCCGTGAGCAGGCCGGAGGCAGGGACGACGTTCGGTAAGTGCTGGGGTATTTTCAGCGCGCCTCAAATGAGACGAGGATTTGAGCACTGCAGTATGGGGAGATGAGTGAGGATCTGTTTAATTGAAAGTCATGAACATGCCCTAATTTATGTAATTAATAGCCTGATTGGAGGCTAAGACTTGGTAGGTGTTTGTCTCCTGGGTTTTGCTCAGCACTGAGTCAAGAAAAACACAATGAGAAATCCCAGTCTGAAGAGTGAAAATGCCACCAGTGGTTTTTCCTGATACTCCCTGAGCTCCAGCTCTCGCTGCTAGCTGGACGCCTTCCTGGGGTTTGCTCTCAGAAGAGCATCTGGGGGATCCCCCAGTGATGCTGTTTGCTAATGCAGAAATGGAGCAGGTGGAATGAAATATGTCTCCTGACAGTGGAATTGAGCCAGCTGATTTAAAAAGCAGGAATGCTTAAACTGATTAACTTCTCTTTGGCAATCAGGGTTGTTCTGATCCTCATTATGGAGTGAGCATGCTGATAGCTGGAAAGTTTTAATTAATAGTGGTTGCTGGTGAGACACAGAATGGAGAGTACTGCTAAAAAGAACAGATTGGGGTTTTGATGCTTTCCACCTCTTCCCAAGTCCATTTTTTCAGAGTAGGGAAATTAAGTTCATGAGATGTCACACCTAATATCCTGCCCTAGTAGAAGTGGCTTCTTTCTGAACATAGTCCTTTCTGCTCGGCAGACACACATTTCCATGTGTTGCTGAGGAAGAGGTGTACATAATCTGGTTTCGCAAGTATGCACAGAACAGTCTACTCTAGAGCACAAATGTCATTGCAAAGGGGAAAAAGTCTATTTGTTTCCCTTTCCCACTCCTCGAAAAGGACCAGAGGCAGCATCCATGTGGGCTTTGATTGAAAAAAAAAAAAAAAAGGTGGTGGTCCCTCCCTGTTAGTCTGTGGCATGTGATAGTGATGGAGGGGGATAGGAAAAGCGGAACACATGCCTGGACCATCTTCACACTACCTCTCAAGGAAGGGCTGTGGCTTACAAACAAAATACATTGCAGTCTGCCTGGAAAGTTTGAGTGCTCCTAGGATACACAGGTGGCAAGAAGTGGTCTTTCCCCCTTTTTTCTAGGCTTTTTTCCTGAAATTTCCTGCCATTGCCCATCAGCGATAGCCTTACTTAATACATCAAGGGAATGTCACCTCCTTTGCCGGTTATTGGTGGGCCATTACTAACACTGTTCTGGGCAGTCATGGCAGTAGAGATTTTAAGGGGGAAATACTTACTGCAGGCCTGGTGCATCAAGTTCTGATGGTTCCTTGGGTGTTAGGCACCCACACTGTCTTTGCTGCTGGAAACTGCTCTTCCAGAACAGATATTTCAGTGACAGAACACAACCATGTGACATGGTATTAGATTAAGCTGAACTCAATCTAAACTGGAGAGTGAGTGCTTTTATCTTCTGACAGTATTTGCAAACTTGTGTGTAAATAACTTTTACTGTATGAAGACTATGCTCTAACTCTTTTCTGCAGAGAAACCTTGGCCTGAGCTTGTCAGGAGTTGTGTTTGCTTTAGCCCAAGATACGTGCTAACTGGAAGTTTTCTGTGCAGGGGCTCCTCATGGAGATCTGTTGATCTGTGACTGTTTTTCCTTTCATTTTTTCAAGCGTATTCAGCTTTTTCCTAATACTCTGCATGAGATATTTTCCCTCTGCTGTGTGGCACTTCCTTTGGACCTGCTTTTTGTAGTTTCTTTCTTTTGTAGGTAGTGTTTAGAGATGGGCCAAACTGGTTCTAAAATGCACCTTGGTCACTTTGGTGTGGGCTCTGTTGTCTGTGTTCCGAGGATTGAATAGAGTTGGAACTCACACGCTCAAAACAGCCTTTAAACTAGATGGGGCTTTGCATTACCAGGAAGAGAAACTTTCTAACATCACAGTAAAAGAATTAAAAATTAAAAAAAAAAAAAAAAAAACAAAAAACCTATCATTTGCAACTAATATTGACACTTTCTGCCAGTTTTCATTGCATCTTTCCAACCTTGTTCTGTCACCTCACATTCCTTTTCTCAGCCTTGTCTTCTTTATGGTCTTTCTAGTTTTATTGTATGTGCAGCAATGTATATCTCTAAAACTACTCAAGTGAAAACTACAGCACAGATAGGAAAGTGCATCTTGAGGGTGCATGTATTGTGGATGGAAAGTATGAGCTGACCACTGTGTATGTATACCTCATGGTATTAATCATGTGCTGCATCCCCAATGGCCTCTTGCCCGTATAAATAAGCCATAAAAAAAGCCTGGTGGGTTTATTGAAGTGGAGTTGTGTGTCTCCTGTCTCCCAATTTTGCATTTTAAAGACAACCCTATGTTTTTGGGCAAACAATTGCATGGAACAGGAGGAGAATTTTGTCTCCAAAACTCATTCATCCTAAAGTGCTCTTGTTGTGTGTGTCAGACATCTCAAATCGTTTTGTGTGTGTAGTTTTAGAGGTATTTCAATGAGAAGGTCCTTACCCCTCTCCTGCTCCCTTCCTGATGCCATCTAAGATCATAAAAGGGGAAGATTTAACAGAGGCTGTGGTAGATGCCTACACCAAACAGGTTACCTTTCTCAGTTTTGGCCCATCTGTAGTGGTCCTGTACCTTCCCTGGTAGTACCTTTATTCATGATGGAAGAAAACCATTTCACGTTGCTTCCCCATGCAGTGCTGATAGAGTGGATCCTCATGGTAGAAAGGGAGCCGCACTCCCTCCTAGGCCTAGGAAAAAAAATATCTTTCTAAATCGAGAAAGAACAAAACATTGGCAGAAGCTTGAACAGCAGTTGACTTGGAGAAGGACTCAGAGAGGCTGACATTGATATCACCTCAGAGGAGGAAGGTTGATTGTTCTGCAAACAGTTTCAAATTTTTTGCTCAAGAACAAAATTGGGATTTGGGTTAGGATGGGGCTGCTAAGTGCAGTTGTAGTCTGTGAAAATTCACCATTTATTAACAGAAATCAAGGTGGGGGGAGTTGAAGTGATTGACAAAACACCTCTTTGTAGAAGAAGTAAAGTATTGTGCACTGGTACTAGTCGATTGCCAATGTTTTGAACACTGGCAGCAAAGCTATCCTATAATAACTTTTGCTTGATGCATTAATTAATTAACCCTTAACCTTCTCTTTCCCTTTTCAACCCTTTTTCTCCTTTTCCCCTTCACCATATTCCCACGTATGTAAACAATTATTTTTTAAAAAAAACAAACCAAAACCATAAAACCAAACCAAACCAAAACCAAAACCACAACCCCCCCAAACCAATACAAAAGCGGGAAATGCATGTGTGGCCATGCCTCACAAAATAGGTCGGATAATTGAAGGGAGTCCCGCTGACCGCTGTGGCAAGCTGAAAGTAGGCGATCGGATCTTGGCCGTCAATGGGTGCTCCATCACCAACAAGTCACATTCCGACATCGTCAACCTCATTAAGGAAGCGGGAAACACCGTCACCCTGCGCATCATTCCAGGAGATGGTAAAGTATATATGTTTCCTGCTGTTTTCTCTGACCCTCCTCTTGGTTTTCTTCCTGAGCTTTTTGCATCAGGCAGGGCTGCAGTCACGGAGAACTCCGTTTCCGCTCCCACTTTGAGAATTAGCAGTGAGGGAGGTTGTGGATCTTCCATAGGGTTTTTTTGTGTGTGTGTGTCTTTGTGCAGACTTGGGAGCTCTGTTTATAAATAGGAAGGTGCTGATTCTATGTTAGTAAAATAATATTCCATTCTCTCATGTTCCCATATACCAGCTTACAATGATCTCTTGTTCCCACATACTACCTTAAAAGGATCTGTAGATTTGATGCATATGTCCGTACACTTGGATTTGTTTCTTAGGTTAACAGTTCAGCTTTAGAATATTTGGGAATCATTTGTTAATATGTGGGATTCCTGAAGCTTTGTAGCAAGCAGGCTACAGAGTAAAGAGATCATAGAAAGGGATAAACACTTTGTCATGTTTTAAGCTGTTTGCAAAGAAGATTTGCTTTTATTCTGGGTAAGTTGCTTTGGGAGCAAGCTTAGTACATTTTGAAATGACTGCTAAATGGTGATGGCTGTAGAGCTGCTCTGTGCTTGTAGTCGTGAGTGTTACCTTAAACGGGATCTCGCTGTTTCAGATCAGAAGGAACACGCAGGTTCTCTAATAATATGCTGACACTTGGTATTTGTTTCAGGTCACTGAACTATCTAATAAAAATAAACATGTTTGATTAAACTGATCCCTAGCTGTGGTGCCAAATAGAAACAGAGCAGAAATGTCTGTAAACTATCTGTAGCTGAACTAAAATTGCTGTGGTTCTAAATCCTAAGTATTTGGGGGTTTGTTGTTGTTCATTGTCTTGCTCTGCCATGGATGGGTTCATATTGAGAAGTCATTAGGCAGAAATCTTTTTGCATTGCTCTCTTTGGAAGCTGAATCCACAGGTGCAAGATTTGATGGCTGTGATACTGTGGTAATGAGCACTTCTTAGAGCTGTACTTAACGGGTGTCTATTGACAGGACAAAGGGGAATGGTTTTAAGCTGAGGAAAAGCAGGTTCAGACTGGATCTTAGGAAGAAGTTCTTCAGTATGAAGGTGGTGAGACTGCAATAGGCTGCCCAGGGATGTTGTGGATGCCTCTTCCCTGAAGGTGTTCAGCGCCAGGCTAGATGAGGCCTTTAGCAGACAAGTCAAGAGGCATTCCTGCCCATGGTGGGGAGGTTGGAGTAGATGATCTCTAAGGTCCCTTCCAACCTAAGCCATTCTATGATTCTATGATCTACAGGGCGTTATTTACATTCAGCTCCATGTAGAGAAAGTGTGATTGTTTGAAAGAAAGGGTGAGAAGTGTGGCCAACTTGAGCCTGGTACCTGTAAAGTAGACTGAAGAAGGAACATGATGTGATTTCCAGTGAAAAGCATTAAGCAGTTGCTAGCTCTCATGCTTTGCAATATGAAGCATGGGTTTAGTTAACCTACAGAGCATAGTCATGCTGTGTTTAGTTACAGGATAAAAATAGGCCAGGATGAGAAATGATCTGGTTATAAATTATTTCTGTTTAGGATGATCTGGTTTATATAAAGGCTTTATTTTCCTACCGTTTAGTAGCTACCAGGTCAAATGGTATGTTATCATTTGCTGCTTCCAGCAAATTGAGTGTTCATGAATAATCAAAGGGCTGTGAATCAGGGAAACATCTGAGCTGGCCTGGGTGTGCCAGTTTTGGAAGGTAGTCTGGGAGAAGAGTTGTTCATTACCTGTATTTTGGTATCTGATAAAAATCAAGGGAAGCCAATCTCTGAATGAATGCTTTTTAAAAATATAAAAATACCTAAGAGATAAATAAGTTTTGAATGGTTTAAGAATTTTTTAAGAAGAATGTAGCCTCCTGACATGAGTGCTCAGCCAGTCTTGTTTGTGCAAATAGATATACAAAACACCATGTTCAGCTGCTTAGGTTAGAAGAAAAATTTGTAACTGAAATAATTTGTTCCTAGAGAAGGTGGAAAGCTGTTATTCAGGGGAACAAGTCAGCTTCTTTTTCATAGCAATGCAGGCTTTGAATCTTTCTTGCTATCCCTTTGAAATTCCAACTCAGATTGTCAGCTTTTCACTGTGGTACCTGCATTTAATTTCCAAAAGCCCTTAAGAACAGACTCCCAAAATCACTGAAAGGTTTGCTTTAAACCCTATGACAGTTGATCTCAGTGATGTATGCTGTTTATTGTGTTTGGTTGCTTTTGCTGATTTGCTCTTTTCTTTTTGTTGACTTTTGGGTACTTTTTTTTGTAAATATAGATGGTCTAACAGTGTACTTAGAGGAGTGGGGAAGAATACATCAGAAACCATACTAGTCAGAGAAACTTGATACTAAAGCTCATCATAAGACTCACAATAAACTCACGCTGCTAATCTCTTCTAACACTATTAAATACACCAAAGGTTTTTGCTCTTGTCTTGCACCAAGTTATTGACGTAGACCACTGCTGGAGTGTATCTGCAATGAACTTATGATGATTTAACATGCGACCAGCTGATACGAAGTCAGAAAGGGATAGAAAATAACAAGCTTAGATTAGGTATGTAATTATGTCTGAGCATTCCAGGGCAGAATAGAGCAAGGAATCAATGAAATATGTAGGATTTAGAACATGCAATTGTAATTCTACTAGATACCATTTTTTTTCCTGTATTTGTGTTCTTTTCCAGTTTTGCATGGTGGTTGCCATGAATTCTAAGCCAGTGTCTAAAAAGCTAGCAAAATTATGCACAGCTCCTGACTCATGGGATAGATTGGGCTAAAGATAGATGCAGTACAGTGGTGTGAAGATACATCTGTACCAAAGATGTGTTGTTGCTCTACTTGGTATTCTTAGTATGACCTACTAAAGAGTAGGAATCTTGCATTCTCTTTGAAGCCCATCTTCATCTAATCTCCAAATATTTGTGGAGGATTTCAGAGACTTCTGTTCTGAGTACAGAACACTCAACCATGTTTTGGACCTTCTTATGTTGGGCACCAATTTTAGCATCAAGGCATCTTTACAAAATGCACACAAATATCTCTTAAAACCAACAGTGTAAGCGCACATAGAGATGTCTCCTTCTCATACAAGTCAGCTGTCTCTGGTATATCCTCACAAGGGTGCACCCTGAGAGATCCAGGCAGACCCAGGAGCCTTGCTTGCTCTCTGAGCCATTGGTCACAAGCCAGCTTTGGTCTGGAAGACGTTACAGCTCCATATGCTGCGGGTTTGGGCATATTAACTTAGGCACAGCGCTGCCGGCAAAGGAGCTGCGCTCTCATTGCACCCATCTGTTTCAATGGTTCTTCTCTTTCCTTCTCCTGTGGTTCCCTTGACATGAACTGGCTACACAAAGGAAAAACCTTCACCTCTTTTAGATTTCTCCACAATTAAAATGAATCCATTCATGACCACCTTAGAACCAAGTAGGCCCATGACCATCACCTCTCTAATTCAGGCAAAATCCCTCCTATTTCTGTCTTTTTGTATTACAGCTGGACTCTGTTTAATAATGGCAGATTTCTCCATAGTCAATAAAATGAATTACCAGATGCCTGGAGCTAAAGAGACAAACAAGGGCAGGGTAGAAGACCTTGTGATTTTATGTTGGAGAGCCAGATGTTTTCACCCAGTTTTTGTTGCTGTTGTCTGACGGTGTCTTTTTTTTAAAGTGGGATTGGAAATAGAGAAATTCAGTCAGGAGGCAAGATTTTGGCCTTGAAAAGTGGACTGTGGTCAGGATTTTGTAGGTACTTGCATTCTGTGGTACTCTCCCTGATAGAATGGCTATAGGCACAAAGCAGGAGTCTCCCATGTTCAGAACTGTTCCACAGAGGAGTGAGTGCCTGACACTGCAGTGGTTTTAGCTGGCAGTGCCATGCCTAAGGAGTGGGTGTTTCTATTGACTGTGCCTATCATTCTCCATATGCACCCAATATGACTGTTCAACATTTTGAGTGGTTAAGCATGTACCACCCACTCTTCCTCTGAATTCAGGCTCCTGTATGAGGGGAAGGGTGTTTTCAGGAACTGCTGACTTCCGGAACCATTCAAAATCTGACATAATTCAGTACTAATTTCAGCTCAGGAGTGATACAATGTGCATCTCTGGAAAAATGTGTTGAGTTCAATATGCAAGAGTTCCAGGTCTTTCCTCCACAGTTATGTTGCTAATATTTGGCTAAGGGCACTGACACAACCTTAAATTTAGACATCATTTTAAATGAGCTCTGGGTTAACTCTGGTCTTAGTGAAGTCTTATGCTAAAGCTCCAAAATGAGCCATGCCATACTGTGAGGGGCACCTATGTAGCCACTTTTCAGTTGTGCCTGCAGCAACTGCCTTTCTAGATTTATGAAGCCGGAGAAAGGACCTCTCCTAGAAGCATCTCCTTCTGTGTGTACAGAAATATGGTATTTGCACAGGCTGGTGTTGGTCTGGATGCCCTTTGCTGTGGCATAAGTATAGTTTTGCAATTAATCCTGCTCTCTGTATTTTCTTGGTGAGCCCTTTTGTAAATGGTACCCAGAGCTGCTGATGCATTTGGTACAGGTGATTCCATGTCTCTGTGTGCAGCTTGGAGCGCTCAGGCACCACTGTCTTGTATTTCAAAGGTGGATTTCAGTGAGTTTGGGTTTTAGCCACATTCAATATCACCTTGTGAGGTATTAGATAAAAGCCACCTCTCAGTCCTTCCGAAGATTGCAGTTTCTGATAGAGGAAGCACTGATAATCTTATAACCCATGCAATAGTTATTGCCACTATAAAATTAATCCAGCCAGCCTACCATATGTGGAGACTTGAATGATTGGAATTCATGTCATTAGACAATAGACAAAACATTCCTCAACCTTTGCTCTACAAGTCAGCCTTTGTTCTGAGTGTCTCTAAATAGCCAGAGGTGTTTCTAATGCAGATTTCCCAGTTTATTTATTGGGCTAGGGATTTGATTTGATTTTCATTTTCCAGTTGAGCATGTAGTTGAGCATATACATAAGTGCTGTGACTTAGCTTTCACTTTATCTGTTAATTTGGGGATTTCAGAAATTCGAGCCAATCTCAGGTTCTTTAAAAACAACCTAGTGATACTTTCCAAGGAAATGCCTTTGCAAAACCTTTTTTTTCTTTCAGTGAACAGCCAATGGCCTTCCCTTATAATGAAAACCAAATTTATTTTGCAGAATCCTCCAATGCTACTTTATTGACCAATGCAGAAAAAATTGCTACAATTACAACCACACATACTCCTCAGCAAATACCACAGGAGCCCAGGTCAGACTGTTTTCCTTGAGAGAGCACGTTGACATGCTCTCTTCAGTTACATCTTGATCGTCTTCACATCCCATGAGCTGTATTTTTCCTTTCTCCCTCTTTGTCTCATTCGTTACAGCAGGAACAACACCAAACCAAAGCAAGAATCCCAGTTTGATTTCAAACCACCCCAAGCAGCACAGGTAAGGAGTGCCTTTGAAATTATTTTGTTTACCACAGGCTGTTGCTCCCAATTTGCTTGAGGGCAGCGTTCAGATATATCCCTTGAAAATTCCTACTGCGAAGCTGTTCTCCCTCAACCTGTTTGCTGAAGAGGAATTTGCTGATTAATTTCATAATATGTGTTGCTGTTGCTTTAGCTGAGAGATACTTGCAGCATGTTCTCATCAAGACTTTTAAGGAGGAAAAAACCAAAATAACAAAAGCTGACAATTTTACAACAGTAATAGTTCATGTTTGTTTATCAAATTGTATACTTTGAGGGACCTCTCCAGAAAACACTGTTGTGTGCAAATGGTAAATTCAGAGGACTAACAGGAGAAGAACTTGATGAGGGACAATAGCTGTCACAGAAGGCATCTTATTAGAGAGATTATTGACCTCACTGTTAGCTTTCCTTGCCACTGGCCATCCCAGAGGTAACCTCTTCCATTAGGGACTTCAGAATATCCCCATGCTATAACAGCATTCGCAAAAAGCAATGCATATGCTTCTGAGATTCTTGAAAAGGAGTAAGTGAGGTGGTAACAAAAGGGAAATGCAAGCACCGTGGCATAGACTGGTACCATTAAACATTTAACTGAAGACTGGTGCTGGAGGTGAGGTTGCCCTAACCTTCCTTTGCAGTGGGTGGAACTCTAACTACCCTCCAGAAATATGCCTTTCTGCCCTGGGCACAGGAGATGGTGTGTAACAGTGCCTAAGATGCATGGGTCACAGCCAAGCCTATTCATTCAGACAGCCCTTTGCAGACCACTGCTGGAGCTTCAAATTGCACAGTGGCATCTGAGGAAGCAGAAAATCCTGGTCTGTGTGCAAAAAATCAGCTGATTTTCTTTTTTTTTTTTTTCAATTATGAGTAGTGAAAAAGCTATCATTCCTTGGTTGAATAATTTCAAAATGAGAGTATAGCAGCATTTAACTTTCTGTTCAATTGTGCATATGTTGTCTTCCCTCCAGCAGGACCAAGATTTTTACACTGTTGAGCTGGAAAGAGGAGCCAAAGGGTTTGGCTTTAGCCTGCGAGGTGGCCGGGAGTATAATATGGATCTGTACGTGCTGCGGCTAGCTGAGGATGGTCCAGCTGAGAGATGTGGGAAGATGAGGGTATGCACAAAGGGATTTTAAAAGCATGTTTCTTAGCAATAAACTTGACTTCCTGTCTCTCCCTCACAGGCACACCCTCTGCTGTACCAGCTAAAAAGAAAATTAAATGTTGAGTGAAAAGAGCAGTGGTTCCTATTTACCTCTTTCAGCAGCTTCTGCCACACTTTGTGTACAGTCCATAGCAGTGCCTGTGCACTGGGAAATTTCGCTACCTTATTCCAAATTCTGACTTCTAAATCTGACTTCTGAAGCCTAACAAAGATACATGTTGCAATGAAAACATAATAGCCACAATCTTTGTCAGCTCTTTCAAAGTTTCAGTCATGAGTAGAGAATCAGGGTGCCACCGCATCCTCTGCTAGTGGGCAGAGCAGAATGAGAGCAGTTTGTTGACCCATGGGTTACAAAATCTTTCATTAATATTAACTGTAAGCTTCACACATCAGCTAAATTATAAACATTATAACAAGGACGTATGTTATAAACAGAAAAATTAAATTGCCAAGTTTTCTGTGCTCCTTGCTCCTCTCCTAGAGAATGCATTAGAATTTTACCACATCTCTTTCTCTTCTCCAGATACATCATGCAGAGGGCATTTTCAAAATCCATTTGCTAGGGGTAGATTTATAGGTCCAGTTTTTTGGCTGAGTGGTGGTGCCCTGTGGAAGTCAAGGCTTTGACAAGCTCTTCCAAGCCCTGTTTTCCCATCCTGATGAATTTACAGAAACAGCTTTGCTGGTTCATAATACACAACTAATATCCAAATGTGAAACAGACCTGAAAAGCCTATTTGACCATCACAGTTATAGCAGAATGTAAAACAACTGCCCACTTTGAGGAGAGACTTTGCAAACAATCAAAATAAAATCAAACAGCACCTGTTCTAACACAGCTATTAAGCAGTACGGTAATCCCATGTGTTTTTACAGAAGAGCAATGAAATCTTTTGATATCTCAAGCTTTTCCTGTCATCTTTAGTAGTCATGAGGTCTTGGGTGACAGGTTGGACTTGATGATCCTTGAGGTCTTTTCCAGCCTTATTGATTCTATGATTTTCATGTCTCCCAGGCCCTTACACACTGGTTTTGGTGGTGATGGGTTGGACTTGATGATCTTTGAGGTCTCTTCCAACCTTGGTGATTCTGTAATCACTGGAAGCACTTGGGTGTGTTTAGCTTCATCTGGTGCATAGATGGTTGTCCCCATTTGCTCTGGCCCATTTGTCTCGTGGCATGCTGATGGTGACCCTCATTTCTAATCTTAAACTGTTTTATTGCATTGACAGATTGGTGATGAAATTTTAGAGATCAATGGAGAAACTACCAAGAACATGAAGCACGCTCGGGCCATCGAACTGATTAAAAACGGTGGCCGCAGGGTCCGCCTGTTTCTGAAACGTGGAGATGGCTCGGTCCCAGAATATGGTGGGTCAAACTATGAAAGCATTCCTTTCTTCCCTGGCATCACTCCATGAATGATCTGTCTCAAGATCTGAAGCGGGAATTCTTTTTTTTATTTTCCTTTCTCACCAGTGTCTTACCAACCTTTGCAACATATGGTTAATTGCCTCGCTTGTGCTGAATTTTCTACACATTTCATCCTTTGCTTGCTTCCGTGGACTTGGGGCCCAGTGTAAGGCAAGATCATCATAGCAGTATTTTTGGTGATCAGAGAGGAAAGCAAAACAAAACAAAACAAAACAAACCTTACTGTCTTTTCCAGCCAAACAAGGAATGTCACTGAACTGTGCCAAACTGTTTCTCAGCAGCTGAATTGTTGTTTCAAATAGGTCTCTACTTCTAATCAATGCAAAAAGAACCAGGATCTTGAGTTATTACTCCGAAACAGTGATTTTTTTTTTTTTTCTGTTAGGTTTTTCTCTTTACTTCCTGTCTGTATCCATAGACATGAATGCCAAGATGGCTTATGAGATTTTTGCCTTCCCCTTAATATTTATGTAAATATTTATAAAGTTATTTAAGAAAAAATAAGAGGAAAGAAAAAAAAGAAAAAAAAAAAAAAAACCAACACAAAAAGCTTTACTGCAAAAATATATTGATTTGGCCTCCTGAGCCCTTTTCTTCCCCCTTAAACTGTCTTCTGGTTTCAACTAGTTAATTTGTAAGGTCTGAAAAGGTATAGAGGTTATGAAGAGGTGCTCTCATGTCTGTCTTGGGGGAAACAGCCCTTGTTTCTTACTAAGAATGGCATCAGATTTCCTTTTCTTCCCCTGGAGGTTGGATTGCTGGGTGGCTTTTCCTAGCACGCTATTTAATGCTATAATTATGTCTTATTTATTTGAGATAATTGTCAAATATTGTGCCCTCGATGGAGGGCTACTCCCAACCAAAGGTCTTTGAGGTTTCTATAGAAACTGATGATTGAAGGGATGTCCTTTATACTTTTCTCCCCGTATTTGGGTTATTTCTGTGTCAGTAAGTTCTGTGTTTATCATTCACTCCGTGTCCTAAAACCAGAAACAAAACCCTTCTGCACAATTTATGGACTAGATTTTCTTTTCATTTACTGTACCACACTGGAGAGTTTCTGCTCACTCTGCTCATTATTTTAACTTTAAATGACCAATTCAGAGTATAACCAACAAACAATCAAAGCGTTTAACAATATGGAAGGGAAGTTGTGGGTTTACACTCCTGTAATATAAATAGCACACCAGAAGGTTCAATGATGGCACTGAAATTCTGTAATGTTCTTTCTACTTTTGTCTTTTCCTATACTCCTTTGGATGTACAGTACTGTATCATATGCTAGACTGCATAAATACCCTGTAAATTAAGTGCTTCACTTCTCAAAGCATATGTCTGTTGCACTGAGGGTGGAAATCCACCACCAGTTTTCTTTTGGCTAACGCTAAACCACTAAAATTCATTCTCTAAGCAAGGATTTAATATACAGGGGTTGCACTACTGTCAAGAATATCCTTGTAACATTTGGGACTCCTTCCTCTCTTTGTTCCGTTCGCTGCAGTCGCAAATGGTTCCTCTAATAATGTTAAGTTCCAATATTTTTCTGACTCGATTGGAACGTGCTTCTCTATGAGGCTGTATATTTTTGTAATGAGTTTTGTACTTATTTTTAATGTTGTGGTCTCTGGTGGACTTTATTTTTCGTTGTTGTTTGATTGTTACTGTTTTTTCTATGACATTCTGTGTCGCTGTTCCAGCTGTCTTTTAGAATGGATGCTCTTGTTGTCTGGGTTATTGAATCACCTCTTAGATGTCTCTTTATGTCACGCTAATAACAACTGCTGTCTTTGCAGCCTTATACTTGGGTGAAGCCTAGACAATCTGACTGGAAAAATAAACTTTCTTTATTCTAAGATAAAATATGAAGATTTTTCTTTCTTTCATCTTTGTTATAGGGAATCTAAATTTTCTACTTTTCTCTTTCTCTTTCTCTTACTTTTCTTGGTGCTGGGCTCTTCCTTCCTCAGCGATGATACCTCCTAATATCGCTGCATGTATGAGAAATGACAAGCTCGGGGGAGTCTTGCTTCTACCTTATGGGCCATAATCAAACTACGGTTTGTAGCTAAAATCAATATTAGGTGTTTGTGCTGTGGCCTAATTCCTTCACATTGCTTTCCGCTTCGCTATATTTTATATGTACAGCAATTCATTCCGAGCACCCTGTGTCCCCTGAGTTCTAAGTACCCCCAGGACACGTTTGAACCTCACTCGTACCTTGTGCGATAGGCAGGTTGCCGCAAGCCGTGTGCTTGCAGCTGTGGAAAAGCGGTGTGGTCCCCAGCTGCTGCCTGAAAAGCCTAATAAGCAAAAAAATCACACACATGAGTCACAACATGGGTTTCACCTGGAAATCACAAAAGTCATGGCCCATGCACACACCAACCCTCCGAAGCTAAGGAATGGAAATGCCATCAAAAGGGAGAGGCTTTGCATGATGGCAGGAGGAATGAGCACGTAGAGTATTTGGCTTGGGGAGGGAAGATAAAAAGAAGAAAATCAGGAAAAAAATACCTGTCCCCAGAAGTGTTTGTAGGGGTTTTCAGTTGTTGCCATCGGGACACTCTGCCTCCAGATGGGCATCTCGGTGCGAGTGGCGGGAAGCCTGCAGGAGGCAGAGCTGGCACCAGCCGAGCCGCTGTGCAGAAGTTACTTTTAAAAAGAAACCAATAAGCAAGTAAAAGCAATGCTCACATTAAGTCAGTGCAGCACCTCCAATGTTTGCTGTGCCTGTAATGAATCATTCGTAAACATCCGTTACCAGTGGCATCAGTAATTTTAGCTTAGCCGCAGCACAGGGCAGGATTTTAGTTTGGGGGTTGTTGTTGTCTTCTGCTTTGCAGTTTGTCTCACAGAGGTTGTATTTTACCTGAAACACTGCATTAAAATTAATGAACTGGAGATTAGATTTTAATCAAAGCCATCCTACATATTACAGTATCTTTCCATCGCTTTGATATGAAAAACTCATAACTTCTGTCATCGTTGTTTGAATCATTGTGGCAAAACCAAAATCTACCCTAGGACTTTTCCACAGCATGGTAGAACTAAGCGAGATTAAGCAACGTCTTAAATGAAATGGAAATTGCATTATTGCAGTCTAATTCTCACACCTTCAAAATGTTATTTTACAAGGTGGAAACTTAATAATAAATTCTATTCTCTGTACATTTTCTGCTATTTGAAACAAGGCCTCCCACACCTGGAAGGCAGTTCTTTCAAAAGGCTTAAAAGAAAAAAAATCATTTCCTAAAGGCCCTCTTTATTGGAAACTGTTAAAAAAATCCAAACAAACAAACAAACAAAGCCCAGCCAACTACCCAAACTGCAGTTATTTTCTTTTTGCCCCACTGGAAAGAAAGTCACATAACTGAAATGTTATGAATTGGGCTTGGGGGAAATGTAAAATGCCCCATGACCAGAAGAGCATAAAGATGATAAACGGCTTGGACCAAAACACAGCTAATGAACAGAGCAGCACCGGTACTAACCTGTAACTCTCCTTGTTCACAGTTAAATTAACAAAAGCTTCCGTTAGCCTTCACTGACTGCTTTAACAGTTGTTTGTTTTTGTCACTAATGAAGTCTGAAGAGTGCTAAGTGGTGTCACGGCGCCACGGAAGGCATCGGTACCAAACGCTTTGCTGTTATTTTCTTTCAGACCCCAGCAGTGACAGGAACAGTCCCGCCACAGGTTCACAAAATGTATCGGAAATGAGAGCCGCGCCATCCGACCGACGGCAGCACCCATCATCGGAGTCCAGTTATCCACCAGACCTTCACAAATCATCACAACATGGGGACAAGCGGACTTACGTTAGAGACCTAAAAGGCAGCAGAGAGTTTAGCAGACATCCCAATGAACACCACACTTGGAATGGGACTTCTAAAACCAACGACCACGTGCCAGGCAGGAGGACAGAGAGGTCGCCGGAGAAGAGGCACGAGAGGCAGCTGGAGAGGGCGGTGGTGAACGGGCAGAAGAGGAAGTCTCCTGAAAAGCGGAGGGAAGGGACGAGGAGTGCTGACAACACTTTGGAGAGGAGGGAGCGACACGAGAGGAGGAGAGACCTCTCTCCCGAGAGGCGCAGAGAGCGGTCGCCCAGCCGGCGCCGGCGGTCTCTGGAGAGACTCACGGAGCAAAGGAGGTCTCCCGACCGGAGAAGAGAGAATTCCTTAGACCGGCGGGCCAAGTCGTCTGACCGGCGGAGGGAGAGGTCGCCCGACAGACGGCTCAGGGAGGAGCGAGGCCACCGGGGTAGGGAAGACCCCGGCTGGAGGCAGGAGCCGAGCCGCAGGCACCCGCCCGAGCAGCGCAGACGGCCGTACAAGGAGTGCAGCACCGACCTCAGCATCTGAGGGTCTCCTCCGGGCTCACCGTCACCTTCCCCACACCACGGGAGCAGAGGAGAGAGTGTGGGAGCTGAAACATCCCAGCTTTTGCAGGCGAGGAGACATCCGGCACCTGCTGATCCTACAAACCTTTTATGCAGATGAAATCTTATAGCAAAACAAAACAAAACAAAAAAGTGTTGTGCCTGATGTATAATATTAAAGAAAGTATTTTTCAGTGTATTCCTTTTTTTTTTTTTTTTTTATTAATATTATTACTTGCCAAATGTTGGTCCTAAAGGATTATAAAATTTTGTTTCTACATTCTTTGTAGATTTCTTAAGAATAATTCCTTTATTGGGCTACTTTCCCCTGCTTCCCCAATCCAGTAAATGGGGGTAGCCAGTAATATAATATAGGCAAAGGAATTTATGACCAAGTTTGAAAATTTGATCCAGACTGTTCTCTAGTGACTCACTGCTACACTATATGTAGAAAATTTTTTAAGGGGGTGGGGAAGGAAGAAAATTGTTCATCTCAGTAGGAATGGAACACTCCTGCTGAAGGAATTAAAAAGAGACAAATGTTCCTAAAATTGCAAGAACTGTTTGAAGAGACTACTATTTCAATGAAGGATATTTATAAGAATAATAAATAATAATTAAACTAAATAAATAAATAAATACAAACCCACACAGCACAAGATGATTTACAAATAAGGAATTTCTATTTTGTTCCATGAACAGTTTATACTTTCAGGCCCCTCTACAGGATGCACAAAGGCAGAAGGACTGGTAACCACCATGCCTGTGTCACACACTAACGTAGACTGTTGATCTCTCATTAGCCTCAGCAACATTTAATATTTCATTAAGGCAGGCGCCGCAGCCCTACTCATCTTCTAGATGTATATGGACAGCAACCCAAGCATGCATGGTATTGTTTGTCTGCTTTGAAGCACGGGAAAGGGATCGGGATTGGGATCCTGGGACAAGGCACAATGAGGTGGGAGCAAAGTCCTCCCTCTCGGAGCGGGTGTATTCCTTCTGCTCAGGCAAAACCAGTGGGCTTTTCTTATTTCGCCAACTTCCAAAAGCTCTCTCTTCCTCTCACTCTCTGTTTAAGTTT